>CM053402.1:160632444-160692088 GCA_028644305.1 Xerus rutilus | reverse complement strand
CCTCTCCTTCCCTCCCCTGCCCTCTGTCCTACCTCTCTTCTCCACCTCCCCCTCCTCTGCCTGCCCCTCTCCTCGCCTCCCCTCTCCACCACCTCCCCTCCTCTGCCACTTCCCCTCCTCCTCTCCGAGCCTTCCCACCCCAGCAGTATTTCTCCTGTGTCTGTCTTTGGCTCTGATCACTAGACCATTTCTCCTCAGTCTCCTCCAGTTCATTAACTCTGTATTCGTCCTGGTCCAGTCTGCAGCTGATCCTGACAAGAATTTGTTTTTGTTATTGTTTTTGTACTTTTCACCCCTGAATTATTTTTGGCTCTCTTTCAAATATGTGACATTTTGGCCTTGGTTGACCAGAAAGTCACTTTCAGGCGGCAACTGTGACCCCAAAGTGCAGGGAGCAAAGTGCTCTGACCTGGTCTGCTGCAGCATTGCCAGGTCTCCTCAGACCTGTCCCAGACTTCTGCAGACCCCAGGGGCCACAGAGGAGCCAGGGCCACATGCCTCTGCCTGCCTGCCATTTATGGCTGCAGACCCACAACTCAAGCCCCAGAGGCTACATCCAAGTTGGTGGATACACTGGTCCCCACAGACGCCTCCTCCTCCTTTATCAGGAAAGCCACAGAGACGACTGCACGCCCCTCAGTGTGTCGTGAGCCTCAGCTATGGTCCAGCCTGGCACTGGACATGGGGACCCTCCTCAGGCAGTACCAAGTTAACACTGTTCTCTCCTAGCAGAGCCAGGCTCAGTGGGGACTCCTGCCCTGCCAGCAGCTCACAGACTGGATGGGCCAGGACAGAGTGTGAGCGGGCCTGGAAAAGAGCCGGTCTGGGAAGGCTGGTGGCATCTCAGCACCCTTGGCCTCCTGGAGGGAGGCCTAGTGCCTGTCCCAGGCCTTGGGTCCTGGCCTTGTTCACCCACCAGGGCCCAGCTTCTGAGCTCTACTCAGGGAGGGCGAGGGCAGCTGGCAAGCAGAGGCGGCCTCTGAGAGACCTCCCTAAAGTACAGGTAGCCCATTACTGTCCCCTCAGCCTGTGTCCTCTTAGCCTAGGTGAGACCTGCAGGGTGGCAGAAGCCACACCTTCTGGCATACACACACACAGAGAAGTGAGGCTGGAGGCCAAGGGAGGACCCACATGAGGCCAGTCAACCCACTGGACAGCTTCTCTCCCCACAGGAACCAGCCTCTGAGTGTGAGGAGAGAGACATGGGGTGGCGGGGAACAGAGAAAGGGTCTGCCAGAAGCAAGCAGCTCTGTCTGTGCTGGGATGAGGTCCTTGGTGTGCCAAGACCCAGTAGAGGGTGTGGGCACCAGCACCTCGGCCACCCAGCCACCAGCATGACCACAGGGTCAAAGTTTGTGCTCTTGGCCCAGCTCTGTGCAGGGCTGCTGCCCTGGACTGCCCCCACCGTGGCAGGGGTCCCCAGCAGCTAGGTGGGCAGCCCCTTAGCTGGCTGTGCTCCTAAAAATCCTTCTGCTGTCCAAGAAGCCTGGGATCCCAGCACCAGGTCAGCAGCATGGCCTCCACAAACTGTGGCTCCATGGCCTTGCCAGACACATGCAGGCAGGAGCCTTCCTGGAAGCCTAGCATGGTGCACTCACAGCTTGGCCTGGCCTTAGCACCAAGTGGGCGGCACCCCAGCCACATGGGAGATAGCTGGGGCCTGATACCCACCTACACATGTCTGCACACAGAGAGACAAGTACACATACAATCACATTTGGACATTTAAAGTAGAAATGGGCATTTGAACTACTGATGGAATTCCAGAAAGCTTAGGAAAAACAGAAGGTGGGCAGGAATCTCCTTTCTTAGTGAAAGCCCAGGAGTCCTCTGGTGTGGTAAATTGGAAATGTCCCATTTGGTGTTTTAAATTTGGTTCATAATTGGGCAGATATATTAGCAGTTCTTTCTTCAATTTCTGGGAAATGTTTCAAAAACAGTATAGAACAGAAAGTTTTTATTTGCAAACACTATTAACCATTTCCTGTTCCAACCTCAGAAGCTGTGAATCAGGCTGCTGCCTGGGCTGCAGGGCCCTCAGGGACCGCAGGGACCTCGCTCTGGGCCCAGCGGGCCTTCGGTCAGGGGTGCTGGTGTTGCCTGTAGAAGTGCAGGATGACCCCCACTGCTGCCGCACTTCCCAGCCCTGCCCCCAGAGGGAACTTCTCGCCCCCACCCTTTTCCACCTGTCTGCACTGACTCATGGTGTGGTGACTGGGAAACCAGCCCTCCTCTTCCCAGACCAGAAGACTGGAGGTTCCCGCAGGCAAACTTCTCAAGATTGCTGGCTTCAGGAAGCTCCTGGCCAGATCATGAGGGCTTTTTGTGGTCCAGCAAGACACACATCACCCAACTGACCAAACAGAAACACAAACACCACCCCTGACACCTGGCAACCACACTGCAGAAGTGAAAATGGGCCCCCCAACCTCAGAGTGTACCCCGCAGCCTCATTCAGATCACCAAAGCTGCCAGCTGTCCTGTGGGGAAATGGCTGAAAACTGGGAAATCCTGGGTGCACAACACACAGTGTTTGGCTCAGTGCCCAAAGGAACCAGAGAACTGGGACATGCAGTGGAGGACTCCCGGGGAGGGGCGCTGTGTGCACTGCTGGTGGCAGACACACCTCAGCGTGGAAACCAGCCACAGAACCCGGGAGGAGGGTCTGGGGTCTCCTAAGGGACCCCTGCGGCTTCCCTCAGTCCAGCTGAGATAATGCCTGAGACAGTGCAGCTCACCAGTCAGCTCCCACAGCGATGCTGTACCTAGGCCTCGCTAAGTGTCACTGGGTAAAGAGCAGAACACACCAGGACCCATGTACCACTTCCCACAACTGCAGGAAATCTACAGCTAACTCAGCTGCAAAACACGGTCCGGTCCGTACCCAGAAGATCCCCTGCAAATGCCTCAGACTGTGTCTCCACCCAACACCCAGCCAAGGCCCAGTTATCCAAAGGCTTGTGACCCCTGTCAGGGAAGTGTGGCTAGAGAAAGACGGCTGGGCTACCCCTCCCAGGAAAGGTAGGAAGACCCTCCCAGGGAAGGGGGCCTGAGGCCGCTGGCCCTTCCTGCTCAGGAGACTGTGATGGAGGAGGCTGCTGTGGTCAGTGCTTGCGCTGAAGGCAGTGAGCGGAGGAGGGTGTGTTTTGCAGGAGGGTCTTGGTAAGAGGATGTGGGTGTAGTGTGGAGTGCAGGCCCCACCACCCCTTTCAAGTGCACTCCGAGGACCCTCTGTTCAGCTCCCTCCACCTGCTCTGCCTGCCTCCAGCCTGGGCCCCCAGACTCAGGCTCCAGAACCCCAGCATCCCTCGGCCTGGGCTCCAGGAGCGCCAGCGGTGACCTGGGGACCAAACAGGACCCCCTGCCAGGCTACGGCTCCCACCCCTCCTTAGGAGCAGGATCAAGCCCAAGGGCCAAGTAGCTGAGAGGACGGGAGGAGAAGGGGAGGGCAGGAGAGGTGGGAGAGGGCGGGTCCGCTCGCGGTGCAGAGGTGCCCAAGCGCTGGAAGCTGGCCTCAAGGGCAGCGCCGCGGGTGGTGAGGAGACCCCGCGATGGGGCGGCATCTCCCAGGCCAGAGCGCCCCCGCCGCGGCCCCGTGGCCCAGCCGCGGGACAGCTGTCCTGCAGAGGCGGGAGCCTCGGGCCCCACGGGGAGGCTCCGTCGCTGCCGTCGGACCGAGCGGAACACCAGACCGACGGCGGCAGCAAGGCTGGGGCCCGGCCCGGCCCGCGCCCCCGCGGCCCCGCTCTGACGCGCTCTTTCCACCGCCCGCTCGGGCGCTTCCTTCGCCGGCCGCCTGGGCCGGGCGCGCGGTTTCCAGCGGCGGGTTATTTCGGGCGGGCGAGACCCACGCCGTCATCGCTAATATCAGCAGTTTCTTTTTTCCTGTTTTCCACTGCACGACGCGAGCTCGCAGCGGAGCGCAACGAAATGAGCAAACCACTTCCCGGAGGACGCGCCGGGACCCCTGCCCCGCGGCCCGCCGCGCCCTAACGCGCCCCCGGGCCGGCCTCGCGCCCCCGCCTCCCGCGGCCCGCTCCCCCCGCCCCACCCCGCCCCCCGCCCTCCCTCGCTCCAGTCTCTCCCCGCCCACGTGGAAACGGAGGAGAGGGGCGGGGCCCAGGGCAGCCCCCTCCCTCCTACCCGACTCGGGCAGTTTCCTTTCCTGCCGTCTCCGCAGAGCCGCGAGGAGGCCTCGCAGTTGGCAGTTGGCGTGTGGCTCCGGGCTGGCGCTCTGGGCATGCGGGTCCAGTGGGTGCCCTGGCCACTCGCCTGGGCGGTGCTGCAGCTGGGCTGGAGGCCAGGATGGCTCCTAGGTAACGGGCCCTCCGGACATGGGGTCAGGGTGGGGGCTGAGTCAGGGCTCTAGAGGGACTGACACCCTCAGCCGCTGTGGTGGGAAGGGTGCTTTTGTGGGGCTGGTCCCCCAGGGGCTCAGGGGGGCCCTGTGTTTGGCAGGAGAGGCTCCCACTGTGGCCTACAACTCTGCCCTGCTTGCTCTGGACAGGCAGAACTCTTGTGCCATCAGGCTGGTCTTGGGTGGGAGATGCAGCCAGCACCTTCACTATGGAATGATGGTGGGTCTGGCCAGAGCCCCAGGCCTTGGCTACTAGGCCCCGAGTGCTGGGCGTGCCAGGCCTGCGTGCGGGTGGAGCAGCCCCCCTGGGACAGAGCACAGATTGGATACTGATGCTTCCCTGATATATCTGGGAATATATCTGCCCTGGAATATATAACTGTCCTGGTATACTGGCCATCTGTCCTCCAGCCGCTCATGGGCCCAGGAGGTGGCCTCACTGGGATCTCTGGACAGACTCCAGGACGCTTGCCAGAGGGAGCTCTCAGTGACCACCATGAGCTCAGGGGAGGCTGGAGTCCTGGGGTCCAACAGCCCTGGCACTGAGCCCCATAGTGGGGAGCTCTGGGTCCTCCTGCCCACAGTGGAGAAGGGCGTCTACCCTTCTCCTTGACTCCTTTGTGCCATACTTCATCCCTTTGAATGTCCTGTCCCAGGCTAGCATCTTGAGAAGGGGGCTTCCAGCTCCAGGCCCAGGATTGCCCTCTGGCCTTGTAGGACCCAGACAAGATGACAGGCCCCATCCCTCATGTCCAAAGGCCCCTCTCCCAGGCATGGCCGTGGGAGAGCCTTTCACCAGGACCTGCCTCCTCACTCAGAGCTGGCCTCTCTGGAAGGCCTAGAGGTTGCTCTCAGGCCTCCATAGAGGAAACATACCTGGAGATGGTGGCCAAGGTGCTGTGGCTTAGAAGGTGGCCCCTGGGAGCCTTGTTGTGGGAGCCCAGCAGAAGGGCTGTGCCTGGTCTGGAGAGAAGGAACTGAAAGGTAAAGGGGGCTGTGAGTCAGCCTGTGACCCCACACACAAGGCCCGTGCTGGAGCTTGCCTGCACCCCACACTGGGAAGAGGAGAGGCCAATCTCCGCCTCCATACTCTAGCTTGTGCCCAAGTGAGATTCTCAAAGGTGCTGTGCCTCGGTTTCTCCACCAGTAGCCCTCAGCATGGTGTGCTTCATTAAGGCAATGTCCTGCTCATCCTGTGCCAAACCTAAAGACCCCTGGGTACTATGGACTTCTCTCCTTCTTAATGGACTCACAGCGTTCATCCTGGTCATGCTCAAGGGCAGGCCCGCACCTTCTGTGTGCGTCTTATCCATGGGCGGCCCTGTACTTTCCTCGTGGGTCTTACTCATGTTCATGGTACCCCAGCCTCAGGGGTTGGCAGGCTCCTGTCCTGGGCAGTAAGAGCACTTAGGACTTAGCCCTGAAGGAGGAAGCTTAGGTGACGGCTGCCACTTAGTCATGACAGTGGCAGGCCAGAGCCTCTGCTGCCCCTGTAGCTTGAGGACATCAGGCCTGCCTATCAGGTGTGAGACTCACCAGACCATCTATGCAAAGTGCCCAGTCCGACCCAGAGCACATTTTGGGTTTGAGAGACTTTGGTTTTTGTGGTGCTGGTGATAGAACCCAGGGCTTCATACATGCTAGGCCAGTGCTGTCACCAAGGATCCACCTAGCCCAGTAGCATGTTTTAAAGTCAGATTTGTTAATTTTTTTCTAGCTTTGATTTTAGAAATTACCATAGGAAAGATTTGAAGCTCAGTGGTGACCCCCACCCATGGCCTGCTGACACAGTGCTACCTTTGTGTTGGCTGGCTAGGCTGCTGGGGACAGGAAGGGGCGGTCTGGCAGTTCCAGGGGGGTCTCCCTGCGGCAAGTGTGTCCAGGCCTCCCTCCAGCTGCTCTGCTTTCCCCTGACAGGGAACTGCATGAGGGCTTTGCAGATGTCACATCCCTGGGTTCCTCAGCCGTCTTTCTCTGGCTGTTTGGCTCCTGCGTCCTCAGAGTCATGGCGCAGGGCAAGCGCTCTACCACAAAGAGCCGGTGTGGGTCACTCTGGTGGCTGAGTGCTGTCCGAGGGGCTCCCTGCTGGCCAGGATCATTGCAGCTGCCTCTGGGGACCCCACTTTGGGCACAGGGTGAGAGTGCTTCCTTCCCCTCAGGATGGGCAAGAGCCCGTGGGGGTGCTGGGGACCCTCAGCCCGTGGCAGCGCCCTTGGCACCCCACAGGGTCCTGCCTGAGTGAGGTGACAGAGCAAGGTGACAGAGCCCTGGCGGCAGCACTCCCAGATCTGGTGTTCTAGAAGGTAGATTTTACAAAATCTAAGTCCAACTTTATTTATTTAAGGTTTTCTTTAAAGTTTCATGTGTTTCTTGATCCAATGTATGAAGAAGGTGTGTGTTGATACCACCAAGCTCCTATGTGCCAGGCTGCTGTGTGTGGTTTAGACACAGGGTCACAGAGGAAAGGGCTCACCATGGCTGTGGGGTCACCCCTGATGACCAAGGGAGTTGGTTTCACCTTGTTGACAGGGAAGCCCCACCTGGATCAGCCATCCCAGCTCTGGCCTGGCCTTTCCTGTCCCCTCAGCCACCTGATTCCCCTGGTCCCCCTGGCCCTACAGAGCCACAGGCCTGGACCATGGCCCACTCTGCCCAGAGCCACCTGGCTGCAGCCTCAACACTGCTGTGCAGGGTGGCAGGCCCCTAGCCCCCGGAGGCCGCCTGGCTCAGGGCTTGGGTCATGCCCACCTCACATCCAGCTAGCATGTGACTGAATCTGCAGGGCCCTCACCATCTACCCATGGCTAGTGGGCAGCGAGGGGAGCAGGGACGCAGCCAGCCTGCCCCTGGGGTGGGGAGGAGGCACCCTCCCCGAGCAGGGCTCTGGAGAGGGCCTTGGAAGCCTCACTGGTTAGCTGCTACAGGCCACAGGCTCTTCAAACACCTGACGCCAGGCACCTGTCCACCCTGTGCCACCGGTATCTGGCCCTCTTCCTCCTTGGAGCCTCAGTCACCTTGCGCCCATCACCTCAGAGGCCGCCCTGTCCCTGGAATGGAGGGACTAGCCCTGGCAGCCTCACTCTGCCACTGTGCAGGGCACCTGGGATGGAGCAGGACAGCAGCAGAGGATGCAAACTGAGAAAGTGTGGGTGGGTGGCCACATGGCCTGAGCGGACCTCAAGGCTGGGCAGCTCCCAGAGACGTGCACGGAAGAATTCAGGAGAGGAGGGCCAAAGTTCTTAGGGAAACCTGCGTCAGAGCCAGAATACTGGACCAAAGCCCCAGTCTCGGGTCTCAGAAAGTCAAAGGAGGGGAGCGTCTGGTCCCAGGGGCTCAGGAGAGGCTGCAGGAAGGTGGGCAGGGCACTGCCGAGGGACTTGCAGCCAGGGAAGCCTGTGAGAGCCACTCCTGTCCCCGGATGCCAGGGAGGCTCGCGCAGCTGCCCCAGACCCTTTCCTGTTTTCTGTTAGTCTCAGAGTCCCCCAGCAGGCCCTCAAGCCTCTTCAGCTTCTCCCCAGCCCGGCTCACAGTGCAGGAGGGAGCAAACGCCACCTTCACCTGCAGCTTCTCTAACTGGTCGGAGCACCTGGTGCTGAACTGGTACCGCTTGAGCCCCAGCAAGCAGAACATCAAGCTGGCCTCCTTCCACAAGGGTCTCAGCGAGCCTGGCTGGGACCCCCGCTTCCAAGTCACACGGCTGCCCAACGGGCTTGACTTCCACATGAGCGTCATCTCGGCACGGTGCAATGACAGCGGCCTCTACCTCTGCGGGGTTATCTCCTTGTCCTCCAAGGTGCAGATTGAGGAGACTCCGGCTGCAGAGCTCAGAGTGACAGGTGACAGGGCCAGGGTGGGCAGCGCCTCCTGTCCAGAGGCTCGCCAGGCTCAGTCAGGGCTCTGCGGCACCTGACATCCCAAGTGCCCTCTAGAAGCACCAGCCCCATGTGCCTTTGAGAGAGGGCAGAGCCCCAGGGAGGCAAGCCAGGTGGCAGGTGCCCTCAGAGTAAGCTGTGCTTAGAAGCCCTCCCAAGGCCAGGCCGGAACAATGACCCATCACCGTGGGTCTGAGTGGACATTCCTCAGACCTTGGAGAGGGCAGTGGTGCCCCAGAGGGCCTGGGGGACACAATATGAGTGTCCCTGACCCCTGTCCCTCTGGCCCTCCAGACAGAGTCCTAGAGTCCCCAACACAGGAGCCCCCCACAGCACACCCCCGGCCCTCACCCAGGCCGGCGAGCCAGTTTCCAGGCCTGGTTGTTGGTGTCACAAGCGTCCTAGTGGGTGTCCCAGTGCTGCTGCTGCTGGCCTGGGTCCTGGCCACCACCTCTTCCAGGGACGTGCCAGGTAAGGACTGTCACAGCCCTGCCACTGTCCTGCAGAAGCAGAGCCCCGGCTTCCTCAGGCCTTCCCCCTCCTTTCCCTGCCCCCCACACACCCTGGCCACAGTGAGGGCTGGGTCACCACACAGCCGGTCCTCAATGAGTCACTGACGATAGTTGTCTCCTGGGCTGGAGGGAGGGATCAGAGTCAGTTCTGGAGGCCCAGCCCTGCCATTAGCCAACTGTGGGTCATGCTGTCCTGGGACAGACTCCTGAAAGTCCCAGTGATGTGACACTAATCTGACGCCTGGACAGAATCCCAGGTCTCCGGAGCAGGAGCCACTGAGCCAGCATGTCCTTCATAGTGGCCAGGTCCCTGGGCCTTCACTTCCTCAGGGATGGTCTGAAGCTCAGCTCCTCCTCCTCACGCCTCCAGGCGTGCCATGTGCCCCACTGGGCAGCCAGGGCCACGCTGTACCATGGGGGTGCCGGTGTGGAGGAGGCCAGAGGTGGGCCTGTCCCTGCAGCAGGCACACACCAGGATTCCCATCCAGCTAGGGGCACCCAGTCACTGCCCAGGAAGGAAACCATGGCACCTTTCCCAGGACACCCCTGCAGGACCTGAGAAAACCCAGGGCAGGCTGAGGAAGCCCTGGCGGGGACCTGACTAAGGCCCTCTGCTGGGAGACAGCCCTACATCTGCCCTGATTTAGGATGTTTCTCTGCAGAGGCTGGAGGAGCCAGAAGCAAAGACCAGCCCCTGGTGAGTCTGGGCCCTTCCCAAGTGGTTGGCACGCTGCCTCCAGGGCTTGGCCAGGCGAGGGGCTGGTGTCTGCGGGCTGCAGGACTGCTTCTTCCAGGTGCCCAGAACCGCACCCTGGCACTCAGCCTGCCTCTTGCTGTCCCAGGGTGCGTGGCCACAGGTGGGCATGCCTGTGATGCTGTGGTGTAGGTGAGGCCATTGCTTATCCTACGCTGGGCAGGAAAGAGCTAGAAAAGTCACATTCTGGAATCCTGAATCTACAAGAATGCCAAGGACAGTTTAGAAGGGAAAACTGAGCCATAGATGAGGGGCTGCCTCTCAGGTCACTCAGGGGCAGTGGTGGGATGACCTTCAGGCCCAGGGTGTGGCAGCCTGGATATGCCTGCTTTAAGCAAGCCCCACAGCTAGCTGCAGGCAGCACAGCGGAGCGGGTCCTGGCTGTGTGGTGCAGGCTCTCCCTCCTGGGCTGCCCTGGTGGAGCCTCTGCCAACTCCTCCCTCCCTCCCCTCCCTCTGTGTTAAGAAGGAGGAGGCCTCAGCCGTGCCGATCTTCACCCTGGACTACGGGGAGCTGGACTTCCAGTGGCGAGAGAAAACCCCCACCCCCGAGCCCCCTGCCTCCTGCATACACACCGAATATGCCACCATCGTCTTCCCCTCATCCCCAGGTCACAGGAGCTCAGCAGACAGCCCCCAGTGTCCTCGGCCTCTGAGACATGAGGACGGACACTGCTCTTGGCCCCTTGGCCCCTCTGACCACTGGCATCCTGCCAAGAACCCAGGTCCAGCCCCTCCCTGAGGAGGATGCAGAGCAGCAGGGGTCTCCCAGGGCCTAAGCCGCCTAGGAAGTGACCACTATGCACCCTGTGCCAGCCCTGCCCAAGCCTCATGGAGGGATGCTCACATCCATGCTCTCCACGAGCTGGCTGGTCTCCTGATAGAGGCGCTGGACATGGCCTTGGCTGCAAGCCTTGTGAGACAGCTGGCCCAAGCCCAGCGCTTCTGAATCCTACTGTTCCACTTGCCCTGGCCCTGCAGCTTCCCAGGGAGCCCCATGCCTGGAGCTGAGGCCTGGCTGCAGACTGCCTGGGGGCAGGCTCTCTGAGGCACCCTACAGCAAGGAGGTCCAGGCACATGGATGCAGCCTGAGGCTGCTGTGGAGGGGCATTCCCACAGATTGCTCCACACATGCTCACAGGGGCTAGAGAAGCTTCAGCAAGGCCAGGAGAGCTCCTGCAGCGAGAGCGCAGTGGCACAGGGGTCCCACCCTCTGCAGAAGCCCCTCCCACCTCTACCTGTCCAGGCAGCACCTCAGACCTTCCCGCAGCTGGCAGACTGAGGCAGTGAGGGAGAGGCAGAGCTAGAGGCCACCTGCCTCAGGGTGCCCTCAGCACCCTCCCCACTTACCCTGGGGGCCAGGGTTGCTGATCTGGAGGACTGGGTCCCATGTCAGCCAGACTGACATGGGCCCCTCCCATCTGTGGCCATCCTAGGCAGGATGGGTAGGGCAGTGGTGCAAGCACCCCACTTCCCCATTCATGCTGTCCAGGGAGTCCAGTTCTCCTTAGCTCTCATTCACAGTGTGTGTTTTCAGCCGGTCTTGGCTGGGCTCCCACCAGGGGTGGGCAATTGGTCAGATATCCCCTGTGCCAGGTGCCCCTGCTCTTATGCCATCTGGGACAGGGCCGCTGGGGCCCAGGCTGACCAGGGGTACCTCTGTGGTCAGGGCTTGGGTTCTGTCGTATTACCATTAAATAATGACCGAAGGCCCGGGTGTCCTGTCCTGCTCCTGGAACTGGGGGAGGGTTAACATCTTGCTGACTGTTGGGGATCCTGGCAGCTTCTGCCAGTTAGGGCTCTGGGTACTTTAGTTCTGCTTTTTGCCCATTCACTTCTGCCGGGAGGTTCATGGAAGCGTAAGGCCACATGCTCACCCTGATATCCCGAGGATTCTGAGTAGTGTTAGGGTCAGGGCAAAGGGTCAGGTTTAGCATTTGGCAAGTTGTCTGCTGGGATCCTGGCTGCTTACCCACGTGGGATTGTGGGTAATGTAGTCCTATGGTTAACTCAAGATGACCCCAACACAGCAGCCTTCCTGGGCCCTCATCTCTGCTCACATAGCTCCCCAGCTCTGAAAACCTCCAGTGACAGTGAGGACCCAACACACTCCTCACCCCTCACCCCTAAGCCCTTCCCAGGGTACCATAGCCCCCAGAACCAGGCTCCTTGGCGGGCAGAGGTGTCCCTTGCGCCCGTCAGTCCTTCTCAGGCCCCCATGTCCCCAGAGCTGGTTGCAGCATAATAGGTGGACAACAGCAGCAGAGGAGCCAGGGGGCCATGGCAAGGACGAGCATCTGTGACACACATACACCCCGTGCAAGGTAGAGAGAGCCAGCCCAGGGGAGGAACATTTCTGCAGCACACTGGGGTCCTGGCTGATGTCAAGTGGTCAGGCAGATGCCCCTCCCCAGCCCCCCTGGCATGGGGCAGTGGGCCTGGCCCGGGTCCTTGAGTACTGCTGCTGCCCACCACTCAGCCCTTGAAGCTCCTTCTGAGCCCACTGCCCTGGGCCCCGTCCACTTGAGGCCTAGTGAGATCACATCCAGGACAGGCAAGGAAGCCTGTGGCTCCAGAGACCTGGCAAGATGGAGCGCTGGCTACTGCCAGGGCTCTGTGGACGGCGTGGATGGGAGACCAGCCTCAGAAACAGCTTTGGCACACTCGTGAACAGCATGACAGAAGAAGCTGGACACAGGTGGCCTGGGCATGGAGACTGGGCCTACATGTGGCCTTCCTTCCCACTTGGTCTGTAGACGCAGCGTGAAGGCCCAGTCCCCCGGCACTGTAGCATCCTCCTGGGATAAGCCGGTGCTGGGAAGCCAAGAAGGGCATGAAGGAGCCCCTGCAGGGCAGCCACCCCCAGAGAATAGCCAGGGTCCCGTGCAGAAGAGGGGGCAGAGGCAGACGCTGCCTGAGGACCGGTGCTGCTTCTGGGGAGGCCCTCGCCCCGTGGGCACACTCACCACCCTCCCCTGGCAGAGGCAGAGGTGTGGAAAGGCACAGGCAGGGTCCTGGCAGCCCGCCAGCACCCCTCCAGGAGAGCTTCAGCCCAGGACCCCCTAGGGGTTGGATGGAGGAATTCAGACCACAGGTGGGAGCGTAGAGAAGCTGAGCCTGGCAGGAGAGAGACCTTGGCAGACTTGGGGGGTGGCAGGGTGCCAAGAGCATGCGTCTGCAGAGCAGGGCAGAGGGAACAGGGGACCGCCACAGTCCACAGGGTGTGCGCAGGACCTGCGTGTCTAAACTGAGCACACGTGAGTGTGTGCACAGACGTGGCCTTGCGTAGACCCTCAGTGACACACATGCTCCTCGACACTGAAAGTGCTTCAGGTTGGTGAGTGCAGATTAGGCAGGTGTGGCTGAGGGGGAGCACTTAAGGCCTGGCCAAGCAGCAGGTCCACCCAGCACTGCAAAGCAAACAGAACCCAACAGGAGGTTGCTGGCGAAGGTCTGGGAGCAACTGCTATTGTGAGGGACAGGGCACAGCCTCAGGCATCTGGAGGGAAGACCCCGCAGGGGAGGGTGGGATCCAACCTGGTAGTCTGGAAACACATGCCCTCTCCCTAGGGCTCTCTATGGTGGAAACACCTCCAGGTGACAGGCAACCCTGGAGAATGACAGCTGCACCTAGGGCCACTGCTGGACCTGCCACCAAGAATCACCTAGAGCTGGCCTGAGTCCCCTGCAGCTGAGGCAGCCTGGCACTGTGGCGTGAGGAGCACCTGGCTCAGCAGTGCAGGGGTACAGTGACAGCTCATGGTCCCCAAAGGCAAGGAACAGTTAGGGTCATGTCAAGATGATAGGCCAATTTGAGCATTGAAAATACCAAAATTGGGGGCTGGGGCTGTAGCTCAGTGGTAGAGCACTTGCCTAGCATGCATGAGGCACTGGGTTCCATCCTCAGCACCACATATAAATAATAAATGAATAAAATAAAGATCCATCAACAACTAAAAAATATTAAAAAAAAAAAAAAAAAAAAAAGAAAGAAAGAAAATACCAAAATTGAGCCGGGTGCAGTGGCGCACGCCTGCAATCCTAGCACTTTGGGAGGCTGAGACAGGAGGATCGCGAGTTCAAAGCCAGCCTCAGCAACGGCAAGGCGCTAGGCAACTCAGTGAGACCCTGTCTCTACATAAAACACAAAATAGGGCTGGGGATGTGGCCCAGTGGTCGAGTGCCCCTGAGTTCAATCCCCAGTACTGAAAAAAAAGGTACCAAAATTCAAAATTAAAATCAAATTGATTAACACACTTGGTGTTTAAAAGAACATAGTTCAAGTCAAGGGTCATAGAAGGAAGGCCAGGAGGGAGAGGAAGGGGCCCATGCTCCAGCTAAAAGAGAAAAAGACCGAGGGAAGGAGGGAAGGCAGCACCGCAGCCAGGCAGCCTGCCCGTGGCGCTGGCAGCTGGGACACTTGCAGGTGACAGCAAGCTCAGATGAGAACGGACAGCAGAGAGCAGCGGCTGCATCAGCACCGCCCACCTTCCAGGGAAGGGCCGCACTCTGATCCTCTCCAGGCCTCCCTCTGCCCCAGGCTTGTGTCACAGCCCTGGCTGAGCTGCACCCGCCCACGCCCGTCCATGGGTCTTCCCTGTGTTCCTGCAGAGGCTGTGGCTTTGAGGGTTCCTGAGTGAGGCTGGTCTCAGGGCTCCTGGGAGCAAGGTGGGGCTGAGCCTGGAGGATAGTCCCCAGTGCAGAGCAGGGGCTACCCCGGGCTCCTGCGTCCTGCTCTGCACCTCTGAACCTGCTTCTCCTGTGCCCCAGTCCTGGAGTCCCACCTCGAGGCCCTCGCGAAGGACACTGTCTCAGGCCCTCCCTGCTGGGAGCCTGAGGTCTTGCCCTGTTGGATCCAGAGGGCAACCAGGTCTCCAGGCAGGAGAACCCGCAGAGACCTGAAGGCACTCACCCTTGGGCACTAGGAGGCAGGGCTGGTGACCTGGAGCCTCCAAGACACTTGGGGGCTGGCAAGGCGCCAGGGGTCTGGTAGGTGAACCCTGGTGGTCTCAGCCCTGGGGTCCAGTGCTCTAGTGTGGGTGGACCCTTCCATCATTGCACCCAGAGTCTCGAGGAGTTCAGGATGTGGCAGGTGCTCCAGAGGCAGTTGAGGCCATGCTGCCCTGTGGCTGGGGCAACACAGCTTCTACCCCGCACCTCTGACCCCCTCGGGCTGCCCCACTCGCTGGGAGCTCCTGTGTTGTCATCCTCACAACACTCAGCCCAGAATCATGGCTGGAGGGGCTGCTAGCCAGGAACTGAGGCCCAGGAACAGGAGCGGCACTGTGTGGCCACCACGCACCACACAGCCCGGGGTCACTTCTGATTCTTAGGCTTTTACTGCAATCTAACTTCAAAACCCAGTGTTGCCTAATAGAATATTGTTCAGACAGAGAAAGAATAAGGTTCCTGCACTCAGACGCCTAGCAGCGCGATTCCCCGTAGTCAGGTGACAGAGGTGACCTCACGTCCATCAGCAGGTGGACAAGTGCGTCTCATGCACAGTGGGCTCAGCTTCAGGAAGGAGGGACATCGACAGCTACAACACAGAGGAGGCTTGGACCAGGGCTGTGTGCCCCACGGCAGGGTGGAGGTGCTCCCAAGCTCCCGAAGGCTCCCTGGGGCCTGGGGCCTCTCCTCCCTCCTCAAAGCCCTTGGGCGACTGGATGGAGCCTGACCACCTACAGCAGGAGGCTGCCTGCTTCACTCAAAGCCTGCTGACTTAGACTTGTGTGACCACTTGTGTGTCCCGGGACCTGGAGGAGAACAGTGAGTGGGCCCAGCTCTGCCAGGGTCTCCAGGGCAGGGGCATCCCTCAGCCCAGGTCCCCTGCTGGTCACATTTGCACAGTCTGTATCCCACATATTGTATGAATACGGTCATCTCTTCTTTCTCTTGTCTTACCAGTAGAATTTTTGTTATACTCTTAAATTGAATAATTTCACTTCTAAAAATAGTTTGGGGTTTGCAGGAAAAGTGAGCAGAAGCTGGAGTCCCTGGGCTGCTCGACTTGCAGGCAGTGCAGCATCCGGTGTGCTAATGGGTTGTCCAGTGGAGCTCGTCCAGTGGGCCTTGACAGCTGCACAGCTCTGGGTCCCAAGCGCCTCTGGACCCTGCTTGCTTGCTCTTGCCAGCCCCAGCCCCCACTGTGACCCCAGTACCTATGTCACATGTCATAGCACTGCAAGCCCTGCCCCGTAGCCTTGCAGACGGCTTTCTTCCCTTGAAATATGCATTTAAAATTCTTCCATGTTCTCGTGGCTGCTGGTGCCTTCTCTCTAGGGCTGGATGGTGCTCTATGGCCTGAGGGCCGCGGCCGGATGCCTCTCCACTCCCTGACCAAAGGGCCTGGGATGGCTGCTGAGATCAGCTATGCGCAGGCAGATGAGATGTTGTGGGGGCCTTAGTTTCCTGCTTGCTTGGGTAAACAGGAGGAGCACCATCACGGCGTCACAGCAAGTGTTTAGATTCTGAAGTGCAGCCCACTGACTTCCAAAGCTGCACTTTGTGCCCCGCCAGCCTCACACCTCACCCACACAAGGTGGCTCTGGTTTGGCCGTGTGGGGTGTGGTGGCTCCTTGCTGCACTGATTCGGGGTCCCTGGTGGCAGGAAGGTCATTTGGGAATGTCTATGCGCATGTTTAGGATTCTTTGGAGTCCAGTGTGTTTTCTTCCTTTCCTGGTGAGCGCTAAGGGCTTATCCGTTTCATCTGAGCACCTGGCTGTGCCTGCTTCCTCCTCCTCTCCTTCCCTTGGGTGTTATTTGCTGTCCTCTCCATAACTCCCTGAGGTCAGTGATGACCTCCCAACACACGTTCTAAGGCTGCACATTTCCCTCTAAGGCCAGGTTTGGCTTCACCCCACAAGTTTGGCTTTGTTTGCATAACTAATTTCAAAATATATTCAAGTTTCCACTATAGTTTCTTTAAATCCTAAGTTGTTTAGAATTGTTTCCTGACTTCTGAACACAAAAAGGTGTGTTTAATTTCCCTGTTTTTATGGCCAGCTCAGCTTACTAAGTTTCTGTCCCCTGGAATCTGTGGAGACTTCCCAGCCCAGCAGGGTGCTCTCTTCGCAGCTGGGGGGAGGGGCCTGGGGGGCTATCACCAGTGCTTCTGTGGCTTTGCCTGCTGGTCAGCTGGTACGGCCTCAATTGGCCAAACCTTCGGTCTTAACTGATCTCCATTTTGCCAGCTCCTTCAATTCTTGGGAGACGTAAGTCATGAACTTTCTGCCATAATTGAGAAGCTCCTTATTATTTTTGTCTGAGTCTGTCCGCTTTGGTCTATATTTTGAAGCATAGTATTAGCTTCATACACATTTAGAGTTGCTGTAACTTTCTGGTAAACCAAGATGTTTATCATTTTGAAATACTGGCGTTATCCCTGGCAGAGGCCTCTCTTGGTGTGATACCCTCTAGTCATTGTCTCCCCTGTATCTCTGCATCTCATCTGACTGTACTGCCAGTGGAGGACAGCTGATTTCGGGGCTGGGTGGGGCTTGTGGGGGAGCACTGCCCGCAATTCAAGGCCCGGCTTCCATCCCCGCATGGGGCTCATGGATAGCTGGCGGGGGTTCTAGTGTGTTTCTGCCGGCCTGACCATTTTGGTCTTCTAGCTGGCGCTTAGTCCACCTACGTGCACGCAGTTTAGGCATGTGGGGTCTGCGTGGGCCGTCTCCAGGTCTGCCTCCTGCTTGGCCGTCTCAGCCTAGGAGCGTCTCTCTCATCCCATTGGTCGCCTTGGTCAATTGGTGACCACGCTGCTTTGCCAGGGAGCACAGTGTCCTGGTGCTGGCTGCTGTACACTGGAACTCCACCCCTTCTTGGGTGATGTGAGGGTTTGCCTGCTGTGTGTCACGCCCAGGGGCTGAGCCCCGGAGGCTTCTGCTGCCAAAGCACTGAGGTAGCCCAGCCTGAGCCTCCATCTGGAAGCAGGTGCTCCTACCCAGGGCTGTACCTCAGGACCTCTGCTGATGGCAGGTCTGCCTGCTGCCTCTTGTCTGAGAACTGGTCCTTCTGCCATCACTCTCCGAGGGCACCTCCCCTAGCAGGACTCTGGGGGCAGCTTTCTTCCAGCATCTTGAGATCTGGCCCACTGCCTTCCCGCTCCCGTGGCTGTTGTGGAAGCCACTCCAACTGGCACGCTGCCCTTTCCTGCAGTCTCCTTTTCTATCTTAAGATTTCCCCATCTCAGCCAGGTGCAGTGGTGCACACACAACCCCAAATACTTGGGAAGCTGAGGCAGGAGGATCACGGGTTCAGGACCAGCCTGGACAGCTTAGCGAGGCCCTGTCTCAAAAATAAAGTGAAAACATCTGGGGTGCTGCCATTGGTGGAGCACTTGCCTGGCACATGCAAGGCCCTGAATTCCATCCCCAGCACTGGGGAGAAAAGAAAAAGGACCTCCACAGCTTGAGTCTACACGGATTTTCTACATGGCACTCAGGGGGCTTTTCCTTTGGCGTATTTGGCTGGAGGTCCTAGGTGACCACGGCATTGCTGAGGTGAAATTCTACAGACCAGGCTGCAGCCCTGCCACACCCAGCTGTAGGACCATGTGGCCTCGCGGGCCCTCGTGGCAGCCTCAGCTCCACTCCAGCACACCAGCCTAGACCGGGGCACAGTTTGCGGAGTTCAGAGGTCATGCGGCATGGACACCCCAAGACTCACATTCACGAATGCAGCAGAAGGTCTGTTGGTCCTGGGCATCCTGGGGAAGCTCCCCCCCCTCCCACGCGCCCTGCCTCCTCCCGCCTCCGTGCCCCTCCGACACGTCTCAGGGTTTGGAGGTAAAGAAGATGACCCCCTCCCCCCACAAGAATGGTGAGCACTTTCCTTTCTTCTCTTTTCCTCTGCAGATGCCACCTGGGAAGACCCCCACCCGCCTACCCTGCTACAATTCACCGTTCCCAGTGGGGCCCACAGAACTGTGTTCAGCAAGGAGGGAGGACATCAGCAGGAACGGAGGGGAGGCAGGGACGCCGCCTGGGCCTGGCCTCCACCTTCCCACCACCCGCACCAGTGCAGGGGTGCCGACGGGCCCCCAGCACACCGTGCCATGGGGACGCACACTCACAGGCACCCATGCTTTCTGCTGGAGAAGGAACCATCTACTAAAATGAAGCCACAGCCGCCCCTGCCAGCCACCTCAGGCTTGGGAATCCGCCTACAGAAGCCGAGGCTCTGCCTGTGAGGACTGTGCTCGGGATGTTCACCGTGGCTTCGCTTGCTGGGGGAGACCCTGGAAATGGCCTGAGCCTCCCAGTCAGGAGGTGCTGAACAAGACAGTGCACTGAGCCACGGGTGCTGTGTGGGTCCCTATGTTCCACAGGAGCTGGCGGGGCCCCATGTGCCACAGGTGCTGGCAGGTCCCCATGTGTCACGGGTGCTGGCAGGTCCCCATGTGCCACGGGTGCTGGCAGGTCCCTATGTGTCACCGGTGCTGGCAGGTCCCCATGTGTCACGGGTGCTGGCAGGTCCCCATGTGCCACGGGTGCTGGCAGGTCCCCATGTGTCACGGGTGCTGGCAGGTCCCCATGTGCCACGGGTGCTGTGCAGGTCCCCTTTTACCATGGGTGCTTTGTGGTCCCCAGTTCCTGTGGTGACACCCACATAGTGTCCTCTGTCCTCCCAGGCACAGTGCACAGCCAGAGGTGGCAAGCACATTCACATGGCTGTGCCCCACCACCAGCCACCTGCAGCCCTGGCCCCCTCCCCAGCCCTGGCACCTCCTCCTACTCTTTGTCTCTTTGAATCTGACTGCTGGGGAAGTTGGGCAATTGGAATTACATAGGGTCTGTCTCTGGTGCTGGCTCATCTCACTCAGGATAATGCCCTCGAGGTCTGCCTATGTGTGGCATGTGCCAGAATGTCCTTCCCTTTAGCCGGGCACAGTGGCACTCATCTGTAACCACAGCAACTTGGGAGGCTAAAAATGGAAGATCACAAGTTCAAGGCCAGCCTCAGCAACTTAGAGAGACCCTGCCTCAAAAAAAAAAATTTGTTTTTCTTAAGTCTGAGGACGTAGCTCAGAGGTAGAGCACCAGGACTCTACCAGTGTAGATGAAGAGGGAAGAGGAGGAGTCAGGATCACAGGCTGGTGGTGTCAGGGGAGCACTGGGGAAGACCGGCTGCAGCTCTGCCATGACACCCGACAGGATGCCTCTGGAGGCCCTGGAGCTTGAAGGAGGTGGGCAGCCTTGGGCATCAGGCAAGGTGACGCCTCTCCTGAGCCTCAGGGCCTATTTGCTGGCTCCCTGTGAGCAAGGTCCACCAGGGTTCTTAGACCCAGAGTTCAGAAATAAACAGACCTGGGAGAACGTAGACATAGTCTGCTGGAGCCAGAGAGGGACAGCCCC
Source organism: Xerus rutilus (assembly GCA_028644305.1). Taxonomy (NCBI): domain Eukaryota; kingdom Metazoa; phylum Chordata; class Mammalia; order Rodentia; family Sciuridae; genus Xerus; species Xerus rutilus. The sequence goes on along the minus strand of CM053402.1, from coordinate 160,672,235 downwards.
AGGGACAGACCCCTCCTCTCTTTGCCTCTCTGTGGCTGCTAACCCATCAGACCGCCAGCTGGTGTGGCCTCTGCAGCCTCAGCCCGCATAGAGGAAGCTGCACCTGCTGACACAGGCCGCCCTCCTGAAACCTGCCCGGCCTGGCCCCCGGGCTCTGCTGAGGACATCAGCACCATGCAGTGGTCCCAGACAGCCACCCGACAGGTGCCACACTGCTGGGCAGCAGTGGCTGGGACCCAGCCCTGGGCAAGGCAGGAGCACAGTGGCTCTGGCCAACGTAACACCCAGCAGCTCAGCAGACATCTGGAGGTACGTGTGGGTGGACAGACAGCCGCAGAGGAACGAGGCAGCGTGACTTCTAGGGCAGTTTTAACACAGGACCACAGAGCTGTCAAGGGAAGCCACATCTGAGGTGAAGGTGTCCCCGGTCACTCTCCCTGAGGCTCCCCTTGAGGCTCGGGGAGGTCCCATCTGCCCCTCCCCACTCTGGGGGCTCCACCACTCCACCAGTCTGCTCTGGCTCCCGTGTCCCTCCGATTCCTCTCCTCTTGAGAAGGACATGTCCAGGGCTCAGGACCCACCCTGACCCAGTCTAACTTCAACTCTCCTGGATTACATCTGCCAAAGATCCTGTTTCCAAAGAAGGTCATCATCTGAGGTCACAGCTAGACATGCATTTGGGGGACACAGCTGGCCCCAGTAAGTGAAGAAGAGGGGCTGTAAGTATTTCTGCCATGTGGCCCCAGAACCTCAGAGAAACCTGTGGCTTCTCTGACTCCGATAGGAAGCACATGAGGCTGATGGTCAGAATGTGTCCCCAGGAGGATGCTAAAATCCTCACCCCAAGAAGGCGGCGTGAGCAGGCAGGGCCGTAGGGAGGTGAACAGGTTGTGGGTGGAGCCTAAGTCCTCACTCTTCACCTCTATAAGCCAGAAACCAGCCCTCGTGACCTCAGGCTTTGACCTGGGGCTCCCAGCCTCAGAACTCTGAGAAAATAATTGCCCGTTGAGCATGAGCTGCCAGTCTATAGTGCTCTGTTACGGGACCCTGAATGAACCAAGGTGTAGACCCAGAAGATACATCTGCTGCAGGCCTGACCGGGGCCAGAGGGCCCTCCTCTCCTCTGAGGGCTCGGTCCAGACTGCTCCTCCTGCCCTTGCATGGTGCCCAGTAGCGACCCCACAGTAGCTCCCCTGCCTGCAGCACAAAGTCCAGAATGAGAGGGGACATCAAGGGGTCATTCTGCAGCCCAGAGGCTCCTGGATGCTCCACACTGCTGGGGGCCGACAAGGGTCTGCACTCTGAGAAGACAGCGTAAGGCAGCCTTACAACCTTGGGAGGTCTCGGACCCAGAGACACCCAAGGAGCTGGTCACAGGAACGGACTCGTGAAGAAATGACATGAGGGGCTGGGATTGTAGCTCAGCGGTAGAGCGCTTGCCTCGCATGCGTGAGGCCCTGGGTTCGATTCTCAGCACCACATACAAAGCAATAAAATAAAGACATTGTGTCCATCTACAGCTAAAAAAAAATATTAAAAAAAAAAAAAGAAAGAAATGACATGAGGGCATGTGAGAGCCATTTTGGAGGAGCTGATCCAAGGGGCACCTGTATCCAACAAGCCAAAGGACATGAAGGCATGCAGAAGGTCATGCACAGCCCAAGAGAGGAGGTTTCTGGGACCACTTCCAGTCCTTTTTGATAGCTTTCTACCTCTTCCAGATTTTCTGCAATATACCTATAGATGATTGATAGATGATAGATGAGATGGATGAGAGATGAGAGTTGATAAATGAGATCCGTGAGAGATGAAAGATAGACGATAGATGATTGACAGATGATAGATGATATATGAGTGATGAGAGATGGAAAGATAGATGAGAGAGAAATGATAGGTGATAGATAAATTTATGATAGATGAGAGATGATAGATAGAAAAATAGTTATAGATATATGATAGACAAATATAAGATAGATGATAGATAAATATAAGATAGATGATAGATGATAGATGGCTAGATGGTAGGTGATAAATAGATGATAGATGATAGCTATGTGATAGATAAGAGTTAGAGATAGAAATAAATGTAATTAGCCAAGCACGGTGGCACACGCCTGTAATCCTAGTGGCTCAGGAGCTGAGGTAGGAGGACTGAGTTGAAAGCCAGCCGCTGGAGCTTGTTGAGGCCCTAAACAACTCAGTGAAATCCTGTCTCAAATTTAAAAATACAAAAAAAAGGGTTGGGGATGTGTCTCAGTGGTTAAGCATCCCTGGGTTCAATCCCTGGTACAGAAAGAGAAAAGAAAAGAAAGAAAGAAGGAAGGAAGGAAATAAGAAGTAGAATTTTATAATCAGAAAGTAGGACTTCAAAGCATCCCCCATGGAACCAGAGTGAGCAGGGCATACTGGTCCCAAGGGGTGAGCCCCTCTGGGCAAGGCAGCCAAGCAGGATGGAGTCCAGCTGCTCCTACAGCCAGAAATCCAGAGATGGGGGAGACCTCACCTATCAACAAATCCCAGACTGGTGAAATCAGCACCGAGTGGGCAGCAGACGGAGGAGGCATGGGTCCTCCGCTCCTGCCCTCCCTTCTACCAGCCACCCCTGAGCATGTGGGAGCAGTGTGGTCGGGGCAGGGGGCTCGAGGCGGGCTGGAGAAGGGCTGGGGCGCAAGACCCTGCAGGGGTGGACATGGAATGTGCACACAAACCACACAGCCCTTTATTTCTTGTTCTCACTCCAGGCAACCCAGTGGTGAGGAAAAACTTGTGGCAGCCAAGACCCTGGGCTCTCGAGGTCCCACTGTCCAGCCCCAGAATTGTGGTGGCCACCTGGTGAGCCTTGAGAAGAGGCCTGCTCCCACCTCGTCCACATGCAAACCTCCTACGTCCACCAGCAAGCCCGCCTGTGGTGCAGAGCGCCCTCCACACTCACCCTCCACGGCCCAGTGCAGCAGCCAGGTGCAGGACTCTGTCCATCCTGGGGTCACCCCAGCCTTCCTCTGTGTATTCCACCCCTCCTCCCAGGATGCCCAGCCAGAGGGCCCATCAAGAGGGCTGGCAGTGCCCCCAAGGCTTGTGCCCATGGCTGTGTGGCTCGGGGCCTGCGGGCACATTCTCCAGCACCTCAGGCAGAGAGAACATGCAAAAGGAGATTTCCTCGTAGGACACCCTGGCACCGCTCTCAAATAGGCAGGCGAAGGCCAGGGCTGCCCCAGGCACAGACCCTAGGGACGCCAGGTCAGAGTAGCCGCTGGGGCCTTTATAGATTACCCAGGGCTCTGTCCAACTGTGAGGGTCCAGGGGTGACCTGCTCAGGTAGATGCCCATGTGGAGCCGGGCCCTGCGCCCTGCAGGGTGGGAATACAATAGCCATGTGGGGCTTTGAGGTGGGGCAGCAGAGGGCACAGGGAGCATTGGGATCCAGGCCCCGCTGTCCCCACTGAGACTAGCTTCAGGGCAAGGTTGCCCTAGGCCACCCCCCCAAGGCTGTTGGGGGCAGAAGGGCTCGCCAGACACCAAGCCCCCATTAGGACCTCCAGCAGCCTCCCCAGAGGGCTCCGGGGCCCTAGGACAGAGGGGAGGAGGGTGAGGGGGACGCCTGGTGCCCAGTGACCATCCATCATCCTGAGGCCTGCTGGGAGGTGGGGCTGGGAAGCCCACGATGCTGCCCTGGCAACCCCGGGCAGTCTCAGCCAGGGTGGGCACTAGCTCCCCAGGCAGGAAGGACGTGCCCTCGTTGGTGCTGAGCGCCTGCACGCGGCTGCCCAGGGGACTCCGGGCATTGCAGTAGAGGAAGCCTCCATCCACTGGGGCCAGCTGGCACTCGCCAGAGCGCAGGTTGGGCACCAGGCCCCCACAGTGCCAGGTGCGGCCGTGGTCATCACTGTAGAAGGCAAAGGCATGGGGGCTGGTCCAACAGATCTTGCCAAAGCACTCCCGACGGTCCACGCGGTAGGCGTAAGCGGGCACCAGCAGACGGCCTGAGCGCAGCTGGACCCCGTGGCCTGGGCCCACGGCAAAGGTGGCCCAGTCTGCATAGAGGAAGGCAGATATGAGAGGGGCCCCTGGGTGCCCCGCAGCAATGGGCAGTGCCAATGAGGGGGCAGGAAGAAATTTGGCTAGTGCCTCAGGTCAGGGTGGCTTCCCTGCTGACCACCTGCTAGACCTGAGCCTGAGTCCTCCCAGCCTGGACAGGGCTCAGGGGTATCCCGAGGAGCCCAGGGGCCACTTGGCCAGGTTTTTCTTCCCTGATACTCGGGCTCTGACTCAGGGCCTAGTGTGCACGGCACGTGCTGGGCCACTGGGCCACACTTGGCACTTAGCCAGGCACAGCAAGCAGCCAGCCCCAAGTCCAGGTTGGCGGGCTCCAGTGCTGGGCATGCACAAGCACTGCAGAGAGAAACTGGGGGCAGGTCAGGGTTGTGAGAGCCTCTGCAGGGTGTTTGGAGCAGACCTGCACACTGTCCGTGTCCTTCAGCATAGTGCCCAAGGCCAGTGCCTACCAGGAGAGGTCAGGGTGGCCATGAAGAGTGGTGGGCAGCTAGTTCCTGGAGTAGAGAGGGAGCGGCAGTCACAGAGGGAAAGCCTGGGGAATAGAGGCTGAAGGCCAGGTCCCCTGGGCTGAATGAGGTGGGAGAAGGAGAAGGAAGACACTATGGAGGGGTGGGAGGCCAGGGTGGGTAAGAGGCTATGGAGGGGTGGGAGGCCAGGGTGGGTAAAAGGCTATGGAGGGGTGGGAGGCCATGGATTTTGGAGCCAGATCTCAGTCTCTGCAGACAGACAAGCCCAGGGAGAGGAAAGTGCCTTGGGTCAGCTGGGGGTGCCTGCCCCTGCCCACCAGGCTGTTGGGGTGGAGGCCCAGGACTGAGGGTCTCCAGGATGTCAGACAGTCCTGAGAACAGGGATGTGAAGTCAGGTGTCAGCAGGAGGCTGGCAGGTTCAGCAGGTCCCAGGTGGACTGTGATGAAGGGGAGCCACCAGCCCTGGCCCACCTACCCTGCACCATGTCCCCAATGGCCTCCTCAGTGAGGTCCCGAGTGCTGCTCCAGGTGAGGCCAGCATCTCGGCTGGTCACACAGCAGAGGCGGGCCGCATTCCTGCCAGTGGCAATCTGCACGGCCTCGGGCGTGTGGCCCAGCACAGCGATGAAGAAGAGGAACACGGTGCCCGAGCCTGCGTCCAGCACTGGGCAGGGGTTCATGGAGCGGTGCTCCTCCAGGGCAGCTGTTCCCAGCACACACAGGGTGCCCCACTGCCAAGGAGGAGTGCAGCTGGCCAGGATGCCCAAGACCTGGGCCCAGCAGAGAGGGTGCTCGGAGCTGGGCCTCAGTTCCCCATCCAGGCTGCCACCATCGTCAGCCCGCCCCTCTGTGCTGGCCACTCACCCGCACGGAGCCCCCAGCCAGTGTGCCCCTCCTTAGCACCAGGCGGTGGGCATGAGAGTCATCAGGGCTGAGTCGCTGCTCCGCAAAAGCCAACAGGGTGGGCCCGGGGGGCACCCAGAGCAGCGCGGGGACCCGGTAGGTCAGGCCCGTCCTCTCCCGCTGGAAAAGCACCGTCCGCCCTGGGATGTGCGGGGCCCCCATGGTCTTCAGGTTAGAGCGGCCGTGGGTCAGGATGGGCCCAGGGAGCTTCTCATCCGTCTGGGTTGCGTGGCCAAGCAGACAGTCAGAGCTGTGAGCAACAAGGATCTCTGTGTCCACAAATGTACCTCGTGCCAGGGAAGATGAGGAACACAGCGGAGACAGCTCACAAGGCTCCCTCACAGGGATGCCAGGAGGCAGCTCCAGAGGGTCTCCACAAAGGAGGGGCTGAACTCAAGGCCCCAGGCTGCCTGGACAGGGTAGAGTTGGGATGGGGTGGACAGCGGATCCACCCTCCAGTGCAAGGTGCTCCACACAACAGGACCCTCCCCAGACAGCCGGGCAGGGCAGGCCAGAGGACTCCCAGGGCCCAAAGACATCATGACCCCCATCCTCCAGGAGGGCTGGACTCTGGAAGCAGCTCTGGCTGCAGATCTCCAGGGTAAGAGGAAATGGGACCACCCCTGGCTGAGTCCCCATCAGTTCCTCCTGTGAGAGCCTCTCTCCCGCCCTGAGCTGGTACACTAATATGGGAGGCCAGGGGGCTTCCTGGAGGTGGTGATGGGGACAAGCAAGAGCTGGGCATGTGGGCAGAGGACACTCCAGGCTAGGAGAGCTGCCCTGGGCAGGGATGGAGGAAGGTCCTCCTGTTGCCACCTGACCCTGCTGCTCCAGTTTAACCTCAACTGGCCATGCCTCCGCTTGCCCACAGGCCCCTTGAGGTGGTCAGAGCCCTGCTGTGGGCAGCTCACCTGGATTGTCCTCACCCCCACCCCATGCATCCCTGGCCTTAGGGGACCTAAGAGACTCTTCACAGAAACCTGAAGCCCCAGGAGGCCAGGGCCCCTCAGGGATCAGCTTGCTCCTTCCATGGTGAGCCTCCCAGGGCAGCCTTGGGTGGCTGGGGGCATGGGCTGGACCTGCCAAGGGGCCTTGTCTGATTTGTACAAAGACAGACTAGGGGACAGTGAATGTGTACAGCCCAGCTGGGCTGGTGGAGAGCAGCTGCAGATATGGACCACCACAGCTATACAGCCCACAGCCAGCCAGCGGGCCAGGCCACAGGCCAGACATAGCCCACGGCCAGACACCCAGACCACCACAGTTATACAGCCCACAGCCAGCCAGCGGGCCAGGCCACAGGCCGGACACAGCCCACACCAGGCACGTAGAGGTAACCAACCTAGTGCACGGAGAGATGAGGAAGACTCCAGGATTCTGGTAACACACCCAACCAGATCCAAAACCCCTCCTGCAACAGGAACCCTCACATGTCCACAAGGGACTCACAGAGTGGAGCCTGAGAAGGGCAGCACTCACCCCAAAAGAGAGCAAACACCCGGAGGGCTTGACCTGCAGCTCCACCTGAGGCCCTCCTCTGCCACCCGCCTTGGCTCAGGCCGCAACTCCAAGGCTCTTACGGAGGACAGAACATACTGCCTCTGCTCACCCGCCCCAGCTCTGGGGCTTCTGAGAGCAGCTTCCTGTCTCCTGGAAGCCCCTGGGCTCTGTACTCAAAGGGCGATTGTACCCATGCCTGGAGCAGATGCAGGTGCCACGTGGCTCTCGGGGCCACATAGGCACAAGAGAAACATTCTCTCCACACTTGGCCAGTACCCCAAAGCCTGGGAACACTCAGGCTGGTGTCAGAACCGCCAGCAGAAGCAGTGGCCAAGCTTAGCCTCAGCCAGGGACAGCAGGACAGACGGCAGCTCCAGGGAGCAGACAGAGGAGAAACGGGGGCCTGCAGAAGGGACAGGTCACCACACATCACAGCACCTATGCCCAGGTCAGGCCCTGGGTTCCCACAAAGCTGTGAAGTCCTGGTTGATCCCCTAGTCTAGGAGGAGGAACAGGCTCCCCAGCACCCGCCGCTTGCCCCTGTGGGCAGCTCAGCAGGAGGCAGAGGTTTGGCTTGCCCAGGACAGCCGTCACAGCACACAGTACTGCTCGCTCCCTCCAGGCAGAGCCCAACAGGGGGAGCTGAGGCCCGAGAGGCGACGGGACCCCCAAGACAACCTGGTCTTCTGGCACCTGGACCCCTGAGCCCCTGGACAGGTTGTAGGGATCATTCTGTGGCTCAGCAGAGGTGGACAGACCTCTGGCCACAGCCTGCTCTGTGTGGGCTCCACTCTGGAGCTCCGAGGCCAGGCTGGGTCACCTTCCCACACCCTCCTGGGCCAGCACACCTTTGTCCTGGGCCTGTTGGCTTGTGCAGGGTGTCAGCATGAAGGGCAGAGGGGAAGAGGAGTACCCAGGTGGCTCTGTCCCCTCCAGATGCTTCTCCAGTCTGTACCTCAAGTGTCCTGGGCTTTGACCAGGGCAAGGACTCAGAACTATAGACCCTTATGTCTGCTGGAAGGTCACCTATGGACCCATCCACAGCAAATCATGTGGGCTGGAGCAGGATCCCCACACCAAATCTGTGTCCATCCCACCCTCTACATCTGCCCCCAGGACCCCTCAGGGTTACACCTGCCACATGAGCCAAGAAGGAGCCCATTAGGGGCACCTATGTGGAACCTTTGGCTAAGGGGGCACTGGGGCTCCCAGGATCTTCCTCTCCTTGGAGGTGAGAAGCCATCCTGGGTGTTCATCAAGAGGTGGCTTGTCCTTCATCCCAGGCATAAAGAGAAAGCCAGCAGGGACGAACTTAGGGGCAAGGGCACAGCGGAGGGTGAGCAGGAAGGGGCCTTGCTGGTCACCCTGAGGGCTGCAGCCCTGGCTGGGGGCAGCTGTCTTGCACAACAAGGGTGCACTGTGTGAATGGCAGGCCCGGGAGCTGGCCCCACCCAGGCCTGCATCAGGACCATCTGCTCGGCCAGCCAGGCAGGATGAGTAGCCCCAGTGCAGCCTTGCTGGAGGGCAGCTCCCCCCAGACACATGCCTGAGCACCCCAGCACGGAGCCTGTGTTTAGGCTGTGGGGGGAAGTGGGCCCTGGGGGAGGCCTGGAAGGGAGAGTTAGGGCCCCATCCCTTCTCTCTGCCTCTCTCTCTCTCTCTCCCTCTTTCTCCCCTGCCCCAAACAGGTCCAAAGCGATGGACCAGGTGAACTTGAACTGAAACCTCTGGAACCATGAGCTAAAATGTACCTTCCTCCTGTGGCTGATTTTCTGAAGCATTCTTTCATAGTGACAGAAAGTAATCATAAGTAATCTGGGTATAGTTGTTAAAAATCAGCATGTGAGTGAGTGAAGAGGGGACTGGTCACAGTCATGCTAAGGTAGTCACAGATGCTCATGTGGTGGCCATGGCGTTTCTAGGAGGTGAACACTGGAACATCATTCCTAGCGGGACCCACGCACACTGGGCCCTGATGTTCTACAGAGAAGACAGTGTGCACTTGAGTCTGCTGATACCCCATCCACATCAAGAAGCAGATTTTTTTCTATGAGAAGCCTGTTTCAAGAAATTATAGAATGTGTTTTCATAAGCTGCCAACATGTGGCAGGTGATGGAGAAGATCCCTCCTCCTGGGACTTCACTAGAAGTCAAGGTCACCAAGAGCTAAAAATTTAAATTAATATGTTATTCTATATACAAAGAATACATGAACAAAATGTATTTTTGATGAGAAAAGCTATAAGAAAGACTATAGAAAATTGTTCTTTTATTTAGAGAATAGAATGTTTTGCCTAATTTTAGAAACTTTTAAAGGATTGCCTCAAAATGCAAATTTAAGGAAAGAAATAAAAACAACTTAGGGCAGGAGCATCGTGAGTTCAAAGCCAGCCTCAGCAAGGGCGAGGCGCTAAGCAACTCAGTGAGACCCTGTCTCTACATAAAACACAAAATAGGCTGGGGACACGGCTCAATGCCTGAGTTCAATTCCTTGGTAAAGTTTTGTTTGTTTGTTTTCTTTTGGGGGGGAAAGTTTTCAAGGGACTCTTATTTAATTCTGTGACCTGTCTTGAGTCTCAGCCGCCTCCTGTCAGTGGCTTTTCCTGCCTGTCCCTGTTTGTCTGTTCAGGTCCTGTAAGTGCTTGCTCCAGTGGAGACGCACCTGTCAGGTCAGACAGAAGGCATCTGCTCTAAGGACCTGCAGAACTCAGTTCTCTATTCTGGGACTTTCTCAGTGGCTGTGAACTGTCCTGTGTGTCCTGTGTAAGACACTTTCTTGGGCCTTGCACGACATCCTGGACTGGGGCTCCCTGCCCAGCTCTTCTGCAATGGTGTACACAGCCTCGGACACTCTCCCAAGGGCTAGTTAGACTGGCGCCCTGGTCAGGCCTGACCTGCAAGTTGCCGTCCAGCCTCCAGAGGGAGCCCCATGTGGGTTTTCTGTACCAGAAAACCTGTTTTCTGTACACAATTGGTACACAAGCCTGTTTTGTGAACCCATTTCCTGGATCTTGTGCTCTTTACTAGGTTTTTTATTACTTGGGAAAATTGGGTCTTAGAAGAGTGAAGTGTCTGGGGTTCATGCTTTTCTGCTGTTAAGTCTTTAATCACTTTATATACTCAGGAAATGGCCCTGTAACTCTGGTCAACTTGGTTAAGCTATTTACAGTCATCTCACAAACACCTGAGCTCCTACTTTGATAGAGTGTTTAAGACCTTTTGGCACCTTTGGTGGACATCCTCTTGACTACTGTTGGCTTTTGAGAGGTTGGAGGTGGGCCCCTGGAGAACCTGTAGGTGCCTCTCTCCCTTGTAGAGATGGTGAAATAATTATGCCTATTTGGTAACTCTGTTTGATGAACACTATCAAATAACACAGGGATGCTGAACCCTTAGGTTTTGTAATGTCTTGTGATGCAGTCTGTCACACTATCATCCCAGAGGCTGAGTGCAGTGGAGACACCTGGCCCTTTGTCACCTGCCGCGCCATAGGCAGAATGGTAGCCATGGCTGTTTTAAGTGCATTTCATCCACAGTTCTGATTCTTCTCCAAAAGTAATCCTGATCAGATTCACCAAGCAGATTATTCTTGAATACAGATTTCTGATGCCCTTAAGATCATTAACTATAGAGCACTTCCCAGAGGGCTAAGGAAGACACGGACGCCAAGCACAGGGGCTGGGATGTAGACCATGGTGGAGCACAAGACTGGCGCCCTAGGTCCTGGTCCAATCCCCTGGGTGGTAAGCACTTGACTGGTGCCCTAGGTCCTGGTCCAATCCCCTGTGTGGAAAGCACCTGACTGGTGCCCTAGGTCCTGGTCTAATCCCTAGTGTGGTGAGTGTCTGACTAACACACTAGGTCTTGATCCAATCCCCAGTGTGGTGAGTGTCCGACTGGCACCCTAGGTCCTGGTCCAATCCCCTGTGTGGTGAGTGCCTGACTGGCACCCTAGGTAATGATCCTATACCCTGTGTAGTTGAGGGCCTGAATGGCACCTATTCTGGGTCTAAACCCCTGTGTGGTGGAGTCTCTTACTGCACCCTAGGTCCTGGTCCAATCCCCTGTGTGGTGGAGTCTCTTACTGCACCCTAGGTCCTGGTCCAATCCCCTGTGTGGTGGAGTCTCTTACTGCACCCTAGGTCCTGGTCCAATCCCCTGTGTGGTGGAGTCTCTTACTGCACCCTAAGTTCTGGTCCAATCCCCTGTGTGGTGGAGTCTCTTACTGCACCCTAAGTCCTGGGTCCAATCCCCTGTGTGGTGGAGTCTCTTACTGCACCCTAAGTCCTGGGTCCAATCCCCTGTATGGTGGAGTCTCTTACTGCACCCTAGGTCCTGGTCCAATCCCCTGTGTGGTGGAGTCTCTTACTGCACCCTAGGTCCTGGTCCAATCCTCTGTGTGGTGGATTCTCTTACTGCACCCTAGGTCCTGGTCCAATCCCCTGTGTGGTGGATTCTCTTACTGCACCCTAGGTCCTGGTCCAATCCCCTGTGTGGTGGATTCTCTTACTGCACCCTAGGTCCTGGTCCAATCCTCTGTGTGGTGGAGTCTCTTACTGCACCCTAGGTCCTGGGTCCAATCCCCTGTGTGGTGGGGTGCCTGACAGGCACCCTAGGTTTTGGTCCAATCCCCTGCACCCAAAGAAATGAAAAAGAACAAGTACAATTAACAGGAGGGTGAATGCACAGATAAAGCTTGTGGGCTTTTACATCTTCTTTAAGGGTTAGTTTGGGTTGAATTTTCCCTAGACAGGGAGACTCCTTTCTCAGTGTCTACAGTGCGCACATGTGGAAGAGTGCTCTTCTGAATGAAGCTCATTATGGTTCAGAGGTGAGCAGTCCACCCAAAGCCCACGTGTGAGACGCTGCCAGGAAGTCCAGAGGTGAAGTGACTGCGTTCCGAGAGCCTTGACCTCCTCAGAGCACTGATCCCATCAGGGATTCACGAGTGACTGTGGCAGGTGGCTGCTGGGGAGGTGGGTCCCTGGAGGCTCTGGGGTGTATGTTTTGTCCCTGGTGAGCGGAGCCCTCTCTGCTCCCTGACTGCCATGTCCTGAGCTGCCTTCCTCCCCCACACTCTCCAGCAGGATGTGCGGCCTCACCTGGACCCAGAGCAATGGGGCCAGCCGCCTATGGACTGCGACCTCTGACGCCGTGAGACCACATACACTTTTCCTTCTTTAACTGTCCTTGGCAGGTCTTTTGTTCACAGTCGTGAAAAGGTGACTAAAACAAAGGTGGAGGCATCTACTATTTTTCTCCTTTTTGGAGGAGGGTACTGGAGATTGAACTGAGGGGCATGCAACCACTGAGCCACACTCCCAGCCCTATTTTGTGTTTTATGTAGAGACAGGGTCTCACTGAGTTGCTCACATTGCTGAGGCTGGCTTTGAACTCACGATTCTCCTGTCTCAACCTCCCTAAGTGCTGGGATTACAGGTGTGCTCCACCGTGCCCAGCTCGGCCAATGTCACTTGAATAGAGGTTTATATATCTTTTTTAACAAGGAACAAGAGCAAGCTAGAATTGACCTTGGGTGCAGGTGGCTGGGTAACAACAGATTTTTGTATTTAAGGATCTTGTGGGCGTGGGTATGGAAACAGTATATCTTAAAATTCATTTTCTTGGGGGCTGGGATTGTAGCTCAGTGGTAGAGTGCTTGCCTTGCATGCATAAGGCCCTGGGTTCAATCCTCAGCACCACATAAAAAAGAAATAAAATAAAGACATTGTGTCCATCTACAACTAAAAAATAATATTAAAAAAAAAAGATTCGTTTTCTTGGCAGTTTATAAGTTTTGATTTCAGGTTAAGATGTAGTTCCAGAATTAATGTGAAGAGAGAGCACACAGAGTGGGAAAACATCTTATACTACATGCACACCGGGAGGAGCACTAATTTCCAGGATATATAAAGAATCCAAAAAACTTAACACCAAAAAAAACTAACAACCCAATCAATAAATGGGCCAAGGAGCTGAACAGACACTTCTCAGAAGAAGATATACAATCAATCAACAAATATATGAAAAAATGTTCAGCATCTCTAGCCATTAGATAAATGCAAATCAAAACTACTCTAAGATTTCATCTCACACCAGTCAGAATGGCAATTATCAAGAATACAAACAACGGGGCTGGGATTGTAGCTCAGCGGTAGAGCACTTGCCTCGCATGCGTGAGGCCCTGGGTTCGATCCTCAGCACCACATACAAAGCAATAAAATAAAGACATTATGTCCATCTACAGCTAAAAAAATATTAAAAAAAAAAAAAAAAAAAAAAGAATACAAACAACAAAGGCTGGGGCGGTGGCTCAGTGGCAGAGTGCTTGCCTGGCATGTGCGAGGCACTAGGTTTGATTCTCAGTACCACATACAAATAAATTTAAAAAATAAAGGTTCATTAATAACTAAAACAAAAATTAAAAAAAAAAGAATACAAACAAGTGTTGGCGAGGATGTGGGGGAAAAGGCACATTCATACATTGCTGGTGGGACTGTAAATTGGTACAACCAATCTGGAAAGCAGTCTGGAGATTCCTTAGAAAACTTGGAATGGAACCTCCATTTGACCCAGCCATCCCACTCCTTGGTCTATACCCAAAGGACTTAAACACAGCATACTACAGGGACGCAGCCACTTCAATGTTTATAGCAGCTCAATTCACAATAGCTAAACTGTGGATCCAACCTAGATGCCCTTCAATAGATGAACGGATAAAGAAACTGTGGTATATATACACAATGGAATATTACTCAGCATTAAAAGAGAATAAAAGTATGGCATTTGCAGGTAAACGGATGGAGTTGGAGAACATTATGCTAAGCAAAGTAAGCCAATCTCAAAAAACCAAAGGCTGAATGTTCTCTCTGATTAGTGGATGCTGATCCATAATGGGGAGGGAGCATGGGAAGAATGGAGAGACTTTGGGCAAAGGGGGGGGCAGGAAAGATGGTGGAATGAGAGGGACATCCATGCCCTAGGTTCATGCATGACTGCACACATGGTGTGACTATATTGTGTACAACTAGAGAAATGGAAAGTTGTGCTCCATTGTATACAATGAATCAAAATGCATTCTACTGTCATATATACCTAATTAGAACAAATAAATAAATCTTTAAAAAATATGTAGTTTCAAGCTGGGCACAGTGGTGCACGCCTGTAATCCCAGCACTTAGGGAGGCCGAGACAGGAGAATCGCGAGTTCAAAGCCAGCCTCAGCAGCTGCAAGGCGCTAAGCAACTCAGTGAGACCCTGTCTCTACATAAAACACAAAATAGGGCTGGGGATGTGGCTCAGTGGTTAAGTGCCCCTGAGTTCAATCTCCAGTACCAAAAATATATATATATATGTAGTTTCAGAATTAAAATGGAGTTACTAATGTCTGGGATACCTCATTGTTTTGTTTTATTATGGCAGAGGGCTGGAGATCAGTCTTCCATAGCTATTTAATGCTGGGAAGGGGCAGTGGTCTCCAGGCAGGGAGGGGGTCATGAGGTTTAAGGTGTTTTATAGTTTCCAGGTGTGGTTGTTCTGTAACCCTCCAGGAGTCCTTCAGGTTGGAGTCTCGTGTAGCTACCCAAGATCACCTGGTTGACTTTGATTGATGAAGATCTTTATCCGGTCCATCAGGAAATTTTGGAGGCAATTGAAAATGCAAGGACCTATACGAATTACTAAGCGAATCATTAGTAAGGGCCTGATGACGGGGCTACCCAGGTCCAGGAGCACCCTAGGAGTCCCAGACCACGAGGGAGTGGTCTCTTTTAGCTATTTCTGTGTCCAGTTTCTTTAGTTTATCTGCTGCCTCCCTGGAGGGAGATGCATAGGTCTCCCTCTTTTGCCAGCATAAGGTCGAGGGCCTGGCGATTTTGGAGGACCACAGTCACCAGCAAGTCTATCTGATTTTGTAAAGTCAGCACCAAATCAGTGACCTGTTGGATATCTCAGTAACCTGTGCTGTGTTCATAGTGACCACAGGCTCCTAATCCTGCTGCTCTGGTGTTAATCCTGGTGGCTGTTTTTAGTCCTATGAGTAAGGGGATAATTTGGGGGCTCTCTTATGTCTGGTGTGTGTTGCTATTGGAATGGGTGGACTTTGTGGGGTTACATGTCAGTTTGAGAAGTAAGGAAAATTAAGGTAGAGGCCAGTTCATGAGCCTCCCAAAGGATAAAAATTAGGGGACATCAGGGCTATGGGACTGATATAAGTGCACATCTTAAATTCTATTTAAAAGAATTTTGGGGTATCTTTTTAATGTCCAGGTATGGCTGTATTCTTTGTTTTAATTTTTTTAGTTGCAGATAGACACAATATCTTTATTTGTTTTATGTGGTGCTGAAGATCGAATCCAGTGCCTCACACTTGCAAAGCAAGCACTCCACCACTGAACCCCAGCCCAGCTCTATGGCTGCATTCTTGTCACAACTGCTTTGCTAGGTGTTCAAGACCAAGCTGGTCAAACTGATCTGGTTCCCATCCATTCTTAGGGGTCAGCTGAGTTCCCACTCTCAGGGAACTTGAGAGCAGCTTAACTCTTCTAGTGCCATCTGCTTGCTAAGCTGGGTTAGGGTCTCCTTGATGAGGTGGCTTCCCTTGGAAGCATCAGGGACGTCTCCCTTCTCCAGTGACCCTCCTATGTGCAGCAGGGGCACCGATTGGCTCTCCCTTCTCCAGTGGTCTCATTAACCTCCCTGACCAGGAGGCCAGGTGGCCTAGAGTTGTAGAGCTCCTCAGAGGAGCTCTCTCATTGCCTGGTCTCAGGCTGACTCAGAGGGCAAGAGCCAAATATTGGTTTTCTTGGCCCTTTTGTTTCAACTTTAATCTTTAAGCCGTTAAACATCCAGCAAGCCAATCTTGCCATTCTTTTCTTTTTTTAATTTTTTAATTTATTTATTCTGCTTAAGTATCCATGACAGCAGAATGCATTTTGATTCATTGTACACAGATGGAACGCAGCTTTTCATTTCTCTGGTTGTATGTGAGATAGAATCACAACATACATGCAGTCAGACATAAAGCTAGGGCTATGATGTCCATCTTATTCCACCATCTTTACTGTTCCCATCCCCCCTTAGGGGTACCCTCCCATCCCTGTGGCCAAAGTTCCTCCATTCTTCCTGTGTCCTCCCCCACATTATGGATCAGCATCCATTTATCAAAGAGAACATTTGGCATTTGGTCTTTTGAGATTGGCTTACTTCACTTAGCATGACATTCTCCAACTCCATCCATTTGCCTGCAAATGCCATAATTTTATTCTCTTTTATTGCTGAGTAATATTCCATTGTGTATATATACCACAGTTTCTTTATCCATTCATCTATTGAAGGGCATCTAGGTTGGATCCACAGTTTAGCTATTGTGAATTGAGCTGCTATAAACATTGAAGTGGCTGCATCACTGTAGTATGCTGTTTTTAGGTCTTCTGGGTATAGACCAAGGAGTGGGATAGCTGGGTCCAATGGAGGTTCCATTCCAAGTTTTCTGAGGAATCTCCAGACTGCTTGCAATTGGTCGCACCAATTTGCAGCCCCACCGCAGTGTGAGCGTGCAGTCTTGCCATTCTTAAAGTAACAGTAGTAGGCTTTAGTTCAATGTTACTTGTCCCTTATATTTAATTGAGGTCTGTGTTAGTTCTGGAAGTTAGCCATATATCCTATCTGTCCTGTAGGTGATGGCTTATTATGTTAAATTAACCCAGGTTGTGTTTTCTTGAAGCAGTAACTCTGCAAAACATTACTAGGCAAAGTTTACAGGGAAAATACAAAATGAAATTAACAAGAGTAAAAACATATTCAGTTTGTGTAGTAGCCAGCTTGAACTTTGGCTGCCTTATACATTATAACCCTGTTTGAGATCATTGTAACCTTCACAACAAACATCAGTGTTCTGAACATAACTGCAAATGAGCGGAAGTCTGGCCTGTCGCGGAGGCCTTCTAACCTGCAGTCAGGTGGGAGGCAGAGCCTTATCTTTGGTAAGGCAGGGCTCCTGATAAATTTCAGGCAAAGTGTTTTAGCTCTGAATGTAATTTTTGCCTCTTTCTTAAATGTCATTTTACAAAGTTTGCATATATTGTTTCCTGAGTGTGTATTTGTTAACACAATATAACATAACATTTAAAACATGAATCAGACCAAGGCTGAGAGGGTTTTTAGCTTTTCTTTTGTGTGGATAAATGGCAAAATTTTTTCTGTTTACAATATTACCTTTAAACAAATTAGACTTTCATCTTTTAAAAATGCATTTAAATTCCAATTTCAGTGTGAAGAGTAACACAAAATCATATATATAACTTATTGACAACTTATTTATCCAGCTATAAAACATTAAGTGACATGAATAAATATCAACCCAATTTGTTATTTCTATATAAATCTGAGACTTACAATTTAGACTCCAGGGTGTACAATAATAATAATTATGGGTCTGCATAAGTTAACAAAAATTAAAGTATAGCCTTAAATCTCTTATACACTTAAGAAACAATGCTAATGATCTGAAACTGACTTAATCAAAGTGAACAGATACAAGACGGATCTTTAAATAACAGTGTGGCCCTTCTGTGGCCACGTACCAAAGAGAGCAGTTACTGGTCATCTTATTGACAAACTTATATAAACTTTCATTTTATAAACCTTTACATAACACTTAGATAAGGCTTAGACAGATACAGTTCTCAGATGTATACGTATACCTAGTCACTTATGTTTTTGGTGTCAACTATATATATATATATATATATATGGGGTTTTTTTTTTGGTACTGAGGATTGAACTCAGGGGCACTCACCCACTGAGCCACATCCGCAGCCCCATTTTGTGTTTAATTTAGAGACAGGGTCTCACTGAGTTGCTTAGCACCTCGTTCTTGCTGAGGCTGGCTTTGAACTCGTGAT
Source organism: Xerus rutilus (assembly GCA_028644305.1). Classification (NCBI taxonomy): domain Eukaryota; kingdom Metazoa; phylum Chordata; class Mammalia; order Rodentia; family Sciuridae; genus Xerus; species Xerus rutilus. The sequence continues at coordinate 160,654,408 of CM053402.1, read as the reverse complement.
TCTCCTGCCTTAGCCTCCCAAAGTGCTGGGATTAGAGGTGTGTGCCACCACACCCAGCTCAACTATATTGTTATAACCTAAAAAAACAGATGCTTGTTTAATCAGTTATAAAGTAATCATTTAAGACTTTAAAACAGGTATAAACCCTAATTCCTTTAAGACTTAGTTTCCCAAGTAATAAAACCTAATGAATACAAATACAAGACAATTATCTTGATAGATGAGAGTAAACCAACGTTTCAGACTTTGCTTCATATCAGTACACCAAAGTTCAGATAACTGAGGTGCTACTGAAGCCAGTTGATCGCAAACACGGGCTTTCTGCGACTCGCCCTCTGCAGACCCACGACTCACTAAGATGGCCCTGATTTCTTCATGTCCTTCGTTTTGCCGTCTTCATCCTGAACCTCAGCACAAGGATATTATTCCACCAAACAAAATACTTGTTATTTAAAATATTTCTTTTACTTTTTACTTTTTATAGTAAAGTATATTTCCGTAACTATAGCTTTCATGATCTCTTTTAGCTTCAGACCCCTCCTTCTGGTGTCCTGCTGTCCTTGCGGGGACTTCTGGCACCTCCAACTTAGTGCCTGACTGTTTAGATTCCTTATCAAATAATTGAATAGATGTCTGTGCATATATATTTTTTTTTATATATTTCACCCCTGACAGACCAACTTTGATTGTAACATTGTATAATTATTCAGAAAACCACTTAAAGACCAAATAGTGACAGTGAAATGTCTTTTTCTTAAATGGTCCCATACCTAGAGGTGGCCCATTTAGCCACGATGTTTAAAGACTATTGATAAGATCAATGTAATATGGCCCACATCCTAAAGGGCCGGTGACATAAAGAATCCCCAAAGCCAGTGCTCACAGGAAAGAACATTTAAAACAGAAAATCTCGTGCATACAATTCCTTCCTTTGCTTGGATAGTGAAGGGCGCAGGTCAGGTGGAGGTGGGAACCCCTCAGCTGGCTCACAGCTTCCTCCCCTCGCTGCTGGCAGGAGTCCAGGCAGGAGTCCAGGAGTGCTGGCCTTGAGGGCCTCTAGTCTGAGTGGGAACACGGAAGGCTTCTTGGGTCTCAATAAAGCAACCTTATTTCACCATCATTTGAGGGTGGTTGTTGTTGTTTTTGTAGAACATACATGAGAGCAGAAGTTTGAACCTCAGTCATCTTGTTGTTAGTGAAGATCAGAAATAAAGCAATCTTAAATTGTTCATTGAGTAACAATTTATAAAAATCACACTTACAATGTTTATCCGATTTATGTTAAATTTTATTTACCCGTTTTTAATTCAGGTTACTCATGAAAAGCCAGCTTAGTTAATAATTTAAGTCATCTTTTTCTGTTGAAGGAAAGTTTTAGAAGCAGTGAACATTAATTGCATTTTAAGCATTTTATAGAAGACATCATCCTTCATCATCTGGAAACAAATGTGTTGGTTAATTTTAAAGACATCTTTACCTTTAGTTGTTTACTCAATTTAAATTGAACTTAAAATCATGTGAGTCAAAGGCATTTGGATCCACTTTTGAATTTTAGTTCATGCGCGCTCTATATATGGTCTTGATACACACACACGTACACAAGACAATACACAGAACAAGCAAGCAAAGGTCTTATGCCTTTTTAAAACCTATTAGACTAAGAGTAAACCCTTGTAAATTGGCCTCTGAATAAAGCAGAGTGTAATAAAAACCTTTATAGTTGGATAAAATAGATCTGATCAGAAATTTTAACAGGAGTGCAGAATCAAAATCATGAGCTCAGAAATATAGAATTTAAAAAACAAGAGTCCTGGAAGGAATGATATGGCCATGAATTATTTTAGTAAAGCATCATGAGAGAACGAGAGAGTATGTGTCCTAAATTCAAGTTAGAGGAACACATTTTTTTCCCTTTAGTTCCAGGCCTCCGCCAAGCCTGCCTAGGGCCTTTTAACCCTATTTTTCCCAGTGGGTAGTTAGGCCAGATTTTGATACAGAAAATTATGAAATACTATCTCCCATTACCTTGAGGAATGAGGCTGTCATGTCACACTCCTTACTGAGGCTGCCACTGGCTGCTGGGCTGGTCGGGTTAAGGGAGGACATTTACCAGCTAGTCATGCCCTTAAATCTCTTCAGAAGGGAGTATTTGCCTGCTGGTTGGCCATTCACCACCCCTGTATGTCAAGGGTCCTAGGAGGCGTTAGGCAACTTGGGAAGCTGTTGCATGGAGCGGGGGTGTTTCCTCCTGAGAACAGTCCCCCTCCCGGTGCCCCCACTGTCCATAGTGGAAACAGGGCTTGATATATTTGGTGATTGAGTAAAGGAAAAAGAAAGCTTGGAAGTAGGAACTTCAGACAACCTTGTCATTTTGCAATAAGTAATTTTTGAACTTTGGAGAATTTTTTGATCAAAAGTTTCTTACTTGGGCCATTGGTGCAGGTTACCTAATTTGTATTGTGGTCAAATTTGAGCACTGAGCCTAACGAGGTGTTTGATTTTGAGACTGGAGTAGAATAGAGGTTTTAAGATTGGCAGAGAGACAGCCCAAGGGGATATCTCTGGGAATTGATTGAGTAATTCCCATTTTTGGAGAGGCTCGGGGAGGGTAGGAGAGGATTAGATAAATATCATGCCAGGTGAGATCACAGGATGGTGCCAGGTATTGAAATTCTTTGATAAAAGAATCCGTATCTGTGGTATGTCATCCAAGGTGTTTTCTTTTTTTCTTTTTTTTTTTTTTTTTTAAATATTTATTTTTTAGTTGTAGGTGGACAGAATATCTTTATTTTATTTTTATGTGGTGCTGAGGATCGAACCCAGTGCCTCACGCGTGCTAGACGAGCACACTACCACTGCGCCATAACCCCAGCCCCCAAGGTGTTTTCTGATCTTAGAGAGTTCTGAGAGGGAAAAGAGGACATGGACTCTGACAATCCCTTCAGCCCAACTGACTTTCCTAAAGGGGAGGACAGCAGCAGACTGGAAGAGTGGGAGGGGGACTGTCCATGAGAGTGTATATGTGGGGGGCTAGGTAGATCCAGGCTGGGAGAGTCTTGGGGTGCCCGAGATGCTGAGGGTGGGGCATAAGTGGGGGTGACAGTGAGGAGGCTCATTTGCTGGATCAAAATCTGGGAAGGCCTCAGGATCATGGTGTGTTGAGAATGGTCCTACAAGGGGTCAGTAGCCAGGAGGAGCTGAATGGGTGAACAGGAAGAGCAGAGAGACAGTTTGGAGTGGAGGAAAGAAAAGGTCTGAGCATAGAAAAGTTCCCTCTATGCTTCTGTGAGTGCCTCCCAGAGCCTCCCAGAGCACTCACAGAAGTTTACGGGACAAACTTTTCCCACGCTGAGTCTAAGTACTGGTGGAGGCGAGAGTCGAGTGTCCTTGCAGTCTCCGGCTCTGGGTGGAGATTAGAGGAAGCAGCTCAGGGAAGGTCATCACCCATCACTGGGAGTTCTGAGACTGACCCCAGTGGAACCCTGTTCCAGGAGGGTAGCCAAAGTGGAGGTCTAGACCCCACACTGAGGTTTCCAACTGAGAGAGGGAGGAACTAGACTCCAGATCAGAAAGGAGACTCACCCAGGGACATCTGGAGACCAATTGGCTGGAATGAGTGGCTGAAGTGCTCAGAGGAAAGGAGGAGATTCCCTGAGAGATCTGAGCACTTCACTCCAACAGGAGTTCACCAAAGCAGCTGGGATCCTGGAAGAAGAGCAGTGTCGATGGTGGGATGCCCCCTGATCCGAGTCACAGCACCAAAATGTCAGGACAGAACACTCAAAGAAATCTCCCAAGACAGAGTCTCATGCTCAGTAAGCAAAGTTTATTGACAGGAAAGTCCTGCCAGGCAGCCCAGTCGAGCAGTGCAGCAGCCAATGTCACTTGAATCAAAGGTTCATATATCTTTTTTAACAAGGAATAAGAGCAAGCTGGAAATGACCTTGGGTGCAGGTGGCTGGGTTACAACAGATTTTTGTATTTAAGGATTTTGAGCAGGTATGGGAACAGGGTATCTTAAGTTTCTTTTTCTTGGCAGTTTATAAGTTTCAGTTTCAGGTTAAGAGGTAGTTCCAGAATTAAAATGGAGTTACTAATGTCCCCCATTAGTTCCTAAAGAAAACTACGGTTCCCCTGTTATTAGAGGGTGTCTCTTCATTGTTTTTCAGGTTATTTGTTTGGGGATTTGGAGGTTCTGAAGTTTTGTTGGTTTGTCATTTGATCTACTTGTAGTCTGCACTAGGCTCTAAATCCTTCCTGGGTCCTCCAGCCCAGTTTTCCCCCATGGAATATCTAAGAACAGGGTCTAGTCTTTCCTAAAGCCCCATAAGCTAAAGTTGCACAGCTCGATGTAAATGTCAAGAGTCAAGCCTCATTCCTGAAACTTCACCAAACTGCCCAATAACTTGAGGGAGTATGGGAACAGGGTATAACCAGAGATATTTCAAACTACCAACCAGGATGGGGAATCGACACCAGAATCAGACTCCACACCAGACTGAGACTCTTGCCCCTAGCAATGGTTGGGACCTTTAATGTTCCTCAAGAGACTCACGTTTTGAAAACACAATCCCCAATGCAGAAAGGTGCAGAGGTGGGGCTTTTAGGTAGTGATGGGATTTTGAGAGCTGTAACATTAGTGGATTAATCCACTTGATGGATTAACAACTTCATTGGACAACTGGGTGGTAACTGTAGGCAGGTAGGGTGTGGCTAAGGTCGTAGGTCACTGGGGCATGCCCTGGGGACTATATCCTGTCCCTGGCTCCTCTCTCTCTCTCTCTCCTTCCTGGCAGCCGTGAGCCAACAGCTCTCCTCTGCCAACCCTTGTGCCATGATGTTCTGCTTCACCTCAGGCCACAGCAATGGACTTAACCTCTGAAACTATGAGCCCCCAATAAATCTCCTCCTTGAGATTGCTCTTTTTGAGTATTTTGACTAACACACTCCTCCTAATTTTATTCTTCCCCAGGCCTGCCTCTTCACAGGCAGGGCAAAGCTGCAGTCAACACCTCATGGTCCACAGCCACGGAGGGAAACATTCAGGGCTGACCCAAGAAACCCTTAAGTCCACTGAGTGAGTGACTCTGGCAACCTCTTCCATGCAAGCCTGGGTTCAGAGTGCACTATGGTCCCTTTCCATGACACGGTTCAGCTCAGCCTGACCATGGGCTATCAAATGATAAAATCACTGTCCATTATTTATGGATGAAGTAAGAAAACACCTGTGTTGTTGATGATACTAAATGTTTACCTGGATAAATCCCCCTGGTTAAACTGAGACCCAGTGATAAAATAAGACAAGTCCCAGTGGCTCTGTCACAGAGAAGAGATGTTTCCCAAGAAGAGTTGGAGGAATTCCCAGAGGGGAAAGCTTGATCAGGAGCAGCAGGGTCCTTGGCATGCATGAGGGGGAAGAATTTCAGCATGAGCCAGACCAAGGCATGGACAGGGGTCTATGCAGGAAGTAGATGCACACTCAAGGGAGAACGTGGCCATCTCAAGAGTGAGAAGCCCCAGGTGGGCTGGGATCCAACACGTATGGACAGGCTGTACTTAGGGGCCAGGCTGGAGGAGGCTTCTCCCGGGCTGTGCCTGTAGCAGCGGCTGTCAGAACACTGTAGGAGCCCTCCCCTGAACTGTAGTAGCTTTTTGACTTGGAGATTTTACATAAAAACTGGAGTTCCCAGCTTCTCTTGAGAATGCGGGTCTGCTTCTGGACTCTGTGGTTTGCCTGCAGCCAATCCTCCATGGGCAGAGCCCTGCCCCAGGCTCCCCAGCTGCCACCCATCGCCCCACAGCCCACGTCTGTGCCAGCCCCTGGCGGAAGCAGAGCCACAGCCTCTCCTGCGGTCAGCTCTGCAGCCACACACAGCAGCCCAGAACCAAGGCAGGCGCCAGCACCACAGGGAGGACTCGGGACTGGCTTCACACACTACAGCACGTACAACACTCTTCCTCTCCTTGGACTACAGTAAACACTTCTCTTTAGTGGACAGCCTGAACAGAGTGTTCCCAGAATTCTCCATCACCAACTGCATGCATTTTTAAGTAATAATAAACACACCCACATTTCCCTCCAAAAAAGACATTCCAGTTTACATCCCCACCAACCTCAAAGGCAGAAACAAAGACGTGAGCTGCTGCTAGACTTCACTCCTTGGCATGCAGCAAGGTGGCCTGCCGCAGGGTGCTGGGCACTGGGCCACTGGCCCTCCATGTTCAAGGGCAGCACTGACTTCTCCTCCCCAGGCTCACAAGCTGGCCCACAGGAGCTGAGCACAGTCCTGCTTTCTTTGGGAGCTGCCTGAGGTTCAGAATGTCCCTGACGGGCAACATGGTGGGCATCTGGAATGCCCACTGAAGGCCTGTGTGTGGATGGCCCCTAGGGCAGCAGTGTCCAGAGCTGGGCTCTTGGGCAGCGATTGGCTCAGAGGAGAGATTCACAGCTGAATGGACTATTGGGAGGTATGGCCCCGTTGGAGGGGATGGGTCACCTGGGGCGTGAGCTGGAGGTGAGCAGCTGTGACCTGACACACCCTCCCTGCCAGGATATTCTGCTGCACCACAGGGAGCCCGTCACCTGGACAGAAACCTCTGAAACCATGAGCCAAAATAGCCCCTTCCCCTCGACGAGGTTTTCCCCCAGTATTCTGTACAGTGAGGAAGAGCTGACATGCTGCTGACCCAGGCCTCTCCTCACCGTGCAGGTCTTCCCTTCTTGGTCTCACCAGTCTCTTCTCCGTTGCTTCCCCTCATCTCCGAGACTCCTATCGTCTGCACACTGGCTCATCCTGAATCTGCATTCCTTCCTTCGCTTCCCCCTAGAACTTCCACCTGTGACTCCCTCTGTGTTGAACATGGCCACTCGTGGCTCTCAGCAAGTGTTCACGGTTCAGGGTCTGGAAGTGACGTTCCCTTAGTCTCGAGTTCAGTCACATCTCTGACCTCACTGAAGATGCACTTTCCTTCAAGCCCTCCCACCACATTGGTGTCCCTGGAGCTCCCTCTGCTGGCTGCTTGAGTTTGGCATCTCCTCTACTTTGAAATGCTCGTTCCCTGAATGGTGCCACCAACCCTAGACACACAGGCAACACCCAGGGCACCCACAAGTCTTCAGGCCTAAGGGCCCAGACACAGAAGAAAGGTCCCCCAGGCTGGGAAGACAGGCTCAGGCTGAGCCTCTACACTGAGCATGTGAGAACGGCTACATTTCTTGGGCTCCAAGCACCCCACTTTTCCCAAAATGTGTGGCGATGGGTGTGTGCACCCCCAGGCTACCCGCTAGGCCCCCAGGAACAGGGGCCATGTACTGTCAGACAGGGGCCTCAGCCACTCCTCACGGAGGACAAAGAGGGGCACCCAGAAGATGCCCCCTGACACCATATCAAATGTGACCTCCAAGACAACCAGGTGTTGCCTCCAAGCTTCTTCAGCAAGCCCGAAGCTTGCTTTCTTCTCTGACAGCCAGTGTCTGAGGGCTGTCCCTGCAGGGAGCCAGGGGCTGGCTCTACCTGTGCTCAGGCTAGTTCATCCTGTAAGCAATTTTTTGGCATCTGTCAATCTGAATTGTTCTTTGGTCAGTAATACACCTCAAATGAGCAGCCACAGAGGGGAAGCTGCCAGCTCCATCCAGCTGCTGCCCATGTGCAAAGACATGTGTCTGTGACCAGCTGAGTCTCCATGGCTGGAACATTTGGGGGAGCCTCTCTGAGTTCCCTCAGGGACCTGAGCCCCTCTGCCCATAACCTGGAGACTCCCTGGGTCCTGTTCTGACCAGCAGCATGCCCAGTGTGTTCCGACAGGCAGGTGGACAAGCATTCAAAGAGCACCGCTGTCCAACCCCCTTGTCCAGACATAAGGCCCTCCCCTGGAGGGCTGCTTGGCAGGTGGGTGTCTTCACAGGGGCCTTCACTCTGTTCTTCACCTTGAAGTGTGGTCTGGCCTGGGTCTCCCGGGGAAGACTGGAGAGAGAGAAGCCAGTTCCCTCAGGGCCTCTCCCTGCACCAGGCCCCTTACTCTCCCAGAAAGGGGATGCGCTTGTGGGGCTTTTCTGAGAACTGCAGGGAGTACAGATGGGCCATGCACTGGACTTCTGGCATCACCATCCTCTGACAGAGGCGCAACGTGGTGCTGTGCAGACCCTGCCTGAGGTTGTAGCCCAGGATGGTGGCCACGCCCAGCTGGTAGGGACGCAGCTTCGGGTCAGGGATCTGCGTGTGGTTCTTGGGCGCAGGGTCCTGCAGGCACAGCTCCTGGAGCTCGCGCCGCCGCGCACGCAGCCGGGCCGGAGCGTGCGGTTGAAGTGCTCGTGGAGGCGCCAGTCGAGCGCGCACCAGCGCCTGGCGAGCCACCGCGTGCGGGCTGCGCGCGTTCAGCTTGAAGGAGCCGGCGTCGTCCACCCGCCAGCGCAGCCGGCGCCGCAGCAGCGCCAGGGACTCATCGAAGCGCTCGGGACGAGCACCAGCCGGAAGCGCTGCGCCACCTCGGCCAGGCGCGCGCACGTAGCCCTCGCCGCCGCCGCGTTGGGGTCGAAGCCCAGGTGGAACCACATGCTGTTCCTGGCGTGGGCGTTCTGCAGGCCCAGGCTGGCGTCGCGGGGCCTCTGCGGCTGCGCCACGAGCGCGTCCCGACTGCGAACGCCTTGGAAGGCAGGCACGTGGTTCTCGTAGTAGGCGAAGGAGGACTCCAGGCCGCCGGGTTTCTCAGGATGGAGAAGTAGAAGTGTTGTTGGGCACGGCTTTCGGCACCTGTTGGCAGAAGGAAGACCCAGTTGGGTGCTGGGTGGGGGCCGAACCTACTTCCAAAGACCCTCCTGGCGGTGGGCTCCCAGCCCCTGAGCCCGCTTGCACCCCTCATGTGCTGTGCATCTGCAGCAGGGGCCACAGACCAGGCCCCCTTGCTTCCCGCCAGCCATTCTCCCCTGGAGCACGCAGAGACCCCGACACACCTGTACTGGGCTACACCTTTCCCCGCTCAGCTCTTCCTGGCCTCCTGGGTTCTTCTGGAAAGAAGCTCAGGGAAGGCCTGGGAGGAGTTCATCTCAGCTGTGACCCAAGGACCTGGAGGAGGCTCCACAGAGGTCATCCTCAGGGAAGGGCAGCTGCAGCGGTCCTGGGGTGGAAGGGGGGCTTGTTCAGGGAGCAGAAGGAGGACAGAGATAAGGAGAGGGCTGGAGATGCCTGCAGGCAGAGGGAAGCCAGGCTGGTCTCCTTGCAAGGGCAATTAACTGTAGTCCACTGGCCCTCTGTGGCCCAGCTGCCCAGACCCCAGCCTTAGACCCCTCTCCATCCTCCAGGCTGCTCCGCCCAAACCCCAGGCCACACCTCAAGCCCAGCCTCCAACCAGCACCACCAGGAGCAGCCCCCACACCTCAGGCAGGTTGAACCTCAGGTGGTTACACATGATGTTGAAGTGCGGGGGACAGCCAGGGCCATCCTGCTGGGCGTCCTCCATGTAGTGCACCAGGAAGAGCCAGGGATAGCCCAGGTGGAAGCTGGAGCTGGCGGGCAGTGCTGTGGTCAGGCTGTGCCCCTCGGCAAAGTGGTAGAGGATGTTGAGCACCGTGCTGCTCACCATCTTGTGGGTCTTGAGGAACATGATGTTGGTGATGGGTGGCCCCTCAGCCTGGCCACTGCACAGGCTGGAAGAGAGCACAGGCCACAGTCACATGCCCTGCACCCAGCAGCCCACCCTGGGCACACCATGCCCCTCCCAACACTGTGGCCCCACCCTCATCTCTGCATCCCTCACCTGAAGACCCCTGAAGACCCTGGTCCAGAGGGACCCATGGGGCAGGTGTGACCACCTCCATGGCCACACATGCCGCAATCTTGGGCCCCAACCTCCTTCTAACCAGTGAGGATACCTAGCACTGGTCAGCACTGGCCTGCTGACCTCAGCCACATGTCCACCATTTCCTGGAAGGGCCCCTGACACTCAGGCCAGCCAGCCTGATGTAGGGCCAGAAAGGGAAGAGGCTGGGCCAGAGGAGGCACCCTCTCTACCCAGGGGCTAGGAAGAGTGACCAGCAAGGGCTGGGACTGGGGCTCAGTGGTGAGCGCTTGCCTCGCACATGTGAGGCACTGGGTCTCCCCAGAGAACTGAGGTAGGTGGCCACAGAGACAGAGACCGTGGGGGTCCAGGACAGTACAGGTCCCCATGAGGAAAGGCTGCCCACCTTCTCCCTGAGGGGAGATGGATGTCAGCAGGAAGGTGCCACCTGCCACATCCCCTGATAGGCACAGTGGCCTCCACTGTGAAAGGCGGCCTCCCAGAGCATGGAGGGCCCCGTGGCAGGACTTACAGAGTGAGCAGTCCAGTGTCCATGCACAGGAGGCCAACCAGCAGGACCTGTGGGCAGGACCCCTCAGTGCCATGCAAGGCCGTGCCCCCCCCATCCTGGAGCCCCTCCAGGTCTTTGGGCCGTAGCCCAACAGGGGGCTGGCCCTCGTCCTGTAACAGCTGCTGGTGAGCCTCTGAGGTGCTTCCAGGGTGGGCAGGTGACTCCAGCTCCCTTGCTCTGCTCACAAAGGGTCACAGGGCTGCTGTGGACTGCACTGTGTCCCCAGATCCATGGCCAGGCCACTGCACATACCACACCTCAGGCCACCAAGTGTCACCAGCTGCTGTCCTACCACACTCACTGTTCCACCGGGCCAAGTCCCAGTCCTGATCAAGGGGACCCCCCACACCTCTGCTCTCAATACTTCCTGCAAGTCTGTGGACACCCAGCTCAGGAGCCACCTGAGGGGGCTCCCAGTGGCCACAGAGAGACACTCACACAGGCTCCGCAGTCTTCCAGCTGCAGATGGAGAAATGCTAGGTCCCCCATGGAAGTGCCCGCATCCAAGTGAGGGGTTGAGCCTCCCAGCCTGCATCATGGGGTTCCATGCCACCCATGGGCCACCGTAGCTGCCATTCCCAGGGAGGGCCCACTGCTCCCCTCACCTGAGCAGGTGGGCAGCTGTACAACAGGTTGGATTGAACCCTCACCTGGTAAGAGCCATGCAAAACCTGACCAGGCGTGCCAGCCCGACCCCCTCACCAGGGTCACCTCCCCCCACAGAACCCTTTCTCAGACACTCTGCATCCTCCTGGGCCCTGTGGGTCTCTCAAAGCTCTAGCACACGCTGACCATTGTCAAGTGTTCGCTAGCACCCAGGCTAGGCGGGAGCAACCCTGAGACCCAGAGCTGAGGCCCAGGGTCCTGAAGCAGAGGCTGAGGCTGAGGCCCAGCCACCCACTACCTGTGCCCGCTGCAGTGCCCCACGGCCCCACACAGCCCATCTAAGGAGGGGACACAGGGCAGCCACACCGAGTCCCTTGCACCCACCCTCAGCCCAGCTGTCTTGCTCTCAATGTGTAAGGACAAACACAAATTTTAAATCTTTAAAAATATATTACAGTTCCCTGGTGCAAAAGAGAAAAAACACCCTTCTCAGAGCGTCAGTGCTGAACATTGGTGACTGGACTCCTTCTCTGCCCCCCCTCCACCCATGAGATGGAGAAAACTCCCTCTGAACACTTGCTTAGCCCACTGCCACCTCCGCGGCCCAGCACTCTTAGGCACCTGGCAGCCTCTGTGAGCTCTGCCCTTCAGGCAGGGCAGGCCAGCTGGCACCTGTAAAGATGTGAGAAGTGACTTTTCCCTTGTATAAAGCCACTTAGCAAATGCAGGTTGCTGCTTAGTACCAGGTGGACCTGGGATGAGCTCCACTAGGAGGTGGTGCTGTGAAGTCCTCTCTGAGGGCCAGCGGCCATCCGTCTAGAGACCATGTGTGTGCGGGCACACCTGCCACAACTCCTGAGCATTCCCTGGTGCTCACTCTCCACCCAGACAGCCCTGGGCCCTGGTCCATCTCCGCCACATTCCTGTCCAGTGGCCCCCAAGATGTCACCACAAACGCTGCCATTTCGCCCTTCCTCAGCCTCTGAGCCCCCGTGGAGCCCAAGGGCAGGGACAGTGCAGCCGGTTCTTCCTCTGGCCTGCTAGGACCAGCTGCAGCTGTGGCATCCTGGCCTCCTAGGGCTCCAGTTGCCTTGGTCCCTGGAGACGCCCAACCTGCCCAACTAGCCAAGATGCCATCTGCTGCCAAATGAGCCAAGTCGTGGCTTCTGCAGGCCAGCTGGAGCCAGAGGAGGGGGCAGGCAGGCACTGGCCTCCTGGTGCCCCCAAGCCCGCCCTAGGTCTCCCCAGTGCTCAGGGCCACTATGGGGCCCAGGTGAGCCCCTAGGAGAGACAGTACTTTCAAGATCTGGTGCCAGCCCCTATCTGCCTACCACTGCCTCTACTTGGTCAGCCATGGAGGTGTGGGGCCACAGCTCACTCTGGTCCCTAAGTCTGGAAGGACCAGTGGCCACTGTGTCTGCCTGCAGAAGAAAGGGCTGGCCCCTCACAGTGGCCAAGCGCTGCCCAGGCAATGCCCCTCCTGGTGGGGAGGGGCTGCCTCCAGCAAACAGCACAGTGCCCCTGGTGTGGGGAGCAGGGAAATCCTGAGGGCATCTCCCATCACCCTTCCAGAGGCTTCCATGGCAAGCCTCGCCTGGCTCAAGAGAGGCGCAAGGCAAGGAGGCAGAGGGCCATTGGCAAGAATGTGCTCCCACATCCCTCTGCGAGCTGGACCTCCTGTCCTGGCGGACACCCTCCCCCAGCCTTCCACGCCTGTCTGGCACAGGCCCCCGTCTAAGGCCCAAGAGAAAGACCAGCAGCCCCACAACCTGAGCCGCCATACACCAGCCACAACACCCACTCAGAGGCCCCAGGACCTGCACCTGCACCACCTGCCAGGGTCAAGGAAGGGCAAAGGGCCTGCCCCAGCCTGCCTGCCACACCAGCTGTCCTGGCAGGGTCCTGCGGGCTGTGGACAGCAGGAATGCTCCTGGAGCTGCTCCCTCCAAGGTTCCTTTAGGAGGGCTTGGTTAGGGAAGTTCCCAGGGTCACTGTCCCTGGCCACCTGGGCACTGTGCCTTTCCTAGGCTCTAAACCAGGCCTTCCCCTGACATAAGTCCCCCAGGGAGGCCTGGCTGCACCCTGGCGGGGGGTGGCCTACTTCTCAGCCAGCCTGACTGTGTGGGTGTGGGTCCCCCACGGGTCAGGGTGAGGTCCACCAGAGCCCTAGCACCCATCCCCCTGGAGACCTTCTCAGAGGCCAGCAAGCCTTCTCCTGGGATACACATAGGGACTCCTGAGGCACAGGCAGCCCCTCCTCAGGCAGGGCCTGGGTCATGCTGAGGGCGTACAAGGAAGTGTCTCGCTGCAACCCAGGGCTGGGTGGGGACAGTGTCCGCTCCAGCCCTCCCAGCCAAACGTGAGCAGCACCACTGACTGGCAAGCAGCCCACGCATCCCTCTCTCCCCTCTTTCCTGCAGCCCCAGCTTCTGCACAGGGCCACCAGCCCCAGGACCAAAGCCTAGCACCAACCCGGGCAGCCCTCCTGGGCCACACAGCCTCCCATGGGCCATTGCAGGGCCACACAAGCTCTTTCTGGGTCACACAATCCCCAGGGGCAGCTCTGTCCCCTGGCAAGACTCCCCTGGACTCCACACTCACCAACGTAGGATTTAGGGAGGGCCCATGGCCTCAGGCTGGGGTCCCAGTGAGGGAAGACCAGCAGAGATGCCTGTCAGTCAAGGATCACCCTGACCCTACTGGTAACCGAGAGGCTGTGCCTCAGTCCTGGCAGTGGGAGACCACTGCAGGCCTGGCCCACCCGGGCACTTTGCAGCCAGGGCATCTCAGGGCACGGGGTTCTGCACACACCCCGGTCCTTACTGGGCAGGGGGGGTTCATTGTAGTCACTGCGATTGGGCAGCCCTTGGCACAACGCCTCCCATCTCTGTCCCAGCAGCTCCGCAGACTGCCCAGGGCCACAGATGCATCTGCTTGCCGCTCTGTCCCCAGGGCTGTAGCTCTCTGCCTTCCAATAAACCAAGCTTGCTGGCCGAGGACTGAGAAGCCCCTGGTATTTGCACAATTCTAGGAAAGTAAACAAGGGGCTGGGGCTGGTCCACGGTTCAGGGCTATGGGAAGTGACTCAGCACAGCCCAGGAGTCGGGGTGCCCAGGGGCTCAGCCTGGTGTGATATGCTCAGGGCTGCCAGGGCTGCTGCTCTCTGTGGCAGGATGTGAAGCCAGAGAGGCCACCACAAGAAGCCCACCCAGGAGCCCCAAACCCATACCCAGGGCTCCTGGGCCCCTTGCAGGCAATGGGCTCACTCAGGTGGCTATTTGGAGCACAGCGAGGTCCATACGAATGTGTGCTGGCTACAAAGTCAGCCAACCTCAGGAGCCCTGGCACCAGAGGACCTGAGTGTGGCCCCACCAATTAAGTGAGCAGAACCCCAGCTGTGGAATCTTGACACACAGCAACATGCAATAAACATGTACAGTCCACAGGGCTCGGGCCAGGGCAAGGGGAGGGAGCCAGGACGGAAGCCCCCTCCCTCCCTCAGCCATGAGCCAGAGGGGCTGTGCCAGGTGGTGCCCACAGCGTCCACTCGAGAGTCCACCGGGCATGTGGCCCACAGGAATAAAATGCAGAGTATCTGAACCACGCCGCCTCCCCCAGCACTGAGGAGAGTGCTGCTGTCCCCAGAGGGAACCAGCAGGCCTGGTCAGCCACACACCAGGGTTGCTGCAGCAGGTAGGGCCCTGCCCCTGACCCCAGGGAAGCAGGACCCACTCCATGGCAGCTCAGCCCCTGTCCCCTGCCCCTGAGCATCCTACACTGCACACAAGTGTCAGGGGCTCACACCCTAGAGTGTCCCTTCAAACACAGGACACAGCCTTGGGACAGGACCACGGCCTCCGCACCAAGCCAGGTCCCAGCCCCAGAGCCCCTGCCCCAGCTATCAGCCCAGACACCCAGGTGGTCCTAATGTCCCCATGCTGGGGGTGCAGCACAGACCCCACAAGCTCCCCAAATACAAAGGACCTGCCCAGGAAGGACAGAGAAGGGTACCCTCTATCTGAAACGAAACCAAATGGCCAAACTCAGGGACATACCAAGGCTAATCCCCCAAATCCAAATAGACTTCCTTTTAAAGACAAACAGGAGCTCATTTTGCACTTCTCAGGATGTCTGAGGAGTAAGGTGCCACTGTCCACCTGTGCTGGCCCATGGCCTCACCCCAACAAGCTGCTCCGCACAGGAGGCATGCTGGCCTGGGAGCCTCCAGCACCGTCAGGTAGGTCCAAGTGCCCCCAGGCCCCCTGCCTTAGGCACCTGCTGGTTACAGCTCCCCAGGGTGCAGGCACCAGGCAGGAATTTAAACCCCAAGAAGCTCACCAGCGGCTCAGGTGTGGGCCAGGCCCTCTCTCACCTCAATCCCAGGGCTTAACTGTTCTGTTCTCGGAAAGAACTAAACCTTCTGGGCTCCTTCCCTGGACCTCCCTTCCTCCATCGCCAGGCGGGGCCTGGCAGCTGAGATGGTCCTGCGAGGGTAGGCTTAAAGGAAGCTGTCCCCACGGGAGAGGGACCCACCAGGACCAGCAGGGCTCCTGAATCCATATCAGGCCAGGACGTAAACATCCCAAGGTGTGAAAAGTTGAGGACCCATGGACCAAGGATGAGGAAATGAGGCACCCCTGACACCTTCCCCTACACCAGGCAAGGTGTCTGTGAGATCTTGGGGTGCACAGGACTTCTGGAAGGGGCGCTGGAACACGTAATGAATGCAAGTATCTACCTGTAGGCTTCACAGCATGGAATCAATTTCTTTCCCAAGGAAACAAGCATCATTCTGAGATGATGAACCAAGTCCAAATGGATAAAAGTTTCTTGCAAATCAACAAGAAAAAGACAAATACCCCAAAGCTGCACAGGCCATGTGTGGGGGCAGGCCCCTCTCTCCGCCCAGCAGTCCTGCTGTCTGAGCCTCTGCAAGCTGGCTGTGCCTTTGGAGGTCCGTGCACACGACCCTGTCAGGGGTGCTTGGGCCCCCCAGCAACCCCATCTGTTCACATCCACTGACCTCGATTCCAGATGGGTGCTGGCCAGTGACAGGAGGGGCAGTGTGCCCCATCATCAGTGAGGTAGAAATGGGGAGTGAGCAGGCTGGAGGTTCTCGCCTGTGGCATCCCAGTACCCAGAGGGCAGTGTGAAATGGGCACCCAGAGACACTCCAGCACAGCCTGTCTTCAGAGAGCCTGGACTGGGTAGCATGGAGACCCTCCTGACAGGGAGCCTGGCACAGCATCCCACTCAAGACCCAGGTCTCAGCACAGCTGCTCCTGTCCCGCACTGCAGATCCAGCTGCCAATGAGACCTGGAAGACTCACTGTGTCCCTTAGTGGTATCCGGACCCTGGTCGGGCATCCACATCTGAGGTCAGTGCAGAACCCTCTGCAGACCCCCAGAGCTGTCCCTGAGCACAGGGGCTGCAGACCAGCTCCCGCTGCCAAATAAGCAGGTGGGGGGCAGCAGGGCTGGCTGGACTGGGTGCTGTCCCCAAGGTGCTGCCTGTGCCCCCACATGCCACCTTTAGACAAGTCCCTGCATCTCCTGCCCAGGCTGCCCAGGCTCACGCAGCCCCCGGGGCCTCGCAGGCGCCTCTGCGGTCCAGGCTACAGTGAGCATACAGTGCACCTCCTTCCCAGCCTGGGGCCCCAGCTCCCCAAATTCTGGGCAACCTTTGGGCCCTGAACAGGAAGAGCACCTTTGTGCCACTGGGGCAGGTCCAACATGAGGATCAGGAATGGATGTCCAGCTGGCCAGGAGGCCAGTGGGCCCTGCCCACAGCCCATATGAGGCGAAGGGTGTGCAGCTCCAGGCCGTCCCAGAGGATGCAGCCTTGGAAGCAGTGACTCAGGACAGCACAAAACAGTGTTGTTGGAGCACACGTGTCCTTGCCCGGGGGGACCTTGGGCAGGCCTGCTGGCCCGCTCACTAATTCACAAGAAGGGCTCCTTGTGCCCAGGGCTTGCCTACACTCACAGCAGCTCTGCCACTCACTGGACTATGGTAGGGGCACAGCCCAGGAGACTCGGGGAAAGCAGGTGGGGCAGAGGCCAGGGACCCAGAAAGCCCCAGCTGGCCAGCAGCATGTCAGGCATCACCCCAGGCAGGGGTGAGAGGGCAGGACAAAGGATGTGTTCTGGATGCCAGAGGAAGGGTTCAGAAGGGAGGGGTGTCTTGCCCCCCAGGAGGTGCAGTGGCAGTGGGTCAGGGTGACAGGGCTCACAGGAGGGGCTTCTGTTCAGCACACCTCACCACCCCAGGCTCAGTGAGAGCCAGGAGGACCCCTGCCAGCTGCCTGCTGGCCAGCACATGCCAGTATACACACAGGCACCAAGGGCCACACCCCACTCATACTGTGTTGGCTGGTGCCTGACCCTGGGTCTCTTCCTTCCAGAGTTATGGGGTTGAAGATGCTTCGTCCTTCCTGCCAGCCCGCCTGAATGTCTCTGGCTACCCTTTGTCCCCATCTCCCCTGCTGTCCCAAAGGCCCCATAGCCACAGAGACCAGGAGGGTGACCCTAGGCACAGGACACTCTGCCTGTAAACAAAGGGGTAGCAGCTCACTTGCTGGGCCATAGTCTCATGGAGCACCTATATGCACACCTGCTGGACTGGGCCAGCCAGGAGTGGGCAGCTGTGCCCAGGCCCACCACCTCAGGCCCCAGCCATGTCTAGGGCACGTCCTGGCCTACTCAGGACTCTCACCCACGGCCCTGCAGAGCACTGTTCTAGAAACTGCACTTTGACTCACTCTCTCTGCAGGGCACTGAGCCCGCGGGCTGGGGCTGAGACAGGGCGTCCATGTGTATGAGACCAGATCCCTGAGGTTGCAGGAGCTGTCCTGGGGGCCTTCCACCAGTGTCCAGGACAGGAAAAGTGACAGTGGGGACTGTTCTGGGTTGCCCCACCAGAAACCTCCCACCCAGTGCTGGAGGATGCTAGAGATCTGGGGGCCCTCCAGGGCAGCACCCCCAACACCAGAGCAGCAGGCGCTCAGCTTCCCTGACCGGCTTCAATTTCCCTGAGCCACCAGGAGCCACCTGGAGGAAGGCAGGGCCACCAGGAGGACAATGTTAGGGACAGCCACTCTTGCAGGCCTCTTAGGGGTCACACATGCCCTGGGGCAGGGCAGCCACTGCCACCAGGCATAATGGCCCCATGAGCACAGCCCACCAGCACCGGATCTCCAGGGCCACTGCTGTCAGACACTGGGTCCTGAGCACCCCAGGCTGCCTCTGTGCTTGGTCTCCCAGGAACTGCCCCCTCTGGAGGAGCATGGGCCCTGCTGCCTGGGGCAGGATGCCGCTCACTACCCAGCTCTCTCCAGGGTTCCCCCACCTGCATACCCCACACTTCCCCAAGGCTATGACCCTGGGCCACTCCTGGCTGGGGTCTCCTCCTTCTCAGGGCCACAGGCCCCGCCCCGGTCACCAGTGGTTTCATGCTGTGATGGTGGTAGGGTCAGAGAGCCCAACCCAATCACAGCATTCTCTCTGCCCACCCACCCCACGGCATCCCCTCTGGAGCCAGCCCAAGACCCAGTCCCGTTCTCGCCCACCCTGTAGACTGGCCTGACATCCTGCCTGCCTGGCCCTGCACATGAGTGTGCTCAGAGGCTGTGGCCTGAGGCTCTGATGGTGCCTGACCAGGGACAGGAGGACCTCCGGTGGCTGCCAGAGGGGTGGGGCTCCCGGTGCCCTCCCCGGGACACCTGGCTCGTCGGCCAACAGATTCTAAGAAGCAAGTCACCTCCCTGCAAGTAAGGGTGCTGCCACTTTCCCTGCTGCCTCTCACTGGCTTTCCTGGATGTGTGCAAACTTTGGCTTCTGATGTGGGTGACAATTCAATGCCAACATCAGTGTGTGGCTGGGCTTCCTGTCCACACAGCTCTACCTGCAGGATGTGTGGCTATTTACACCAGACGATCCGGGGGTGTCTAAGAAGCACCCCTCCCCTAATGCTCAAGCACCAGCAGGCCACCATGTGGCCAGGAGAGCAAGGGAAATGGCCAGGCCCTTGGGCCACTGTGAGCTCCAGAGGTGGTGCCAGGCAGCCAGCAGGGCCAGGGCAAGGCTGGCATAGGCAGGAAGCGCCTGGCACATGCCCACTCTGGGCCCACAGGTACTGTGGCTCCTCAGGCCAGGCCACTGCTCAGAGCAGCCTCAGGACCTTCCCCCCAGCCCTCCAAGGACCACACCTCACCCATATCCAGAGGCCTAACGTTCATCCCCTACCTGGGGAGGCACCAGTGTCCTCCCAGAGGGCTGGCAGGTATCCAGCCAAACTGTGATGCCACAGCCCTGTGCTGGGCCCAGGTCCCCAAGAGAGCCTCTGAGTCCTGGCTTCAGCTGGGCACACTCGCCTCTGCTGAGAAGAGGTTAGCACGCAGACTAGGGCCGGGCTAGTGGGCCCTGCCTAGGGGGCACGAACCCCAGGTCTGAGGTCTGTGGTGCCCTGACTGGGCCAGCTGGTTGTGAGCTGTCCAGGTAAATAGGCAAAAACACCTGGAGCTGGCCCTGGGGGCAGCAGCCCCTGCAGGGCAGGGCTGGGTGGATGAGGTTGCCAGGGTTGATGGTACTGGAGACCCACTCTAGCTCACACCTACCCAAACTCCTGCTCAGCAAGGGCCATGGATCGAGGCCTGGGGCAGAGCCTCCATCCCGAGGGCCAGAAACTGAGCAGGTATCAATGAGCTCAGAAGGGCAGTCTCGGCTCCCTTTGGGGCCTGTCCCATGCAGTGTGCTCCAGGGCTGCCTACAGACCCAGCCAGAGCCACAAAGGACCTAGCCAGCTCTTAGGCAGCTCAATGAGTCACCAGGTGTCTTGACCACCTGCTGGCCAGCACAAGGGCTTGAAACTGACCCCTGGTTTGTGTGCTGGACCCAAGGCCTGAGGACCCTGACCAGGCAGGAGGCCTCTGAGAGGTGGCAGGGTGTGTCCTCCTCAGCTTGCCCTGGAACCCCTCAGGACAGGGGAGGGACCCTCAGATCCAGTCCACTCAGGCCCACTGTGAGGGCCACATGGGACCCTTTCTACTATCCAGCCCCCAGGGTCTCAGCTCCCACAAGAGTGGACAGGAGGGCACAGCGGATGGCCACTCCTGCTAGCTGGCAGCCAGCCAGGCCCCGGGGTTCCACTGACACCTGACGTCGGGGGGGAAGTATTATATGACAGAACAAGGAGACTGTGACTATCTCAGTTTTTACTGGAAATTCATGACAGACAGAAGAAAATGTGTGTCCAACCTCCCACACTGCCCAGGTTCCACAGGCCAGCCAGGTGCCCAGTGAGTCTGGCTCAAGCCCCTGGCTGCAGAGCAGAACCATGCAGCTTCCTTGAGTATGGGCACCTCTGTGCCAGGATGCCCCCACCACAGCTCTGATGCTCCCCGAGCAGTAGACCAGAGGTGAGGGTATCTCCAGCCTGCAGCCTTCTAGAAAGGGGTAGCTTGGACATGACCACAGTCACCAGTCCCAGGCCTGCTCAGCCCCATAGCCAGGTCCTCGTGACGATGTGGCTCCTTGGGGCTTATCAGCCCGGCCCCCAGCTCCCCTAGGGCACATGCTACAAGGCGCTCCTCCCAAGGGCTGGGGCATACCATGTGGAGCCAGGAGGACTGGCTGTGGAGTGGGGCGCCCACCCACCCACCTAGCCTGTCCAGGACAAGCAGCAGCAGGCAAAGGGGTTGGCAGGCCCTGGCAGCTCCATCTGCTCTGCACGCCCCGCAGAGCAGCTGAGCGGCCAGGAGGGGCCTGCCCCAGAGCCTACATCCTTAACCCAGAGTTAATTCCTGGTCTCTCCAGCAGGGGACAGTCACCTTGCCTGCCCCTAGTGCTGACTGTGCTCAGAGGTCTCCAGATGACCCTAGGGCTGCACATCCAAGGCCCTACACACACTGCAGCCGGAGGCCCCATCAGGCCTGGGCGGGCAACATCTTGTAGGGGTTCAGGATGCCCCTGGGGTCCAGCAGGGCCTTGAGCTGCCGCATGAGCTGCACAGCAGCAGGTGGCTTGCTGTAGCCAAGGGCATCCCTCTTCCTGAAGCCCAGGCCATGCTCAGCACTGACGCTGCCCCGCTGCCCCGCCGTCCAGGCATACACATAGGGCTCCAGGGCATCCAGCAGCTCTGCGCTGAAGGCCTCCGCTGTCACATTCAGGTGCAGGTTGCCATCCCCTGGGGACAAGGACATGTGGTCAGGCTGGACAGGGGACCCCAGAAACTGCCCAAAGAGCCCTCCCCAGAATCCCTAGCAGTGCCGCTCCTGCCAGACACTGCCCAGGAGAGGGCCTGCTGTCCTGGCTCTGTGCTAACAAAGTGCCCACTGCGCCCTGAGCCTCCATGGCTCTCGCCTTTGCTGACCGTCTGCCTGCTTGCCTCCGCACTGCATGCTCCTTCCTCCAGACCAGGCTCCCATCTCCAGACACGAGGGGCCCCTCGTCCCAGCAAGTGCCTCCATGCTGACCCCAAGAGCCCTGGACTGAGACCTCAGGTTTGCACCCTAGGGCCTGACCACATGGGGGCAGCCAGGTCCACCTGGCCATTCCCAGCAGGGCCTCTTCCGGGGCTACCCAGCCAGCGCCAGCTCCCGTGTTGCTCTATGCGTCCCCTCCACTGCCTGGCCCTGGGCCCCATGCCAGGACCCGGGAGTCCGAGCCTCAGGCCCCTGGGCCTCCCCTCAGGGCTTCACAATGGGATCATCATGAAGGTCAGCCCTCAACAATGGCAGGAGCCATGGAGGCTGGGCCACCAGAACTGAGGTGGGGACAGTGGGGATGGCCAGGCCAGGGTAGGGGACACAGGACGCAGCAATGATAAGTCACAGAAGGGGTCACGGCATGGCATGGGGGACACAAAGCCATAGCAGTTACCCAGCTAAGAAGGATTCAGCCAGCACAGCACAGCCTGAGGGTGCAGCCAGACAGCAGGAGGGACCGGGAGGACCCACAGACTCAGGTGCAGCCAGACAGCAGGAGGGACCGGGAGGACCCACAGACTCAGGTGCAG
>CM053402.1:160611348-160631944 GCA_028644305.1 Xerus rutilus | reverse complement strand
GGACCAGGGGGTGAACCACAGGAAGGACCAGGGGGTGAACCACAGGAGGGACCAGGGGGTGAACCACAGGAGGCACCAGGGATTGAACCACAGGAGGCACCAGGGGGTGAACCACAGGAAGGACCAGGGGGTGAACCACAGGAGGGACCAGGGGGTGAACCACAGGGAAGGACCAGGGGGTGAACCACAGGAGGGACCAGGGGGTGAACCATAGGAGGGACCAGGGGGTGAACCCCAAGGAAGGACCAGGGGGTGAACCACAGGAGGGACCAGGGGGTGAACCACAGGAAGAACCAGGAGGTGAACCACAGCAGGGACCCAGGGGTGAACCCCAGGGAAGGACCAGGGGGTGAACCAGAGGAGGGACCCAGGGGTGAGCCACAGGAGGGACCCGGGGTGAGCCACAGGAGGGACCCAGGGGTGAACCAGAAGGAAGGACCAGGGGGTAAACGAGAGGAGGGACCATGGATTAAATCACAGGAGGGACCAGGGGGTGAACCACAGGAGGGACCAGGGGTAAGCCACAGGAGGGACCCGGGGTGAGCCAGAGGAAGGACCCGGGGTGAGCCACAGGAGGGACCCGGGGTGAGCCACAGGAGGGACTCGAGGTGAGCCAGAGGAGGGACCCGGGGTGAGCCACAGGAGGGACCCAGGGGTGAGCCACAGGAGGGACCCAGGGGTGAGCCACAGGAGGGACCCAGGGGTGAGCCACAGGAGGGACCCGGGGTGAGCCACACAGGAGGGACCCGGGGTGAGCCACACAGGAGGGACCCGGGGTGAACCACAGGAGGGACCCAGGAGTGAGCCACAGGAGGGACCCAGGGCTGCACTCGAGGGGAGGAAGAGTTCTGGGCGCCTGCCAGCAGTCCTCAGAGACAGGACCACAGAAGGTGTGCATGTGTGGTGTGGAAAAAGGATATGGAAATAGATACCTAGAGAAAGAGACCTGGGTGCCTACAGGTATAACGAGGTCAGGGGAGGGACAGCAGCTGCCTTCTCCATGTCCACTGGTAGACGGTCAGTGCAGGGCATGGTGGCCTGCCAAGGACACAACGCTGCTGCCACGCCCTGCTCAGGAGAATGGCCACAGCACTGATGCCCCACCTGCCAGCTGGGTGACCAGCAGACCCACCCTCCGAAGACTCCACCTAGGGGCAGGCTATGTGCAGACCCCACCAGTGAAATGAAGAGCTGCACGGAAAGCCCCGAGCAGAGGATCCTGAGCTCAAAGAGAGAGAGGGACAGAGAAGGCCAAAGAGGCCGACAGGAGCCCAGCCCTGATCCCAGCACATCACAGCAGCCCCATGCTCTCAGGGACAGTGGTTGGCCAGCTGGATGGACCAACATCTTCAATTGCTGTCTCCAGCAGACTCCAGGCTCGAGAAGGGTGGAGGGCTGCAGTGGCAGGTGCTGAGGGCAGTGGGCAGAGGCCTGAGGGACCAGGCAACAGTGCCAGCCTCCCCTGCCTCAGAACCTGCCCTCAGACCCTGACCAGGAGGGCGATGCTGCCCATCTCTGACAGAGGCCAGTAGACCACATGGAAGCCGCAGGGTCTGAGCAAGCCAACTCCACCAGCTGCAGAGCGCACACCCTCCACTCGCTCTTCCCACGGTCCTGAAGGCTGCCCCCAGCCACCTCAGGCACGTCCCAGCCAGTTTCCCCGGCTACCGGGAAATGGATAGCAAATCGGGGGTTTGTGGTACTGGGGGTTGGACCCAGGGGTGCTCTCCCACTGAGCCACATCCACGGTCCTTTTCAGTTTTTATTTTGAGACAGAGTCTTGCTGAGTTGTCCAGGCTGGTCTGGGAGCTAGGGTTACAGGTGTGTGCCAGGGCACTGGCTCAATAGCCTTTAAAACAACTAAAAACCACCTGATGTCTGGAAATTCAGAAGCACATTTCTGCATAAGTTGTGGGTCAAAGAAGACCTGAGAATGGAGACAGCAGGCTCCTGGACCAGAGTGGCAAGAGAAGTCGGCAAACACAGGCCAGCCCAGCCCACACAGCCTTTCTGCAGGAGGGCCATCAGAGACAGCTGAGGCCAGGCCAAGGCTGTGCTGCAAGCAGAGGGAAGGACAGAGAACTGTCACCCACAGTCCCCGCACAGGGCAGAGGCGGAAAGAGAAGTGACGGCAGCCAGCAGGTACAGAGGCAGACAGAGGTGGGCCCCTGTCACCACAGCCCAGGCAGCCCACATGGCTTGGGCAGTGCCTTGCAGGTCCCAGAGCCGGCTGTCTCTGCTTAAGTGACCACAGTGTCCTTCCTGGAGCACTTCTGGGATTATGCTGCTCCTGACAAAGAAATTAACAGAAACACCTAAACCAACAATGACTGTGGGATGACTGACCCACTCAGAGGAAGCCAAAGCACAACAAGGAAAAGGCCACTGGCCCAGGAACTGAGCACTCTCTTTAAAGTTAGGAAAAAAGACTGAATAAACCTCAAGGCGGAAGAGGAAAGAAAACAACAGAGCACGGGCAGACAGTAGGGCCACAGGAAGCCAGTGTCTGAGCAGAGGGGCCCAGAGGGCCAGAAGAGGTGAACAAGCCACCCGCACCCAAAGCCCTAGCGACCAACACAAAGAAAACGAAGCCAGCTGTGGTGGCACACACCACCTGGGAGGCTGAGGCAGGAGGATCGTGAGTTCAAAGCCAGCCTCAGCAATGGGGAGGCGCTAAGCAACTCAGTGAGACCCTGTGTCTACATAAAACACAGAATAGGGCTGGGATGTGGCTCGGTGGTCGAGTGCCCCTGAGTTCAATCTCCAGAACCAAAAAAAGAAAAAGAAAAAGAGGGAGCTAAGCAGCTGCCCAGGTGCAGGGGGCCCAAACTCTACCAGAAGTGGACAGTTGCCTGTGGGGGAGACTCACCAAGACCAACTCCCAAGGAAAGGGAGAGCTAATAGACAATGGAGTTGCTCCATCATCAAAACTGCCAGCCCTCAAATAAAAACAAACACCAGAGCCCCAGCCCACACCTGTTCACTGGCAAACCCTTGAGCCCTTCCGGGAGAAACTGCCCCAGGCCCACAGGGGGCAAGGCCACAGGGCCGAGCTCTGAAGCATCTGCTGTCCAGAGTGGAGCCTGTCCCTGGGAAGGTGCTCTTCTGTGGGGGTACTTTCCACCATGGGCCAAATCCCAAGCTGGGCCCCTCCAGGCTGGGTGGCTGGCAGGTTCCCTGATGTCTCTGCGCTCCTCTACCGTGAAGGAGAGTCACAGCGCCACCCCTCTCCACGGGTAGCACCAACACCCATCTTAGAGACCTCCAGGCAAGGGGCCCGGGGCTGCGGGCAAATGACAGCCAGCAGGTGCAGATCCCACAGGCCTGCCTCCCCAGAAACTGGGTTCTAGCGCCAGGCACTGAAGGTGTCCAGGAGTCCAGAGGAATAGGATATTTCTTGCCCTCATAAAGCCCACCAAAACTGGCACCAAGCAATTCAAAGGCCAGGAGGGCTGTGAGGAGCCCACAAGAGCCAGGCCTGGGCTCCAGGGTCTGTGTCCTCTGCCCCACGTCCAATAGAGCCCAGAGGCTCAGCAAGCTGGGCCAGGCACTCTGCCATTACAACTATACACAGCCATCTCTTCTAGAATGGCCAAGAGCAATGAGCACTCCAGGCTCCTCATGGGCCTCTCCAGCATCTTGAAGCCCAGCGCGATACCCTCAGCTGCAAAGATGGCCATAGCTATTGCACAGCTCACAGCCACTCACCCAGGTGGCCGTAGCCCACTACGTGCCTGGCACGCAAACCAAGGCGGGCACGCAGGTCGGTCACCAGGTCATAGAGCCGCTCCATGGGGAGGGACACGTCATACTTGTACACGTAGCCTTCCCGACTCAGTGCCTCCGTTATCCTCTCCCGCAGAGCCCACAGCGCCTAGGGAGAGAGAAGGACCTGTCAAAACACGGCTCAGCTGGGCCCCTGGACCATGGTCAGCACATCCCACATTCCTGGAGGTATGGGCATAAGTCCCAGAACAACACAGGACCGTGACCCAGGACCAGCCACAGGCTCATCCACGGCAGGACAAAGCACCAAGGGACCCTGGGCTGCGAGATGCTGGGCAGTCCAGGGCCCTTCCAGAAGAGGAGGGACGAGAGCACCAGGCGCAGCTCCCGAGGACAGGCTGCTGCACAGGGCTGCTGTGAGGCACCAGGGAATCCAAGTGGGGGCAAGGGCAGGGCGGGCAAGGTGTGGGCAGTGCAGCAGAGGGACCAGGCTGAGGACCTGGGCTGCCGGAGGGACTCATGGGTGAGGTGGGGGCAGCTGGAGCAGAGCAGCCGAGGCGGAGCAGGTAGAGGGCGCAGGGCGGACCTGACGAGGCTGGGGAGAGCCCATCCACCAAGATCTCCTGGTGGCCACAGGGCCAGCAGCCCCTGTACCATCCCTCGGACCCCAGCCCCCATCTGTGTGGCCAGAGAAACCCCACAACTTCAGGGCACATACCACGTGAAATTTAAGAACGGTAAGAAGTTTCAATGCTGAAGAGCACACGAGTCCGCCAGACACCCAGCTCCAGCCCAACCCCAGCTCCCTGACCAGCTCCTCCAGCCTCACCTCCACAGGTCCAGCCTCTGGAGGGTCCTCATGGACGCACCAGACACCCAGCTCCAGCCCAACCCCAGCTCCCTGACCAGCCTCTCCAGCCTCACCTCCACAGGTCCAGCCTCTGGAGGGTCCTCATGGATGCTGCTGCCCACAGGCTCCTCCATCTTGGCTCCATCTGCTCATCCCAGCAGCTACAAGATCTGCTCTCCCTGCCTGCCACCCCCACCCCTCTGCTCTAGCCCTTCCACTTCTGGAACATTCTCAGACATGCAGGAACCTGCCCAGCTGCTCCTGCATCACCAGCCTGTGTCTGGGGATCAACCTGGACTGGACCAGGACGTGGAAGGCTACGGGCAGGTGTCCCAGGAAACAGGGGGGGCAGGCCCCTCTGCTGCCTTCCCCAGAGACATCCTCTGCTCTTCCTCTCTGCAAGACTGGAAGGTAGCCACCGTGACCAGGCACATGGGCAGAGCTAATGACCAGGGGGAGAAGAGAGCCCTGGCCACAGCACCTACCAGGCCGACTGGGGCACACAGGGGCACGCAGGGCCTCCCAAGGTGCAAATGGACTTGCGGTCCTGGGCTAGCAGGCCACCGGCCAGCACCCGATCTGCACCCTGCCCCCGCCTTCCCCAAGGGCAGAATCACCGCCTGAGGGGAGGAGCCAGGGAGGCGGGAGCCTGCCGAGGCAGTGGCCATGGCAGAGCAGGCTCATTCCAGACAGGCTCACAGCTGGGCAGCCCTGGCTCGAGGCAGCCTCTGCATGCCCTGCAGCACTGTAGGAAACAGCTGCAGAGAGCCCTAATAAGGAGTCTGCCCGCAAGGTGGCTTCTCCAGCAGGACGGCAAAAGCCTGGCCAAAGCCCCGTCCTACAACATGAGACCCTTGCCCCACCCGGGAGCCCCAAGGCGCCTTCCTGTCCCCTGTGGTCACCACCACTTAAGCCCCAGAGATGGCACCCTGGCTCCCACTGGGCCCTCCTCTTTCCTCCTTCCTCCACCTCCGGAGTGAGGTTTCTGGCAATAGCCTAACCCCTTTCCTCTGGACACTCCCTCCCAGGAAGTCCACAGGAAGGCAGTCCATCCCGAGTTGCCACTGACTCCCTGCCT
Source organism: Xerus rutilus (assembly GCA_028644305.1). Lineage (NCBI taxonomy): Eukaryota > Metazoa > Chordata > Mammalia > Rodentia > Sciuridae > Xerus > Xerus rutilus. Next base: position 160,626,290 of record CM053402.1, on the reverse strand, counting down.
GGCAGGTGCACCACCAGCTCCTGGTGCTGACCACACAGCCCTTGTCACCCTGCAGCTCAGGAACAGGGTGGGGGACACGTTTAAATACTGATGGAGATTATATAGACACCAAGAACACACTGTCCATTCCAAAGAGGTTCTTCTACCCACATTCAGAAGCCCGCTCACACTGAGGCCAGCAGCCCTACTCTGCTGGAGAGACTGCTTCCAGGCTTTTGTACGGGGATGGCAGGAGGGCATGAGCACCTGGGCTTTGCTCTCGTCCGCAGCCACAGTGCCATCAGTCACCAGACCCGAGCCCAGTGCCTGCTCCAGGAAGCAGCCCAGCTTCTCGGCGTCATGACCTGTGCTGGAGCCCGAGGTCTCGATCAGGAGGTAGAAGGGACTCTCTGGAAGGGAGCAGGAGATGCAGAGTGAGCACAGCCCAGGCCATCCCCTCAGTCAGAGCCACTGCAGGCCAAGGCTCAGAGCCCAGGTGCAGCAGCTCACTGGACAAGCTGAGGTCCCGACGGCTCAGTGCAACAGCCAGAAGCTCCATGCTCAGCTGCGCTGCTGCATCAGGACACAGGCTATCACCACAGACTTCTCCACCCTCACCAACCCCGGGGCCCCAAGGAGAGGCTGCTGCAGCAGATACCCACAAGGGCCTCAACCCTGGGCCACTGCACAGAGGAACGTGCACCCCCTCACAAGGGCCTGCTGTGTGGGCTTTCAAAAGATCCAACTAAGCTAGGAATGGGGGCCACGCCTGTAATTCCAGAAGCTCGGGAGGCTGAGGCAGGAGGGTCGCAAATTCAAAGCCAGCCTCAGCAACTTAACAAGATGCTGAGCAACTTAGCGAGACCTTGTCTCAAAATAAAAAATAAAAAGGGCTTGGGGTGTGGCTCAATGGTTAAGCATCCTTGTTTCAATCCTTGGTACAAAAATAAAATAAAAAGATTCAACTATGGGCTGCGGTTGTAGCTCAGTGGTAGAGCACTTGCCTAGCATGTGTGAGACACTGGGTTCGATCCTCAGCACCACATATAAAATAAATATATAAATAAATATCCATCAACAACTAAAAAATATTTAAAAAAAAGATTCAACTATGCATTACTTATGGAGGAAAATGTCAAGTTTGGAGTTTGTCAAGGCTACTGTGAATTTTGTTCTACATTTATTGAAATCAATAAATGAAAATCGACTGAGTGGCATCCATCCCTTAACACTACATTAAGATTTCTCCCAGAATGACATCACAAATTCATGCTACTACAGAAAGGACAGCAATGGCTACACATGACACGCCCCAGCCACACAGGACTCTGTACAGAGCCCTTACCCAGGGACCCTCTGTCCACCCACAGCCCCAGAGCTGTCCAACATGGCCCATGGCACAGGAGGAGCAGGGTGGGTGCTCCCCAGCTGCACAGGGCCAGTACCTTGCACTGGGCTGGCCAGGTGGAGGTGCTGCTGGACAAGCTGTATGCACTCGGCATCCATGAACTCGAACGCGGACAGGATCTCCCCCAACATCGCCTTGCAGGTGCTGAAGGTCTGCAGAACCTCTGCAAAGCCAGGGCAGCCTGCAAGGGTCACGGTGCATCAGGGGCCATGCGGTGACAGCACAGCAGAGCCACCCCACAGCCTGGTCAGGTCTCCCTTCAAGGAGCAATGCTGATCCACCTCCACAGACAGGAGGCCTGGCAGTACCGGCAACTCCCAGCAAGCTGGCCAACACTCACATCTCAAGGTCGCCACCAGTGTCCATATCCAGATAGAAAACGCCTAAGAACCACCAGGCAGCACTCAGGACAGTGATGGAATCAGAAGGACTCATCTCGGAAAGCTGCAAACAGTGCCTGACGGGGACATCTGGAAACAGCTGTTTCTTTTTTTTTTTTTTAATATTTATTTATTTTTTTAGTTGTAGGTGGACAGAATATCTTTGTTTTTATGTGGTGCTGAGGATCGAACCCAGTGCCTCACGCGTGCTAGGCGAGCACGCTACCACTGCGCCACAATCCCAGCTCGAAACAGCTGTTTCTTACCATGACTATCCACTCCAAGAATTCACCCAGGACACAGTTACTGGACAGCTGGGACCTGGCCAGTGCTGGTAGGTGGGAGGAGGAGCCACCAGCACAGCCTGACCACAGGGAGCAGGCCACCAGGTGTGGAGGCAGAAAGGAGGCAAGGGAGGAGCATGGGCTCGGGCCTCGGGAATGGCCCCTGCCACCTAGCAGAAGCAAGGGCCTCTTGGCAAAGGCCACTCTACCTTTGGCTTCTGGGGACCCCACAAGCAATCCTTCCTGGGAGCTGAACACATGAGGATTCAGAGTACCACAAGCAAGAACCAGCAGAAACAAGACACTGAAAACAGCCTCCGCACACTCAGAGTGTACACTGCCCGATCGTGAAACATGGCAAAAGAAAAAAGTCCACTCTGTTCAAAGACAGAAATACAGAAGCTGAAAACACCTGCGATGTGCAGAAAACTATGACAACAGCAGGTGTGTGAACAGTGGCAAGACTGCTGGGACGAGAACTATGAGGTCACACCTGAAACTTCGGGGAACCCTCTGGAAAGTCTGACAGCAGAAAGGCAGCACAAGTGGCATTAGTGAGCTGCACCACAGCACAGGGAGTCCCGCAGATGCAGATGGCAGGCAAGACACAGGACAGGCGGGGAGGTTCCCTGCTATGCCCACCACCTCCCCAAGGAGAGGACCACACCAGCTGCCCTTCAGGGGGTATGACCATGAATCTCCAAAGCCACAGGCCTGAGAGATTCAACGATTCCAGAGGGGAAGAGGTGTCATGGCACAGCAAAGAGCTCAGCAGACTAGCGGGAAAGAACAGTGGCCCAAGAAGGAGCGTCAGAGAGAAGATCCCCCTTCCCAGCATGGTGGAGCCCATAGCCGCTGAGCAAAGCTCTCAGTGGACGGAAGAAGCAAGGGCCAGGCAGCCGCTGGACACCAGTGGGCCTTGGAGCAAGGGAGGGCAAGCAGCTCAGACGCACCCACGCGCAGGGGCAGCCCTGAGGAAGCACCCAGCACAGACTGCAGGGCCCAGAGTCGAGAGCAAGGGAGCCAAGACAGCGCCACGGGTGGTGCTGAGCACGGTGGCAGAGGCGAAGAGCACGCAGAGTCAGGCTGCAAGACAAGCGCCTCCAGGCGGAGGGGCGAAGGGGCCTCTGCAGGAGTCCTGAATGCCCAGCAGGCAGGCTGGGAGGCCAGCACGCCTGCTGTGCTCTCCAGAAGACTGGCCTGCGGGCTTCCACCCCAGGCGGGCACCAGGAAATGGTGGGTAGCGACCCGACCCAGACAGAGGCAGGAACAGAGGAGGGCTGGACCAAGGCGCGGGGCCTGTGGAGGGACACGCAGGTGTGCTGCTGATCCACAGAGAAGATGGCTTCTTCTCCTCAGAGGAGGTCACCAACTTTCCCACAGCTAACAGAGGACGGCACCCCTCAGAACCTCACCCCACATGCCACTTAGGCCCCAGCACACTGGGGTACAGGAGCCCAGAACCTCCATTCCATCACCAGAGGCAGAGAAAGGCTCCCAATGCAGAGCCTGCTCTGTGGACCAGGAAGGCCAGGCCGGGACCCCAGCGCTCCTTTGTCCCCAAGGGAAGCAGCCCGAGCAGCATGGGCCAGAGCTGCCCCTCCAGCTTAAAAAGCAGGGCAAGAACACCTACCAAGAAAAGCCACATTCACAGCCTTGGGCCTGGTCGGGCACAGGATGGACACTGCGGTGATGACCCCCAGGGTGCCTTCCGACCCAATGAACAGCTGCTTCAGGTCATAGCCTGTGTTGTCCTTCCTCAAGGAGGTCAGGCAGTCCAGGATGGTGCCATCGGCCAGCACCTAGGGAAGGGAGAGAAGCCAGCTTTCACACACTGACCATCTCCCAACAGGTGACCTGCTGGTCTCCAGCTCCAGCCTGCTCCCCTTTCTCTGGCCACCACTCCAGGGAAGCTGACCTAACCCCAGGGCACCCAGAAAAAAATGGCCATTCCTGAGCTCAACTGCCCCAGCCTTGGCAGTTAGGGAACAAAATGGGCCTAGGTGAGACCCAGACCCGTGCAAGCCCACTGAAGAAAAGACTGTCCCAGCTGGAGCCAGAGCCCAGCCTTCCTCACCACAGAGCCAGGAAGCTGACTGCCCAGCTGCTAAGGGAGTTGCCTGAAACAGGACGCCTACCTGGGGGCAGGTGGCACACCTGTGGGGACAGGGCCCCAGGACACAGGAGATGGCCTATGCACAGAAAGCCACCCACCCGAGTCCTGCTGGCTGTGCCTGAAGACAGAGGACAGAGGCTCACAGATACGGCACAGGAGCCCAGGAGCTGACATACCATGGAATAATACACAGCCGCCAGAAAACAGCCAGGAGGCCTGCGTCAGCGGGGGAACAGAGCAGACAGCCCGCCTTCCAGAAACCACAGAGCACCAGAGAGCGCAGCAGGGGATGTGGGGCTGATGAGGGGCCAGGGACGTGGACTCCAAGGGTCCCGCGGCTCTTCTGGCTGGCCTTGGCTGACCCCCCTTCGCGCTCAGACTCCTGGGAGCTGGCCCAGGCAGCATTCTGGGGACTTATCGTGTGTACTAAGAGGCTGTAATAGTGTCGTGCGGAAACCAGAGTGGGGAAGGCCACCCTCAGCTCCATGACTGGGGCAGCCTGCAGGTCCCCGAGGGGCCTGAGCCAGGGGCTATGAAGATGGGCTCTCTGATCAGCAACGTGGCTGCCAGCCCAAGGTGGCCTTATACACCAGCACCTCTGCCTGGGCCTGAGAACAGCCTGGGGGAAGCTAGGACACCTGGGGTGGGATCCACACACAGCTGGCCCCAGCTCACCACTTCCAGGCCCAGCACGGTCCCACGCAGGGAGCCATACCGCAGAAACCGCAGGCCGCCCGCGTTGGTCGCCACATTGCCCCCAATGTGGCAGCTGCCCTTTGCTCCCAAGTCCAGCGGCATGACAAAGCCCCGCTCCTGCACATACCGGCTCAGCTCCTCCAGTACACACCCTGCCTGGCAGACCAGGATCCCTGCGGAGAGCAATCAGGGCTGCCCTGGGCTCCCAGCTCCCAGGCCAGCAGGAGTTCCCACTGCCACCCCCCAGCCGGCCACCTCACAGCCAGGGTGGAGCAAGAGACCTCAGCCAGCCTCCCCCAGACACCAGGGTCCCTCTGACTGCAGAGAGGCAACACTGGAGAGCTCTCTCTCACACACACACTCAGCTCAGAAGACTGCCAGACTGCCACAAAGCAGCAGTCCCCACCCGGGTGACTCGGCCCCAGGACTGACAACGTCTGGACCCATTTTGGTGGGCAGGCCAAGATGCCACTCGACAACCTCGTCACAGGTGTGGCCAGCACAGAGACGACCCTGACAAATGCCCCAAGCACGCTGGGCAGGCCCTGTCCTGGAGCAGACCCCAGGCCCTGCACTTCACACCCCTCCAGGAGGGCCGTCATGGCAGAAAGTGCTGGGTCTAAAGGGACCAGAGTGACAAGCCCACACTGTCCCAGCCATCCAAGCAACCCCACGCGGGGCGACCCAGAGGGCCTACGTGCAGCCATGCACAGCCGCTGGCCTGTCCCCAGTCGGGGATGGCGACACGCACACAAGCCGGCCTGCCTGAGCACATGCCCCACCACCGAAGGCCACGTGGGCTTACCAGACACGCTGTTGAAGCTGGTGACCTGGTTCATGAGGGCAGTGGACAGGATGATTTCATCAAAGACAGGGACGCTGCCCCCCACCAAGCCCGTGTTCCCGCCCTGTGGGTTCACGGCCAGGTTCCTCTCGTGGCAGTACCTGGGGTGAGCACAGGAGGGGCATCAGGCCAGTGTCTCTGCTCCCACCACTGCCCCCAAGAGGGAAACACTATGGGCAAGGGCTGCCCCCAAAGCTGATCCCTCCTCAAGGCCCTTCCGCCACCCACAGGCCACCCTCCTCCCAGCACACTACAGGCAACCACACAGGCACAGGGATCCTGACAGGCTGGCCACACGCTTCCAGGGAGACAGTCCTAGGCGCCCAGCCACCCTCAGCCCGCTGCCCTTGCTCTGCACCCCACCCCTGGGACCTTAGGGTCATCTGTGGTGCCTCCTCCCCAACCAGGCACACTCAGGAAAGCCTGAAACAAGGGCTCCAGTGGGTTAGGCCATCTGTCCATGCATATCAAGTGAACCCAAGGGGCAGCAGCGCAGGGCCAGTCCCAACTGCAGCACGAATGTCCTTGAGTGACCCTGTCTGGCACATTCTAAAGCACCTGTGCAACACGGAACACCAGCTTATTTGTTACCTGAGAATGCGGGACACCTCCTCCGACGTCCGGGGCCTCAGCAGCACCTTGCTGCAGCCTGTGACAGAGGTACAGCCAGCACAAGGGGCAGCAATTCCCAGGGTACAGAGTGCATCCCCTCAGAGGCACGCTGGCCTCAAGAGCTCAGGCCCCAACACGCATGTGCAAGGGTAAGCTGTTCAAGGGTCCCAGTGACATGCAGGGCAGGGGCAGGGCCAGGGTACCGTGGTCAGTGCTGTGGGTGTTGGCAGGGGAGGCTGCTGATGCCCACCTGCTCTGTTGGCAGTGAGGGCAACTTGGACCCCATGTGGGGCTTCTCTAGCACATGGACCTTGGAGACTGTGCAGCCTGCTGCTCCTAGGATCCTCACCTGCTGGCATTAGATGTGCTGAGTGTCTTGCCTGCAGTCACTGTGACAATTGCCAGCAGGTGCCCTTCTAATCCACTCACTTACATCTTTCAGCTGGCTTTTCAGTGAGGGAGGCTCTGCCTCCGTCCCAGGACTTCTTGATTCAGCTGCCTGCACTCCCAGGCAGTTCCTGGGTTCTTCTCCCACTGCCTAGGTGCCTGCACCTCGATGATGCCCAGAGATGGTGGTGGGAACCCTCCTAAGCTCAAGAGTGGGTTCCTGACCACTGCCACCCAGCATGGTCAGGCTTCTCCCTAGCCTCTGGATTTCTCTGAGGGCTCTAAGGTGGCAGAGGCTTCCAGAAGCCACAGAGACTCTGGGAGAAGCTGCAGTCCAGCTATGCACAACTCCTGTCCTACTTCTTGACTCTGAACACAAGTTTGCTTCCCATCGAGCACACCTTCTCCTGGGTGGGCTGCTGTCCTGCACTGGGCTCTGGTGCCCACTAGAGCTCCTGCCGGTGCACTCAGAGGCTCCACAGGCAGGAAAACCCCATGAATCTGCAGCAGGGTCCAGGCAGACACAAGTGCCCAGCGAGGGCATGCCCCTTGCAGGCAGAGGACAGTGTCCATCTCTACCAGGCAGACAATACAACAAGAGGGCACGGGGCCATCCACAGTTTGCATTCCACTAAAAGAACAGAAGCCAGGAGGCAGGAAATCAGGACATAGGAGGAAAACACCCAAAGCCAACAGAATCCGGCTGGAAAGGCCCTGCCACTGTCCGGGCCGGGGAGGAATCCACTCCAACACTTCCAGGCAAGAGACCCACTGCAAGGGGCCCTCCTCATCTCCTCTGGCCACCTTCCCACCACTCCAGCCACAAGGAGCTTCACTGTGAGGATCAAGAAGCACCTCCCTCACTTCCATCAACCTGGCTAGAGCCCCAGCCCCCAGCAGCCGCAGTGGAGGGTGGCCTGCACTCCGGCCTCCACTCCAGAGTGGGCACTACAGCCTCCACCATCTTTCCAGCAGTTCCCAAGGATGAGGTTGTGACCCCCTTTCTCCTGGGCCACCCATGGCCTATCCCACCACTCACACAGCTAACACCCCACCACTGTCCAGCCCTGGCACCCCAGCTCTCCTCCTGGTGACCTCCTGAGGCTTCAGTGTTCAGCTGTGTCAGGGTCGAATCCCACCTGCTGCCCCTTGGTGTGAACAGAGCTGGGGAGACAGTGACACCACGCCTGCCTTTGTCCGTGGCCACTGTCATGCTGCTGCAGCAACGCTGGGCATCTGTGGAGACCACAGGCCTGCAGGCCTAAAGCACTGGCCATCGGGTTGTTGCCGGGTTGTTTTGTTTTATTTTGTTTCCCCAGGGTGGGGGTGCTGCAGGGCTGGGGACTGGACCCTGAGGCACTCTACCAGTGAGCTGGGTCTCCAGCTCTACTTTTTTTTTTAAATATTTATTTTTTAGTTGTAGGTGGACAGAATGTCTTTATTTTATTTTTATGTGGTTCTGAGGATCGAACCCAGTGCCTCACGCGTACTAGGCAAGCGTGCTACCACTACACCATAACCCCAGCCCTCCAGCTCTACTTTTTTTTTTTTTTTTTTTGGTACTGGGGATTGAACTCAGGGGCACTCGACCACCGAGCCACACCCCAGCCCTATTTTGTGTTTTATGTAGAGACAGGGTCTCACTGAGTTGCTTAGCGTCTCGCCCTTGCTGAGGCTGGCTTTGAACTCGCGATTCTCCTGTCTCAGCCTCCCTGAGTGCTGGGATTACAGGCGTGCGCCACCGCGCCCGGCTCAGCTCTACTTTTATCTCCACACAGGGTCTCCACGTTGCCAGGCTGGGCTGGAGCTGCGCCTGCCTCAGCTCCTATGTTGCTAGGGCCTCAGGCATGGCCACCTCGGCCAGCTCCACCATCCAGCTCTGTAGGAAAAGTGTTTGCTGGCCAGTTGCACACACTCCCAACACCGGAGTTCCAGCTGCTCGGGGCCTATGGCACACACCTCAGCAACGTCCAGGCAGAGCACGGTGCACCCCAAACACCACGCTGACTTCCCAGCTTGGTCCTCACACTCCCTGCCCACCTGGCCCAGAGCTGGGCCCTCATTCCAGTCCCAAGCCTAACCATACCTCCCTCTCTCAGTCGCCCCCTCACCCACATAGACCGTCAGTGGCTTTCAGAGTTCTCAGCCCATGGTCAGCCAGCCCACTGCTCTGGGCAGGTGAGGCAGAGCACCATGGCAAAGGCGCGTGTAGAGGAAAGCCCCTCCAGGGCACACTCAGTGACCCACTCCCTGCAACTAGGCCCACAGCCTAGTTTCTACTTCCTTCCAATAATGGCATCAAGTACAAATCCATGGGTGGGCGGATGCACCGCCATTAGCGTCCTCTGGTCCGGTCATGTTCTGAAGGCCCCACCTCCGTCACTGATGCACTGTGGACCAGGCTTCAACACACCCGGGAACCTCTGGGACATTCCAGATCCAAACCATGACAGACCTCCTCCCACACTGCCCCCCGGTCTCCTGTCCCCACCGCACCACCAAGGCACTTCAGAGTGTGCCCTGCCCAGCGCACTGCACATCTCCACTGCTCTGCACCCACCTCCAGCCTTCCCTCTGTCCCTGGCCCCACCCCTGCACCCTGTCCCTCCTGGCCATTCCCATGGACTCCAGACCTGCTGGGACTCTCTCTTAAAACTAAAAAGGAAAAGGAGACTTCTCTGGACCCTACTCCCACCAGCCCCCACGCCCCCTCCTTGGACAGCCACTGTGTGCAGACTCCAAATGCACACCCTCCCTGCTCACATGCCACACCCCACACTGGCTCCCATAGCACACCTCTGGTGTCATGTCACCAGTGACGCCGTGGCTCTGGTCTCACCATGTAGCAGCTGCACCACCGCCCTCCACAGCCCTCCCCATCAGCTGCTGGAACACATCCTCATAGCTCTCCTCCTCCCCATTGACCATGGTCATCCAGCTGTGGGACCCTGGGTTGCAGCATGGCCCCTGCCCTGGACTCCAGACAGTCCCACAGCTCAATGGGTCCTCTGGCCACATCCACCCCAACATGTCCAAACCTAGACTCTTGGCTCTCTCCAGCACATCTGCTCATCTGTGAACTCTCCTCTCAGTCAGTGGGGACCCAGAGTTTCCACTGTCCACACACGGCTACACCCTGCTTCTCCTCCTCTGTGGACAGACCTGCAGTAAGCACAGGGACCACATCTTCCAGGCACTCTGAACTACCATGCCTCGTGCCTTCACCCTCCAGCCAGGCTCCCTGCCCCTCACACTCTTCTTCTGAGGCCCCAGAGCCCCCGCGCCCCCAAGCCTGCAGCCAGCTCCCCTCCACTCACGGCTTCCTACCAGCTCAGAGGAAAAGTCAGGGCTTACAAGGCCCCCCAGCTGCCCTGGTTCCAAGGACAGCAGAGTCTTTGCGCTGCCTGATCCCACGCCCAGGAGTCCTTCCAGACACAGCCACAGGCTCATGCTGGTGGCTAAACCTTGAAGACAGTCACAGCACAGAGCCCTCCTGCTCCCCAGGCAAGTGCCCTGAGCACCCAGCACGATCCCCACCCTCCAGCCCATGCAGGCCCAGGTGGTGCTCACTAAAATCTTCAGACTTGCTGCTCAGCAAGTGGTCAATTTTTTGAATGAAGATATGTTTAATAATTATTTTCTATTTCAAACAAAAAATTCTTTTAAAAATGAGTTCCATCCAACCAACCTTCAGCAAGCAGGACCGGAGCAGCGGTGGGGGTCTGCCATGTCCACAGCACAGCACCCGAGGTGACGCACACCCAACCAACCTTTTCTACACCAGCCTAAGGCTCAGCTGTTTAAATGACCAGAAGTTCATGCAACTCTCCAAAAGAAGCCACATGAAGGCATTTTCCAGCAGTGACTGACAAGCCTCTGGACACACGCACCCACCTGGCTGAGGCTATGGACTCAGAGGGGAGACCAGTGCTGCCCCACCGTGTGCTCAAGGTGGTGGGATGTGTAGCACAGACCTTGAGGGGCGGCCCTGCAGTAGATAAACCATCCACAGAAAGGTGTCTGGGAAGGCCACTGATCAGAGACGGAAGCTGAGACCAACCAGCAGCTGGCTCTTACCCCCTGAGGCTCAGATATGACTGGGGAGGGGCAGGACACTCCCCAACCCCAGGTACGGCTTCCTCCCCATTCTTGGGAGCCCTAAGGACAGCCCCTCACCCACCAGGACAGCAGCTGCTGGCCCTGGGTGTCGACAGAGAGCAGAACCCAGGACTGGAGGGGACACTCAGGCTCATCTGCCTAGGGCCCCCAGCCAGGGACACAGCATGGCTGAACCTCCACCCACCTGCCTCCTCAGTGGGCAGGGTGTGGTGGGGGACCCTCCCCCACTGAGGGCACTCCTGCAGGGGAAAGTGGCCCATGACTTCAGTGTGTGCCACCCTGCAAGGCACAGCCCCTCACCACCTGAGCCTCTGACCCGCTGGCACTATACTTGGACAGGACGTGGCCTGGGACCTCACTCACATTCTCATACTTTCGGAAGATCTGCCCCATAACAGCACAAGCTTGCAGAAGCAGGGCAGCCTGAGAACCTGGGTTTCCAGGTTAAATGCATCATTGTTTATCAATTGCTTTTCTGCTACCTCTCTTCACTCTTAACAGCAAGAATTCCACATTGGCTTTTTTTTTTTGGTACTGGGGATTGAACTCAGGGGCACTCGACCACTGAGCCACATCCCCAGCCCTATTTTGTGTTTTATGTAGAGACAGGGTCTCACTGAGTTGCTTAGCACCTCGCCGTTGCTGAGGCTGGCTTTGAACTTGTGATTCTCCTGTCTCAGCCTCCCAAAGTGCTGGGATTACAGGCTTGCGCCACTGCATACGGCTCATGTTGGCTTTTTAAATTATGTCAGAAGGCCAGGCATGGTGGCCACACCTGTGATCCCAGTGCCTCAGGAGGCTGAGGCAAGAGGATCGCAAATTCAAAGGCAGCCTTGGCAACTTAGCAAGACCCTGTCTCAAAATAAATATTTAAAAAGGACTTGGGGGCTGGGGTTGTGGCGCAGTGGTAGCGTGCCCGCCTAGCATGTGTAAGGCACTGGGTTCGATCCTCAGCACCACGTAAAAATAAAATAAAGATATTCTGTCTGCCTACAACTAAAAAATAAATATAAAAAAATAAAAATAAATTAAAAGGACTTGGAATAGCTCAGTGGTAAAGTGTCCCTAGATTTGATCCCCAGTAACCAAATAACTAACCAACCAGTGTGGGCACGCAGGTTGTATCATCTCTGAATCATTTCAAGAGAGCATGAGGCACTGTTATCAGAGGGTCCGCACTGCTGGCTCCAGACCTCATGCGCTGAGGGCAGGTGTGGGAGCAGTAGGCAGGCAGTGGCCAGACCAGTAGCCCTGCCTCTTATCCGGCTGGGCTACATGGACGCCAACACGTCCACGTCTTGACCTCAGGAACCTGCCCCAGTGTCCTCATGTGGAAAGGCTCTCGACAGAAGCACCTATGAACTGCAGATGACATCAACCTGCACCAGGTGTGCCCTGAAACAGCACAAGGGTCTCCCTCAGATGCAGGGGAGACAGATGGAGAGAGGCCACGTGAAGCTGAGGCTGCAGGGCTACTGGCAGAGAGCCAGGAGACTCGGGACTCCTGCTGACCAGGCTTCTGGTCTGTGGAACTGAGAGACCTCTGTGTGGTCTTGGGTCACAGCAGTCCCCAGAGGTCAAGACGGAGCTTGTCAGAGCAGCCAGGGCCCAGGGCAGCTCTGGACCTATAGATGTCACACACCCGTGGGAAGGACCTCAGCAGCACCACAGCATAGCTCTTCTCCAGAGGCAGGAAAGGGCACATGTGACAGTGACCTGCAGTTCCTGGCTGCATCCCCCAGGGTCCTGACTCACCTCTGGCCATCCTCAGCCAGTCAACATTGGATGCCTCCAGTGCTTCTGGGTCTGTGACAACCCTGCCGGGGACAACATGCTCGAAGACCGCCAGATCCTCCTCAGACACCACAGAGAATGGCAGCCGCTGCACAGGATAACGCTCCCGGGTCAGCATCACCTCAGGGGTGTGGGGTGCCACTGAGGAGAAGCCTCTGCAGGCCAGAGGGCCAGACGCTCCCCCAGAGCATCCTGGCCCCCTCCTCTGTCCCACCAAGGCCCTGAGAGCACAGGTCGTCCGCCACCACCCTGGAGAGGCCCAGAGGAGCCGCACAGACCATCTGGGCACACGACACAGCACCATTGCCTCTCCCCTGAAAAACAAAAGATCAGACCTGCCGTTTGGGAACATGGGAGCAGAGGAAAGCCCCTTCCAGCCACAGGACCAGCACAAGGCCCCACAGCCCACAGCACGTCCTCTCTGGGGAGCTGAGGGAAGCTGTGGAACAAAGCAGGCCTGGAGGGGATGCAAGGGACAAGGTACTGGGAGGGCACTGCACTGGGCCCCAGTGTGCCACCGGGCAAAATTCACTGGTGAGAATTCATTGCAAGTACACTTCTGACAGGCAACTTCTCTCTTAGGTGTTAAGCTTCAACATTGATAGAATCCTGAACTCAGGGGCACTTGACCACTGAGCCACACCTCCAGCTCTATTTTATATTTTATGTAGAGACAGGGTCTCACTGAGTTGCTTAGCACCTCTTCATTGCTAAGGCTGGCTTTGAACTCACGATCCTCCTGCCTCAGCCTCCGTAGCCGCTAGGATTACAGACATGCACCGCCATGCCCAGTCCCCAAACCTCCTTCCAGGCATTTTCCCTTCAGAGCAAAGCCAGGATTTAAGGCACTAGGAGGAAAGGGCAGAGGCCACTGCACTGCACACAAAAAGCAGCTAACAGATGAACTCCAGGTTTATGTATGTTTTGCTACAAGTTTAAAAATGCTTTCATAATTACAAAAGAAAAAGAAAAAAGAGAAAAGCAGGGTGCAGTGGCACACACCTGCGATCTCAGCTGCTAGGGAGGCTAAGGCAGGAGGAGAACAAGTTCAAGGCCAGCTTTGGCAACATAATGAGCCTGGCTCCAAAGATCAGCAGTAGAGTGTCCCTGTGTTCAATCCCCAGAATTGGGGGATGGGGTCGGGGTAATTAAGAAGGGAAAAAAAGGGGACTTCTCTGAGTTTGCAATGATCAAGGTGTCTGAGCACCTCCCAGTTCTCACGCCATCACTGCGCTGGGCCTAGGAAAACCTAAGCCACACACAGGGGACACGCCTTACTCCTCACCACTTCTGTGCCCTAGGGTCAAGCCCAGCTCTGCTGCAGCACGGTCGGGCCCCACAGACGTGTGACGAAGGACAGAGGAAAAGTGCTCTGCAGAGGCCTAGGCCACAGTACTCCCCAGCAAGGAGAGCCAGGGCCCACACTTGCGCTGGGCCTGGGAGCCAGAATCAGGCTGGACAGTGACGGGGGTGCCGGGGCCTGTTGCACCCTCCCCAGGATCGCGTGGGCACCCAAGAACGGCCCAGGATCTTCCCGGACGCCACCCAGGATCGAGCTGCCCTCCCCCAAGAATCGCACTGGGAGGTCACGCACCGGCCCCCAACCGGATGATCAGGAGGAGCTACGCCCAGGCCCAGCCAACAGGTGCCGCCCTTCGCTTCCCAGCAGCCTCAGGTTCCGGAGTGCGCCTGCGCAGTAGCTCCCGATGGCCCCGCCCACACCCCGCCCTCTCCTTCCACCTGCCCCGCCCTGGAGGACACTTGCTCGGCCCAGCGGGCAGGCAGGCACAGCTTCCTGATACCTCTCTACAGTCCCAAAGCCCAGAGGACAGGTAAATGCTCACTTATTCGTCGTTCAGTGTGTCCCCTACCCAGAAGTAGGACCTCCACATCACAGGAGCCCTTTCTTCCCCGGGGTCTCAATCCCCCATGATCTCTGGAGAGCAGGGCTTTCCCTGCCCTAGTGACTCCATATGTGTGGAACAGCAGCTCCCAGGCTGCACCTGCCCTAGTGACTTCATCTGTGTGGGACAGCAGCTCCCAGGCTGCGCCTGCCCTAGTAACTCCATGGTGTGGGACAGCAGCTCCCAGGCTGCGCCTGCCCTACTGACTCCATGTGTGTGGAACAGCACCTCCCAGGCTGCGCCTGCCCTAGTGACTCCATAGTGTGTGGAACAGCACCTCCCAGGCTGCACCTGCCCTAGTAACTCCATGGTGTGGGACAGCAGCTCCCAGGCTGCGCCTGCCCTAGTAACTCCATGGTGTGGGACAGCAGCTCCCAGGCTGCACCTGCCCTAGTGACTCCATGTGTGTGTGGGACAGC
>CM053402.1:160501905-160610848 GCA_028644305.1 Xerus rutilus | reverse complement strand
AATCTCCCAGGCTGCGACTGCCCTAGTGACTCCAAGGTGTGTGGGACAGGAGCTCTCAGGCTGCGCCTCCCCTAGTGACTTCATGGTGTGTGGAACCGCAGCTCCCAAGATGCGCCTACCCTACTGACTCCAACATGTGTGGGACAGAATCTCCCGAGCTGCACCTCCCCTAGTGACTCCATGTGTGTGGGACAGCAGCTCCCAGGCTGTGCCTCCCCTAGTGACTCCATGGTGTGAGACAGTAGCTCCCAGGCTGCGCCTGCCCTAGTGACTCCATGGTGTGTGGGACAGCAGCTCCCAGGCTGCGCCTCTCCTAGTGACTCCATGGTGTGTGGGACAGGAGCTCTCAGGCTGCGCCTGCCCTAGTGACTCCGTGCTGTGTGGGACAGCAGATCCCAGGCTGCGCCTGCCCTAGTAACTCCATGGTATGTGCGTCAGCAGCTCCCAGGCTGCGCCTGCCCTAGTGACTCCATGGTGTATGGGACAGCAGCTCCCAGGCTGCGCCTGCCCTAGTGACTGCATGTGTGTGGGACAGAATCTCCAAGGCTGCACCTGCCCTAGTGACTCCATGTGTGTGGGACAGCAGCTCCCAGGCTGCGCCTGCCCTAGTTGCTCCATGTGTGTGGGACATCAATTCCCATGCTGCGCCTCCCCTAGAGACTCCATGGTGTGTGGGACAACAGCTCCCAGGCTGCGCCTCCCATAGTGACTCCATGTGTGTGGGACAGCAGCTCCCAGGCTGTGCCTGCCCTAGTGACTCCGTGGTGTGTGGAACAGCAGCTCCCAGGCTGCGCCTGCCCTAGTGACTCCATGGTGTGGAACAGGAGCTCCCAGGCTGCGCCCGCCCTAGTGACTCCATGGTGTGTGGGACAGCAGCTCACAGGCTGTGCCTCCCCTAGTGACTCCATGGTGTGTGAGACAGGAGCTCTCAGGCTGCGCCTGCCCTAGTGACTCCGTGGTGTGGAACAGCAGTTCCCAGGCTGCACCTGCCCTAGTGACTCCGTGGTGTGTGGAACAGCCGCTCCCAGGCTGCACCTGCCCTAGTGACTCCGTGGTGTGGAACAGCAGTTTCCAGGCTGCGCCTGCCCTAGTGACTCCATGGTGTGTGGGACAGCAGCTCACAGGCTGCGCCTCCCCTAGTGACTCCATGGTGTGTGGGACAGGAGCTCTCAGGCTGCGCCTGCCCTAGTGACTCTGTGTGTGGGACAGCAGCTCCCAGGCTGCACCTGCCCTAGTGACTCCGTGGTGTGTGGAACAGCCGCTCCCAGGCTGTACCTGCCCTAGTGACTCCTGTGTGTGGGCCAGCAGCTCCCAGGCTGTGCCTGCCCTAGTGACTCCATGTGTGTGGGATTCCAGCTGTCAGTCTGCCCTAGTGACTTTGTGGTGTGTGGGACAGCAGTTCTCAGGCTTCGCCTGTTCTAGTGACTCCATGGTGTGTGGGACAGCAGCTCCCTGGCTGTGCCTCCCCTAGTGAATCCATGGTGTGTGGGACAGGAGCTCTCAGGCTGCACCTGCCCTAGTGACTGCATGTGTGTGGGACAGCAGCTCTCAGGCTGTGCCTGCCTAGTGACTCCATGGTGTGTGGGGAGCAGCTCCCAGGCTGCGCCTGCCCTAGTGACTCCATGGTGTATGGGACAGCAGCTCCCAGGCTGCGCCTGCCCTAGTGACTCCATGTGTGTGGAACAGCAGCTCCCAGGCTGCGCCTGCCCCAGTGACGTTATGTGTGTGGAACAGCAGCTCCCAGGCTGCACAGGTTCTAGTGACTCCATGTGTGTGGGACAGCACCTCCCAGGCTGCGCCTGCCCTAGTGACTCCATGTGTATGGGACAGTAGCTCCCAGGCTGCGCCTGCCCTAGTGACTCCATGGTGTGTGGGACAGCAGCTCACAGGCTGCACCCGCCCTAGTGACTCCATGGTGTGTGGGACAGCAGCTCAAAGGCTGCGCCTCCCCTAGTGACTCCATGGTGTGTGGGACAGCAGCTCACAGGCTGCACCCGCCCTAGTGACTCCATGGTGTGTGGGACAGCAGCTCTCAGGCTGTGCCTGCCCTAGTGACTCCATGTGTGTGGGACAGCACCTCCCAGGCTGCACCTGCCCTAGTGACTCCGTGGTGTGTGGAACAGCAACTCCCAGGCTGTACCTGCCCTCGTGACTCCATGTGTGTGGGCCAGCAGCTCCCAGGCTGTGACTGCCCTAGTGACTCCATGCGTGTGGAACAGCAGCTCTCAGGCTGCCCTAGTGACTCCGTGGTGTGTGGAACAGCAGCTCTCAGGCTGCGCCTGCCCTAGTGACTCCGTGGTGTGTGGAACAGCAGCTCAAAGGCTGCGCCTCCCCTAGTGACTCCATGGTGTGTGGGACAGCAGCTCACAGGCTGCGCCTGCCCTAGTGACTCCATGCGTGTGGAACAGCAGCTCTCAGGCAGCCCTAGTGACTCCGTGGTGTGTGGAACAGCAGCTCTCAGGCTGTGCCTGCCCTAGTGACTCCATGTGTGTGGGATTCCAGCTCTCAGTCTGCCCTAGTGACTCCGTGGTGTGTGGGACAGCAGCTCACAGGCTACGCCCGCCCTAGTGACTCCATTGTGTGTGGGACAGCAGCTCTCAGGCTGTGCCTGCCCTAGTGACTCCATGTGTGTGGGACAGCAGCTCCCAGGTGCACCTTCCCTAGTGACTCCATGTGTGTGGGCCAGCAGCTCCCAGGATGCACCTGCCCTAGTGACTCCATGGTGTGGGACAGCAGCTCCCAGGCTGCGCCTGCCCTAGTGACTCCATGGTGTGGGACAGCAGCTTCCAGGCTGCGCCTGCCCTACTGACTGCATGTGTGTGGGACAGCAGCTCTCAGGCTCTGCCTGCCCTAGTGACTCCATGGTGTGTGGGACAGCAGCTCCCAGGCTGCGCCTGCCCTAGTGACTCTGTGGTGTTGGAAAAGTAGCTCCCAGGCTGTGCCTGCCCTCCTGACTCCATGTGTGTGGGACAGTAGCTCCCAGGCTGCGCCTGCCCTAGTGATTGCATGTGTGTGGAACAGCAGCTCCCAGGCTGCACCTGCCCTAGTGACTCCATGGTGTGTGGGACAGCAGCTCCCAGGCTGCTCACGCCCTAGTGACTCCATGTTTTTGGGACAGCATCTCCCAGGCTGTGCTTGCCGTAGTGACTCCATGTGTGTGGAGCTGCAGCTTCCAGGCTGCGCCTGCCCTAGTGACTGCATGTGTGTGTGACAGCAGCTCCCAGGCTTCGCCTGCCCTAGTGACTCCATGTGTGTGGGACAGTAGCTCCCAGGCTGCGCCTGCCCTAGTGACTGCATGTGTGTTGAACAGCAGCTCCCAGGCTGTGCCTGCCCTACTGACTCCATGTGTGTGGGACAGCAGCTCCCAGGCTGCACCTACCCTAGTTACTCCATGTGTGTGGGACAGCAGCTCCCAGGCTGTGCCTGCCCTAGTGACTCCATGTGTGTGGGACAGCAGCTCTCAGGCTGTGCCTGCCCTAGTGACTCCATGTGTGTGGGACAGCAGCTCCCAGGCTGCACCTGCCCTAGTGACTCCATGTGTGTGGGCCGGCAGCTCCCAAGCTGTGCCTGCCCTAGTGACTCCATGTGTGTGGGACAACAACTCCCTGGCTGAGCCTGCCCTAGTGACTCCATGTGTGTGTAACAGCAGCTCTCAGGCTGCCCTAGTGACTCCGTGGTGTGTGGGACAGCAGCTCCCAGGCTGCGCCTGCCCTAGTGACTCCATGTGTTTGTGACAGTATCTCCCAGCCTGTGCCTGCCCTAGTGACTCCATGTGTTTGTGACAGTAGCTCCCAGCCTGTGCCTGCCCTAGTGACTCCATGGTGTGTGGGACAGCATCTCCCAGGCTGCGCCTGCCCTAGTGACTCCATGGTGTGGGACAGCAGCTCCCAGCCTGCGCCTGCCCTAGTGACTCCATGTGTGTGGGACAGCAGCTCCCAGCCTGCGCCTGCCCTAGTGACTCCATGGTGTGTGAGACAACAACTCCCAGGCTGCCCCTGCCTTAGTGACTCCATGGTGTGGGACAGCAGCTCCCAGCCTGCGCCTGCCCTAGTGACTCCATGTGTATGTGACAGTAGCTTCCAGCCTGTGCCTGCCCTAGTGACTCCATGGTGTGTGGAACAGCAGCTCTCAGGCTTTGCCTTAACCCAAGTTGCTCTACCTTGTAAACTGCTACTTTGCCGTTAGGGGCACCATTTTGATTGCTGTAGGACTCTACACTGTGTTTGTTCAAGTGAACAACTACCTTTTTCCTGGCATAAGGCATAAAATGATAATAAATTAATTGTGCTAGTAAAAGTGACCACCCATGTCCTTATGGAATTAATCAGAATCACCCAGATGCACGAGCATATGAACCTCTTATGAGAAAAACCAGTGCCTTTAGCTTATTAAACACACAAGACCACCAAACAAATCAAACTTCTCACTCAAGGTCCATTAAAGGTACATCTCAGGAGTGGACGTGGAGGCACCTTGACCCCATCGCCTTGTCACTTGTCACCAGGCTTGTTCAAGAAAATGGTTACTGCAACAAACCTCTGAATCTTGTCCTGGTTTTAGAGGAGTCCCCTGGCCCCCACTCAAGTCCCTCTCTGAGCCTTGCCCTGACACTCTAAGCATGAGACTGTAGACTCTCTGGGCCCTCTGCCTTGACAACCTCACCTGGCCACCTGCAGGGACTCTGTGACTATACTCCTCTCTCTCTGCCTGTGCTCTGGGCTCAGCACTCTGTGACCTGCAGCTGTCTTAACCCTTCCTCAGTCTTTCTGTGACCTATTTCTGTATCATTGTGTGAAGTGTGAAATGTGACTGGAGCGTGTGGCTGTTAGAATTAAGACTGGAATGGAAAAACGTGTGATTGCCCAGCTGTGACCACAGGTGACCCAAAATGAATTCAATAGATTCTGTGGAAAGACAGAGACGTGTTTGATCTATGTTGATGGCACAGCTCACTCAAGATAGGGGTCTCCATCTGTTGGGGTCTTTGTCTCCAGGAGTCTCCATCTCTAGGGGTCTCTGTCCCCCAGGGCTCTCCATCTGTAGGGGTCTTTGTCTCCAGGAGTCTCCATCTCTAGAGGTCTCTGTCCCCCAGGGGTCTCTATCTCTCTAGGGGTCTCTGTCCTCCAGGGGTCTCCATCTGTAGAGGTCTCTGTCCCCAGGGGTCTCCATCTCTCTAGGGGCCTCTGTCCCCCAGAGATCTCTCTCTAGGGGTCTCCTTCTCTCTAGGGTCTCTGTCCCCCAGGGGTCTCCATCTCTAGGGGTCTCTGTCCCCCAGAGATTTCCTCCTCTCTAGGGGTCTTTGCCCCCAGGGGTCTCCATCTCTCAGGGGCCTGCCCCCACAGGGGTCTCTGGTGCCCTCACCACAGGCAGACACCCCTTGGATGATGAAAGTGACACCTGCAGACGGCTTCCTTGAAGGAGGGCCCAGGGCTGGGACTCCATGCAGGGAGCTCAGAGGGGCAGCCCTCTCCTAGCACCCACCCTGCCCTCAGGCCAGCTGAGCCTCACCTACTCTGCAGTGTCCCAGAGGGCTTACCGCCTGCCTCCCATGAGTCTCCAGTGTTGTTGATCCAGCTCATCTGGTTCCACTTGTCCTCCGTGAAGGCCAGAGGAGGCTCCGTGGGACGTTTAGGTCTTGGAGCCCAACTTGGCATGCCAGGGTCCAGGCAGAGCTGAGGCAGGCTGCAGTGGTGTCTGGTGGCTTTGCCATCCAGAAGCCAGTGGGTCCACAATCTCACAGACTGTGGCAAGTCAACAGTGGCCTGCTCAGGCCAGGAGGACACAGATGAAGCAAAACCCTGCTGGACCTGCAGCTGCAGCTGGGGCCATGCCCTGTGCCTCAGGACCACATTCCTTGGGAGCTGCCGCTTGCGCAGGCAGGTCAGACAGGGATGTGGAAAGCGCCTCAGCCCCGCACCGTCCGTGCAGCACAAGCATCTTATTGCTGGGTATTCTGGTTATAGTGATGAAAAGCTGAGCAACAGTTCCACCTACCCCAACCCAAGAAAGAACTGGGCCTTTCTTTTCCCAGGGCTCAGGCACCTAGCAGGCAGCTGGAGGTGACCTGGGCATGCCCAGAGGACAGGGCAGTGCTGGTGGCCAGTGCTGCACCTCCTCTTCAGCAGGGCGTCCATCTGACCAGGCTCCTCTGCTAGCACTGCTCAGGCGACTGTCTTTAGTCTGTTAGGTTTGCACCGTCCCCCCAGTTCTTATATGGAAGTCCTGACCCCAGTATTTGGGAATGGGGCCTTCCAGGAGATAATTAGGTTAATGAAGTCCTATGTCTGAAGCCCTGACTAGATAGGGCCAGCGTCCCCATGAAGACACCAGTGCTCTTTCCCTCCATACGAGCAGTGAGAAGGCAGCTGTGTCTGTAGCCCAAGCCACGAGCCTGCACCAGACACCATCCTGTCGGCTCCTTGACCCTGGACTTCCAACCTTCAGAAGTGAGTTCTGGGATGCCTCCAGTCTGCGGTGTTCTGTGGCAGCAGCCTGAGTGCACTAGGAGAGCTCCCCAAGGGCTCTCCCCAAGGGCTCCCAACACCCATGCTGCCCTGGAGAGCAAGCCTCCACTCCAGGAAGCCACAGCCTCCCTCACACACCACCATTTAGGCAGATCTCCCCTGGGAGGCGGGGACCCCCTGCAGATGCCTCGGCACAGGCCTGCACCGGCACCAACTTTCAGAAGCACCCAACCAAGCTGAGGCCCAGGGTCCCAGCCAGGCCCCAGATGACTTTCCTGCGGCACTCTGCATAGCCCCTCAGAGTTGACGGCTGTGCCTGGTGCACTTCAGGAAGACAACAGGTGTTTCCCAAAAAGGACCCACTTCCAAGTGTTTGTTCCAAAAAATACTTTATTAAACAATATATCCATAATCTATAACATGATCCAAAAATACAGATGTGCATCTTTACATTATTTAATAATAAAAAGATTTACAATAGCATCTTTCCTTTACAAAGAGGACATAGACAATAATTCCTTGAAAATAAGATGTGACATTCATGTTAAAGCTGCGTGAAACATGGCAAAGCCCCCCAGGGCGAGGCTTCACACACCCAGAGGGACTTTCCTGCGACTCCCCTGCTCTGAAGTTCCTCTCTGCAGTTGACGGAGGCCCACAGCTGCTCTCTGGGCATCTAGGAAAACCTTAAGTCTTCAGTGCCCAGAACAAACATCCCTCATGCAATTTCAAACTACAACTACCAACCCCCAGCGCTATGGCAGGAACCTGGGCCATGCTCTGCCTGGGGAGCTGTGCCCTGGCTGGTGGTATTGCTCAAAGTGGTCCCTGCCTGGCTCCAGAGACAGGCCAGGCCAGGCCAGGCCAGGCCAGGCTGGGCAGCCACCGCCCCAGCCACCCACGAGTCCTGCTGCACCACGGCTGCCCTGGCAGGCCTGCCTGATAGTCTCACAAGTCTCGGCCCGCGGTCCCAACCTGCCCAGGGGAAGGCACTGGGGGCAGCTGGCTGCTCATGGAGTCATCCAGGCTGTCCCTGTCCCCAGCGACCAGCAACCAGCACACCTGCAGGTGGGGGCTGTTTAACAGGTCTCCCCGCACAGCAGGCCTTCTTCCAGGGATTCCCTAATGGACACAGCACGGAGGCAGCAGGACCTGCTCCTCCTGTGAGCACACGCCCTTGCCCACAGGGACTCTCACCATGGAGGACCCACACCCTCGTCGGGAACACTGTCAGTGACCCAGGGCCAGCAGATCCCCTCAGTGCACCAGGCATCAGCTCTGCGCCACCTCTAGGGCTCCAGGTGGACGGTAGCCAGGCCTCTGCAGCAGTGCCTGGGGGCCACATTCCTTTCCCGCTGGCCACTCCAGCATCCTTCCAGCCGCAGAAAGGAGTAGCAGCCAGGACAGTAAGCCCATCAGGGCCCAGACAACGTCCCAAGGAATCCTGCTCACATTTCCTGTGTTTTCCCCAAAGTTATATGCATTATTTTTGGTGATATTATTTTAACTGGCAAAAGTAAACATAGAAAACAGATAAACACAAAAACAAAACAAAAAACCAAAAAAGCAAAGCCACAGAGGGGGACACACAGTGGCAGGGGAGCCCTCACCTCCAGGATGCCGGAACAGGAAGCTGACCAGCCTGGGCCCACCGCACCCAGCACGTCTGCTCCCCAGGGAGGACGTGAGGACAGGAGGCACAGGCACGCAGCCCACCCCTGAGGTAGCGCCGGCAGCCTCTGGTGAAAACTCCTGTCCTCGCAAACAGGGTAACAGCAGCACGTGAGGCCCTGAGTGACCAGCACCCAGGAGGAAACGCAAAGAAAAGTTCCCCCACAATTTACTCTCTACTCCATGAACACCCGTCAACCGCCACCATGGAAGGAGAACACGTCTACTGTCACAGCTGCGGCTCGGGCCGAGAGGGCCTCTCTCCTGCTGGTTCAGCGTGGGAGGGTCCAGGATTCAGGAAGCTTCTGGCCTGGGGACCTGACAGGGACAGGCGGCCAGCCCTCCACCCTCGCCCACCTGGCCCTGGCAAAGGGCTAGCACCTGCCTATCGCTGCCAGGCGGAGCTGTGGGGACCCCAGGCCCGTGCCCTCACACGCCTGCGTGAGCTGAGGACGGAGTTGCCCCTGCTCCTTCCTGCAGGATCCCTCCCCACAAGGAAGGGGCACAGGGCCGGGCGTGGCTCAGCAGCAGAGTGCTCCCCTGGCAGTCAAGGCCCGGGTGAGGGCAAGCACTGAGCAGAAAAGACAAATGCAGCCAGCAGAGGGGACAAGCCCAGCGACCTCCCTGGACAGACTGGCCCTCCTCGGGCTGCTTCCCGCCCGCCCCTGGTTTTTCCTCTGGTGGGAGAACAGGAGCAGCCTCTCGGTTCCCAGCAAGCCCTGGAGTGTGTGCTATGAGGCTTCGTGGCTAAGGAGGCCCCGGAAGCCACCCTGAGGTCCTCATACGGATGTCACATCCCCGCTGTCCCCGACACTGGTGTGGGCACGCTGACCACGCAGGAAGGGTGCTCGCCCGGCTAGCTTCATCATAGCACTGCTGCTGGTTCACAGCCGGTGCCACCCCACCGACACCCCTGGGTGCGCAGCACGTGGTCCCGGCAGCTCTCGGCCGACGACTCACTGCAGACACAGACAGGTCTTCACACCGCTGCGGTCATCTCCACAGCAGTCAGTCCCCACAGAGTGGAACCCGCCGGGCTGTCAGCTGGCTGTGGACAGCCTGGGGCCAAGGGAGGTCAGACCACTCCAGAGGCGAATCCCTGGGGGTCTGGGGGCAATGCAGAGACAGAGGCACAGTCTCCTAGGAAGAGCTCCAGCACCCAGGCACACCAGAGGTATCCCGGCCCAGACCACGGTCCCTACGGTCAGGTCACAGTGGAGTGTGGAGGTGGCGCCCGGCTGCTCTCAGAGCACCTGATAGCCTACAGAAACTCTGGTGGCAAAGTGGTGGCAGTGTACCAGGTTAAATGTCCCCCACACCAAGCACTCGGCCTGGCAGCCCAAGTTCACCAACACCTGCCCCAGGACCCTGGGCCAGCTCAGGGGCCGCTGCGCTCAGTCCTGGGGGTCTGAAGAAAGTCGCTGTGGCCGGCCCTGTGAGACTGCCCCTCTGTGCGGGCAGGGTGTGGTGGTTCTCACCTAAGAAACGTCCAGAACCGCAGCTGGCCATCGAGTCATTAAATATCAGTCAGAACAAGGTAGTTTTAAAATGAAGCACAGCAACACGGACTGGAGCACGTGGACTCCTCCCCTGGATGGCCTCTCACTTCTTTTTCCTCTTGTCCTGAACGCACCGTGGACAGAACCTGCGGCAAAAGGGACAGGGATGGGCCCTCGGGTCACTTGTGGCAGGCACAGGATGCCCAGCTCCGACCCCACGCCTCGGGGGCAGACACCACTGGACGGCAGCTTCGCTCTGAGGCAAGGCTGCCACGGGGTCTGAAGTGCACGGTGCATATCGGCAGTGGCCACCGGGCCTGGTCACTGGCAGGGCTGTGTGCCTGCTGGGCAGATGACACCCAGTCAGGTGGACCCAGGCCCTGGAACCTGTGTGGCCCACAGGACCCCGGTGCTCTAGATCCTCGGACCCTCCTGGGCCTCCCTCCTAGACCTGGTGGCCGCTCATGACCCCAGGAGGCGCCTCATGTAGGAGGCAGCCCCTCACATGTGACAGCTGGCGTCACCTCCTGCAGGCTGTGGGCCTGAGCTCGCCCAGGCCTCTGTGCTAAGAGGCTCCACGCTCCAGCAGTAAGGGACACAGGCCTGCCTGGCAGCCACCAGCTTCAGGTCTCACCCAACTCGCTGCACACATTGTGGCACGAAGGCCAGGAAGAAGGCACTGTGCCCCACCCTGGCCGGCCCGGAGGCACACAGAGGGACAACTGCCCAGCTCCCGGCCTGCACGCACAGGCAGGCGGCAGCAGGGGCACCTTCCCTCCCACCTGACCTTCCCGCCTGCAACCTCTGCAGACGACACACTCACCACATCCGGACCAACTCGGTCAGGCCCTGCATGGCCCGGCCCAGGCCACACACCTGCCTGCTCTTTCCTCAGTGTCCCTCCTCAGCTCAAGGACCACCATCCTACCCAACAGGGCACAGCCAGGGGCCAGCCCAGCCCCTTCCCACAGCTCCAGTGAGCCCCTCCTAGGCAGACAGTGTGCACCTGGAGGAAAACGCGCTTGCCAACACAGGCCACCCGTGCAGCACCCCTGTGCTCACACTGCAGGTCCTGTGCCACCA
Organism: Xerus rutilus; assembly: GCA_028644305.1. Lineage (NCBI taxonomy): Eukaryota > Metazoa > Chordata > Mammalia > Rodentia > Sciuridae > Xerus > Xerus rutilus. The sequence continues at coordinate 160,600,131 of CM053402.1, read as the reverse complement.
CTGCAGCTGAAGACCACGACGCACACGTGGACAGAAGCAAGGCACTGTGCCACCAAGCTGCAGCCCAGCTCTGCCTGCCTGTCTGTGTATCTACCCATCTCTTCACAGTACTGGGCATTGAACCCAGGGGCACTGTGCCACCAAGCTGCACCCCAGCTCTGTCTGCCTGTCTGTGTATCTACCCATCTCTTCACAGTACTGGGCATTGAACCCAGGGGCACTGTGCCACCAAGCTGCAGCCCAGCTCTGCCTGCCTGTCTGTGTATCTACCCATCTCTTCACGGTACTGGGCATTGAACCCAGGGGCACTGTGCCACCAAGCTGCAGCCCAGCTCTGCCTGCCTGTCTGTGTATCTACCCATCTCTTCAGGTACTGGGCATTGAACCCAGGGGCACTCTACCACCAAGCTGCACCTGCACCCCCAGTGCTTTTTTATTTTCATTTTTTTGAGACAGGGTCTCACTAAGTTGCTGAAGCTGGCCTCAAACTTACCACCCTCCTGCATCAGCCTCCCGAGTTGCTGGGATGACAGGCATTCACTACAGTTCCTGGCTAAAACCAAATTTTCTAAAATGAAAACTTGGCCAGGTGCAGTGGCGCACACCTGTAATCCCAGGGGCTCGGGAAGCTGAAGCAGGAGGATTGCGAGTTCAAAGCCAGCCTCAGAAAAGCGAGGTGCTCAGCAACTCAGTGAGACCCTGTCTCTACATAGAACACCTAATAGGGCTGGGGAGGTGGCTCAGTGGTGGAGTGCCCTGAGTTCAATCCACCTCCAAAATAAAAAAATAAATGAAATGAAATCTTAGGAACAACACATGGACAGTTGCTCCTGCTGAGCACAAGGCCACTTCTCCAAACAGCACTTCTCTAGGGACACTGGCTCAACTGCACCCGCTGAAACCGCCCTGGGCTCAAGAACTGCAGTCCCCACCTTCCTCTGGGATGACCACCACTAGTGCTGAGCACAGTGGCCACACTTGCCCATCATGCACGAGGCCCTGGGCTCCACCCCCAGGACCACGACCTCTGCCTCACCAGAAGCCACAATAGCTGCTCTTCAGCAGGTGACAGCGGTGTGGTGTAACTGGAAACGCGGGAACTGTCCCGGGAGAGCTGGGGGCGGGGTCTCTGCACGCTGGGACCCCAGCCGGCCCAGCGCCTGGCCACGCGCGCCACCGCCCGGCTCCCCATCCAAGGCCTCCCGGGGCGGCGCAGGGGCACCTGCGGCCCCCATACTGACCACTTTCCTTTGGGCTTTGTGGTGAGGTCCACGCAGGCGAAGTGGAACCACTCGATGGGGCACTGCAAAGCAAAGCGAGCGGTCAGGCCGGCAGGCGGGCCCCGCCCCGCCCGCAAGCCCCGCCCGCGAGCTCCCGCCCCGCACGCACGTCGGGGTTGTCGCAGCCGATCATCTCGCCGTAGGACACCTGGTGGCACAGGCAGTACGTGGGCTCGTTGGGGTCCACAGGCATGTCCAGCACGTCCGAGGGGTGCACGGACAGGATGGTGTCCGTGAACTCAGACCTGCGGAGGAAGGCGCTGACGGCGGGGCGGAGGGCGCCACCTCCTGCCCGGCCGGGCCGCGCAGGCTGGGGGCTGTGAAACTCCCCGCGCTGCGCTCCAGGCAGCTTTCCAGCGCAACCGGAAACCCCGGGGCCACACAGCGCCCTCCTGCCAGCTGTGAGCACACTGCGGGCCGCGTGCCCCCGACCACCCCCAGGTCCCCAGGCGGGATGAGGGGCGCAACGCGGCAGCAGACAGGAGAGCGCGCCACCCTGCAAGGCTGCACTGGGGGACCGGACCTCCAGGCCTGCCCGTCCTCCTCGGCCCCCAGCCACCTCCCTGTGGGACTCCTACCCGCAGGGACAGGTGATATTTGAAAGTAGCCTGCCTGTGCCCCACCCCAGGCTGATGGGGTCAGGGTGGCCCCCCACGGGAAGGCCAGTACAACCTGTGCCCAGGCTTCCTCACATGTACAGATACCTTCACCCCAAAGCCATGCCCAGCAGTTGCCCACCTGCCAGCAGCAGCCACTTCCAACCACACACCTGGGCCCCCTGCCCCACAGCGGCCCCTGGGTTTCTGAGCAGCAGCTGGGCCCAGATCTCTCCCCACCCTCCCCCTGCCTGCTGCCACCACACTGTGGCCACACCACACCACAGGCTGGCAGAGCCTCTCACCCACTCAGGCACAATGTCCGCCCAGAGCTCAGGAGCTCCAGGAGCTCACCCCTTTCCCCGGTAGGCAATCAGCTCCTCCTCTGTCTCTGGACACACAGGATTTTCTCTTTGTATCTGAAAGCCATGCCACAAACTGTGTACAAGTCCATGTGCTCTGTCAACCTTGCTCCCAAGCAAGTCACAATCGTCCTTAAGGTCTGGACACAGTTCTCTGCTCTTCCTGAAGCATGTGGCACTCTGTGGTTCGGTCACCTTCCTGTCTCTGCGTCACCAGGCAGCCTGGCTATGCCTCTAAGATGGTAAGCCCCCTGACACTAGAGGCCTCCCTGTTTGTCCTCTCCAACTGCTTCAGCTGGCAAGGCCAACAGTCACACCCCTAGAGCAGCCACACGCCCTGCTGCTCTAGATCCCTGCCAGCCAACAAGGACACCCACAGGCGGCTGATCCTGGGGAGCTGGGCAACCCCAGCTGTCAGTGGCTGGCCACCCGTTAGTTCTGGTTCCACTGGTCCTGGGTGTGGTGGGCTTCCCTTGCCAGACAGGGCAGTGTGCCTCCCAGCACTGCAGGGAGCCCCAGTATCCACACTCTGGCATCAGGGACTGCAGAAGAAACTGCCCTCTAGCCCACGCAGGCCCTTCCCTGGTAGAAAGTCAGGCTTTGCGGCGCAGGTCTCAAAGATGGGAAGCAGTTTGAGATCTGGGATGTTCCTCTCAGGATGGCCCTATGGCTTGACCAGGAGGTCAGTGAGCCACAGGAATTTGACCAAGCACCACCCTAGGTCCCCCAGGGAAAGGGGTCCTGTGCACCTGCATGATCATGTCCTCGCAGACTCACTATTCCTACACTGGCCCAGGAGTCCTGGGCTCACATCCACCTGGCTACCTCCTGGGACGCCCTCTAACCCTCACAGTGGCTGCACAGCAACACAGAGCTTGAGGCCTCAGCACTCTGCTCCAGCTGGCCTCTGAGCACACTTCAACACCTACACAACGGCACAGGGCAGCTTGGCCGGCCACACAGGGGCCACAGAGGACCTGGACCTGCACACAAGCAGGTGCACCAGCTCCCACAGGCCCGTCATCATGCCATCCACCATGGCTGCTGCAGCCTGTCCAGCAATGGGCCAAAGGAGTTAGGACAAGGCACAGTGAGTGCCTGCTGGGAGGGCCCACGGCCACCTGCAACCTGAGAGAGACGGGCCCACCATGCGTGGGTCACTCCTGTGGTGTCAGAGGGGCTGGGGTTCCCCCACCTCCTGGAGACCCCAGTGCAACCCCCCGCATCGAGGATGCCCTGGGAAGCACTCTCAGTGAGGAGCGGGCAGGAGGCTCCACGTGCTGCTGCCCTCCAAGCCAGAAAAGTCAAGGAAATATAGAACCACATTTAAGCCTGGCACTGTGGCACATGCCTGTAATCCCAGAGGCCCTGGAGGCTGAGGCAGGAGGATTGCAAGTTCAAAGCTACCTCAGCAGCTTAATGAGGCGAGACCCTGTGTCTAACTAAAAAGTATAAAAAAGGGCTGGGGATGTGGCTCAGGGGCTAAGCACTCCTGGGTTCAGTCTTCAGTACCCACCTCCCAAAAAACATTTACAGATGTCAGAGGCACAGGGGCAAGGAGGACAGAGATGCAGCTGAGGGAGGGTCCACCTGTCTCCTGGGCTCAGCAGGACAGAGCGCCCATCCTGCCACCACATGCCAGGACCTGCATGCCATCTCCATGTGCAGGACGTGTGCAGGGTTCAGGGCCAGGAAGGCCTCACCAGCAACCTGAGGCCAGCACTGGTTCTGCTGCAGACATAGCCACCACCCCGCTCGACTTGCCTAGGCCAGGAAAGCACACACTGCAGCAGGGTGGCACTTCCTTGGCACCCGAGGTCAGACACGCAAGAACTCTGCCTGTGATCTTGGATGCTCGGGAGGCTGAGGCAGGAGGTCAGAAGTTCAAGTCCAGCCCCTGGAACTCAGGGAGATCCTGACTCAAAATATTAGAAAAAGGGCTGGGGGTATAGCTCAGTGGTAGTGGGCTTGCCTAGCATGCATGAGGCCCTGGGTTCAATCCCCAGTACTGGGAGGAGAAAAGACACATCATAATCAAATTGCTATCAGTCAGTGATAGAGATATCTTATAAAAAAAGGAGAAAAAATGTCACTTATTGCAGGAACACAAGCAGTAATTATCACTGACTTTTCATCATGAATGATGTAAAACAGAAGAAAATGGAACATCATCATTAGTGAAAATAGAAAGCAAGACAACCTCAAGATCTACCTCCAGAAGAACTGTCCTTCAAAAGTGGAAGAGAGGACTGGCTGGGACGCAGCACAGAGTTGGTGGGCAGGCCCAGAGGACCAAAGATCAATCTCAAGCATCATTCAAAAAACAAAGAGGAAGCCAGGCGCGGTGGCCACGCCCATAAGCCCAGCACTCAAGGAGGCTGAGATAGGAGAATTGCGAGTTCAAAGCCAGCCTCAGCAATGGTGAGGTGCTAAGCAACTCAGTGAGACCCTGTCTCTACATAAAACACAAAATAGGGCTGGGGATGTGGCTCAGTGGTCGAGTGCCCCTGAATTCAATCCCCGGTGCCAAAAAAAAAAAAAGGCAAAACAAAGACATTTCCAGTGAAACAGGAACTGAGAGGTCTCCACAGGCGACCTGCGACTGCTGCAGAAGACTGTCCAGGCAAAGGGGCCTGGAGAGCGCCTGGGGTGACTTCTGCGTGAGAGCTCCAGAGTCAACTCAGTCTTTGAGATTCTACTGTCACCCTCCATAGCACCACCTCACAGGAGACCCCCAACATCCTGCTCACCCAGACGAGCGTGCCCTTGGCCACCACCCCCAGCCCCTCAGCCCCTGCTGACCTCTACCCTCTACCACCAGAGTCCAGCCCCACCGAACGCACACGTCAGATCAAAGCCTGGTGCACCTGGAATGCTGAGCTGCACGAGAGGCTCATGCCACACGCAGAGCAGTGCGTGACAGGCACAGAGCAGGAGGAGCAGAGCCAGAGCACGGTGTCCTCACGTCCACGTGAACATCACGCCACATGAGGTCCCCTGTGTGAGTTCACGCAACAGCGCACCTCCTAGAGCAGCTAGTAAGACACAGCAGGGAAGAATGGAATGCTAAGAAGATGCTTTCCCAACAGTCAGGGAAAGAACAGACGGGTGAGCAGAAAACACAGCAAGAGGGCAAATCTGTACATAATCATATCATCAATTACAGTAAATGTGAATGGTCCACACAGCATAATCAAAGGGCAGAGACTGCCAGACTAGAAAAAAAGGACTCAGCTATTTGCTGTATATAAGAAGGACATTCGCAAGGCATGGTGGTGCATGCCTGGAATCCCAGCAGCTCAGGAGGCTAAGGTAGGAGGATGGCAAGTTTAAGGCCAACCTCAGCAACTTAGTAAGACCCTGTCTCAAAATAAAAAAATTAAAAAGGGCTGGAAGCGTAACTCAGTGGTTACATACCAAAAAAACCCCCACCCGATATAAAAAATAAACACGCTGAAAATAAAGGGCGAGCCAAGTGTAGTGGCGCACGCTTATAATCCCAGTGACCAGGGAGGCTGAGGCAGGAGGATCACAAGTTCAAAGCCAGCCTCAGCAACTTAGTGAGGCCCTAATAAACTTAGCAAGACCCTGTCTCAAAATAAAATATAAAAATGGGCTGGGGGTGTGGCTCAGTGGCTAAGTCCCCCTGAGATCAATACCCAGTACCAAAAGAAAACTGGAAGAAAAGGAGATAAACCTTCCCCTGAGCTGGAAATGCAGAGGCCCCTCCCAGCAGCCAACAGCCAGCATGCAGAGTGTTAGCCAGACAGAAACAGTCTGGGCAGCACTGAAGGCCTACAGTCTGACTGACCCCTGCGGACCTGACCCAGCAGTGTGAGATCACACCCCATCAAGTGCCCTGCACTGGGCCCCACACTCGTCTCCATCGCCTGCAGGTTTCAGAAAAGGACATTCTGACTACAGCACATTTAAAAAGTAGAATCAGTAAGTGATCAGGAAAATCCCACGTTAGAAATTGAGACATGTTTCTATGTGAGTTTTAGGTCAAGGAGAATCAGAATGGAAATTTTTAATATTTTAAATGAGATAAAAATTAAAACACAACATGTCAAAATGTATGGAATACAACTAAAACAAATTAGAAGGTATAAAAATAAACAATCTAAGCAACTCACATCTTAAAACGCCAGAATAAAAGCAAAGTGAACCCAAGCTGAGCAGACAGAAGGACACAATTAAAAGTAGAAATATACACAGAGGAATGCCCACAGCCTAAGCCAAGGAGACCCAAGGCCAGCTCCCTCAAGGTCAAGACAGAGCAGACAGACCACCAGCATCAGGACCAGGAGACGGCAGCCATCAGCACAGTTCTGCCACAGCAGACCCACAGTGACCAGATGTCATGGGCAGTCTGATGTCAAAAAACCTGGTAATATGCCAGGCACAGGGGCCCACACCTGTCATTCCAGTGACTTCAGAAGCTGAGGCAGGAAGACTGCAGGCTTAAAGCCAGCTTGGGCAACTTGGCAAGACCTTGTCTCAAAATAAAATATAAAACTGGGCATGGCAGTGCACACCTGTAAGCCCAGCAGCTCAGGAGGCTGAGGCGGGAGGATCACAAGTTCAAAGCGTCTCAGCAAAAATGAGGCACTAAGTAACTCAGTGAGACCCTGTCTCTAAATAAAATACTAAGCAGGGCTGGATATGTGGCTCAGTGGACAAGTGCCCCTGAGTTCAACTCAGTACCTCAAAATAAATAGATAGATAGATAGATAAATAAATAAATAAAGATAGGCTAGGATATAGCTCAATAGTAGAGCTAAAGCATCTTCTGGTTCAATCCCAGTACCACAAAAAAAGAAAGAAAAAAAGAAAGAAAGAAAAAGAAAATTGCTTCATAAATTATCAGATTTTTTGTTTACTTTCTGTGGTACTGGGAATTGAACCCAGGGGCACTTTAGCACTGAGCCACATCCCAGCCCTTTTCATTTTTTATCTTGAGATGGGGTTCTCATTAAGTTGCTAAGGCTAGCCTCAAACCTGCGATCCTCCTGCCTCAGCCTCCCAAGTAGCTGGTATCACAGGTGTGTGCTACCACACCCATCAAGACAGGCAAATTTGTTGGAAAACACTTATTACCAAAAATGACTCAAGAGTAACTTCAAAGACAGTGGATGCAGCGCCAAGCTATACACTTGTGATCATAACATTTACACTGCAGGTAAATGCTCCCCTAATAAACCCAGTTTAGAAGGCTAAGGAAGGGGCTGGGGTGGGACGCGTGGAAGAATGCTGGCCTCACATGGCGAGCCCCTGGGTTCCACCCCAACACAAAAGGCAATGCCACACCTGGTCTGGGGACCTGCCGTCTCCCCTCTGCTGTCAGGAACAGCAGGGCTCGCCCTCTCCCTAGCCCTCAGCCGTGCCACAGAGCCTCTGGCAGCGGCTGTGTTCCTTCTAGTGCAGAAACGCCAGGCCTGCTGTGTTCTTTCACTTCAGACACCAGGCCTCCGGGGGCGTTAAATAAAATATCTTTTTTTTTAAATATTTTTTTAGTTGCAGATGGACACAGTATCTTTATTTTATTTATCTTTATGTGGTGCTGAGGATCGAACCCAGTGCCCGACACATGCGAGGCAAGCGCTCCACCACTGAGCCACAATCCCAGCCCTAAATAAAATATCTTGAAGAAGTTCAAGATAAACGACACATACATTTAATAAACGCAGTCACACAATTTAACAGTGAACATGTGCAAACACATTTACATCTGACCCACAATGATACAGACGCCGCCTGGAGAGGCCTGGATGGTGCCGTGGCACCCACCACTCTGTGGTCTCCGCCTACCGCGCACACGCTCCGGCCTGGCGTGCTGGCAGGATGGACCCGCTCAGCACATGCCATGCACCATGGACCAGGAACCACAAGGCACACTGTCCTGCTGCTTCCACACCCTCCACCAGCGTGCACCACGCTCCTTGGATAAAAGAGGGCAGAAAGCCCCTTACCCTCCTTTGTGTTTCTTCTTCTTGGGAGTATCTTCTTCTGAGGTCCTTCTGCCACGGCCCCGGGAGCCTCGTTTTTCTTTCTGACTCCGACCTTCTGAAAAACAGGAAAAAGACCCAAGTCACCCCGAATCTCTCCCACTAATTCACTACAGCAGGACAAAACTCACCCAAATATGATCTCTACCACCAAGTTCCTAATGCAACTATTAGACACAACTGTCCAAAATCCCAGTTAATAAGGACAGAACAGAAGGAACATCACACTTGCTTTTCAGCCCTCGTCCCCCAGTGCTTTCAAGGTCACTGCCGTCCATCTTGTCCTTCAGGTCTGCTTCGAAGCGTGCCAGGTCAGCATCAAGCCTCCGGATGTGCTTATCCACCTGCAAACACACACTCGGAGGTCAGACTCGAAGCTCAAGGCCAAGCTCCTGGGACTCAGTGAGGAGCCCTCGTCCTGGTCTCCAGTCAAAGGTGAGCTGGACAGGCTAAGGCAAGGGCTCCCTCTGCAACCACATGTTCCTACCAAGAGTCTAACCCAGGAAAAAACCTGAGAATAGGCAGCAAGGGACAGGTGGGAAATGCAAAGGTCAGTGGGGACGGCTGAAGACACGTCGAACGAGCAAGCTCTTGAAGGAAGGGCGGGAGGGGGCAGAACTACCGCCACACCTCAGGCACAGGGCCAGCAAAGCAACACCCAAGAACAGGACGATGTGACTGCCCCTGCTTCTGAGAGCAGAGGCTCCTGTGGAGCGACAGCCAGGGCTTCACCCAGAACCCGACCACCTTGGTCCAGACTGCCATGCCGCCACACACAGGGTGGAGAGCATACTCTTCCACACCTGGAGATGACCTACCACCTCAAACTGTGCTGTGTGTCCCACTGACAATGAACCAAACCTAATGTTTCAGAAAGAGTCTGCTTGATCCAAAAATCTGGTAGTCTGGGCATCCACCAGGGCAGCACCCCAGAGTGGGCTTCCAACTCCAGGAGCCACGGCACGGCAAGTCCCAGGACAGACTGGCAGCTCCGCCTGCAGGGGCCTCACCATCTCGTAGGTCTGCATGGCCAGCTGCACCTTATCGTCGCTGTACTCCCTGCACTTGCTGTAGGCGCTCTGGATCTTTTGCAGGCGCTCCACACGCTGGTCCGGAGACAGGGTCTTCACGGTAGAGATGTACTCTGCAGCCAGGATGTCGATTTCTGCTTTTTTATCTGGTGGAAGATGCACTGCATGTCACCAGGCTAACAGCAGTTTGACAAGGCCAAGTGGTGGCAAGAGCTGGCCCAACAGGAATGAAGCCCTGCCTGGAGCACGGCCACCACTGCCCATGAAGCAGATGTGCTCCAGTGGTGTGCACTTCATGGGCAGATAGGCACAGTGCCCTCTGGGACTCTCCAGCACTCTGACTGGTCAAGGGACCAAGGTGTACACTAAGCGTAAATTTTGTGTTTAGATTCAGGTCTCATCCCCCATTGCTCATTACACATATGCAAATATTGCAAAATTGGAAAACATCAGAAACCTCAAGCACTCCTGGTCCTGAGCATTTTGGATAAGGGATACTGAACCTACACATACAGTGCAGAAGGAAATGTTTAAAAGGAAAGAAAACGACAAGTATCGTGACTGAAATGATGACTGCTAGGGTGTCATCACACCGGGCTGGGACACAGCTCAGTGGTGGACTGCCTGTCCAGCAGAGCGAGGCCCTGGTGCCATCCCCAGCACATGCGCACACACGAGTCACATGAAGATGTGTGGAAGCCCAAGAAGCTACAGCTGCCCTTAACAGCACCAGTCCTGCTCTGCTGGACTCACCTTCTGTCCTCTGGTCCAGCTCTCGCATCAGCTGGAAGTTCCTCTGAAGTTCACAGGGAAGATTCTCGATGCCTGAAACAAACATGGAGTCCTGTACCTCCTGGCCTTGCTTGGGAGTCTGCAACAGTCTGCCCTGTCTTCTGTGTTTGCTGTCTGAGGAGCAAGGGGACTGAGACCTCTTTCTAGACGTGGGTCACAAAGTGTGCTGGCTGACTTGAGAACCACTGAAGCCGAAGAAGATAGTGGGAAAATGCAAGAAAGAGCCAGCGAGCCAGCAAATGCAGGAGACAGCCACAGCTTCTCCCAGGGACCCCTTCCTCACCGCAGGTTACCCCCTCAGTGAACTGCATCCTCCAAGGCAAAGCCAGAACCTCCAGTCCTCCTTGATCTCTCCCTTGCCCTACAGTGTAATGCACCAGGTAGTGGAGACAAGCAAGCATGTTCTCCATACCCTGCCCAGAACAGCAGCCACTGGCCACATAGGGCCACTGAGCACTGGAAATGCAGCCCATATGACAGATAGCCCCTGCAGCCAGCAATGGCCCTGTGGGACAGCTGGAGAGGACACTATTCTGCTTTCCTATCTGCACTGCACCAGTAGTGCAGGCTGACGCGCCCCAGCAGATGCCCACACACTGGATCCCTCCTCAGGTCTACCCCCAGGTATGCCACAGCTGCCAAGGCAATACTTTTTAGCCTAAATCCAATCTTTCAAATCTGTTGTCTCAAGCACTGTGGCTTCCCCATAACCTCCCTTGGTCCTTTCCACTCTGCCCAGGGGGCAGCACCTGACCTGTCGTTCCTTTGTGCCCCCGTAATCTTCTGTTAACTTTTAAGCCACCTGAGCTCCCCGCTAGAGAGCTGCAGGGAAACGGGAGTCCTGTTCCCCACCTGCACACAGCAGGTGCTCCGAACACCGTGCCAGCGCAGGGAAAACCTCACTTTAAACCCGCCTTAGGAGGCCCTCTGGTGGGCACTGGTACAGGGACGCCCCGCTCCCCCGGCCCCGCCAAGGGAGTAAAGCCAAAGGGCGGAAGCGGGCGTCCCTTGGGGAATGGATGGACCCTGCGCTCCGCTGGGGCCTCATTTACTCCTCGGTGGGAGAGAGATAATCACCCTCCCGCTCTCAGGGGACCGAAGCTGGCACCACCTGTAGACTGGGCGGGCCTGGCTCGGATGCCAACCCACTACGCAGGACCGCCCTGGTGAGGGCCCGGGAAGGCCGCGCCTCGGAGCCCGCCGCGCCCGCACGCCCCGGGCCTGCAGGCACGCGGGGCCGGTCGGCCGCGCAGAGAACCCCGCAGGTCGCGGCGGCCCGGGGCGGGGCGGGGCGGGGCAGGGCGGGGAGGGGGCGTGGCCGGCCGCCAGCCCCGCCCCGCCGTGACGCACCTGGAATCGGCGCGGCCGAGGCGGCGGCACCCCGCGCCGCGTCCCCCGCGGCCCCCCACCCGCCGTCCAGCGCGGCCCGCCGCCGCTCCCGCCCGAGCCCCGGGATCCGCGCGGGGTGTGGGGCGTGGGCGGGGCGGCGCGCGCGGCGGCGCAGCCCGGGCGCTTACTGTCCAGGTAGTGCTCCAAGTACATGGCGGTCGCCATCTTCGTCCGCGGCCGCGCTCGGGGTCTGTGCGGCGGGCGGGGCGGCGGCGCGCTCACTATTCATGAGCTGCGCGCGCCGATAGGCCCGCGGCGGGGGCGGGGCGAGGCCCCCCGCTTCCGGCGGCCGGGGGCGGGGCCGGCGCGGCGCGCGGCGCGCGGGGCCTACTGCGCGGGGCCTGCCTGCCGGGCGGCTTCCCCCGCGGCCCGCTGCGGCCGGGCGCGGGTGCCTCGGTGGCAACGCGGGCGACGCGGCCCCGGAGGACGCTGTGCAGAGCCGCGGAGAGGGCCGCCAGGACGCGTCCGGGTGGGGAGCGGGGCGCGGAGGCGCGCGCCCGGGGCCCCAGCTGCTCCGGAGGCGGAGGCAGGAGGGGCGCAGGTTCAAAGCCAGCCTCAGCAATTTAGCCAGGCCCTCTCGAAATAAAAGATGAGAAGGGCTGGGGTGCGGCGGAGCCCCCTGGGCTCAATCCCCAGCACCAAGTGTGTGTGTCGTGGGGTTTGGTCGACCCAGCAGGGGCGGTTTCTCTGCCCACAGCTCATGGCTAGTGCGAGCCTGTCTCTGCATTTGCCCTCCTTCAGTCCACACCGGGCCGTGGCAGAGCTTCCTGGGTGAAGTCTCAGCCCTGTCTCTACTCTGGCTCCATGGGCGTCAGACGGGGAGGAGCCCCTGAGGGCGCCAAGGCCCAGGAGCAGCTGCACACTAGACGGAAAGAGGGTAGCGGAAGGCCCAGGCTCTGGCTGGCACCCTTGACCCCGAGACTCAAGGTTGTTGGTTGTAAAAGTTAGCATAACCTGGGCTGGGCTGGAGGCACTGGGTTTGATCCTCAGCACGTCATAAAAAATAAATAAAATGAAGGCACTGTGTCCATCTACGACTAAAAAAAAATATTAAAAGCATAACCTGATGAAAGAATCAAGACTTTGATTATTTAAAGTGTATTTTTTCAATCCCCAGCACCACACACACAAAAAGGCAGCAGCATTTTTAAGGGGTTGGGGTGGCACTCAAGGGTAAAGCACTTGCCTATCGTAAGTAGGGTTCTGTCCCTAACTGCAAAAATTAAATAATAGTCATTTTTGCCAAGCATGGTGGCCCATGGCTGTAATCCCATTGACTCAGGAGGACAGCGCGTTCATAGACAACTTCAGTAACTTAGGGAGGCCTCTAGAAGGACTGGGAAAATCAGTGGTAAAATACTCCTTGGTTCAATCCATTGTACCAAAGTAAAGTTCATTTTTAAGGCTTTCTCTGTGTGAATTCTTCCCCACCCCATCAACTACTGGAAAACAGAAGCAGGTATTATTGCCGATACTGTGGTCTTTATGAACATCAAACCATGGAGGAATTTGCAAAGTTTCCCACCTCCCTAGAGTGCCCGGCCTGGGGTCTTGCCCAGATGGATCCAGGTGTTAGCAGTTTGGGCATCCTGTTATGTCCTCCTTCAGTCCACACTGGACCCCTGGCATCCTGGATACATCTAATGCCTAATGAAAAAGCAGACACACAGCTGCATGCTATCACTTCATTTATTATCACTACTATTTTTTTTTTATTTACTCAAAATTGAGCAGAAAGTACTTTCCATGGCTCCTCCCTCACAATTTCTTGTATGGTACCTTTGCTACATTGGGAGAAATCATATTGATACATTATTAACTACATCCCATGGTCTACATTGGGTTCACTCTTGGTGTGAGAGTCTGTGGATTTTGGCAAGCACATGTCCAGTGTCCACCACATCGTACAGAACAGTGTCACTGCCGTAAGTCTCCTGTGCTCTAACCACTCACCCCACTCTCTCCCCTTCAGCACCTTGTGTCCATGCATCATTTTATTGTGTCTGGAAAATTTGCTTTTTCTAAAATCATACAGTGTGCAGTCTTATTGGATGACTCCTTTCACTTACCAATACACACTTACGGTCCCCCAGTATCTCTGTGACTGGATAGTTCATTTCTTTTTAATCTGAGGCATTCTAGTGTATGAGTTACCACAGTTTATCAGCTCACCTATTGAAGGACCTCTTGGTTGCTTTAAATCTTGACAATTGGGAATAGAGATGCTGTAATCCCTCTCATGCAGGTTTTTCTGTGGACGTAGTTTTCAACTCACTTGAGTAAATACTGGCCATCTGGTGAGACTGGCTCTGTACAGAACTGCCAGGCAGTCTTCCACAGGGCTGCGCCATTTTTCATTTCCACAAGCAATGAATAAGAGCTCCTGCGGCTCTTCGTTCTCAATGGCATCTGGTGCGGTCAGAGTTCTGGATTATGGCCATTCCAATAAATGTGGGGAAGTACCTCCTTGTTTTGATATGCAATTCCCTAATGGCCTTGATGTGGAGCAGGTTTTCATATGTACATTTGGCATGTGAATCTCGTTTGGTGAGGTGTCCATTCAGGTCTGCCTTCTGCCCCCCAGAACTGGGGACTGAACCAGGGATGATCTCCCACTGAGCTGCACTCCCAGCCATTTTATTTCTTATTTTGAGATGGGGGTCTCGCTAAATTACCCAGGCTTGCCTGGAACTTGTGATCCTTCTGCTTCAGCCTCTCCAGTTGCTGGGATTTCAGGTATGGCCACCACACCCAGCTTCCTCTTCTTGTGTTCTGAATGCTGTCCCTGAACAGTGGTCACACTTCACCACTTTCAGCCTGCTTACCAGGTGCATTCCACTGTGCTGGCATTTGCACCTTGGCAAACTCCTTGGTGAGACACTACTTCCATTTTTTCCAATTTTTCATTTACATACATTATGCCCTGTGAACAAGCTTATACACATAGCTGTGTGCATCTCTTGGTCCAGTTATCTAGTACTGAATGATGGACTACCTAAAAATTTAGTGCCTTAGAAGAACCACTGTGTCAAATCCCACAGTCTCTCAGGCAGGGGTTTCATAAGGACTCAACTGTGGAACTCTATTCAATGTGACGGGACACCTCATCCCACCAGAGATCACTGAGTGCGCAGAAGACTGTGTTCAGTGGCACCATGGACCAATCCCTACCTGTGGCCTCTCCAGCACAGCAGTCCCAGCTAGCAGGACACCTTACCTGGTGCTCGGTGCCTCCAGAGAGGTCCAGGAGGCCAGGATGGGGCTGCAAGACAGCACCATGGTAGTGTCAAGCCTTCACCTAATGATACTCCATTGAAGCAGATTGTGGGAGCCAACCCAGACCCTAGGGGAGAATCAGACCCTCGGTAACCATAACGAGGCTGAAAAGGTCATCATCAGTCTGCCACATCACCTCATCAGGGCTTCAAGATTCACCTCAAAAACAGCACCTTCTAAATGCTGATGCTTCACATTGCTAAGGACAGTCAAGCCAACGGCCACTGCATGCCCACCAGGGAAGTGCACCTCCATGACTCTACTCCCACCAGGAGGACCAGGTTAACTGAGGTCCCACCACCTATGCTTTTTGAAACCAACCTCAGGTTTCATCAGGCTCTAAAAAAAATTCTTTGCTAACTTGTGAGGAACAAAAGAAAAAGTAACAGCAACAAACTTCAAAGTTTTCATTGTATTTCTTTTTTAAATTTTTTTGGTTGTAGCTGGAC
Source organism: Xerus rutilus (assembly GCA_028644305.1). Lineage (NCBI taxonomy): Eukaryota > Metazoa > Chordata > Mammalia > Rodentia > Sciuridae > Xerus > Xerus rutilus. Next base: position 160,584,948 of record CM053402.1, on the reverse strand, counting down.
ATAATACCTTCATTTATTTTTGTGTGGTGCTGAGGATGGAACCCAGTGCCTCACACATGCTAGGCAAGTGCTCCACCACTGAGCCACAGCCCAGCCCCCTCTCATTCTATTCTTAAACATGAAGTAATGATAAACATTATTTACATATTGTTTGGCTATTTATAGCCTTTCCATCATTTTCTTCTGTATGCCCTTTACCCATTGTCTATAGGTCTTCAGGTCTTTCTCCTAAAAATATATATATTAATAAAGATATTGAGGGCTGGGGATGCAGCTCAGTAGTGAAGGGCCTGCTCAGCATGCCTGAAGCCCTGGATTTGATCCATGGTCCTTTATATATCACATATTGAAAATAACTTCTCAGCCGGGCGCGGTGGCTCAAGCCTGTAATCCCAGCACTTAGGGAGGCTGAGACAGGAGAATCGCGAGTTCAAAGCCAGCCTCAGCAATGGCGAGGTGCTAAGCAACTCAGTGAGACCCTGTCTCTACATAAAACACAAAATAGGGCTGGGGATGTGGCTCAGTGGTTGAGTGCCCTTGAGTTCAATCCCCAGTCCCAAAAAAAAAAAAAAAAAAGAAAATAACTTCTCCCAGATTCAGCTTGTCTTCCTTCACGGACACAGGACAACTGCCAACCCCTCTGCAGTCCTGTTTTAGAGGGAAGACCCCTGCGCCTCTACTACTGCTTACAAGACAGTGTGTCCACCTTCACACAATTGATCTTTGAGGCTCCCTAACTTGTCAGGCTTACACCTGTGATCCCAGCAACTTGGGAGGCTGAGGCAGGAGGATCACAAGTTCAAAGCCAGCCTCAGCAACTTAGTGAGACCGTAAGCAACTTAGCAAAACCCTCAAAATAAAAATAATCCCCAGTACCCTCAAAAAGAGGCTAAATAACTATGCTGAGGGTCATCTTGTGTTTTGGGGTTTTTTTTTGTTACTAGAGATTGAACTCAGGGGCACTCAACCACTGAGCCACATCCCTATCCCTATTTTGTGTTTTATGTAGAGACAAGTCTCACTGAGTTGCTTAGCGCCTCGCCATTGCTGAGGTTGGCTTTGAACTCTCGATTCTTCTTTCTGAGCCCCCCACAGTGCTGAGATTACAGGTGTGCACCACCGCGCCCAGCTCATCTTGTGTTTTTTTTTTTTTTTAGCACCCACCCCTCAAGTCATGACAAAGTGTCCCTAAACATTACCAAATGCCCCCTTGGGGGCAAAATCACCAACTAAGAACCAGTATCGCTGGGGAAGCCTAAGCTGTTCTACCAAAGAAACCCAACTGAAACCCAGGCATAGGGAAGACCGGCTGTGCTTCTCTCTGTAGCATCCCTGTGTAAACAGTCCCAGGGAAGGGAGGCCAGCTCTGCTCTATGGGGTCACTCAGGCCCAGATTCCTTCTAGCAATGTCTGCCCCCCAAAGGGCTCACCTGTATGATAAGGTGTCAGGGAGACGGAGCGGGAGGATGCAAACCTGAGGTCTGGGGCACACCAGCCGCACGTGCTCATTCCACTGACTAACTCAGACACCTGTCCTAACGGCAAGGAGGGCTGGGAAGTGGGGTCTGGCTGAGCAGTAACAGGCCCGACACAGTCCTGTTCAGGAAGGAGATGAATGAGTACTGCAGGCTGAATCCTGTGCCTCCAAAACCCTTTGTTGAAACCCTACCCCCATTGTGACTATGGAGATAGGACCTTCAGGTGGAAACAAGGGTCACAAGGATGGCAGCCACTCGACAGTGCTGGTGCCTAAATAAGAGGAAGACACACCAGAGGATGCCATCTCGCCCAGTGAGGACACAGTGAACAGGACTTTGCATTTCCAGAACTGTGAGAAAATAAACTTCAGTCTCACACTCCCCGCCATCTATGCAGGAGCAGAGTAACAGGAGGAAGCAGCTGGCAGTGAGCACTGCTGCCTCATTCCTGAGGGTGGCGCTGTGGCATACTCACAATGCGCAAGGGCACTGGTGTGAGCAGGCTGCTGTCCCTTCACATTTTTTAGTGGAAAATCTCAAACAAAAGTAGAACCTAGGGGCTGGGATTGTGGCTCAGCGGTAGGGCGCTTGCCTCGCATGCGTGAGGCCCTGGGTTCGATCCTCAGCACCACCTACAAAGCAATATAATAAAGATATTGTGTCCATCTACAACTAAAAAAAAAAATATTTAAAAAAAAAAAGTAGAACCTAATAGGCCCCACATACCCAGCCAGCAGTGGCCAGCCCCACCCAGACCCGCCCCCATCATCCTGTGCACACTCCTGCATTCACCAATCAGGTGTGTGTGAGCAGAAGACACTCCCTCCCACAGCCCAAGGCAGCCTGTGCTTCCAAAGCTTCTCCCAGAACAGGATGCACCCTCTCCAGAAGCCACCTAACCAAGCTCCAGGAAGGAAACAACAAATTGGGAGTAACATAACCACCATCCTTCCACAACCCCAAACCAAACAAGGCAGGGTTTAGTGGGTAAACCACAGATGTACAGAGCTGCTCTGCCTGTCCTAGGCAGCAATGCACGGAGGGTCCATCCGCCATGCAGAACTGGGGCCCAGAGTTGGAAGCCACTGCCCAGCTTGCCTGTGCCCTAGATGCCCCAGATTGCTCATCTGGAAAACTCCTGAGTCTCTTCCTAAGCAGGGGCTTCAGCTGTGATGTGCACTCAGCATGTGCCTGGCCCTGGGTTCTCCTGCGGTCAAAAAGAAAGAACTCAAAAACTTACCACCAAAAAAACCAATAACCCAATCAACAAATGGGCTAAGGAACTAAACAAACACTTCACAGAAGAAATACAACTGATGAACAAATATGCAAAAAAATGTTCAACATCTCCAGCAATTAGAGAAATGCAAATCAAAACAACTCTAAGATTCCTTCTCACTCCAGTCAGATGGCAATTGTCAAGAATACAAGCAACAATAAAGGTTGGCGAGGATGTGGGGAAAAGGCACACTCACACATTGCTGATGGGACTGCAAATTGGTGCAACCACTCTGGAAAGCATTATAGAGATTCCTCAGAAAACTTGAAATAAAACCTATTTGACCTAGCTGTCCCACTCCTCAGTTTATACCCAAAGGACTTAAAATCAGCATAGTATAGTGACAGCCACATGAATATTTATAGCAGCTCAATTCACAATAGCTGAACTATGGAAACAAGTTAGGTATCCTTCAACAGATGAATGGATAAATAAAATGTGGTATATATACACAATGGGATATTACTCAGCCTTAAAGAAGAATGAAATCTCCCAGCACTTTGGGAGGCTGAGACAGGAGAATCACGAGTTCAAAGCCAGCCTCAGCAAGGGCGAGGCGCTAAGCAACTCAGTGAGACCCTGTCTCTACATAAAACACAAAATAGGGCTGGGGATGTGGCTCAGTGGTCGAGTACCCCTGAGTTCAATCCCCAGTACCAAAAACAAAAAAAGAAGAATGAAATCATGGCAGTTGCTGGTTAAATGGATGAAGCTGGACAATATCATGCTAAGCCAAGTAAGCCAATCCCAAAAAACCAAAGGCCCAGTGTTTTTTCTGATATGCAGATGTAATTCACAATGCGGGGCTAGGGCAGAACAAGTTGCTCTGGATTAGGTAGAGGGAGCGAAGGGCGGGAGGGGAGCGAAGGGCGGGAGGGGTGCGGGGGCAGGAAGGGCAGTGGAGTGAACTGACATCATCACCCTATGCACACGTGACTACACGACCAGTGTGATTCCACATCAGGTACAACCAGAAATATGAGATCATACTCCACTTATGCCTGATGTGCCAAAGTGCATTCTACTGTCATGTAGAACTAATTGGAACAGATTTTTTAAAAGTGGTGAAAAAAACAGCCACCAACCTCACATTTCTGACTGCCTCCCAAGAAAAATGGCCTCAAAGTTTTGTAGGAGTTGCCAGGATCTAGCCCAAGCTACAGAGGAGCTTCTGGAACTCGCAGCCCCTAACTTTCCGTCTACCGGGCAGTTGGGAGAGTGAGTCCTGCCGACCGCGGGCAGCCGTGCGCGGGACGCCGGCGCCGCGACACCTGGAGCGGCCGGCGCTCCGCACGAGGGTCCGGGCGCAGCCCCGCCGCCCTTTCCCCGGGGCCTCGCGGGCCCGTGCTTTGGGGGAACAGGGAGCTTTATTAACCCGCCGTTCCCTGGAACTGCCACAAGGCCAGCCCCGACCCGCCGACCCGAACGGGAAGGCTTCCGGAATACCGGGCTCACGCGCCCGGAGCCGCCGCCGCCAAGCACTGCGCGGGAGGCGCCTGGCGCGCAGGGCCGTCCAAGCCCTCCAGCGCCTGCGTCCTCCACGCCCGCACCTGGGCCGAGAAAAGACGGTGCGGCCCGAGGCGCATGCGCGCGCCCGCCCCGCCCCCGGCCCAGCCAATCCTGGCGCGCGCCGCGGACGCCGGCGCGGGCGTTGGCGGAAGCTCCGCGGACCGCGCTGGACAACATGGCTGGCCGTCGCGGGGCGCTGATCGTGCTGGAGGGCGTGGACCGCGCGGGCAAGAGCACGCAGGGCCGCAAGCTGGTGGCCGCGCTGTGCGCGGTGGGGCACCGCGCCGAGCTGCTGCGCTTTCCGGGTGCGCGCGGGGGCCGCCGGGCGGGGGTCAGCCGGGGGCGGGCGGCGGGCCGAGCTGCCGTTCTCCCCTTCCCGCCGCAGGCCGGTCGCCGCGGCGTCTCCCGCGAGCTTCCCTGGCCGCGCTGCCTTGCGCGGGCTGCACCATTGTTACGTGGGCCGAGCACGCCGGAGTCTTCCACGGCGTCGGGATCAGTGAACTACAGTAAATCGCAGGCGGCCCCACTGCCATCACTGCTGTCCCTGGGCACTCGGGGCGCCGGGTAGTCACCGCACGGGCGGTCACAGATTCTTTCATTCCGGCCTTAATTCCTAATCCTACAGCACTCAACTCCCAGCTCACAATTTACACAATATGACACAGAAAGCTAAATTCAAGGTTAAGGTTAAGGTGGCCATAGGGGTTTAGGAGGCTGAACTGACCAAAGTCAGAAAGCAGACACTAAAGCAAAGAGTCACGGTGCGCAGTCAGATGAGCTTAGGGACCAGCCATGAAGTTGTTCAGGGAGCAGGGCCTGGAACTAACTCTAGGCCAGGGTCCAGATGGAGTAGGGAGATGGACAGAAATCGTAGGTTCATTACCTGTTGCCCTCCGTGCAGATGATCCTAGATCTGGTTGGCTGTGTGCAGCAGCCAGTCTTGGGGTGCTCTCTGTGCGTCTCAGGTGAGAGGATTACTTCATATTTTAGATAAGCTCAAGGGCTTCTTTTTTTAATGTGGGGTTGCGAAACGCATGCATCCAAGTGCTTCTGATCGGTTAGTTCACAGGTTTGCCAGTTTGTGCTGTATGGTGGTGCTGACAGATAGTGGCTGCTCTCTTGTGCAGACAAGATGAGTCTGCCAAGTCTACCTTGGCACCTGTGCTCAAGATGGAGCAGCTCATGGCAAATGACTGCTCTACTAATAACTCAGGGCTAGGCTCAGCCTGCTTGCACTCTCACGTGTGGGTTTGGTTTTTGTTTTTCTTTTTTTATGTGCTGGGGATGGAATCCAAGGCCCACTGTGTGCTAAGCACACTCTACACTGAGCAACACCCCCAGCCCAGTGTTGTTAGTTTTTAAAGGAAAGCATTGACCCTGAAAAGGTTTATGGAAATATAACCACTAGTACTCGATCAAGAGACAACATACAAAACAGGGTTAGGAAATGAGGGGAAAGGATTTCTTGAATATGTAACAGGTTCCAGTCTGCAAGCCAGCCAATTCCTCAGATCTCACCTGTTCTTCCCTGGTGTCACAACCGGACCTCTTTCCTGAGTTACTTTCTTAAAGGCCTCTGGACATTGCTGCCTGTCTCAGGGAAAGTCCTTGGCTTCCTGAGACAATCTGAACCTATCCTGAGACTTACTAAAGTAAAACTGAAGAGTTAGACTTGAGTCCAGGATGAGAAATTCAACATAAACTATATTCTGAATTAAATGGACTGAGCTCACAAATATTTGTGTTTTACTCTTTTTTTCCTAGAAAGATCAACTGCAATTGGCAAACTTCTGAGTTCCTACTTGGAAAAGAAAAGTGAACTGGAGGATCACTCAGTGCACCTGCTCTTCTCTGCAAACCGCTGGGAGCACGTGTGAGTGGCACCCAGCATGGCCTGCTCTGCTTGGCTCTGAGCACGCGGGTCTTGACCCCGAGTGGCCTACACACCTGTCCAGGCAGCGTCCTCATGTGTATAAGGCGCTTCCCTTGGCGGTCCTGTGAGCAGAGGTGGCACAGTTTCCAGAGGACACTAGTCCCTGCTTTTCCTTCTCCTAGCCAGCCCCCATAGATTTATTTTTTTTTTTTTGGTACCAGGGATTGAACTTGGGCACTTGACCACTGAGCCACCTCCCCAGCCCTGTTTTGTGTTCTGTTTAGAAACAGGGTCTCACTGAGTTGCTTAGCGCCTCACCGTTGCTGAGGCTGGCTCTGAACTCGGGATTCTCCTGTCTCAGCCTCCCAAAGTGCTGGGATTACAGGCATGCGCTACCACACTTGGCTTAGGTTTAATTTTTTTTTTTATTTTTTATATTTGTAAATGGACAGCATGTCTTTATTATTTTATGTGGTACTGAGGATGGAACCCAGTGCCTCACAAGTACTAGGCAAGTGCTCTGCCACTGAGCTACAGCCTCAGCCCTAGACTTAATGTTTTTAAAGATGGTGTTAGATACACAGAAAAAACTGATCAAAAAGTAGAGTTCCTACATGGCCCCTCCCCAGTTTCCCCTGTGATTGGTCTGTTGTGTCAGGTGTTCCATGCATCACAGTGGGCAGCAGTGTTGGTGTGTATTAGCCAGACCTCAGAGTTTGTGTTCAGATGTGCCCCATGCCACTCTGAGTCCACCTCATCCCTGGAGGCGTCCATGGGCTCCCGGGCACATGTGGCTCTCACATTCCTCTGCCTGTGTGGCAGATTGGTTCAGCGTTGATTTACCGAGGTGTATCCTTTGAGATGTTTCCACTCACGTACCTGTGGACGGACAGACACACACACACACACACACACACACACACACACACACACGGTGTGCTTTCTAACACTAATGTGGGTGTGCAGCTTGCTCTCTGGCTCCCACAGACCTGCACGTGGGAGGGAGGTTCTGCTCTGGTCAGGGGTCCGTGGTGCATCCCCCAGTTCCCCGCCTGACCTTGTAGTGGCCTCCTGGCTTCAGCTCTGCTTCTTGCTGATGCCAGGCCCCTTGACTCCATGTCTTTCTAACATCTTGAGCCTTGAGTATGATAGTGGACCTGTGTGTTTGGTTGAGAGCATCCTGTCCTTGCAGTTTGAGCTCATGGGCAGGAGTGTGGATGGGTCCCTGCTGCCTGCACTCACCTGTTCAGCTGTCCTTTGCTCTCTCGCCTGGCTTCTCTTTGGCAGATGGTGAGCACCCTTCCCTTGGTTCCTGGATCAGCGTTCGTCACCGTGTGCAGGACTCTCCTCCACACCGGCTTGGCTCGGTGCCCTTATGGCACCAGCTCTGCACCTCTTTTGTGTCTGTGCTGTGCTGCGGCCAGTCCCTGTGGTTTTCTGAGCTGCTGATCAGGATGATTTGAGCATGACTGTTAGGGCCTATGGTGCCAGTTCCAGGGCTCAGGAGCACCTCTGTGTTTCAGGCCGTCCATGAAGGAGAAGCTGAGCCAGGGCATCACCCTCGTCGTGGACAGATATGCATTTTCTGGTGTTGCTTTCACAAGTGCCAAGAAGGTGAGTGCTGCCTGGGCTCCTTGGGGCCAGTGGGGTGTACCAGCTGCCTGCTTCGAGGTACCACATGCTTGCACACCTTCAGAGCACTCTTTGGAGTTGGTGGTTCTTACTGCTGTGGCGATTGATCTGGTTGCTATTGATGAGAAGAGCAGACTTGTGTAGCGACAGCCTGTTCTCAGGACATGGCCACGTTTCTATGGGATGGGTCATTCTGAGTCCTCGAGGTGCTCCACTGCACGTTTCTACGGGATGGGTCGTTCTGTGTCCTCAAGGTGCTCCACTGGTGTTCATTCAGTGTCTTACCTCCACCAGAGCTTGAAGTGTGTCTCCTGAGCTCGCAGTCAGGGCTGTTTCTGCACACCTGTGACCGTCGTGATGGCCACTCCCTTTTCTTGCTTTTCATTGAAGAGTTTCAGTGCTACCAATACCACCACCCTAGTCTCAGGACCCTTTGCTCTCTGCCACACCAGGCACTGTTAGTTCCTTTGTGTTTAAGTATACATCTAAAAAATGGCTTTTAAGAAAGAGAATCTCATCTAAAAAAAGAAGTTAGGAGCCATCCCAGTGTCCTCAGGCATCCAGTCAGGTCAGGTCCAGCTCCCCAGAGGCTGGCTATCTTGCTTGTGTTTCCAGTTACATTGGATCCAAGCCCAGTGCAGACCCACACAGGAGGGACTGCTTACATCTCTTTTGATATCTAGGTCCCCAAATTCCTTCCTTTCATTAGCAGCTTCAGGGTTTTTATTTTGGAGGTTAGGGGTATGGCTTACTGGCAGAGTGGCCCCCCCACCCCTCACCGGTTCCATCCCTAGTACCAGCAAAAAAAAAGTAAGAATTCTCACCTCTTGGTATCTTACTAAATGTTAACTCCTTTTTTTTGGTACCAAGGATGCTTTACCGCTTAGCCACATCCCCAGCCCTTTTAATTCTGAGACGAGGTTTCATTAAGTTACTGAAGCTGGCTTTGAACTTGTGATCCTCCTGCCTTAGACTCCAGAGCTGCTGGGGTTACAGGCATGTGTACCACCATGTCTGGCTCATTTTCCCCTTTTTAATGATTTTTGAAACAAAACATACCCACTAAGCTCTCTCTTTCTAATTGATGGGTTCTTTGTTGGCAGAACTTCTCCCTGGATTGGTGCAAACAGCCAGATGTCGGCCTTCCCCAGCCTGATCTGATCCTGTTCCTTCAGTTGGGACTGGAGGATGCTTCCACACGGGGAGAGTTCGGTCGTGAGCGCTACGAGGATAGGGCTTTCCAGGAGCGGGTACTGCAGAGCTACCAGCAGCTCATGGGAGACTCGACTCTGAACTGGAAGGTGTGTCCGGCACTGCAGAGGACATGGCTGCTGCAGTGTCCCTCGATTCCCACCTGTGGGAGTGGAGGCAGCTGTGCAGGGTATGGAGTGCCAGCTGGAGCTGTTATTTCTGTTGTGCTTGCTGTTGGACCCAGGGCCTCAGGCTTGCCAGGCAGGCTCTACAACTGAGTTTCACACCATCCCTGATCCCATGAGTTGTGTGACAGACCTGGCGCCTCGTCTGGTGGGCCAGCCGAGTCTGAGGAACAGTCCTGTGAGGCAGTGGGCCTGCGGCTCTGTAGGCCCCCACGTGCATGCTCCCAGCCACTCCTCCGGCTGGTCCTTGGCACGGCCTAGCCTCACCACGCTGGCACGCAGCACAAGAAGTTCTGCAGGTTCTTCGTGCTCTGCTTTTATCGTCCTGGGAGGCGCACCTGGGTCTGGTGTCTGCACGTAGGCAGTGTGTCGAGTGGAGCGCACCAGGCTCAGGTCCCAGCCTGTCTCACTGCTTGTCACCTATGGGATGCATTTGCTGACTCCTTTCTGGTCCCCCTGATGCCCTGTGGTCACACAGGCCTTCCTCCACAGATGTGGCCTAGGGTCTCGCACTGTCCCCTTGCAGGGCCACTGGGCTCTGCCTAGCCGTCTCCCTGTGCTCAGGACAGTGCCGGGCCCCAGCTCCTCTCCAGTCAGCACACTGGCTGCACCCCACCGTCTCAAAAGCTGGCCACCTTCCCTCTGCCCGCCCAGCAGCCCCTGCTCCCCTGTTTGCTCCCACCCTGACCCCAGTCCTACTTCTGGACACTCATCACTGGGCGTCTTCCACAGACAGCCACAGAGGCTCATGGTTAGGAGCCACCTATGCTGCCAGCTCCTGAGGAGCAGGGCCTGGGGTTGAGCCCAGCACCCGTGCAGGTGTGGAAGGTGCTCGGCCAGCTTTGCCTACACAGTGCTCAGACACCAGCCAGACCCTGCTTGGTCTGGCTGGTGTCTGAGTTTCATTTCTTGTTCTCACTGAACAGTTCAGCCTGAGTTCTGCAGCTTGTGTTGCTTTTCAGAATAGATGGCAGTCCCTTTAACCTAGTCCTTGCGGGGCAGCGCCATCTGAGAAGCTGTCCTCCGTCCTGCACAGCCATGTTAATGAGACCCTCAGGTTCTGTGAGCCTTTTGCCCTCTTGGTATTTTCCAGAATTTCCTGCCAAGAGTCTGTGCCAGCCCTAAGTTGTGAGGCCCCCACCAGCCCCTCAGCAGAAAAGCAGACTGGTGGGAGATCTGGCACCTCTGTGTCCCTCCTGCCTTCTTTCGGGTGGAGAGGAGTTTCTCTGGGCTGGCCTTTGTTCCTAAAACTCCTCCTACTGTCCTGTGTAGGTGCCCCTTGGCTGTGCTGGGATGGTGCAGGAAGCAGACGCACCTTTGCTTCAGAACACCCACGTTCTCACAGCGTCCTGGGGCCTTAGGAGCTGCCCTTGAGCAGGAGAGCGCCTCCATGTCCTTGCTTGGGAACTGGCAGGAGGGCCCCAGCAAGCACCCCGCGTCCATGCACACTTCACATGGACATGCACAGGCCTGCCCGAGAGCAGAGCGGGTTCTTCCAGACACCAGTGAAGCCAGGGTTCAGAGGAAAGTGGGGAGAAGGGTCCTAGGGTTCCCCACGCTGTGCTGGGGATATGGGTTGGCCCTTCCAGCACCTGGCTCACCCAAAATCACCACGTGCACCTGGAGCAGAGCCAGGGTGGTGATGGTCTTGTCTTCTGCATCCCCTGGAACAGGTGGTGGACGCTTCCAAAAGCATTGAGGACCTGCACCAGGAGATCCTTGCGCTCTCCGAGGACACCATCCGCACTGCTGCACAGAGGCCACTGGGGGTGCTGTGGAAGTGAGTCAGGCCTGCTCTGCAGACTTGGGGCTCCTTCCCTGGATGCGCCTCAGCTCACAGCTCCTGGAGGCAGAAATCAAGAGGCCACCTTTGAGGAATTAGGGCTTGGGTGTGCCAAGGACCCCATCACCAGGGACCTTGGAGGTGCGGGTGCCAAGTGGTGTGGCAGAATGGCCTCACCACTCTGCCCACTCCCATATCCTGAGAGTGCGGGTATGTTGTGTGTTCATGCTGAACCTTTTTGTGTGTGTGACATCGGGCGTGGAACCCACAGGAGCTCCTCCACCGAGCTACACCCGCAGCCCTTTTTGAAACAGGGCGTTGCTAAATTGTCCAGGCTGACCTCAAACTTCTTACATCCTCAGTCCTCTTTATTTTGAGATATCTCACTGAATTGCTTAGGGCCTTGCTTAGTTGTTGAGGCTGGCCTCACACTTGCAATCCGGGCTTAGCCTCCCAAGTAGCTGGATTACAGGCATGCTCCATCACAGTTGGCTTCATATTAAACTTTTTATTTTTTATTTTTTGGTACTGGAGATTGAACTCAGGGGCACTCGACCACTGAGCCCCAGCCCCATTTTGTGTTTTATGTAGAGACAGGGTCTCACTGAGTTGCTTAGCACCTCGCCATTGCTGAGGCTGGCTTTGAACTCGTGATTCTCCTGTCTTAGCCTCCCTAAGTGCTGGGATTACAGGCTTGAGCCACCGCACCTGGCTAAACTTTTTGTTTTTGTTACCAGGGAGCAAACCCAGAGGTGCTTTACCACTGAGTTACATCCCCAGTCCTTTTTATTCTTTATTTTAATTTTTTTGGTGGTGGGGGTGATTGAACCACTGAGGCACTTAACCACTAAACCACATCCCACATCCTCAGCCTTTTTATTTAGAGACAGGGTCTCACTGAGTTGCTTAGGGCCTAAGTTGCTGAGGCTGGCTTTGAACTTGGAATCCTCCTGTCTTCTGAGCTGCTGGGATTACAGGTGTGTGCCACCATGCCCAGCTTTATTTTGTATTTTGAGACAGAGTCTCATTAAGTTGCTTAGGGCCTTGCTTAGTTGTTGAGGCTGGATTTTGTGGGGGGAGGTGGGGGGGTACTGGGGATTGAACTCAGGGACACTCAACCACTGAGCCACCTCCCCAGCCCCATTTGGTATTTTATTTAGAGACAGGGTTTCACTGAGTTGCTTAGCTCCTCGCTTTTGCTGAAGCTGGCTTTGAACGCACCATCCTCCTGCCTCAGCTTCCCAAGTAGCTGGGATTATAGGAGTGCACCACTGCGCCCAGCCTTTGTATTAAACTTGAGTAACTGAGCAGTAATCATTGAGAGCATTGGTTGGAGTTCTGAATTCCTTACAAGCTCCAATAAGAATTACCCTACAAACGGGCTGGGGCTGGGGCTGTGGCTCAGTGGTAGAGCACTTGCTTTGCAAGTGTGAGGCACTGGGTTCAATCCTCAGCACCACATAAAAATACATAAATAAAGCTATTGTGTGCATCTAAAACTAAAAAAATATTTAAAAACAAAATTACAAGCCGGGTGAGGTGGCGCAAGCCTGTAATCCCAGCACTTAGGGAGGCTGAGACAGGAGAATCGTGAGTTCAAAGCCAGCCTCAGCAACGGCGAGGCGCTAAGCAACTCAGTGAGACCCTGTCTCTACATAAAACACAAAATAGGGCTGGGGATGTGGCTCAGTGGTTGAGTGACCCTGAGTTCAATCCTCAGTGCCATAAAAAAAAAAAATTACAAATAGGTCCACAGAAAGCTTTGCTGCCCTCAGATGCCCACCGTGCACCCAGCCAACTGAGTGGGAGCCGTCTGGGTGAAGGGCCTGCTGCTGGAGGGAGCTCCATGTCCCAGCCCGCTGGGCACCACCAGCCGAGTGCTGAGGCCCTGCCACACACACTGATGGCCACCTGGACGCCGCTCTCACGACAGCTTTCCATTTGCAGCCTTCCCCTTGCCTCGTTTGGGGGGGTTACTGAAAGTGCTGAGGACGCTTCACCATTGAACTACATCCCTGCCCCTTTTTATTTTGAGGCTGGCCTCAGACTTGCCACCCCTTGCCCCAGCCTCCAGGGAAGCTGGGGCACAGTCGTGCTCCACTATACTGCGCTTCTTCTGTCCCTCTTTAAACAAGTCCAAAGGAAAATGGTTTGTTTAAACTTCCTGGTAGAATCTGCCCTACAAAAGAACCTTCTGGGTCCTCTGTACCGCCTCCACAGAGCCCCCCCATTAAACAGGATATTTGGATAAACACTGAAGGGCTACACAGGTGGGATCAGGCAGAGGGCCTTGTGTGGGCAGCTGCCTGGGACCATCCGGATGGGCCCAGTGCCATTGCAGGGTCTTCACCACAGGGCAGGTCAGGGTTGGGGGCCCCAAGCTGAGGCTGCAGGTGCCTCTGGAAACATTCTCCTCTGGAGCCTCCACAGGTCTGTGCACAGCATGAAGGACTTCTGCCTTCCCGGACCATAAGAATGCTGCTCCAGGGCTGGGCGGGCAGGGTCTGGCCACAGCGGCCAACAGGTGTTTTGAGAGGTGAGATTTATCCTCAGGGCACAGCACATGGCCCAGCAGTGGCTCCCTTCCTGTATGTGGGTCCTTGGCACTGACTGGGTGGGTGGGTGGGTGGTTGTCACTCAGGACACCCGTGGGAATCCGAAGCCACCCTAAATCTTGGGTGCTTTTACAACTTCCTACTGAAGAAAAGCTACAGCTCATTTTTCCAAAATCATCTTTTAAGATCACATGTCGCCCAGCATGAGGACAGATGTCTCAGCTCCTTGCTGAGCCAGGCTGGAAGCAGGGCAGGCTCTCCCTGCCCAGCCCAGGGAGGTCTACCTGTGACCTGAGCTCAAACATCACACCCAGCTACGACTGGAGGAGAAATCAGCAGACACACAAACTGTTTTCTACTGAAACTTATTATTTGCCATTAAGAACAGCAAACTATGCTGCTGAGAATGCTTCTCAGTGAGCTCTCAAGTGAGGGTTCCCCTGCTGGAGGCCATCTACACACCCTTCCTGGGAACCAGCACTGGCAGGTACTGCAGGGACCCTCCTGGGCCACCACAGCACAGAGCCCCAGAGGGATGAAAGTGGTCCCAGCCATCTCTGGAGAAGATGAGGGAGGGTGGAAAGAGGAGGGACAGCAAGAGGAAGTGAATTATGTCATCACACCTGGGGGGGCTGCTGGGATCTACCTAAAACAGCCATAGCTGGGACATTCCTGCCCACCAGGCCAGTCCAGGATTTAGGAAAGGCTCCTTCAGGGGCCAACCCCAGGGTCCCCACCTGCTGCATCAGAGGCATCAGGTCTGGAGATGTCAGGACCAGGACTGGGAGCTGACCAGTGTCCTGGCCGAGGGCCTGGAAGACAGGGTTAGTGGGAGGTGCTTGGGAATGCTAAGGGGCTGCTGCGTGGTCCACATACCAGAGCCAAAGTGCCTTCACCCTTCCAGCCCAAACCACAGGGAACCTCAGTGACCAGGAGGGGTGAGTGTCCCAGGCGGAGGGCAGCTCTGCACCCATTTCCTCCCCGACCCAGGCAGGGGGTAAGAAGCAAGCAGCAGGCACAGTATCCCCACCACCCCAAAGGAGGAAGGAGTGCCAGCTCGGAGACGCTCGGGGCACACCAGCTGCCTGAGGCTCAGCATCCACCCGACATCCCCAGCTCTCCAGCCACTGTCCATGAACGCAGTCCTCCCAGGCCAGGAGAAGCCTTGCCACAGTTCCTTCACCTGATTTCCCACCGAGGTAGCCCTTGATCAGCTATGCTGGACAGAGGGTCGTGGTCCTACAGCTCACCTTGCCCAGCATGAGCAGGGTGAGGCCAGTAGCCAGCGCTCCACATGCCAACATGGTGGTCCTGAGCCTCTGACTGGGAAGTGCCCAGAAATTCATGTCTGTGTTGAACAACTTCAAACAGGGCTTTAATTCCAACCCAACACAGGACCGGCACCCAGGAGCAAGCAGGGCCAGGGCCAGTGCACTGAGGCCGGCTGGCAGTGCCACACAGAGACCTCTAGATGCTCCCGGCCCCTGCACAGGCACCCGTGCTCAGGCTGGCAGTCTGACTCCTGTGGTAAGGCCTCCAGGGTGGCAGTCCTCGGGCCCTCTGGGCGGAGGCGGCAGGGCGCAACTCTAGGCAGGGGAGGCTGGAGGGATGGAGTGCAGAGGCCCCGCGCTGAGGCTGAGCTGGGTTCTCAAAGGCGCCTGCAGCAGGGGCCGAGATGGCTGGGGCCCCAGCCCAGGGCGTTCAGAGGGACAAGATTTCAAAGTCTTCATCTTCTGAGTCAAAGAATCTTTCCAGTCGCTCTACATCAGAAGAATCTAGAAGGAACAAGGCAAAACCTCTTCAGACGCTTGTGGCTACTGGGACTGTGGGGCAAGGAGACGCTGGAAGAGGGGACAACCTGGGGCACCCCTGTCCTGCCTGAGGCCTCATACCCAGGAGGAGTCCAGACCTGTGAGCAGGGGAATGTGGGCGGTGGAGGAGCACCACAGTCAGCAGAGGGCCAGCTGCTCTCCCAAGGGGGCCCCAACCCTCTGCGGCCAGTCTGGAGGATGTGGGCAGTTTTTTCAGGCACAGTGGCCTTTGATCTGGGGGCAGCAAGGTGGACAGACCACGCACACCTACAGAAGGAGGGTGCGCCCAGCTGTGGCCCTGCAGCCTTGGCACTCACCCAGGGACAGGTTCAGGACGTCGGGGCAGGCCAGGTGGGAGGGCTGCTGTTCCACCAGCTCAAACATGGGCAGGGCACCACCAAGCAGGGACAGCTGTTGGGAGACAGACGGCCCCAGTCACCATCTCTGCCCAGAGGCCACGTCAGCCGGGAGAAGGGCCAGCTGGCAAGGCCGTGGTGGACGCAGCTCTCACTCCACTCCACTGGCAAGGCGGGCGGCTCCACTACAAAGGCCATGCAGGGCCCAGCACGGCTCTGCCAGACACGCCTGCCCCAGCAGAGGAGGGCACAGGCCTCTGCAGGGCAGTCACCACTGCCCTGATCAGGAGGAGTGCGTGCACAGGAAGCCCCCACACGAAGGTGACAGCGAAGCCCACCCCCGCGACAACCAGCCAACCAGCCCTGACTGCAGGCCGCGGGATGCCTCCCGCCCAGCCTGCGCCCCCAAGGCAGAGCAGAGCACCTGCGTGGCCACAGACCTTTCTGACCCTCTGGCACCAGTCATTGAAGTCATCCTCAGACTTGCAGAAAAACCCCTGGAACAAGAAGAGTTATGAGCAGTGACCCCCAAGCTGTGAGCTGGGCTGTGCTCCTCAAGGACCCTGCACCTGCTCCCGCTGTCCTCGCTGTCCTGGCTGGGCTCAGCCTGCCCGCTGAGACGTGCAAATGCAGCAGGCACCCTGCAAGCACCAGTCCCGTGGGAATGAGGCAGGCTGCAAGCACCCCCAGGGCAAAGTGGAAGAGCTCCCCTCCCTTTGCCCGCGGGGCAGGGGGGTGGGGCTCCCTAGAAGCTTAAGTGCCAGAGGCCACCAAGAGCCCAGAGCCATCTGAGGCCCCAGGCTGACACTGAGCACCAGGCACCATCAGTTCCTGGAAACCACTCTATGTGGTGCTGGGGATGGAACCCGGACCTCAAGGCTGCTGCACAAGGGCCTCACTCAGCTGGACCTCCCGCCCTGGAAACTGCTCTCAAAGCCACATGGACGTTGACTAGGAACTGGGCACCGACAGAGGAGAGCAGGCACAGCAGGTGGGCAGAGCTGCCCAACCTGGACGCACTGTCCTCCAGCCACTGTCCCTGCTTTGGGGTGACAACAGAAACCATGGAAGGCTCATCTCTACGAGCAGCAGTGTGCACAGCTCTCCACAGTGACCACAGGCAGCTGTTCCACAGCAGGACCTCTGGCCAGGGCTCAGCCCTGGCACTCTGGCACCTGCCGGCCTCCACACATCGCCCTTCTGCTGCCTAGTTTGCCCACAGTGCCCCAGAGGCAGCCACTGCACGCTAGAGACACAGGACAGGCCCTTGACTGGAGCCAGGCTGGCAGGGAGTCAGCCTCATAGCCTCAGCCCACCTGCTCTGCCCACCACCCTCCCCAGGACATCTGGGAGGCACCTGTGGCCAGTCAACAGACCTGCCCCATCTGTCAACGGAACACTGGGATACAGCTCGGGCGACCGCTGTCCTAAGCAGGGCCAGGGCGTTGCTCCCAGCCTTCTCGCTTGGCCTCCTTCCCCTCAAGTACATGTGGAGAGCAGGCGGGTCCGCATGACCACACGTCAAGAGCCCTGACTACACAATCAGAGGGGAGATGAAGGAGCCCGTTCTCGGGGAACCATCTCCCACACACGAGGAAACCACGAGCACCAAGCAGCACAGGGGGCGTGTGCAGGCTGCCTGTCGCCCCCTCTCCCTGCAGCACCGCACACCAGGCAAGGCCCTCGGAGGCGGGGAGGGGCTCAAAGACGGCTCCCTGTCCTGCCTCCGCTGCTGCGCCACCTGAACGCCACACCCCAAGATGCTGGAGAAACTATGTGAATCTGAAGGTTTCCCTTTCACTCTAAAACGGTTGGGTAAAGAAGGCTTCAGAACCACCCAGGAGCTGCGGTCAGGACGCACCACGGCGATGGAGGGGTCGAGCTCCCCGATGCCCATTCTGCACGGAGGGTGCTGGCAATGGAAGCTCTCGTCAGGGACAAAGCAGCCGTCAGTCAGCTCCACGGCGGGTTGGGTCGTGTGGGGGTCCAGGTAGATGAGCTCTTCTCCTGGGCAAGGACGGCGGGGTCAGCAGGGACCGGGGACCTCCAGGCCCAGCAGCTCAGCGGGACACGGGCAGGCAGGCCCCACTTACCAACGCAGCCAATGAAGTAGTGGGCACTGTTGGGCTTCCCGCCGATGACGCCCAGGGACTGTGGCATCATGAAGCAGTGCTGTGGAGAGAGGGCGCTGAGCACACGCCCGTGCTCCTGAGGCCCCCAGGGAGCTTCCAACACAGGAGGGACAGCACCCAGGGCAGAGAGAGGAGCAGGTGGCCCTGGGGGCAGCAGGCAGGGCAGCCGAGGCAGGCCAGATATACTGGGACCAGCAAGGAGCAGCAGCCAAGGGGGTGACACAGGCCCAGGACAGGGCCAGCCTACAAGGCAGGCAGAGGGCTGGAGGGGCAAGACCACGACAAGGGAGGGTCATCTTCTGTATCAGGGTAGGCGTGAGAGCCTATGGGCACTACGGCTGAGCCACACCCCAGCCCTTTTTACTTTTGAGACAGGGTCTCGCTAAGTTGCTGAGGCTGGCTCTGAACATGGCGATCCTCCTGCCTCAGCCTCCTGAACTGCTGGGATTACAGGTGGCACCACTACGTCCCGCTAACAACAGCCCTTTTAATTTTTATTTGAGGCAGGGCCTTGCTAAGCTGTGAGCCTGGCCTCAAGCTTGCAATCCTCCTGCTCAGCCTCCCAAGCCCCTGGGTACAGGTGTGGGCCACTGCGCCAGGCGGTCAGTAAAAGGCAGTGTTCCATTCCACAGGGTGAGGATCGGAAGAATGACTCCTGGTCTGAAATCCAAGTCAGCCGAAGGCAGTCAGGCTTTCCTTACTCTTGTGACAGAGAGACAGAGTTCCATAGGGACCTAGTGGTCACCGTCACCCAGAGCCTATCCCAACTGCCCTTCCTCACAATGCTGCTCATGAGGCTCTAGGAGTGCAGAGAGGGCATCCAGAGCACAGCAGAGGCCCCGGAGAGAGAGCCTGCTGTACCACACGGGCCTTTCTTGCCTCACTGACTGATGGGCACCACTGTTAGAGCCACCCTCTGGTGAACTGGCTGGCTGGGAGGGAGGGGCCAAGGTGAGTGTGCTTCCCGGACCCACCTTCAGCGTCTCCACATAAGCCTCGTTGATGTCCGTGAGACCCAGGCGCAGGGGGATGAGAAGCACCAGGGGCCTCCACGGCGACAGCCGGCTGGTGACCTCGGCTCCGGCAGGGAATCCATTACAGTGCCCGTCAGGATCTGCGGGAAACGCAGCAGCCCCAGCACAAGGAGGACTGGCCCTGCACACCCTTCCTAGAAGGAGAGACAGCAGAGGAGGGGCGGCCTCTGCAAGGAGCAGGCACAGCACTGCCCTGGACAGCCCTGCCTCTCAGAAACAGCTAGAAACTCACTGTGAGACAGCACAACCACAGCAGTGCAAGGGAAGCTCGTGTACTTAGAGGAAAGGAACAGCAGGCGGCGTGCAGGCAACCAGCAGCCTGCCCAGCAAGAAGGCGCTGAGGAGACACTCTTGCCAGCACAGGGGAGCGGGGCAGCGCACACACCTGGCCTAGGCCGACTCAAGGACCAGGCAGGGGACGTGCAGGAGGAGCCAGAGGAAAGGACCACTCCACTCACCACAGATGGAGCCTGCCTGCAGGCATGCCCCAGGCCAAGGCATGCCCAGGACAGCAGGGCGTCCAGGACAGGGTGGGCAGCAACACCCGAGTAAAGATGGGTCCACAAAGTCCCGAACTCAGAAGGAACATTCTTCCAATATACAGAAGGACAGGAAAAGAGGAGAAAAGACTTCTCAAGAATGCCAACCAGCGCATGCAGAAAGGATGACTTAGGAACGCCACCTTCGGCCACAAGCAAGAAATGGCTCAAAGCTCAGCACTCATGTGGGGATCACTCAGGCTGCTCATGACCACCAGAGAAAAAGGTCCCTCAAGACAGACACCACCTTGTCCAGGTGACCCGGCATGGCATCACTGACAAGGGCACACTGAGGACAGACTGCCACCCAGGGGTATTCTTAGTCTGCACACTTAACCTGAACCCAGCCCGAGCAAACAGGTCCAGCATGAGGAACATTAACTGAACTGGATTCTTCAAAACCATCAATGCAGCCAGGCACGGAGGTGCACGCCTGTAATCCCAGCACTGTGGGAGGCTGAGGCAGGAGGATCGCGAGTTCAAAGCCAGCCTCAGCAATGGCTAGGTGCTAAGCAACTCAGTGAGACCCTGTCTCTACATAAAACACAAAATAGGGCTGGGGATTTGGCTCAGTAGCCGAGTGCCCCTGAGTTCAATCCCTGGTACCAAAAAAAAAAAAAAAAAAAAAACCCAACCATCAATGCTATGAAGGCCCAAAACAGAGGGAGAGCTTTCTAGATTAAAGGAGACTAAAAAAGCTGGGCGCGGTGGCACAAGCCTGTAATCCTAGTACTTAGGGAGGCTGAGACAGGAGAATCGCGAGTTCAAAGCCAGCCTCAGCAACAGTGAGGTGCTAAGCAACTTAGTGAGACCCTGTCTCTACATAAAACACAAAAAAATAGGGCTGGGGATGTGGTTCAGTGGTCGAGTGCCCCGAGTTCAATCTCCAGTACCAAAAAAAAAAAAAAAACCCCAAAAGAGACTAAAAAGTTGTTGCGATTCACTGAACTTTTTTATAGCACTAAAACTTCTCAAGATAGCTCACTAGGAAACAAGGTTTGAACTTCCTGTTTAGCTCTGATTTCTAGATGCACACTACTTTCCAAGAGCCAACTCTAGAGGATCAGAGTCCTGCCGTCTCTTCCCCAGAACCTGGGGCGCACGTCCACCCGGGCTCTAGCTGTGGCTGTGGCTCTGGCCTCCCACTGCCTGTCTGGTGCGACGCGATTTCTTCACTGCTGAGGGCTTTGCCCTGAGAACTCAGGCAACGCTCTATCGATGGTGGTCTCCTCGCTGGCTGGGCCTTCTCCACTCTAGATGGCCACGCCAGCCTGTCACACTGCCCTCAGCACACGTGGAAAGGCCTGCTGTGAGCTGGGCCTTGCTGGCCCTGCTGCCCGTGGAGCCTCAGGCTCCCTGCCTTTCTCAGGTGCACCCTGCCTGCCCTCAGAACCCTGAGCACCTGGCATGGCAGGAAGAGGGACCCATGGTCATGGGAACCCTTGCTTAAAAGGCAGGGATCCTTATGTGAAAGGGTACAGAAGTCTCTGCTCTTTCTATACAGAAATAGCACCAGGAAGGTGCACATTCAGGTATTCCTTGATTTACAGACAGACGGGGTCTTGCCAGAAGCAGAGGTGCACCTGTGATGCCAGCAACTCAGAGACAGAGGCAGGAGGACTGCGAGTTCAAGGCCAGCCTGAGCAATTCAGTAAGGCCCTAAGCAAATCAGGCTTTTCAAAGTAAGTGAAGAGAGCTGGGGCGTGGCTCAGTGGTAAAACGCTCCTGGGTTCAACCCCAGGGCCATACCAAACCAAACCACCAAGCGACTCGAGGGGACCTCCTCCTATTCTAGAAATTTCCATTGCACACAGCAGGCTCTAAGCCAGCTCCGCTCTGTTCAACTCAGAGAACCTACCTTCAGCCCCTGCACCCCTTCCCTGCCCCCTGCTCGGCATGCCTGCACTCCCTTGTGCTGGTTCTGACCCAGACATGCTCATCGGCAACCTTGCCCTATCAGGGGAATGACCACCGTCCACTGAAGCCACAGAGGTCCAGAGCCAGCACTGCTGTGCCGTTTCCCCTTGGCCTTCGGTCAGCAGCGCCCGAGAAACCTGCTTGACGGAGCTTCTCAATGCCTATTCCTTCCACAAGCAGCTCCAGGAAGCAGCCACGGTGCCGCTTTGTGCAGCTTTTGCTTTGCGGCCCGTCGATCCAGGCTAGTGGCCTTGAGGGTCATCTCGGTAGTGAGACGAAGAACAGCTCACTCCCTACCTTGAGGAGCCCTCTGCTCCTCTCACAGCCAGAGGCTGTCGGAATTATCCCATGAAACCCCTGGCCATGCCACACCAAGCTGAGCAACCCCCTGCCTCTCAGCCGCAGTGTCTGGGCCACCCTTACACACAGGAGTCCAGCCTCTTGCCTCTGTCCCTGTGATAAGCACATCACTTCTGATGGGACCTGGTCAGCTCCAGGCAGCTCCCCAGGCCCTCCAGGAGCTGTTAAAACATGTAGACTCGGGCTCCTCCCAGGACTGATCTGCATCCTCCTGGCAAGACCTGGGCTCAGACTGGTCAGTCCCACAGTGCTGCTCAGACAACTGCAGGTCTCAGGATTCAGAGTAAACCAAGAGTTGAGGGTGTGACTGTCGACCTTCAGCAATGAAGGATGAGAGAGAATGGCTTCCCCAGCAAGGGCCGGGCGGGTGGGCGCAAGCACACTGACGCATCGCACCAGTTAGTAAGACAGTCATGTCTTCACTACCAGGAGAAAAGTTCCAGGTACCAAGGAGCTTCTGTTTTTACTGTCCTGGGATTGTACCCAGGGGTGCTCTACCACTCCGCTCTACCCCAGCCTCATTTTTTATTGTGATACCGAGTCTCATTATGTTTCCGAGGCTAGCCTCAGATTCACCATCGTCGTACCTCAGCCTTCCAGGCAGCTGGAATCACAGTTGCACCACCAAGCCCAGCTGCATAGTTTTTGAAAAGCATCAAAAACACTGAAAAAGAGCAAGCCGCAGTGTCAATGGGGTTACTTCTGAGTGGCCAGATCAGTGACTCTAACCCGGCACAGTGGTGCACACCTGTGAGCCCCGCTACTTGGGAAGCCAAGGCAGGAGGAACTCCAGTTAGAGGCCAGCCTGGGCAACTTAGCAGGACCCTGTCTCAAAAGAAAAGAAAAGGACTCGGGGTGCAGTCCAGTGTAGTGACCTGGGTTCAGTCCCAGCACTGCCGGGTGGAAATCTGGCTTCTTTCTTTGTCCTTTTCATGAATTTCATAGACAGACGAGCAGGGGCAGGGCTGTGGCTCAGTGGTGAGCGCTTGCCTGCATGTGTGAGGCACTGGGTTCCATCCTCAGAACCACACAAAATTAAAAAACAAATAAAATAAAGCCATTGAAAAATAAATAAATAAAGGGACAGGGGATAGAGGGGAAAGGCAGAAGGAAACACACACTGTTAATGGCCTCAAGCCTGCAGGCCCCGGGGCACAGGATGTTCCGGAGTCTGGCTACAGTGAAGCGTCTGCATGGGGCCTCGCTCCTGCCAGGTCCTGCTCCTCCTCACACTGTCAGCGGCATCCACCAGGAGGACCTGGATGAAGTGAGGCAGGAGGGCCATCGCTGGCAGGGGAGGGGCCCACCTGTGCAAGGTGTGTGTGCAGTGGCTTGCACACCACAGGGGAGGAGTCCCCCTCCACACACTCTTAGGGCCACGGCTCTCAGCCTGTCCCTCTTCAGCAGAAGTGGACTCAAGGCAAGGGCCCACACGCAGCACTGCACAGAGCTGGCTGACCAGTGCTGGCAGGCCCTCTAGGAGGAAGTGTGCTGCTGTGAGCACCACACAGGCTGCGGGGCTGCACCACAGCAGGGAGGACAAGGCCGCAGCTTGCTCGCAGACTCACTGCTGAGCCAGGCTGGGGCCGTGCTCCTGGACCCCACGCAGGCCACCTGGGTTCTCTCGGGTTCCTTCAGCGACACCATACTTGAGCAGGAGCTCTTGCAACTGACGATGGTGTGTGAATGCACAGGCACTTGGCCAGAATCCCTGCACAGGGGTGAGCATGGCACACTTGGACCTATTACTGGCTTCTGGATTTGCTTTTTTGAAAGTATATTGCCCAGGCTGGCAACTCCTGGATCCAAGTAATCCTCTGGCCTCAGCCTCCTGAATGTTGGAATTACAGGAATGGGCCATTGCACCTGACTTTAATATATGATTTGTAATAAAGATACAAAAAGTGATGCGGAGTATTAACTCATCACTGGAGTTAATACTGGGCCCTCCACCCACAGGGAGTGCTGGTGCTGCTGAGACACAGGACTCTGCAGGCAGGGCCCCTGCCTGGGTTCAGCAGGAAAACACATCCCCCACAATGCGCCCCCCGGCTGACGCTGGGCGCCACTCACTGATCTCCTCCATCACCACCGTGTTGTCCATCGCGATGTGCACGGCCAAGGAGCTCCAGGTGTCGAACACAGCCAGCTTCCTGGAGAGCAGGACACATGCCCATGAGCTCTCCCAGCCCAGACCACCTCCATGACACCCACGCCTGCCTCTGCCAGAGCTGCTCAGGCCAAGGCATGCCCCCACCGTGGACAGGAAGGAAGCTGAGCTGGCCTGTCCCTCCTCACAGGCACCCTAGCTGCCTCCTGTGAGGAGAAGATGCACACATGAGCCCAGCTCAGGACTGCAGCTCTAGCCAGTGTGCAGGCAGCCCCGCCCCCGGTGCTGGAGCTGAGAGTCCTGGCAGGACCACCTGTAGCCTGCTGGGCTGCACAGCTGTGGCCGCAGCTGGTGGCTCTGAGGGAGAAGCAGATAGCAGTCAGGATCTGCCCTGATGGGGGTGCTGTGGGGAGGGGCAGAGGACCACTTCAACAGCGAATGACTGGAAAGAAGGGACATTCCAGGCACAGGGGCAGCTGCCTAGGCCCTGAGCTATGAGGACAAAGTACCAGCCAGTGCCTGGGGGACACTGGGGTAGCTATGCAGAGCCCCTCCTGGTGTAGAGCCTGGAAGGGCCGTGGGAGAGCAGCCCACTCCACGGCTCCAGGCCACCATGGTGCTCCAAGTCCACCACAGGTGAGGCAGTGCAGCACCCCAGAGCTGACCTGGTGGGAGAGCAGCCCACTCCACGGCTCCAGGCCAACATGGTGAGGCAGTGCAGCACCCCAGAGCTGACTTGGAGGGAACATGGACAAGCAGCAGCTAGTGGGCCGGTGGAAGAGCCAGGGAGCCCTAAGGTACCATGAGATGCTGCCAGTGCCTCTGCAGGAAGGCAGAGGTGGGGAGCAGCTCAGGGGACGCTGGGGAAAAGGCTCCAGGCCAGGGCCCAATCATGTGCAAAAGCCCAGGGTGCAAGTGTACAGGGGCACAAGGGTGTCGCACCAGGGCACAGCAAAATGGCCAGCAGGGGAGCGAGGCCAGCGGGGGTAGTGTGGGGCACACCCCCAGTCAGCCAGGAGGCCCAGGACAGCCCAGAGTCGAGGGGCTGTGGTGTTTAGAAGACCACTCTGGCTGCTATCTGAAAGAGTCCATCGGGATGGCAGAGAAAGAAGGGAGACCGACAAGGAGACCGGACCAAGGCACAGACCGGGGTGGGAGAAGAAGCCAGAGTCAGGGAGCCTCAGGGGGGTGTGCGGGGAGGAGTCTGGGGTGAGTCCAGACTTGAGCCTGTGTGCCTGAAGAACAGCTCTGCCAACACTGCACAAGCAGCTTTGGGCCAGAACCCAGGCCTGCAGCCCTCACAGGTCAGGGAAGAGGAGCCAGCAAAGAGGAGGGCAGGGGACAGGAAGGAAACAGGCTGGTCTGGCATTTCAGAAAGGGCATAAGCACCTGTGCTAAGGGCTACAAGCCACTGAGCAAGTCAGGGACAAAGAGTGGCTCTGGATGTGGTGAAGCGTGACGGACCTTCACGGGGCTACACAGAGCAGCAGCAGGAGGAAGGCCTCCGTGAAAGGGTGGAGGCCTGCCGAGCACACAAGCTGTCTCAATGGAGCAGTGGGTGCCAGACAGGCCTCGCCCAAGAGGCAGGGACATGGTACAGGCCTGGGATGGCTGGAAGACACACAGAGCAGAGAAGGACACGTCCAGGAAGAGCCCAAGGAACCTGACCAAAGGAGCTGGGTGAGACAGCAGCCCTTCCGGAGGAGGGTGGCAGAACAGCAGGGAGGACCTACGAGGGCCATTTCGAAATGCAGCGTGTCGGATGCCATGCAGGCTTTGCGGGGATATGAAGCAAGACCCCTCAAGCAAGCGGGTCTTTGAGGGACAGTCACAGCGGGAAGGGGCTTGGGAGGTGATGGCCCTCAGTGCAGCAGGGAAGAGGCCCAGAGATGCTGGGACACCAGGGCATACAGCTAGAGGGAGAGGCGAGTCAGGCCAAGCAGAAGCAATAGGCCCAGGACAGAGAAGTGACATGCTGCTGGCAACGGCAGAACCAGAGGGACCCGCAGAGCAGGGCTGCCAGGCCGAAGGGCCCTGCACAAGGCAGGCAGGCGCAGGCCAAGCTCCAGACACTGGGCACCTAGGGAGTGGAGTCCAGCAGACCCTGGACAAGGTGCAGAGGGGACTGTGGCCTGGGAGGTAGAAGGCCACAGCACCTGCACAGAGGGCTGCCAGAACCGCCTGGTTTCAAACCATGGCAGCCCCAAGTGCAGATCCACGTGCCAAGAGCAAGGGCCTGGAGCACAGACGTGATCTGGGTTAGGGCTGGGTCATTCTCTTTCCCCGGAAAACAAATCCCACTCGGCACGGTCACCTCCGAGGACCCCCAGGAGCCTGCAAGCACAGGCCCAGGAAGGATCCACATCTCCTGAGGCAACAGGGACGAGGAGGGCCTAAGTGTCAAGGAAAACTCATGCTGCCCCACAGAAGCACAAGGCTGAGCCTCGGTACGCACTTGAGGACCTGGGCCACCGTGTTCGGTCCGTACCACTGGCCTATCGACTTGCCTTCGCCGACTCCCATTTGCGCTGCAGGGAACAGACTGGATCAGTGACGTGCAGCTGCCCTGGCACCCAGCACTCCTGCCCAACTTGCTGGCACGTGGAGGCAGGAAGGCCTGCACAGGACACCCCCCAGATGGAGAGCACTCAGATGGGAGGCGGGAACGCGGGCTAAAAAGGGGGGTGGGGCGGGGACAGAGGACATGGCAAGTGCTGTCCTTCACCATGAACTCCAAGAGGGGCTGGAGGGTGCAGGGCCACTCCAGGCTCCAGGGCCAGGCCCACCCTCTCCTGCAGTGGAACACAGCCCAGGGCGGGGCTCCTTCAGCCGACGCCCACTCACTCCTGCCTGAGCACTGGCCTCACTGGCCAGCAGCAGAGGAGAGCCAACCTTCAGGGTGCACATGGGCCACAGACCGCTCTGAGCAGCAGCACTGCAGGCCACACCCAGGGCAGTGGCCAGAGGCCAGAGGGACCTACAGCCGCACGCTCCAGCTCCACAAGACCTGCCAGCTCCTGGGGAGGCCCAGTGCCACTACCCTCTGCAGAGCCAGACTGGTGTGTGCACAAGGTCCCCACCTATCTGATGAATGGAGTAGTAGCTGTCCTTCCTGTCCAGGAAGGCATTGAGGACACTGAAGTAACTGTCAGGCTGCCTCTTCCGCTGCACCCACCTCCAATCTATTGGAAACAGATACTCAAGATCAGTTCAAGAACAAATGTGGGGAAAAAAGTCCTGCTTTCACACACCACGCAAGATTCAGTCTTCAGGCTTTTGGTGGTGGTGGTAGTGGTGGTGGGGATGGAGCCCAGGGCTTCATGCATGCTAGGCAAGTGTTCTACCACCAAGCTACAACCCCAGCCCTTTTTATTTACTTTTTATTTTGAGAAGTCTCACTAAGTTGCTGAGGCTGGCCTCAAACTTGCAATCCTGCTGCCTCAGCATCACAAGTCGCTGGGATTACAGGCAGGCTCTGAAATCTTGAACCTTTTTAAAATTAAACGCCAAACTCTCCAGAATTTCAGATCTATACACCAACCCATCAAAACAAATCCAAAAAGAAAACAGAAAATGTTTTAACAGTAATTTCTAAAAAATCAACACTTACCAGCATTTTTTAAAGTCGGTTTTGAACTGCAAACTCCAGTGGGTCACCAATGAGGAACCCCACGCTCGCTCTCGCCTGTGGTTGGGTGTGATGTGCCTGAAACATCCCTTACCACAGCCCCTCCCCTGGTGCTGAGACTCACCTCGGCCTAGGTGCCGGCACACCAGGGCCTGAGCAAAGATCATCTGTCCACAGCGCAGCATACAGCCCCAGCCCGTGTCTGAGGTGGGGCCAGTTCCCCCTGTCATGGTGGACAGAGAGACGCACTCAAGACCAGAGGATACAACAGAGGCAGAGCCAGGACAGGAGGTGCTGACCCCTCAAGCACCAGCTGTTCTGGGACCTCTGAGGACTCAGGCAGAGGCCGCACTTGCCAGGAAGCAGGATGTCCTGACACAGGAGCTCGAGAGGGGTGAGGCGTGAGCAAGCCTGTCAGCAGGCCACAGGAATGCCCAGGCCCTACCACTAGCCCAGAAGACAGAGCTGAACGAGGAAGCCACCTTCCAGCTGCCAGAAAGCAGAGCCACAGGCACCACCACACTGGTGCTGCTGAGCACAGCAGGGCCAGCACAGCAATGGCCAGCCACCACTCTGGCCCTCCAGCACGTCAGGTCCACTCGCCAGGGCCCACCTGACCACACATGCGTGGGGCTGTGTGCAAGGTAACAGACGTGGCAACGTCCTGCCAGCCCGCAGAAGGGGTGCTTCCCACTGCAGTGGGGACCAGACGGGGCCTGCACCTGCCTCATCTGACAGGCAGCACACATGGCCTTCAAGAGCTCCAGGGCTGCTCCATTCACAGGGACTCATCCCAGCCCTCTCACCTGCACGGCCAGCGAGGAGGGCAGCACTCTACCCTGGCTTCCTGTCCAGTACCCTGGCCATCATGAACAGGGCCGTGCTTATAGCAGGCCTGCAGGTGTGGACTGAGCGAGTGTGGAAGGAGCAACTCTCCAGACCGCGCCTGACGGTCTCGCCCGAGGTCCTAGCCTGAGGGAGCGGCACCTCATCCTGCACTCGAGGATCCTAGAACACCAGGCCGCTGGGCCTACTTTACTTCCACCTCACCTTTTTTTATTCTGGGGATAGGGGGTGGTTGCTAGGGATCTAACTCAGTAGCACTTAACCACTGAGCCACGTCCCTAGCCCTTTTTATATTTGAGACTGGGTCTTTTTTTTTAATATCTTTGTTTTGTTTATTTATTGTTTTTTTTATGTGGTGCTAAGGATAGAACCCAGTGCCTCACATGTGTGAGACAAGCGCTCTGCCACTGAACCACAACCCCAGCCCAAGAGACTAGGTCTTGATAAGTTGCCTAGGGCCTCACTAAGTTGCTGAGACTGGCCTCGAACTTGCAATTCTCCTGCCTGCTGGGATCCTGCCTTGCAATCCCGAGCTGCTGGGATTACAGGTGTGTGTCCTCACACCCATTTCCACCTCATTTATGAGAAGAGTGAAATGCCACTGAGGAGGAACCCATTGGTGACCGGCCCTGAGGGCAGGCATGGATCTGGGGCCTAACATACATGCAGCCTTGGGTCCTCTGACCGTAAAAGGCAGGCCGAGGGCTGGCCCTAGCCTTCTCCACCTGCAGGGCACAAGGCATGAAGCATCACTGAAGGGCTCACAGGAAATTGGGTCACACCCCCCTTCTTTCCAACACCCACAGCTGAGCACCGTGCAGACATACTGGACCTACACAAGAACACGTCTTCGCACGCAGACTCAGCACACATCCCAGGCCTCCGCCTTCTTCCTGGCCCACCTCTGTTCCACATTTCTTCTGTCCTTCAGGTTTTAAGCCCCATCTCAACTCCCGATGCTGCACCCCAGCCCCAGTAGTACAAAGGCAGGGTTTCATCTGCAGGTAGAGAAGCACTGCCCCCAGGAACCCAGACCCTGGCCTGGAGTGCAGCTTCCTACTGGGCACAGGACCTCAGCCATGGCTCAGCCGGCTTGCTGGCTTGCCGTGGGATTAAAAGAGGCACCTGGCGCTCTGAAGCCACCTGCGGGGCAAGCTCCCTGCAGTGTGTGCTGCAGCACAGTGGGGTACTCACCAATGGCCGGGAAGTTTCTCCTGTAGGTGAACCAAAGTCTGGATGCCACATCGGACAAGATCTCATCCTTCTCTGGGTTGTTTAAAAGAGGAAGACACACAAAGCCGAAAGTTCGTAAGTCAAAAATCGCAGCAGAGCTGGCAACTGCTGTCACCAGATGCCTCTGCAGGCAGCAGGCAGCAGAGGGCGCTGGCAAGGCCATACCTGTGAAGACGCTGTACTTTCTGCCCAGGATCCAAACAGGCTCTGAGGTCTCAGGGAAATCCTCAAACTCAGCAAACCGGAGAGTGTCATAGGTCAGAGTGGCTGTGGGAACCAGACACATCCATGTGACTCTCACAATCCCACAGAGACCAAAGAGACCATCCACGGCCCCTCTGCACCGACAGCCTCCTGTGGCAGCTCCTGTACCAGCACCACCCTCACAAGGCTGACACCAGAACACACAGGGCAGGGGGCCGCACAGCTGCCTGCTCAGGGATGGGGATGGAGGTGGTCACCCCTTTCAGACATCAAGTCACTGTGAGTGTCCGGCAGCTGACGTGATGGGGACAAAGTGGGGCCAGCGTTCAAGGAAACAAAGCCCGGGAAAGCCACCTGACCTTAGCATGTGACTGTTCCAGACTTTGGACATTTAAAGCTAAAATAAAAGTAAAGGAGGCCACATAAGTCCATGACCATCCTGAGGTCACCAAGTGTCACCCCGGCAGCGTGTTCAGAATGTGTAGCACTGTGCATCCTGAGGCCAGCAGACTCGCCCTGGCAACTCAGATGCCGGGACCACGGCAGGGTCAGAATGCCCAGAGACTGGGGATCCTGGTCCACTTCATTGCCTGGTCAGAAGCAACTAGCTACAGAAGGACAGGGTGCTACTCCTGTGTGGGAAACTGAAAGATGGCCTCCTCTGCAAAGTGCCCAAAGGAAGGCAGGTGCCCAGAGGCCTCAATCATGACCTGGCAGGCATGTTCACTTCAAAGCTGCTGCCAAAGGGCACGGCCACCAGCCCTGAGGCAGCAGTGGCCTGCTGGCTAAGAAGGGGCTGGCCATAGAGCCCCATGTCTGTTTTGCGTCAGTGAAGAAATCAGAAAGGCTCAGGGTCCTCCTGTCCACAGAACCCTGAGGAAGCCCATGTCCCCCCAGCCAGCAGCAGGCCATAAGACCAGTCACACGTGGCATGTTCGGGGATGTCAAGGACAAGGGCATCTCCAGCTGCCCTTCAGAGAACCCTGAGCACACACGCTCGTCCGCTGCCTCTTGAGCTTCAGTGGTGCCAACCACCATGTGCTTGTCCTGCAACTTCACAGAGATCTTCTCAAAATCAGACTCCACTGATTTCTCCCATACTGGAATTTTTTCTATTTTTGGTGCTGGGACTGAACCTGGGGCACTTACCACTGAGCCACATCCCCAGCCCTCGTATTTTATATTTTGAGATAGGGTCTTGCTGAGTTGCTAAGGGCCTTGCAAAACTGCTCAGGCTGGCTTTGAATTCATATCCTCCTGCCTCAGCCTCTCAAGTCGCTGGGATTACAGGTGTGTGCCACCACGCCTAGCTGGAATTTGTTTATTTATTTATTTGGTATCGGGGATGGAACTCAGGGGCACTCGACTACCAAGCCACATGCCCAGCCCTATTTTGTATCTTATTTAGAGACAGGGTCTCACTGAGTTGCTTGGCGCCTCACTTTTGCTAAGGCTGGCTTTGAACTCATGATCCTCCTGCCTGCCTCAGCCTCCCAAGCAGCTGGGATGGAATTTATTTTTGAATGATTTTTGTTGATTATTAAAAATGCTAAACAGTGCAAAAACATAAAAATCATCTGAAGTATCACCACCTGTGCACACCTTGTGGGCAGACCCAGGTGGGCAGCCCCCAGAGCAGTGGGAAGCAAGCGGCACCTGGGGCCTTGCTGGTGTCCCTTACTCGACATAAGCACGCTCTCCACGGCCTCACAGAAGTGACGCAGCTGGCTCAGTGCACCCTCCGGGCTGTGCCGTGAGCACCCTGTGTAGGCTGTGAGGTGTGGAGCAGGGTGGCCCTGGTCCCTGGCATCAGGGTTTAAGTTCCAGCTCAGAACTCCGAGGCTGTAAGCTCCTGGGCCATTTAACTTCTGAGCGTGGACGATCTCTTATCCATAAAATGGGATCATAACCGCCTTGCCGTGTGGCTGTGACATCACGACACACAGGCTAGCAGGCAGAAGGGCACCAGTGTCAGCATCAAGGAGGTGGAGGGGAAAGGCACATGCCTCACCATACCCAGAGGCTTACCTGGATGCAGCTCATCTGCAGGCTTAGGCCAGCAGCAGGGAAAGAACCCACAAACCCAGGAGAGGGCTGTGTTCCTGCCAGGCTCAGCCCAGCTCCACGCTCTGCTGGGTGCTGCCGAGGCTTCCCCATCATGACAGTTCTGCATTCAGACAGTGTCACCCAGGTAGTGGGGCTACTGTGAATGAAGCCCACATCTACATCTCCCAGTGTTTACATAAGATTGCTTCTGCACAATCTCTGAATGTCCTTTTAGTTTCCTGAAAAGACAGGCATGGACTTTAATTTGTCTCAACTGAGTTTTGAAAGTTGATGCCTATCTTCAAGAAGCTGCAAGCCTTGGGCACTGCTGCTCTCTAGACCCCTGGTCTATCACTGAGGAGCCTCCCTCCGGGCTCTACCCAGCATGTAGACTCAGACCCAGAGAGCTTGTTCTCAAGAGAAAGGACACCAAAATCCTTGTGGAATTACAGCTGATGACAACGCAGAGAGAAACGGCAACCTTAATGGAACACTCTACTGATGGCTGAGGCCCTGCCCAGGCATGGGCTGTAATGAAACCGTGTTATCTGCTCAGGCACTGGGGCGCCAAGGAGCACGCTGGGCGGGCATCTCTGCATGCCAATTCACAGAACATGGCATCTGCTCTCAGGAAAAGAACCACATCACCAAGTCAACCAAGGTCTCAATCAGGAAACTGAGAAACTTCTATGACATGCAGCTTCCCACGCTACAAACATAAACAATCAAGGGAGCAGACAGGCAGATGGGGAGCAGAGGACAAGTGCTCACTCTGAAACAGGCGCAGGCCAGCACAGCTTTGAAGTCGACTCCGTCATCCCCAGAGCAGCAAAGCATGGAGCCACCACATGCCTGGGTGGCTCAGCAGCTCTTCCCGCAGGAAGACCAGTTCAGCCTGCAGGTCACAAGCACGTTCCATCCCGCCCTCACAAAGCTCCTGCCATAACTGTGAAGATTATGGGCTGTGTGGCCCCATGAACCAAGTCAGCTTGAGGAAGAAGAAATCAAAGAAAGCAGCTGGGCACAGTGGCCACACCCGTGACCCCAGCAACTCTGGAAACTGGGGCAGGAAGACCCCAAGTTCAAGGTCAGCCCAGGCAACTTAGCGAGGCCCTGGCTCAAAACATTTTGTAGAGGGGTGGGGGTACAGATTAGTGGTACAGCCAAACACCACCCCCCAAAGGGAGCACAAGTATCAACAGTCACCCAGAGCTCTCCCCAGCTTCATGGAGCACCAAGCACAACACCCACCATCTACAGCATCCCTGCCCTAGCCCCGCACTCCACACTGCTCCTGACCAGACAGTCAGATGGCCTCCTCTGTGAGTCCCAGCTGCCCCAGGACTACTGTGGGTGCTGATCCCTCCCCCTCCCACCACAGGGCACCCTCCTCAGGGCCGGACCCACTACAGCACTCAGTGTCCAACACCAAGGGCAGGACTGCAGGGCCACAGGGCCTGAACATTCCCACAAGTGTGGCGTGGTGGTCAAGACCAAACTGCTGGACAGGGGTCTGAGGACACTAGTATCCAGGTCAGGACATGGTGTGAAGTGGCATTCTGGGGCTGAGCTGCGGTGTGACGCAGCAAGGGCAGAACTCAACACGTAAGCCTTTCACCAAAATGGAATCTGACACTACAAACCTGCCTCAGGCAGAGGCAGCCATCCCACATGCTGAGGGTCCACCCCCGAGCCTCTGCCCTGGACAGTGAGCTACCGTGTTCCTGCCAGAAGAGCACCTGGACGGTCTCTGTCCGGGACAGGCCCTGGCACCCACAGCCCCCGAGGTGAGGAAGACCCTGTGAGGTGTGTGGACCAGGCACCACCAGGAAACAGGCCAAGGCTGTGGCGGGCAGAGCCCCCAACCTCAGGACCTTGCTCTGAATGAGAAAGGAGAGATTTTTCAAAAAAAACTTGTGTTTGCTACTGAGGTTTGTTTCTGGAGAGACAGAGCCCACTTACCAGCAGCATGGCACACACCTGAGCTGCCCTGAGACCACGCTCCTCACCATGGGGTGGGGCAGCACCACAGCTCTGCCAGGTGTGCGTGAGAACCCGGGAGGAAAGCAGACCAAAGCTCACAGGCCCAACCGACAGACTGCCCAGCACAGCCACTCCACGCTCTGGGCTCCACACACTTGTCCACACTGGGTCCCCAGAACCGTCCCACAGCCCTTGCTGTGATGGACCGTCTTTACACCACCTCATGCCACTTACGAAGCAGGCAGACGGCCCCTGAGCTGAGGAGTCGACCCTAGAAGAGGAAGGCAGTCTCCACACTGCCCGGCAACGGTGCCCACCGGATGCTGCAGCTCAGGAAGTAGCAGACGGCAAAGCACCTCCACCCAAGAGGGCAGCTCCCCCGAAAGAGTGCCACACGGCCAGCAGCACCCCAGAGGCACGACTTTCTACACCCTCTTCCTGAGGCTTCTGGGATCACAACCCAGGAGAAAGCAGAAAGTATTTGAAGGATATGGTAATTACATTTAAAAAAGCGTCGTGATTTAATAGTATTAATCTGACAGGCAGAAAAATAGGGTAACGTACTTAACAAATTTAACTAACCTCTCTTAGTACCAACTGCACTGTCATTCAAAGAAACACAAAAAATATACAACCAACGTTTTTTTTAAAGCTTACTGTAATATGCCTCATTTTGAAGATATTTACTAAAAAATTATGCTGCATAAATATATTTAGACAGGATCTCCCCCTCCTTAGAAAATTCATGTTTAAGACAGCAGTTTGAATGTAAAAGAAGTGACAGACGAGACAGTGGGAACTTTAACTATGTTAGAAAATGAGAAAACGCTCCTTTGGTGAATGCACAGGACAAAACGTCCACATGAAACCCGCTGACCTGCAGCCACTGGCTCTCCCGCTAACAGAACAGACTCACCTCACGCACAGACCCGCACACACTGCGCAGGTCAGGATACCTCTACTTCTACGATCCTGGACACCTGCACTTCCGTGGCAGACACTGGAGCTGGGACCCACTTCTGCTCCACCTGCACCCACAGAGCCTCAAGGCAAAGCCACACACCACATCCAGGGGACTGCACACAGACTGCAGCCTGTCACAGGAAGCAGTGGGGACTCTTCCACTCATGCTGTCATGCCAATGCTCAAGACGTTTCAGGTTTTGAGGAGTTTTAGAACATTTCTGTTTCTAGATTAAAGACACTCAACCTGTAGTAGGAAGTATGTCAACTATGAATTCGAGTTCTGCTTCATCAAGTACCATACGTGTGCCAGACATGTGAGGTGCCAGAGACATGGGCACAGGACACTGGTTCTGTCCCCAAGGAATGGTAATGAAGCTACTTAGGTACTGGCTCTTGACAGCTCTTTGAACCAGGGCATGTTCTTATAAGCCACGCCTGCTGGCTGCCTCCCTACTCCACAGCAGCGCCCTGGGCTGGCCCCTGGCCTCCTTTCTTGCCTACCCACACTCAGACTCTAAGCCACCTCATCTGATGTGGCTTCCTATACATCTTGGCACAGGCTTATTATTCTCTTAGCTCCCAGCCTATAAACCAAAGGTCCCCTGGACACTGCTCCACATTCGGCACACACAAAGCCAAAGTTCTGAAGCTCCCCACAAGGCAAGGCCTCCCCACATTTCTCAGCTAAGGCAGTGACCGCTGTCTGGTACCATCTCTCTCTCCTCTCTACCTACCCTTCTCCCAACCTGCAATCGTAAACAAATGCTACTTTCTTGACTTTCAAAACATATCCAGAGTTCAACCTCTTCTCACCCTGACCTAAGTCTCCATACCTCTGCTCCCGCTTATCAGAACAGTTCTGTCCGCATCCCTCTGCAACATATTCTCAACAAAGCAATAGCTCTTTGGTCAAACCCAAGTCCAGTGCTCCTACTTCTGCTCTCAATCCTTCCAAAGGGTCAATATCCTACTCAGAATAAATGCCCAAGTTCTCACTGTGACCTAGCAGGGCCCCACAGTTGTTCCTAACGACTTTCCCACCCTCTGCTCCAAGTTCTCTCACCCTAGGCCACTGCACCTGGTGACTCCAGCTTCCTTGCTGCTCTCAGATCTGCTCACTTGCCCTTCCTCCAGCACCACTCTGGGTCTTGGTCAGAATGTCACCTTCGAAGTGGGACCTATGCCAGCCCCACAGGCTGCAATTCCAAACCCCTTCTGCACAGTCCACATTCTATAGCCGGCAGGAGCCAAACCTCTTGCTGCTCATCCTGGCCCCCAACAGGATTGTTAGCTGCCCCAGGACAGTGCTTTTCATTTGTTTTGTCCACTTCTGGAGTCACAGGGTCTGGAACAATGACCAGCACACACCTAATATTCAACAGTAAATGCAGTTTACAGAAGAAATATCTATAAGAACAACCAGTAGCTGCATTACATGTGGCAAGGAAGGCAAATCTTCAAAGATCAAGGGAAGGTGGGCCATTCCAGTTATGTCAGAAGGAGAACCTCATATCCTAATAACATCATATAGATTAGGTTTCCCGTAGTTCGTTTTGTACTGGGGACTGAATGAGGTACCACTGAGCTACATCCCCAGTCCTTTCTTTTAAGATAGGGTCTCGCTAAGTTACTGAGGATGGCCTCAAACTTGGCCTCAACCTTCTGGGTTGCTGGAATTACAGGCATGTGCCGCCCTACACAGCTCTCTGCATGCATGTTTCTATCACCACCAGCAGAAGCCTTCAAATGCAAGCAGCTTTTCTACTTTGATCCTGAAAGCAGCAGCATTTGGTGTCCTATTAGGATGTCTTTATCATGTGACTACAGAACTCTATTATTAACTTGAACATGATTTTCACATTCAAGGTAACATGATATTAAATTGTGCTTTCTACCTTAACCATGTCTCTCATATGAATAGCCTTAGGTATCCAAACATTAATACCCCAACAAAGGTAGATAAGTAAATAATTCCATTCCTTTTTCCACTCTGTGTACCCAAAAAAACAGTTCGACAGTGTCTGGTGCTCATTCTAAAAAGCAAACTTCAGAAAATGCACATCTGGCTGATACACTCCTCAAGCAAGAGTTGGAGCTGTGCTTCCTGCCGCCGCCCACCACGGGAGCGATGATGACGTGCGCATTCACCGAGCACACGGTTCCCAGGTGGGAGCTTGGTAAGTCACGCCGCAGTCGTTAATAGGACAAAGCGAACGCCGTGCATTCGGACGACAGGTAGAACCAAACCGGCCCAAAGCCTTTGCAGCGCGCCGCTGTGCTTGAAGGAAGGCCAAGCGGTTCCCTCAAGAAATGGCAGAACCAACGCTGCTAGAGAACGGAAAGAGCCGGTCTAAAAGGTGCCCAGGGACAAGGGCGAACGACGCGCTGGGTGCAGACCTGCCTCCGAGGCACCTCGCCCGGCGGCAGGAAGGGCTGTGCCCGCAGCAGCTCCGCAGGACCCCGCGGGCTGGGCGCGCTGACGTCCCCGTCCCTCCGGCCGCAGAGGCAGCTACCCGCGTGCGAGAAGAGGCGCGCGCGGTGCCTCTGGGGCCCGCCCGGCAACTTCGCGGGAGTTCGGCGCTCGGCGTCCCCACCCGGCGGACCTGGCCGCGCTCCGCCGCCCACCGTGGCCTTCAAGCCCGCGAGCCCGGCCAGGCACTCCCGTGGGCCGAGGGCGAGGGCCCGGTGAGTGCCGCCTCCGCCCGCTGCGGGCCTGGGCCGGGCCGGGCGAGCAAGCGAGCGAGCACCGCCGCTAGAGGCCGGGCGCCGGCCTGCTCACCTGCGTCCATCTTCCCCGGCGGCGGCCGACTGACCGCGACGTCGCTCCGACGGCCGCAGCGCGACGCGGCGACGGGAAGCCGCGGGGGCCAAGAGCGCCACCGAACGCGGGAGCCGCCATGTCGGCGTACGGCAGCCGCCTGGGGCGGGGCTCGTGGGGCTCTGGGCCGCCGCTCGCTGGGAGTGTGGGGGCGTGGGGGTGCGGGCAGGCGTGGCCATCATGCCGTGCGACGGGGCGCGCGTGTATGTCGCCGTACGGCCGCGCTGGGCCCGGCGGCTCTGTGCGGGCCGCCGCCGCCGCCGCCGAGACGCCGAAGCCGGCAGCCGGTTGCGGCGGACGGGCGCAGCGCGCCGCCATTTTGCCGTACGGCGCAGCCGGCCCACGTCCCGGCCGTGTCGCCGCGCTCCCTCGGGGCGGGCCGGGCGGCGGGCAGTGAGGCCGGAGCCTGGCGGCGCGCTGGGCTGAGCCCGCGATGGTGATCTGCTGCGCGGCCGTGAACTGCTCCAACCGGCAGGGCAAGGGCGAGAAGCGCGCCGTCTCCTTCCACAGGTACGCGGCCCGCAGCTCGGCCCGCCACGCCCCCGGCCCGGCCCGGCTCGCGGGGAAACTGAGGCCGCGCAGCGGGCGCGGGAGGGCGGGCGCGGCTCCGCGTGACCTTGGCCCGGCCGCCGTCTCCAGGCCGGGCGCCGAGCTGAGGGCCGCCGAGGCCGCGCGGCGTCCCCGGCCCGCGTCCCGTCCCGCGCCGCAGGCCCTCGCCGCACCCGGCCGCGGCGCCCGGGACCTGCGCGGCCACCTGCGCGGCCAGCGAGGCCGGGGCCGCGCGCCCCCGGGCGAGGGTGGGAGGCGGCCCGGCAGGCCGACCCGGCCCGTCGCTTCTGAGCACGTGCCCCAGAAGTTGGCGGCACAGGCCGGGCCGGCGAGCGGGCGGTTGGCGGTCCTAACGGCCTCGGGCGTAGCGGGCCGGGCCCCCACCGGGGCCTCCGCGGAAAGGAGGCTAGGAGGTCACGTGGCCCCGACGTCCGCACTCTCCGCTGGGGTCTGTCCTGGCCCGCGGCAGCCTCAGGTGGGTTGGAGGACCCCAGGCGGATGGAGCCCAGACGGGCTCGTGTGGGCGCCGCTGTGCCTCGATGAAGTGGTGGACCAGATCTCTGGTAGCCCACGAAGGAGCTAGGATACCGTCCCTTGGCGTCTCCCAGCACTGCTTGCCGTATTTTTGTTTTTCTGATTTTCAAACTATGGCATCATACACAGGACGTTTACTATCCTAACCATTTTTAAGTGTTCAAGTGGCACTACATACATGACACTGTATGCAGAACTCTCTTGTGGTAAAGCTGGAACTGCATGAAACACTAACTCCCCATTTCTCCCCACCAGCCCACTGTCCGCTTGTCTCTGGGAGTGAGGACTCTCAGTACCTTACCAATGTGTACCTGGTGTCTGTGTGGATCTATAGGATGTATTGTGAGTACAGACAGTGTCTGTCCTGCAACTGGCTCATTTCACTCGTCATTACATCCTTAGGCTCACCTGGCTGGTGCACAGAACTACAGCCTTTGAGTCTTGCTCTAGAGCTAGGTCCACACTGGGACAGTCACCATGCCAGGTTCACTCTCTGGCCTCACGCCCCCATCTCTGCAGCCAGCACTGCCTGGCTTCTCAATAGTGGAATCGTCCTCCCTGGTTTAAGTGCCCAGAGTCTGCCTTCTAGGCACACCAGAGGGTTGGTCAGGGCTTAGCTTTCAGCAGCTACTTCTAGTTGTCCTGATGCCCTCTTGCTGGAGCCTCCTGTGTGCCCATAGGGCACCTGCCACAGCCTGTGAGGAGCCCTGTAGACTGGGGACTCCCAAAGGGTAGACAGTGGATCTTTTCCTCTCCTGTTCCAGTAGTAACTTGTAAGTACACAGTGTTCCTTAAGTTAATAGGGCACTGAACCACTAAGCCACATGCCTAGCCCTTTTTACTTTTTTATTTAGAGACAGAGTCTAAGTTGCTTAGGGCCTCACTAAGTGGCTGAGGCTGGCTTTGAACTCATGATGTCCTGCCGCAGCCTAGCCAGTGTCTGGGATCATACTTGAGTGCCTCCATACCTGGCTCCTTTATGTTTGTAGTGTAGTATTTTTTAAGCAGATAAAGTCAGTGCAGGTTTCCATGTTTGCAAAAACACTTGTTTTGATTTTATCATTGGTAATTTTAGGGGGAGACATTTAGTTATTTATGAGTACTTTGTTATTTGTCCATCAGGTTCCCCCTAAAGGACTCAAAACGCCTGATCCAGTGGTTAAAAGCTGTTCAGAGGGAAAACTGGACCCCCACGAAGTATTCATTCCTCTGTAGTGAACATTTCACCAAAGACAGCTTCTCCAAAAGGCTGGAGGACCAGCACCGCCTGCTCAAGCCCACAGCGGTGCCCTCCATCTTCCACCTGACTGAGAAGAAGAGAGGCGCTGGAGGCCATGGCCGCACCCGGAGGAAGGACGCCGGCAAGGCCTCAGGGGCCGTGAGGGGCCGTGGGAGCGCAGCAGCTGGGAGAGGGGCCGTGAGTCCCTCACCATCCTCCAGTGGAACCCTGATGGCCCAGCCAGAGCCCCGCAAGCCTAAGCGAGCCACTCTGCAGGGGGACGCCACACCCAGGACCACCCTAGAC
This sequence comes from Xerus rutilus, assembly GCA_028644305.1. Taxonomy (NCBI): domain Eukaryota; kingdom Metazoa; phylum Chordata; class Mammalia; order Rodentia; family Sciuridae; genus Xerus; species Xerus rutilus. Next base: position 160,544,873 of record CM053402.1, on the reverse strand, counting down.
CCTGGCAGCCAGGAGCAGGCACAGCAGTGTCTGGGACAGATCCAAGAAGATGGACCGGCCACGCCCAGGGCGGGCAGCCAGGGAGAGGCAGAAGGTGCTGAGGAGGCCCAGCGGGGCGGGGCGGACCGGAGCGGGGTGTCCGCGGACGACTTCACCCCCCCGGGGTCTGGGGCCTGCAGGTTCATTGGCTCGCTGCATTCCTACAGTTTCTCCTCCAGACACAGTCGAGAGAGGCCGTCTGTTCCCCGAGAGCCCATGGACCGAAAGAGGCTGAAGAGGGACGCGGAGCCCAGCTGCAGTGGGCACAGCCTGGGGCCCGACAGGAGCGCGGCCCGGAGCCCCCCGCGGTCCTCGCTCACCGCCACGCCGCAGAAGCCTTCGCAGAGCCCCTCCGCCCCGCCCGCCGACGTCACCCCGAAGCCCGCCGCGGAGGCCGTGCAGAGCGAGCAGGGCGACGCCAGCCCCATGTCCATCAATGAGGTCATCCTGTCCGCGTCGGGGGCCTGCAAGCTCATCGACTCGCTGCACTCCTACTGCTTCTCCGCCCGCCAGAGCAAGAGCCAGGTGTGCTGCCTGCGGGAGCAGGTGGAAAAGAAGAACGGCGAGCTCAAGAGTCTGCGGCAGAGGGTCAGCCGCTCCGACAGCCAGGTGCGCAAGCTGCGCGAGAAGCTGGACCAGCTGAGGAGAGCGAGCTTCCCCTACCTGAGCGGCCTGCTGCCCCCCAGCCGTGGTCAGTACCAAGCGCGTGCCCCTCCCTCCTCCTGAGAGGAGTCTCCTTGCGGCGCGGCTGTCGCCCGCTCTCTGGGTCTGGGATAGGGACTGGGAGTAGCCACACCTGGTAGACAGAAGACTCAGGTTAGATAGCTGACTGCACTTGCTCCTGACCGCACAAGGGGCACTGGGTATGTGGAGGCGTGGGCGCTTCACTGGGGGCCAGCCTACACCACACAGATCATGGTCCTGCGCAGTGGGTCTTTTGTGGACCCCAAAGGTCTGCTCCTGGTACATGCTCCCAGAGCCAAGTTCCACGCAAGTTAGAGTCTCACATAAATAAAACAAAGTAAACTCAGAGAAACGCAGGAGAGCCTTTCTGAACTGGTTTCTGAACATCCTTGAGGCTAAATCATTTTGGACACCTGTAGTCGTTTCCTTTAACATCTATCCAGTGTTAAAACGTCTATTCCAGTACACTACCTTCTGTTTTGTAAAAGTCAAAACACACAGAAATGTGCCCTAAGAAGTGGTGAGACCCCCTGCTCGCCTACCCCGCTCTAGCCCTGTTGGTGTTAGAACCTTGGTCTGTGGTCCTCAGACTGCAGCCTGTGCCCTTGTGCCCACGCTTTTCCTGCACACATCAGCAGGATGTGTCTGTATGTACTGGCTGTTTGTTTTCACCTTGTTTTACTTTTATATACTTTGGAAGCTGATTTCCCAGTGCTGGTTTTGTGTTGAGGACAGTGTCCTTTCTCTGCCCCACTGCTCGTGTCCCCTGTGTCAGCCAGTGGAGTCACACTTCTGGTGGGATGAGAGTTTCAGGGGCTTCTGAACCCGTTTCCAGTGCATGCTGCAGCTAATCCTTTGGAGTTATTAATTTTATTGCGTTAAGTTTCAGTGACGTCTCCTAAAGCAATCTGCTTTTTGAAATCTTTGGAGGTTTTGCTGTGGCTGAAGACAGGGTCTGGTCTTGTAACTCGCCTCTCCACCAGCTTCCTGCCAGGCACTCGGTCTCTTGGTTTCTGCAGAGGGTTCAGCCTTTTCCTGGGGTTCTGGAGGTGCCCTTTCTTCCTGTGCATCTGTCAAGTTCTGCTTTAGGTTTCAAGACCTTGTTATTAGATGTGTTTATTATCGTAACCTAGTGTCACAGAGAAACCCTCTGTTAGGTTTGAAGTCTTACTGCCTCCAAGTTCTCAGTCCTTTCCTGTTACTTTATTTGATAACTATATTTTTAATTCAGTCTGAGAATCATCATTTTATAGAGTAATGCATTACAGTTGTGATTACTGATATGTTGGAATTTGGGTCTGCCTTTTATTTTTTAATTTGTTAGCATTTCTTTTTCTGTTCTTCCAGTTTACTTACTTTATTTATTTTTTTATTTGGGGCGGGATACTGGGGATTGAACCCAGAGGTGCTTAACGACTGAGTCACACCCCAGCCCTTTTTATTTTTTTATTTTGAGACAGGGTCTCACTAAGTTGCTGAGGCTGGCCTTGAACTTGTGATCCTTCTTAGCCTGGTGAGCCTCTGAGGTTGCCACCTCTGGCTGTTCTTTTGTTTTGAAGATGAACATGGAAACCTGACTCTAAGTGGTAGAGCTGAATGATTCCCATGTGCTAGGATCCTGGTTCTACCATCTCTTTTCCCCCTAAAGCAACCCTAAGTATTTAGAGTTGAGCATACATTCTTTTGGTTATTTAATAGTTTTTTCAAAAATTCATATTGCAGTGCAGTTTTGAGAGTGGTGAGTTAGGTGTTGTTTCTGCATCTGTGGGCATAGGGAACCCTTGGTCGAGACCTAAAGTGACCCTCAGCACCTGTCTGATGTGGCAGATGCTGCCCCTTTGTGGGTGGGCAAGGGCGCTTCTGTCCCGGGGGTGGAATGCCGTGGCTGGAGCGGGAGTGGGCCTCGCGTTCGCCCCTGAAGTGCCCCTTGGTTGGAAGCTCCTGCGTGTCCACGTGTGCGAGGTGTGCTTCCTTCGCCACGTCCTCCCTGGTGCTGGGCATTGAAGGATGATCTTACATGGCCCTAGGGGGTGTAGATTTTGCTGATCCTCCAACTGCTGTGGAAGGCTGCCATGGGAGTTCCGGGGGTGAGGGGCTCTGCCCACTGCAGTGGTCCCAGGGTAGACAGCTGTGTCTTGGACTTAAGGGCGGGGGTGTTGAAGGATCATGCTGGGGGAGCTAAGAAGGAAAGGAGCACCCAGGCCAACGGCTGGGCTGGGCTTAAGTGCCCAGGAGGATGGGGGTGCCTTCCCTGCTTCCTGAGGGGAGCAGGCTCTGAGCCCCAGGGACTTCCAGGTGCCAGTGCTGGGGTATGAACAGGCATCTAGCCTCCTGGGGGATCAGGTGAGGTCAGCGTGTTTGAAGCCCTGGGACGGGATGCCTCTCCCAGGAGCCGCCAGGTGGACCCAGGAGAGGAGTGAGGAGGATCCCTTAGGGAAAGGGCTTTCCAAGGGAAGTGAAGCGGGGTGTCTGGACCCCAGGCTCACTGAGGTGGTGGGAATGAGGTGGGTGCAGAGGCGTTGCTGGGGAGGCGTGGCATGGGGCTCCCCAGAGCTGCCTCCATGAAGGACATGGACAAGTGGACAGTGGCCAGAGAGGCCGTGACCCCGGAGGAGTCTCGCCTGTTAGTGTTGGGGAGTGGACGGGTCCTGTGGGTCCCTGTGGAGGCCCTAGGCTGGGCTCCCACCAGCCTGGTGAATGGCGGTGGGGGGGCAGGGGGAGGATGGGTGTGCCTTGTGTCCCTGTACCTCTGTTCCTGAGCCTCAAGGCCGGGCCAGGGCTGGGAGAGAGCCTGGCCCCCTAGCGTCTGCTCAGGTGCTCCTCAGCTCTGGCCTTGGCGGTCTGCAGGGGAAGTGCTCTTCAGTGGTGAGTGTCGTGGTCCTTCAGAGATGCGGGAGGGAGGGCCGCCCGCGTCTGCTCAGTCCTGTCTCTTCAGCCCGTCCCTTTACTTGCACACAGGTTCTCAGGGGAGCAGCTGGGCAGGGACCCAAGGTTGGGGCAGGCTGTGGCCTCCAGGTTGCTCCTGCCAGCAGTCCCAAGGGTGTGTTCCTTGGGGCTTGTCCCCTTGCTGGCTGCTGTTGCCCACCTTGCCCTCTGACCATGTCCTTGGTGCAGCAGTGTTGATCTCTGTTGGTGACCGTTCAGCTGTTTCCCTGGTTTAGTCATTGAACGCTTGCTTCAGAAATCCGTGTTCTTCCCTTTCCTTTGATTCATTATCTATATATAATTTCTGTTTTTTATTTTTTTTGGTAGTAGTACTGGAGATTGAACCAAGGGGTGCTCTACCACTGAGCTACATCTCTTACCCATCCCCCTTTCTTTGTTTGGTACTGGGGAATGAACCCAGGGGCGCTTAACCACTGGGACACATCCACAGCCCTTTTTATTTTTTATTTTGAAACCGGGTCTCACTGACTTGCTTGGGGCCTCATTAAGTTATTGAGGCTGGCCTAGAACTTGTGATCCTCCTTCTCAGCCTCCCAAGACACTGGAATTACAGGCATGCTCCACCACGCCCTCTCCTCCCCTCCCGCCTTTTATTTCTTATTTTCAGAGGGTCTTGCTGAGTCGCTGAGGCTAAGCTTGAACTTGGATCCTCCTGCCTCAGCCTCCAGAGTCACTGGGATTACAGGTGTGCTTGGCCCATATTTTAATTGAGTTGTTTTCTTACCCTTCATTTCTTGAATGTTAAATGTTCTTTGTGTAGTTTGGCTACGAGTTCTTTATCAGGTGTGTTTTACAAATATTTTCTCCCTGTCTGGCTCTTTACAGTGTCTCTGGCAGATCAGAAATTTTCTGTTTTAACAGAGTTCAGTATATCAAATTATTTTTAGGTGAATTATGCTTTTGCTGTTATTTCTAAAAACTCAAGTCCAAATCCAAAGTTGCCTAGACTTTCTCCCATGTTTTTCTAGGAGTCTTATAGTTTGCATTCTTTTTTTCTTGGTACCAGGGATTGAACTCAGGGGCACTCGACCACTGAGCCACATCCCTCCCCCCCCCCCCGTTTTGTGTTTTATTTAGAGACAAGGTCTCACTGGGTTGCTTAGCACCTCACCATTGCTGAGGCAGCTTTGAACTCGCAATTCTCCAGACTTAGCCTCCCAAAGTGCTGAGATTACAGGTGTGCGCCACTGCGCCCGGCTAGTTTGCATTTTTATTTTATTTTATTTTTTAGTTTAGATGAACACAGTTCCTTTATTTATTCATACTTATGTGGTGTTGAGGATCAAACCCAGTGCCTCATACGTACTAGGTAAGCACTGTACCACTGAGCCACAACCTCAGCCCTTATAGTTTGCATTTTACATTTGTGTCTGTGATCCATTTTGAGTTAATTTTTGTAAATGTCTGTGTCTGATCCTTTTTCTCTTTTATGATGACCCACGTGTTAAGCAGGTTGTTTTTCTTCATCAACTTGCCTATGCTTCTCTGTCAGGAATCAGCGGCTTTTCCTAGTGTGGGGTGTCCCTCTCTCGGGGTGACCGTTGGTCTTGTGCTTGTTCCGTTCCACACAGCGCTGATTCCTGTAGCTTCACAGGAGCCTTGCAGTGGGACAGCTGCCCACCTCGTTCTTGTCCTGTGGGTTGCCCTGGGTTTCTCGCCTTCCCCTCTACCTGGAGTGTCAGTCTGTGGCATCTCCAAAGCCGTTTGCTAGGGCTGTGGTTTTGTGTTGAATGCATCAGTCAAGTTGACTGACATCTTAACATGTGAAGTCTTTTTTCAGTTCATGAACATGAGATACTTCCACTTATTTAGCTCTTATACAACATCATTTTTATTAGTTTTGTGGTTTTATCAAAGTATACACATATTTTGTATATGTGTTTCATTAAATTTATTCCTGAATATTTCCACTTTGGGTGCAAATAGGAATTTTGTTGTGTTCTAGTTTCAGGTTTCAGTGGCTCGTTGCCAGTGTACAGGAAAGCAAGCGACTATGTTTTGCAGCCTTGCTGGAGCTGCCTGTTAGTTCCAGGAGTTTTCTGTGGATTCTTGAGTTTTTTTCTGCATTCATATTGTCCACAGCCAGTTCTGTTTCTTCCTTCCTAGACCATATGTCTTTCTTTTTCTGCTCCTATCGCACCAACGAGGGCTTCAGAGTGGTGGTGAGCAGTGGGGAGAGGGAGCAGCCTTGCCCAGCTCCTGGTCATGGCAGCAAAGCTCCCCATCCTCACCGTCAAGCAGCGTGATGCTGTGACATAAGAACTGTGGGTTTGATCTTGCCTGGCTCCTGGCACAGTGCTCCTAAGACTCTGCATTTCCTGAGTGATGGCAGAAAGGAGTCTTTGGTGTTTTTCAGAAGGCTTTTCAACCATATCTCAGTTGTGCTTCTGAGGCTACTCCTGGAGGTGGGACTGGTCACTGGAGGGTTGGAGCTGAAAGCTTCATCGACTCCACCCTGGGTGTGAGCTATAGACTAAGCTAACCACTGGCAGCCAGTGGTGAACCAGTGCACCCAACAGTGAGGCTCTGTACGGACCCTAGAGAGGCAGAGGGCTGCCGTAGGAGCCACCATGGGAGGTGCCTGAGGCCGGGAGGCACCTTCCCCCACACTGGCCCTCCATGGTCCAGACGTCCAGTCGTTCCACCGTGGTCGAGAGCACACAGTGTATGATTTCTGCTTTTACATGGGTTACGGTGTGTCTTAGGCCTGGAGTGTGGCTCTCATGGTGAACGTCCCCGTGAATTTGAGAAGAGTGAGGGCAAAGCCATCCCAAGAGGCCTGCTCCATCCGTCAGGGCCAGGGTGTAGGGGCACAGAGCTGCTGCTCCAGGGTGCCTCACCCAAGGGCCGTCACGCCTTCCTGAGGAGTGTCCCCTCTGGGTCCCCAGGGCTTTCCCACCCTGGTGTCTTTTCCGCATTAAGTGCTTTCTCTGGTTGCGATAGCATGGTGTACCTTTCTCTTTTTTTTATGTGTCTCTATTTAAGAAGAGCTGCTTATGGACAGCAGATAGGTGGATTTTATTTTTAAATCTGCTCTGGTGTCTGTCCTTTTCGTCAGGTTTTTATTATTATTTTTCCTTTTTGTGACTCTGTTTGACAGTGTCTCAGCTGGTGTGCTTGGGCCAGGCCCAGCTGCTAGGTCCGGGTGGCCTGTGTGCAGCTGCCTCTCCCAGCTGCCCTGCCCTGCCTCTCCCAGTGTCCCCTCACGAGCATGCCAGTCCTGCTTCTCCCTGTAGTCGGCCATCCACACTCATGATGAGGCTGCTTTGCCCAGCACTGTGCCATCCGAAGGTGCAGCATGGGCCTGTGACGGAGGCCCACTGTCCCTGTGTCCCTGCGAGTCGCGCTGGGTGTCAGGAGGAGAGGAGAGCGCCCACCTGCCCGCCCTCCCCCGCGGGGCGCACACTGCTTCTGCAGGCACTGAGCACCCTCCAGCCCTGCAGGCCCTGGGAAGACTACTCGGCCCCTAAGCTCAGCTCCTCTCAAGCCTTGTCTTCTGTAGTCAGGGCAGTGTGCGGTGCGAGGGTGTTCTGGTCTCCAGCGTGCTCGATGTTCTCTGCCACCCCTGCTTCTGAGGTCTGCTGTCTGTTGCCAGTGTGGGGAGATCCTCAGCCATTGTCCCTGCCTGTGCTTCTTGTGCCCCTTCCTGCTCCCTCTGGCACTCCCACTGCTCTTGTGGGATGCTCTGGGCACTGGCCCAGGGCCTGCTGGTGCTCCGACTCCGGTGTTGTGTGGTGCCCCTTGTTCCTCTGTCCTTCAGTCGGGGAGGTTTCTGGTGACTCTTCCCTCAGCCCTGAGGAGCCACTGAAGGCAGTCCTTTCTGCAGCAGCGTCTTTATCTGAGCACGCCCTCCACTCCTGTGCATCTCCTGTGTGGCTATCTGCTCTCACAGGCCCCATGCCCTCCAGTGCAGCGCTGAACTTGAGAGTCATTGTTCCACATCCTCAGTCTGATGACTCCAGCACCCAGCCAGAGACCTGAGGTGGGGCTTGCTGGGGCAGAGCCCTGAGTGGGCAGTGCCAGGCTGCGGCCCCAGGAGAGCCCCTGCCTGCTGGCACTCAGCCTCACTGCTGCTGCCACTGTGCGGCCCTGCACGAAGGCCCTGCAGCTGCTGCCCAGGTCAGCAGACCTAGCTGTGGTTGTGTTAAGGAGCCGTTTATGGCCCTCTCCTGGTTCTCCAGGTTTAGGAGCCACCTCTGGCTCCCTCCCTGTGAGCCCACAGGAGGTCATTTTGGTTTCTGTCTCTTTTTTGTTTTTCTTGTTAGATGGGAGTGTGTTGAGCGCACTCCCTGCCAGAATTGAGACTGGAAGCCCCCCACATTACTTTTGATCTGGTTGTTGATAATATGTGAAAAGGTTGCTAACTTTAGAACTTAGTCACTGTAGCAGATTCTCATACAATTCTAATTGTTCCTGAGTCTTTTGACTGAGTAGATGGTCACGCCTGGTGTCCACAGATCATGACTACGTGCAGCTTTTGGTGCTTTCAGTGCTGCAGAAACACTTGCCCTGCCCTCCTCGTGGAGGTTTTTGGTTTTTTTTAAAATATTTTTTGGTTGTCAATGGACCTTTATTTTATTTATTTATATGTGGTGCTGAGGATCGAACCCAGTGCCTCACGCGTGCTAGGCAAGCGCTCACCACTGAGCCACGATCCAGCCCCTTATTTATTTATTTATATGTGCTGAGAATCGAACCCAGTGCCTCACGCGTGCTAGGCGAGCGCTCACCACTGAGCCCCAGCCCAGCCCCCCTCGTGCAGCTTTTGGTGCTTTCAGTGCTGCAGAAACACTTGCCCTGCCCTCCTTGTGGGCTCTGATTGGGTGTACACACCTCCACTTCAGGGCTGACACAGCCAGGGCCTCGGCAGTGCTGGGGAGAGCCGGCAGCTCCGCGTGCCGCAGCAAGGCAGTGCCTCTCCCTGGCACAGCCCTTGCCGGCCCTCAGCTTAGCATCTCCTCCACGATGTGCTGTGCAGTGAGTGCCATTTCCTTGTGTGACAGTGGGAGACATCCTTGTCGCCAGAGCAGAGTGATGTGAGGTGGCCCCACCAGGAAGGGCCCTGCCCTAGGCCCAGGGTGTGCCTGCGCTGGCCCAGCAGCAGGATGAGCACAGGAGGAGTGGAGGCCATCCCACTAGAAGACAGGGTGCAGCCAAAAGCTGTCCAGGGCCGTCTGCCCGGCTCACTGTGGCTCCCTCTGCTGTGGCCAGTGGTGGCAGAGGGTGCAGTCTCCTCCTCTGCATGGCACAGCTGACCTCCTGGCCTGTCCCTGCAAAGCGTCCAGCTCTGCAGCCCTGTGCGCGTCACTTCCTCACGAGCAGTGCTCTTCTGAGTGGACTACAGTTCCCAGCATGCTCCTGGACCTAGCATCTGCTTCCCGCCGCGCCTCCACAGCCAGGTGCAGACATTTCCCGGTTGGTAGTGGCAGAAAACAACCTTGAGGAACCTTGCCGTGTGCTGGAGTCTGAAGACTGGGGATGGGTAAGCCTGCTTTCAATGTCTTGGGCTAGGAAATGAAAGTTTAAATTTCTTGTACAAAATTTAAATTTTTATTTTTGCATTTTGGTTAGATTTTAATAAAAGAAAAATGAGAGCAGAAAAAAATGCGGAGAGAAGCCTGCCTGGTTTCTTTGAGGAGCTGAAAGTTGCAGATCCGCTAGATCCTCATTCATGACACTTTTGCTTCGTTTTTAAATTCACTTTATTTTTGTAATGAAGTCTGATTCACACAGAGGGAAAGGTCCAGCTCTTGGCATACGGTCTGACGAGTTTCAGCACACATCCAGGCTCCAGTGACCACACCACCAGCCCCGGGTGTCACTGAGGACAAGGCTGAGAGGCAGTGCCAGGACCCAGGGAGTGGGAGGTGGGCGGGGACCAAGGCTCTAGGCCCCAGGTCCACTCAGGGTGCTGCCTGGTGAGGTGCGACTGACCCGTCCAGCCTGCCTTTGGTGTCCACATCAAGGTCGTGACAAGCAGAGGGTGGGAGGGCAGCGAAGGCGAGGGGTGGCCTGCAGTGGCCTATTGCAGCCCTTAGGGCTCTGAGCAGCACCTGTGCCTTCTGGAGGACCTGCTGGACTTCAGTGGACACACAGGCACCTTACCTGCCTGCCTTGTCCAGTGTTGGCCATGTCCAGGCGCTCCGGTACCTCCAAGTGCTCCAGCCACAGGTCTTTTCGAGCCAACACCCGCTGCATACAGGCCTGGGCACCTTGCCCTGTGTCTCCCCTGAGCTTGCCCACCATTCCCGTCACCAGCCCTGTGCAGGCAGCACTCACTTTCCTACTGCCTGCCTCGGGGTGCCTCCCTGACTACAGGGTATCAGAAGTGTTGCCCCTTCCTCTGGAGAGTCTGTCCTGTTGGCCCCAGGCTTCCAACCTGCAGCCTCCCACCTCTGTCCAGTTTCTCCCCACCTGAGCCTCCGGGCACAGCTCCTGTCAGAGAAGGCCTCACTCAGACCTGTCCACCCAATATCACAGAGCTTAGAAAGGACAGAGCACAACCCTGCGCTCACCCAAAGGGCAGTACACTGCCCTGCCTCACCCCCTCTAGCCCTGTGGATCAGCTGGACACTGAGCAGCTTGTGGCCTGGGTAGCCTGGCTTCTGAGGGTCTTGCCCAGCCAAGGCCTCACCCTGGGCCCATGCCGTGCCTGCAAGACCCCCAGGCCTTGTCACGGGTTCCCTTGCCTCCCAGGCCCACCACTCTGCACCTTCTGTACCACCCCCCTGCTCTACTCCCCTTCTGCGGGCTCCTGCATCTTTGATGTCTCCTGTGTGCGCAGCGTACTCCTGTGAGCCTCTCAGGCTGCAGCAGAAGCTCCTGGGGCTCTCCTGCCTTCGAGGCCAGAGTGTGGTAGCCAAGGCTGTCGCGAGGGACACGAGGCCGAGGCCGGGTCCCAGCTGAGACTGCCTGGACTGAGTCCTGTCCTCCCCAGGTCCTCACAGGTGTCCCCTGCAGGTGCTGGGGTCTGTCGCACTTGCTCAGTTAGATGGGTTGCACACTGGTGACTGAACGCCTCCCTCCAGGGCCAGCACCCTGGCGTGGCCTGCTGCTGCCTGGAGCCCACTGCCTGTGCCCCTCCACAGCTTGACAGCACCCTCTCAGACACAGCGGGGCAGTCAGGTTTCTTCTGACCCTCAGGAGCCACTGATGGGGACAGTTTGTTGAGTGACCACCAGCCTTCTTACCAGCCAGGGAGGAGGATGGGGAGGGACAGCGTCTGACCTCAGGCCACAATGCAGCCAGTGGGCACTACTGGCCCTGACTCCAGGGCTTCAGGCCCACCTCACTTGCCTGTGTCGTGAGACCAAGTTCCTCAGGCTCATGGGCAGGATGGCCAGGGACAAGGGTAAATGGCCCACACCACAGCAGGAGCTCTTTGTTTTCATTTGGAAAAATCTTTAGAAATTGAGGGATTTTATCCCCAAATCAATATTTCTGGCTTTTCCTAAGATCTGAAGACAAGCAGTGCGTGGCCTCATCTGGACGTGACATTGGCACCCTGGGCAGGGTCCTGCAGGCTGGGTGCCGAGTGGCCCTTACGCATAGGTGGGAGACTGATTTTAGTCATCTTGGACTTAAGCCCTGTCTTCAGCAGGCGACTGCCAGTGGTCCAGGTCCTGGGGCGCTGGGGTCCTTCTGTTCTTGTCCAGCACCAGGGGGCCTCTTGCAGTCAGCATATCTCTGAGCCCTCACCTTCCCGTGCCCTTGCGTGGCCTCTGGCCTCTGCCTCTCAGGGTGGCCGGATCCATGTCTGGTCTTCCGTGTGGAGAAGCCCACTGCATCCCCTCAGTGTGGCCAGGCCTGTGCGGCGTGTGCCTGGGTCTGGCTGCTCACTGGCACTCTGCTCCCTGCTGTGGCCTGGCTATGCTGCTGGACACCGCATCCTCGCACCTCTCGTCAGGCGGGGGGACTGCCTGCGGCTGTGGTGAGCACTTCGTCCTGGCTTGGGCGAGGAAGTGTAGTCCTCCTTCCTCTGCCCTGAGCCTGAGAGCGGGCTGCCTGTGACCCTCCACACTCCACCACGGCCAGGCCACTCTGCCTTCTGCTCCCAGTTGTTTCTGAGCGCTCCCGGGCACTGTGCCGCGACCGTGGGGGTGGAGAGCATGTGGGTCCTCCTTTCTGTTCTCTGCCGGCCTGTGGCTCGCCTGTGTTCTCCCCAGAGCTCTTGCACTTGGGTGAATGGTCTTTCTTCACAGAGGGCAGAACTCATCGTGCCCACCTGCAGTCCCAGCAGCTCAGGAGGCTGCAGCCAGTCTAGGCGATTCAGCAACACCCCGTCTCAGAATGTGAATAGATACACCAGAGGTGGGCACACCACACCATTTGCTCCGAGGGCCCAGAACAGCTGTGTGTTTGTGCCTAGTAGCTTGCTGAGGGTCGGTGGTGTGCTTTGTGAGGCACTGGCCTGCCCTGTACCTCAGCAGGTGTGGAGCCTCCCTGGTCTCTCTTCTCAGCAGCCTGGAGGGCCATGGGGGACAGGAGCACTCACCTGCCTCCAGCCACCCTGGGCCCATCCCCTCCCTGTCTTCTAGCCATGTGGTGACTGTCCCAGCTAACTCCCGCAGCCCCTGTGTGTTCTGGTGGCTGTGATTCTATGTAACCTATTTTCCCTGAAAATGGAGCTCAGGAAAAAGCTTTTATCATAAGCATTCTTATTTTCTTAATTCCGGAAAAGGTGGAGATCATTCTGACCTACCTGGTCACATCCCCAGGAAGACTACAGGCAGACTGAGGGTCAGAGGAGCAAGGTCACTGTCTGTCTGCCTCTCTTCTGCTCTGTCTTGTGGACTGTTTTCAAATGCCAGTGTGTGTCTCCTGCTCTCTGTCTCCCTTGCCCTGTTTTTGAGGACTGCCCTCCAGGCTTTGGGAACGGGCCTGGGTTCAGATGTCCCTTTAGTGAGTGGTGTGGTCCCTCCAGGCCAGCGGCCCCAGTCCTGTCTCCTGCATGGCATCCAGCTCTATTGCTGCTGCTGCTGAGCATCTCCCCACCAGGGGGCAGGTGTGGCTCATCCCAGGCCCGGTCTGTGGAGCCTACTGGCCCACAGGACTGGCTTTTGCCTGCCAGCCTCAAGTGTGTGGGCAGGACAGGACAAGTACTTCTTGAACAGACAAGAAGGTGCAGGACTTCCCCACTGAGGACAGGCATGCTACATTCCAGCCATGACCCTCAGTGCACTGACCTCTGGACGTGGGTGCTGCCACCTCATGCTGACCTCTGCGAAGGGCCACAGCAGGCACTTGTGCTGCCCTTACTGGAGAGCCTTGCTGTGTGCTAGAGATGGAAGCTGCAGGCCAGGTTCTGGACCCCTGGACTAAATCACAGGCAGACCAGCCCCTGTCCTCTCCCCTGTGCCCAGGCTGCTAAGTTGGCCAGGCCTGCACTGGCCCATCCCTGGGCTACAGCACCGCCCAAGGGCCAGGTCAGCTGGTAAGAGCCATAGGCTGGGCCTCGTGACGTTGGCCCTGATGGCTGTCCTGTGCGTGCCATACTCCTGGGCCAGAGCCTGGAAGGCCTGCGGTGCGGGGAGAACATTCCTTCTCAGTGCTGAGCCTAAGAAAGCTCCAGACTGAGCTTCTTCAGAGCCACGGCTGTCCATCAGTCTGACCACAGGCCTGCGCTGCCGCGGACGCAGATCCTTGTGTCAGGGTTTCTGGCACTGGGCCTGCAGCTCGTCCTCAGTCTGTCTGCATCTCTGGCATCCGCCATGGCAGCTCAGCCTTCCGGGGGCTCAGGCCAGAACCCTCAGAGCCACTCTGTGTCACGCTGACCTCTGGGGGTCCTGAGCTCGACCTTCCCCCACCTCCCATCCTTCCACTTGGCCAGACTATCCCCTCCACCACTGCTGATTTGGAGGGTTTGTTTGTCCCCAGGCCCCAGATGGAGCTGGTCTGGAGGGCGTGGCAGGTCTCGCCTTGGCTGTGGGTGGGATCGGCCCAGCCCCTGCACTTCTGCTGCTCCCTGGTGCTCCAGCCTCTAGGGCAGGCACTGGGAGGCAGGGATGTAGGTCCTGGCTGGGGAGGAGCCCTGGCTCACGAGGCACTTCACCCTGGTGACCTGGGGTCACACAAAGCCACTCAGCAACACTCAGTTCCCACCACCTGCCATCCTACCTCTGCCCACCCCCAAGCCTCTCAGCCCAGCTTCGGCGCTGCTTTCTGAGGCACGGTGGGGGGACCTAGCGCCTGCTCTGTAAGCTAGTCAGTCACCTTCCAGTCCCACACCCCAGTCCTCCTCACCGTGCCCTGCCCTGCGCCCGTGCTTGGACTTCATCTCCAGGTCCCTGACCCCGTGTGGGAGCTGCTCTGTGCCCTTATTTGGCACCTGAGGGCCTCCCCTTCCCTGACCACCAGGCTCCTCTGGGCCACGCGAGAGGTTCTGACAGTGGGTCTTGCGCGTGGCGTGCTAGTACCTCCTGAGGCCTGCTCTGGCAGTGTGTGCCTTTCCCCTGGAAACTCCGCAGGCTGTTGCAGGAGGCCTCTGACTGCTGTCCTTCTGTCCTCAGAGCCTCCCAAGATGAACCCAGTGGTGGAGCCGCTGTCTTGGATGCTGGGCACCTGGTTGTCTGACCCTCCGGGAGCTGGGACCTTTCCGACCCTCCAGCCCTTCCAGTACCTGGAGGAGGTACACATCTCCCACGTGGGCCAGCCCATGCTGAACTTCTCGTAAGTCTTCACTATAGGCTCCTGGGTTCAGGCTGATCCAAAACAGACACCAGGCAGGAAGGTGCAGCAGGAACCTGTGGGCCTCTTCGCTCCCAGAAGCTGGCAGCTGAGGCAGGAGCGGTGGAAGGGTCCTGATTCCATCATGTACGTGAAGGATTGGGCAGACCACAGAACCACAGGCTTGTTGACCACACAGAGCAAGTGCAAGTGCTTGTTTAAATCCCTGATTTCAAGCTGAATCCTGTGTGGAAGTTAGTCACCCCAGTATTGCTGAGAGCAAGGGGCATGGCTTTCTTTTGTATTTACCCTTGAGCTGGCTGAGGATCGAGGAATCTGTTAGCACTGTGGCTCTCAGAGTCTTCACCTACAGTAAAGCAGAGCTCCTCTGAGGTCCTCAGCTGTGTCCCATGCCACACTCACTGGAAGAACACTGCTGGTCTGGAGGAGGCAGAGCTCCCAGGGTCTCTGCAGTGAAGACGGAACTGTGTGCCTCCTCCCGCCTCTGCTGTCTGTGTGACAGTGGCAGCGAGTCAGCCTGGGGCAGGGGCCTCCTCGGAGGTGCTCAGGACCAGGCCTGTTCCAGGCTGCACAGTGCTGGGTTAGGGATATGTGCACAGACTACTGGTTGCACACTCTAATCTGGAAATCTGAAATCTGGAATGCTGAACAGGCTAAGCCTTTCCAAGCCCTGACGTTATGCCATTTTGAGTTTCAGATTTTAAAAGCTCCCCTTGTATTTGTGTAACACCTCCAGTCTTGGAGAGATTTAGAAGATCTTGTTTAAGAACACTTTCACACCGGGCTCAGGGATCCCTCCACCTCAGCCTCCCAGGCCGCTGGACATAGGCACCACCACTGTGCCCAGGCGTGGTGTTCTTGACTGAGCAGACAAGGGCATGTGAACCAGAAGTGGGTGTTTGAGTCAGCTTTGCCTCACTGTGGCCAGAAGACCCAACAGCACCTTAGAGGAGGGAATTCCAAGGGGCTCACAGTTCCTGAGGTCTCAGTCCACAAATGGCCGCCTCTTCTGCCCTGGGCCCGAGGGGAGGCAGCAAGTCACAGGGGAGGGTCCATGGAAGAAGCTCATGTGGGGTCAGGAAGCCGGCGAGCAGGGCGGAGGTACACAGGAATGACACACCTTGCAGGGCAGCCATGCCCACCTGCTCACAGTCCCCACAGCCAGCCATTCACAAGAGGTCAGGAGACAGCCATCACAGTCTGATCTATAACGGTGGGATTTTGGGTGGTACCAATAATGCAGACCAGTATCATCAGCCTCTTTAAACTATGGCCTGCAGCCAGAGGATCAGAAAGCCCATCTTGTAACCAGCATGAAAGAACAATGGAATGGGACCTGGTGTCAACACAGTGCTGGCAAGTGTGTCCCCTGAACTCTCAAAGGGTGTGTGTCTCACCAGGCAGGGTGCAGCCACTGGCCCTGACCTGTCAGAAGTGCACCTGTGGGAGTTGTAGACAGAC
The DNA here is from genome assembly GCA_028644305.1 of Xerus rutilus. Taxonomy (NCBI): domain Eukaryota; kingdom Metazoa; phylum Chordata; class Mammalia; order Rodentia; family Sciuridae; genus Xerus; species Xerus rutilus. The sequence continues at coordinate 160,529,057 of CM053402.1, read as the reverse complement.
TCCATGCGTGTCCTGGAGACATGGAGGGAGGTGGTCTCCAGGCGGTGGGCACGTGCCTAGTGGGAGCCATGGGCCCCTCTTCCTTGTGCTCCTGCACCTGCCACAGGGGTACATGCTGGCCAAGGATCACGCCCCAGCCCAGTGCCTGCTGTCTCCACCACACAAACCAGCTGGACTGGGGCAAGGGGTAGCTCAACAGAGGGAGGTTCTGGAGCTGTCCCCCATGTCCTTGGGTACTTGGGCAGCACTGTGCGGGAGGTGGGTGACCAACAGGCCTGGGACAAAGCACCAGAGGAGTAGACATGAAAGTGAGGCGGGACCTGGATGGGTAGAGGTAGCAGAGCCCAAGAGAAGTCATACCTCAGGTGAGACTGCAGCGCCGTGGCCCGCAGCCCCTCCGGGTGCCTCCACATGCAGGGGCGGGTACTGGCGGGCCCAGGGCTGCCTCACGTCTCAACTTCCCAGGTTCAACTCCTTCCACCCTGACACGCGCAAACCCATGCACAGAGAATGTGGCTTCATCCGCCTCAAGCCCGACACCAACAAGGTGGCCTTCGTCAGCGCCCAGAACACAGGTACACCCACACCCAGTGGAGCAGGGCTCACTGGCCAGTGGAGCGGCCAGCAGGGCCCTCCCAGGAGTCCTTGCTCAGGGATGATGGAGGCATGGTGTGCATACGAGCTGCAGCCACCACCTGAGGGGCAGGGCTCCATGCAGGCAGGGAGTCTTGCAGCAAGGTCCTTTCCTGGAAGTTTGGCTTGCCCCAGCGTGACGTGCTTCTGAAATAGCTCATCAGCCCCACTCGTGACTTAGAAATTGCTCCAAGACTGCCAGGTGTCATGGCACACGCCTGTAATCCCTGTGACTTGGAAGGCTGAGGCAAGAGGATCAAAAGTTTGAGACCAGGGCTGGGGCTCAGTGGTGGAGCGCTTGCCTTGCACACGTGAGGCACTGGGTTCAATCCTTAGCACCACATAAAAATAAATAAATAAATAAACAGATATTGTGTCCATCTACAACTAAAAAAATATTTATAAAAAAAAAAAGTTTGAGACCAGCCTCAGCAACTTAGTGAGGCCCTAAGCCCTGGCATTCAATCTCCAGCACCAAAAAAGAAAAATTACCCACAAAAAGCTTGCATGACCTTGACCTGCCCACTTTCCCAAAAGCTGCTCGCTTCCTGGGTATTCAGGAAGCACCCAACCTGGAGTGGAGCTGCCCAGGCACTGGTGCTCCACAGTGCTCCAGCTGGGGTTTCTGGTAGGAAGGCCGGGTGCAGGGCACCTCTGCAGAGGCCAGCCCCCCAGAGCACCCATCCTGTGCCGCAACACGTTCAAAACCCCAAAGGCCATGTGCACGCCAGAGGGGCCTCACACTGGAAGGCTCAGAGGCCACCCTCCTGTGGGTAGGGGAGGTTCAGAGGCCAGCCTCCTGGAGGAGAAGGTCTGCTCTCTGGTGCAAGAGGGGGAGGCTGCAGCTGAGCTCCACCCCCTGCAGGCGTGGTAGAAGTGGAGGAGGGCGAGGTCAACGGGCAGGAGCTGTGCATCGCATCCCACTCCATCGCCAGGATCTCCTTCGCCAAGGAGCCCCACGTGGAGCAGGTGAGCCGCCCTCCCAGCTGTCTGTGGTGTGTGTGCAGCGGCCTAGCTGCCTGCCCGAGGCCTGCCTGCCGCCCGTGCCTCCTGTGCCTTTCACTCTTCTCTGGCTGTGGGCAGGTGGGTGTCCAGGCTGCTTCCCTCTCGTGAACACCCCTTGTGCTGTGTGTACGCCTCCAGGTTGGGTTGCTGGGTCAGAGGACACGTGTGCTCTGCGTTGTGGTGGAGCCTGGCCTGCCACTCCTTATGAGCACACTTCCGCGTGTGCTGCTGGCCCCAGTCTCTGGCCACTTGCTCTCGCTGGTGCATTGAGTGTGACAGCAGCAGGCGGTCCCGCGTTCATGTTGGGATCCAATGTTTGACCACAAGGGCTCACCCCTTGCTGGGGCCGTGGCGTTTCTCCTGGGATGTGGCCTCCATCTGCCTGTTGCAGCAGCCTGCCTGTGGTCACTCTTGCTGGCCTGGCTGGTGGCGGGAGCTCTTCCGCAGCCTCCTCGGTGTCGTCCCCATCAGGGGTTGAGCCCTTGCTCGGTGGTTCCGTGGTCCTGCAGCTCCTTTACACTCCAACCCCTGATCGCCCAGACGTGTGTGCTCTGGGGACACACTGCAGTTCTGGTGCTCCAGGGAGTGAGCAAGTCCCTCCCCAGGGACACCCAGCGCCCCTGTGTCTGCAGGAGGCTCTCACACACCTCTGTCCACATGTTTCAGGTTGTTCTTGAGCATCGAGATCATACTGGACTGTGAATTAGCGCAGGGGCTGGCGGGAGCAGGCAGGTGGTGATGGCGGGTCTCTAGCCGCTGGGTTACAAGTGTGTGCCACTGTGCCTGGCCTGGAATTTCTTCACAGCTGAATGTGCGGCAGGTGCACAACCTTGCTGAGCACGCTGGCCCAGGTGTCCCCTTCTGGGCCCAAGGCTCTCCTGCATCCTGAAGCCTCCTGCCTGGTGGCAGGGTTCCCATGCTGTCCCGTTCTACACCCTGACCACCTTGACCTGTGGTGGGAGCCACGTGCTTGGCAGGTCCCGCCCGCCATCCCTCAGCTTCCTGCGACTCTGGGGATGGTGTGTGTTGCTCCTTGTGCACGTCGCGTTGGCAGGCCTCACGCAGCCTTGCCGTGCACCAGCTCGTGCTCCTCAACCCTGCCCGAGCCTGTTTCCTGGGCCTCCTGCTGCAGCCAGAGGCGGCTGCTTCCTCACACACCTTCTTGGCGTTAGAAAATGCTCTTTAGTTTGCTTTGTTACGTGCTTTTCCCAAGTCCATCCACGCTCTGCCAGTTGTCTAAAGCCCGAGTCCGCACGTCAGAAGTGAGTGCCTGGCACCTCAGTGCAGGGAGCCACCTCTCCAGGCTGTTCTCCCACCACCTGCCTGTTTGTCTCTGGCCTTCTGGGAGGCTTCCTTCTTATCTCCCAGCTGCCAGGCTGCGTTTTGGGTTTTCCTGGTCAGCTTCGTCTCTGTGAACTGCCTTCTGTTCCCCGTGTGGCCTTTTAAACATGCACTCGGGTTTCATCTGTGGACATGCAGCTTCTCCCACCTCTCTGAGAGCATTTGCTTTTGAGGAGGGATCTCACCGTGCTGCCCCAGGTGGTCTTGAACTCTTGCCTGGGACATTCTTCCTGCCCCACCTCCTCTCTGCTCCTTGCAGGTGGCTTTGTGGTGTCCGTTTGCTTTGATTCTGCGCCTCCTCTGAGGTGTCTTCAGATGCATGATGTGCTAGGGCGTGGCGGGGCAGGGGGAGTGGCACTGGAACCTGAGATCTCCCATAGAAGGGACCCAGGGAAGGGACAGGTGGGTCTGGAGAAAACAAGTGCCAGCTCCCCACACAGATGCACAACCGTCCCCATAAGAGTGAGGCCAGGGTAGAACACTGCAGGCTCCACGCCCAGGGTTGTGGGGGCTGGTCCCACAGCACCCTCCTGGTGTGAGTGCCAAGGCAAACCCCAGGAGAAAGAGGTTTCTGCAAGGACCCCAAAGAAGGAGACTCTGTGCTGCTTCTGGAAGTTGGCCCAGCTCCTCCTGGTGGCCCCGCACTCTGGGCCGAGCCAAGGGCCCCCTGCTGGTCTGAGGTACTGATGCCCTGCTCCCTGAATATGGGGCAGGGTCTGCAGAGCATCTACTCCTTCTGTGTCCCCTTTGATTTTTATTTTCCATGCATCTGCCACTCAGCATGTGATACATATTCTTCTTAACAGTTTTTTAAAGACATGGTTCATGTACTGCTGCGGTCAGTCCCTTAAAGAGTACAGTTCTGTGATTGTTAGTGCACCCAGAGTTGTGAGACCGTCACCAGCTGATTGTGCAGCATGCTCACACCCCGGAAGAGACCCAGTGCCTCTAACTAGCCCCCGGGTCCCCGCCCTCCTCCGGCCCTCAGCAGACACTCGTCTGTGTCTTCAGACGGCCAATTCTGGTCACTTCCAAAGATGGGGCCATGTTCTTGCATCTAGCTTCTCTCCACTGAGCTTGACATCCCCAAGCTGTGTCCAGAGGAAGCAGCTTTGTTTATCCATCTGTTACCGATGGGCAGGCTGGGGTCACGCTGTCAACAGTCAGGAGTAGTGCCCGCGGGCCTCCTGAACACATGCAGGCCATCCTGCTCCTAGGCTGTGTGTTCCCTGTTGCCGCCCAGGGTCCAGCAGGTTGGGCGGGCTGCGTCCTGCTGCCCTCTGCAGACCCTACAGAGCCCAGCCAGCTGGAAGCCACTCGTGGGCACTGCTCCCCAGGCCTGGCCACTCCTACCTTGTCTGTGCTGTCCTGGCATTCGTCCACTTGTGCAGCAGCCTGGACAGAGCAGGGCTGCCCACGGCCCCCCAAGGTGTGAGAGGACCCAGGACCCAGAGCCGCCTCCCCAGAGCCCCATAGGAGCTCTTCTCCAATGGGAGCCTGCCCCCAGCAGTCACTGCCACACAGCAGCTCTTCAGATGGAGTCACTTTTCTTTTCTAAGCTTGTTTTTGAGAAACAAATTTCTAATTTTACATGATTCAAGTTGCCGGTCTTGCCCTCCTGGATGCTGTTCTGGGGCCTTCCTGAAGCAGCCTCTTCACCGACACTCATGGCCTGTGCTTCCTGGAAGCCTCACAGCTGACCTGAAACCTCCCTGAGTCTCCGACCCCGCTGGGTCGACTGGCCTGGGTGCTGTGGGGACACCTGCCTCCCGGGGACGTCGGCTGCCCACACCTGCGAGGAGGCTCTGCCCCGCCCTGCCACCCCGTCCGCCCTGCCACCTCATGCCCATTATCAGGCCCCTCAGCTGCCCCCGGTGTCCTGGGGAACAGTTTCTGGCTGAGAATCCGTGTGCTTGCGGCCTGTCCCATGCGCTCCACAAGGCGCCCCCAGCGTGTGGGGTGGTGCGTGCTGGCAGAATGGGGCCCTCCCAGGAAGTCTCTCTACTCCTCAGGTGCCCACAGGGTCCCCAGCAGGACCCACAGAGACAAGTGAGGACCTCAGGGAGCGTGGCCTGCTGGGTGCGCTGCTCCTTGCAGTGCTTGTGTAGGTGCCCGTCTCTGGATGCACCTGGAGGCTAGGACGGGGATGTGGGGAGAGCAGGTGCTGTGGGGCCAGCTCTGCCGCCACCTTTTTGGTTTGCTTTCTTGCTTGCTTACTTTCTTGTTGGGGAAGAACTCAGGGATAAACACTGACCCACACCCCCAGCTCTTTTTATTTTGTATTTAGAGACAGGGTCTTGCTAAGTTGCTCAGGGCCTCACTAAGTTGCTGAGGCTGGCCTCAAATTTGCGGGCCTCCTGCCTCAGCCTCCCAAGCTGCTGGGATCACAGGCATAGCAACTGCATCTGGCTGGCTGTTGTCTTGGTGCTGGGGTTGGAACCTGGGCACTCTCCCACCCAGCCCCACTCTTGCCCTCTCTGTTTCCTGTGAGGATCTCTTTCCATCTGTCCACCTGCATGTATCATATCGCATGTTGAGGCGAGGCCGCACCAGGCTGGCAGCTGTCTCTCTGGCCCTGCAGGGTGAGCCCCTGCTGCTCTGCTGCTGCTGTGTCTGTGCCCTGCCCTGTGCCCTGCCCTGTGCCCTCCCCTTCTCCAGCAGTGCTTTCTGAAGAGCAGAGCGTTGGCTCCCGCGATCCCTTCCTTGCGGTCCAGTCAGGGCTCTCCAGGTCCTGCCAGACATTCCTACTTAAGCCTTGCTGGAGAGATTTCCAGCTCATGTTCCTCAAGAGGCTTCATGGCCTTTTCTTTTGCTTGAGGTCTGTGGGGGTGGGCTGGTCCCGAACCAGACCCCCTGCCTCCAGCAATGTTTCTCGAAGACTCCCTTCCACTCGAGGTTTGTGAGTCTGCGTGCAGGGCTCCACCCTTGGACTCCACCTGTTGCCTCCCAGCGCCACACTGGGTGGACACTGCTTTATATTAAGTTAGCCGTACTCATCGTCTAGCATTTCCATTTTTCCAAAATTCTTCTGACTCTTCTAGGACCCATTAGAACCAGCTTGGCAGTTTCTAGAAGAGCATTTATTGGGGTCACTTGAATTTCCATCTGGTTGACCTGAGCCCTCAGGTGTGGTTCACGGTCAGCCTGTGCATCCTGTGGAGTGTGGGTGCCTCTGCCTCCAGCAGCAGAGCGGAGGCCTGCAGTGAGAGGAGGGAGTCTGCAGCCCCGTCGTGAGGCTGGGGAAGTCAGTGGTACTGCACTTGGACAGGTCTAGGTTTCTCCTATCCCAGATTTCATGACCATCTGCAATGTATTGGTGTTATACATCATTTGTAGAATTTTTCCCTTAGGATTTTGTGGTTTTGGCTGCTTAGATATAAATGATTTTTTTAATTTTCCAATTATTTTTTGCTAATATATAGAAATAACAATGGACTCTTAAATATTCTTGTATCACATGACCGTGTTAAAATCATTTACTTCACTGGGCATGGTGGCTCAAGCCTGTAATCCCAGCACTTGGGAGGCTGAGACAGGAGGATTGTGAGTTCAAAGCCAGCCTCAGCAACGGCGAGGCGCTAAGCAACTCAGTGAGACCCTGTCTCTACATAAAACACAAAACAGGGCTGGGGATGTGGCTCAGTGGTTGAGTGCCCTTTAGTTCAATCCTTAGTACCAAAAAAAAAAAATCATTTACTTCACTGACTTTTTTACAGATTTCTTGTTTCTGGGCCTTGGTCCTGGATGCCTAGTGTTTCTCTGGTGCCCTTTTTGATTGAGTGGCACTGGGGCATGCTAGGTAGGTGCTGTGCCACTGAGCCATACCCCGGCCCTCTTTATTTTGAGACGGGGCCTCCCTGAGCTCCGGGCTGGCCTGGGGATGCAGGCATAGGTGGATTTCTCCAGCTCTCTCCGAGAGTGCTGTGAGGCACAGAGTTGGCGGCATGGCCAGGAGCAAGGCCCACATGTCACGTGGGAGCCCTATGGTGGGGCCCTTCAGAGCCCTGTGTGTCCTTGTTGACTGCTTCCTGCTGGGTCAGCAAGCATCTGACCCAAGACCTGATGGCTGTGTGCTTTATTGTCAGGGCAACAGCCTCATCCTGACTCTCATGGACTAGTGGCTCCAAAGATGCTGGCTAGGGTCTCCCAAGGACAGACTGGGAGTCCAGGCTGCAGGGGAAGGTGGGGGTCACAGCAGGAAAGCATGTCAGGTGCTGAGCGGAGACCGAGAACTCGAGGTGCCTAGCTCCACTGTCACCTGTGGGCGCAGGCCTCAGGTGGGAAACCAGGACCTCGGTGACCTGCAGGGGCTTAGAGCCCAGCATCACCCACTGGTGAGACACCTGGGTGAGTGGATCTTTTAAGGCATCTTGTTTTGTTGTCTACTCAGATTACCCGAAAATTCAGGCTGAATTCTGAAGGCAAACTTGAACAGACGGTGTCCATGGCAACCACCACACAGCCACTGACCCAGCATCTTCACGTCACCTACAGGAAGGTGACGCTGTAGCCAGCACTCCAGAGCCCGGGCCCTGCATGGCTGCAGGCTGCTGGGCCGCGCTGTCCAGACGCTCCTGGAGTGGCATAGAAAAACCAAATAAAAGGCCTTTATTTTTATGGCTGAGGACTTTGAATGCTACCTCCCGTGTCGACTGCACGTGTTTCTCTGCTGCTGATGGTTTCTTCCCAAAGTCTTTTCCCTAAAACTTTCTCTTGGGCTGGAGTGGAGCTTCACGGTGGAGCTCGCACTGGGTCCCATCCCTGCCCCGCAGAGGAAGATCTACATGATAAACAAGTTTCTTCCTTTCTTCCTGCAGTTGTTTAACGAGGTCAAGGTCCATCAGTCTTCAACAGAGTGGGCATCAGCGTCGCAGGCACAAGGTGGGATGGAAAGGGGCGAGCCCTGGGCACAGGGGCCACGCTGGGCCCCAGCCACTCCAGGCTGTGGCCGGAGGACCGCCTGAGCTCACTCCACCCAGCACGTAGTGAGACCCTATCTCCAAAGCTGAAAAGAGTCGAGGTCATTCCCCTCACCTTCAGGAGCGAGAATCTAGGCCTCTCCCCAGAGCAGGTGCCCCAGGAGCCAGGCCAGCGGGGTGGCCCGCATTGCCTCCCATTCATCACTCCGAAACAGCTTGCTCTCATTTCTTGAGGCCCCTCTTGACCTCCCAGCTCCAACCCAGTTCCATCTGTGCCTCCCTACTTGGCTGCTGTGTGTTTGAGCAGATTCCAGACATGAAGACAGCCACCCAGGACTGCAAGCCTGACATGCACCGAAGCACCAGGGAGAGCCCTTTTCCAAACCTCAGCCCCTCCCCCGGGAGGCATACATGGAGAGAGCGATGGGCAGCAGCTCGGGGTGCTCTGGCTGCAGAGCATGAACACCTGCCCAGGCAGCGGCACCTGCCCAGGCAGCGGCACCTGCCCCAGGGCATGAACAAGGCATTCCCAGGGTCGGGTCGCCCACACCTCAGCTCGGGGGAGCCCAGGCCTGTGTCCAGCCCAGGGGCAGGTGCGGCCAGTGGTGAGGGCCTGAGCTGGCACCACGGCCCATGTTGAGGAAACTGGAGGCTGGGACCGTGGCCAACCCTGCTGCCTTGGAGATGCTGACAGCACCTGGGAGTGCCTTCCAGTCCCACCCCGCCCCAGCCTGGGCACCCAGGCTCTTGCCTGCTCACAGAGCAGAGGTGACCGGCTCCCAGGGCCATCTGGTGATGCATGAGAAGGCCATGCATCCCCAGGCCTCTCAGGGCCCCGTCGGGGGGACCGTGGACCGTCGCCCCTCCGCCTTGATGGGTTGCCCTGTGGAATGTCTCCTGTCCGCCTGGACAGTGTGCTAGGTGGGCTGTGGCCCCCCCCACCTGGATAGGAGACTGGTGGGCCACCACCCCTCCACTTGGAGTGGCCCCTCGTCCCTCCTGACTGTCCGGGACTCCCAGAGTCCTTCTCATTCACCCTGGGTGCCCACATAGACACTCATCCTGCCCCTCAGGTGTCACTGCTGGAGAGGGTGCCCGGCCCTCCAGGGCTGTCCAGCGGGCTCCACACCCGCCCTGCCTCCCTCCTGCTCCGCCTGGCCTTCCTGAGTGTTCAGTGTCACTCTGATCAGTGCGGCCTCACCATCCCCCAGCAGGCCCAGGATTCCCTCTGTGGGCCCCAGACCAGAGCCCCTCCCCGCAGAGCCCAGCCCCTCTGGTGGGGTACAGGCCCTCGTGGTGGCTGCTCTGCCTCCAGGCCTCCCCTAGCCTGGAGGGCAGCTTCCTTGTTCACTTTCAACTGCGACAGGTCCCCCTGCAGAACTCAGGACTCTCCCCAGCTCTGCTGGCAGGGGGCGCTGTTCAGAGGCCTGAGTTCAGACCAGCCTGTGGCCCATGCCTGCAATGCCACCAGCAGCTTGGGAGGCTGAGGCAAGTTCAAGGTCAGCCTGAGTAACTTAGACCTCATCTCAAAATAAAAATAAGAAGGGCTGAGGGTATAGCTCAGTGGTAAAAAGCCCCCTGGGTTCAATCCCCAGTATGGCCAAAAAAAAAAGGAATTAAGTATGGGTTCATATTAATGTTTCTAATGCACATTTTGATTACAGAGGTTTTTTTACTTATATCCTTGGCCCCTTTTCAGCTGAAAACAGTGGTTTATCACAACACTATTTGCTTTATCCTACAGGATAATATAATTAGTTCAAAATAATAAGTTACAGTAAGGACACTGTTGGAGTCTGACATTTGGCGGGGGACTACTCTACTTTTACCATTGAAGGCATACAATTAAAATATGATACTACAATTGGAATAATTAATTTCTCTTTGTGCTTAAGTCACCAACACAGTCCACAGTTTCAGCTGTTCAGTCTAGAAATGGATCTCCAGCTGAAGTCAGGTGTGTATGTGGCAGCCGTCCACATACTGTGAGCTGCCCTGTGCTCCCTCAGCTGCCGGCTGTGCCGGGGGCAGCACCACCCCTCCAGGATCTGCCCATTCCACAGATCCCAGGCCAGAGCGTGTCCTTGGTTTCTTACAGTCTGACCGGAGCAGACTTTGGTGCAGGCTTGCCTGGCCAGCTCAGGGGTGGCCGTTCCTCCACAGAGCTAGCCATTGGCACCCACAGCTGTCCACTTCTGGACCACAGAGACTGCTGTTGTGCTTGGATCTGGACCAAGCTAATCGGTGGGAAATAAAGTATCAAGGTAGTTTTGGTCTGTCTCTCTTATATCTTGTCTTTTCCTTCTTGGTTTTCAGAGCTCATGAGCTCCTGAATCAGGAATATTGACCCCAACGCCTTTCCTCCTAAGTCACCCTTCTTAGACTGAGATAGCGTGCACATTACATGAAGTGAACGTTCTGACATCTTAAAGTGGCATTTGATGCCATCGTGCTGCTGGGCCTCAACTCTCCCACACACCCTCCCCCAAGAGGGACCCACACCCATCAGCCTCACGGCTGCCGTGGCCCTTGCGGCTTCACACCTGCTGCTGCTGACATTTTTTCCAGTACGTGTTTTGTATTTATTGTTCCTAGATTTAAAATCCCATGTGGGAGATTGTGGCCACTCCCTGGTTACCTGGCCTTACTTGGTGACAGTTGGCAGCTGCCTCCTCCTGGGGGTGGGGAGAGGCCACCTGCCTGGCAACTCAGTCCCTGGGCATGGAGGTCGGCTCCCTCCCTGACCCCTCGTCCTGGAGCCACCAGGTGGGGTCAGGTTGTGGGGTAGCTGCCCAGGGTGCCCCAATTCTGTCTCAGGGTGGTCCAGGCTATTTTACCCCTCACTCTCATGACCTTTATAGTTAGCTTGTTTAGATTAGGGGGAAGGCATTCTGCTGCTTTTATAAGGGTTACATTGGAATTGTGGCTTCTTTTTGGCCACTGGGAATGTGCTTCTCTGTCCAGCTGCTGGTGGCCACTTCCGGGCCCTGAAGTTATTCCTGTCCAGCAGAATTCACACTGGGCTCACATTGCTTGTTGCACTGATGCTGAGTCTGTCTCCACTGGGACAGGCCATCTCTTCCTCTGCGTCCTCTGGCTAGACTGGCAGCCAGACCACTGCCTTCAACTGCCGCAGCTCTTGAGTCCTCGGTGTGGAGACTTCCTTGTGCTGGACTCAGACCACATGCTTTACTCCAGGAAGTGCAGATGGGAGCCTGGGCAGGCGGGTGGCCTGCAGAGCCACATAACTTCTCCATCCTTCACCAAAGCTGTGGTCCATGCAGCAGGCGGTGCCAAGACCACCCAGCTGGTGGCCATGCAGAGGCAGTGTCTGTCCTGAGCTGACTTCCCACAGTTGCCAAGAGGCTTCTGGGACCTCGTCCATGTTGCCTAGGTCTGGGGGATGTGATAGGAGCAGCTGGGACTTCACAGGAGGGGAAAGGGACCAGGGCTGCAGCAGCATCCTGAGGGACTCACTTCATCAGGCCAGGCAGGGCTAGAAAACCTTGGTAGTCGGCTGTCTCAATCCTGGGTTGTACAGAAGGGAAAATGGAGGCTGTGTCCACCTTCCAGCACAGCATCCTGTGGCCCAGCCTGGAGTCGGATGGGCCTTGGGACAGTGTCCCTGCATCAGAAATCAGGGAGTTGAAGTATGCCTGGGATCCTGCCCTGTGGTGAAGCTGGCCTGCAAGCAGATGGACACAGGGCAACCTGGCTCCATTCCTGGTGTGTGTCTGTGCACACAGAAGCTTCTGGTGACAGGAGCAGAGGACAGCACCCCAGGAAGTCTCTGAAGCACCCCACACTTCACCTTTCTACTTGATTCAGCTGCCAGGGTCCAGGGAAGCCTCTGCAGATTCATGGGAAATGGCTGCCAACCCTGCCTTCGAGGGCCCCATGCAGGACCCCAGGTGTGTGCAAAGCCAAGGCAAAGGTCTGGGACCGTGGACCCTACCGGGCCTGGCCCTGCAGGAGGGCCTGCCAAGGTCAAGGCTGAGTCCTGGGGGAGGAGCTGCAGGACACACCTACTCCAGCACACCCTCCAGGCCTGGGGTCCACCCACGGTCAAGCTGCACCATGCAGAACCTCTGCTTGATGAGGCCACACCAACAGGTGGGCCTGGCGGGCTGTGTTCCTCCCAGTCGGCCCTCCCAGGTGCTCAGCTCCAGGGCGGACCCAGAGCTGCAGGGCTGGTGTCCAGAAGCACTGTGGTGCGGGAGGGTCAACACCCTCCTGCAGGGCAGCTGCCTCAAGGCCTCGCTCTGGGACAGGCAGACACTGCCTGTGAGGGTGGGCAGCAGCTTCCACTGGCCAAGCACCTCCATGGGGTCCAGGGCTCAGTGTCCCCTGCTCCTCAAAGTCTTCCACATGGCCCTCATCTCTCAGGATCCCACTCCCACGAGGCTGGGGTCTCACTAGTGCTGTGATCCAGCTCTAGAGGAATGAGGTCCTGGGACAGATGCTCAGGAGACCCTGTGACTGAAGGAAGAAGGGCCTCTGAATTCAGGGCAGACGCACCTCCCAGGTCACCTGTGGGATCTATCCTGTGCTCCTATTCCTCTGGACAGCCAGGCAGTCCCATCCTTGGTATTCCAAGGTCACCTGGAGCCTAGGGACCTCCCGTGGCAATGTCCTGGGTATTTCTACGGCCACATCGCACCCTGGACTGCTGGAAACTTCTGCTGTGGAACAGGCAGGTACCTTTCCATCTAACTGGGCCAGAGCACCCTCTAGGTAGGCCATTGGACGCAGGGACGGTGACTCTCTAAAGTGAAAACCAGAATTTGGACTTTATTTCCAGTCTGTGCCCCCTGATGGGACCTGAAGGCCACATGACCCTGGGGCTGCTTTCAGCAGGGCCCCTCTGCCAGCCAGGCAGCCCCAGCTCGTGATCCCCACTCGTGGCCTGGGCACAGGCTGCTAGGCCAGATGGAGCTGCAGGGTGGGCATGGGTGCCAGAGAAGAAGGGCACCAAGTGCAGCCACATGGGCCATGGGGTCCCGCTCAGCAGGGCTGGGCTGCTGGGGCTGCAGGACCCTGTCTGTGCCAGCCTGGTCTCTAGTGCACCCCCAGGGCTGGGCTTCTCTGGGAGCTGACGAGGGGGACATGAGGAAAGTGGGCTCTGACCGTCCTCCACAGAGGCAAACCTCCAGTGCGGCCCCCATGCCTGTGGGTCATAGGTCCCCTGATTAGGACACTGGCCACACAAGCCCTCTGCCACAGTCAGGGGCTCTCACTCCCTCTGGAGATGGGCGAGGCCACCTGCACAGGAGTCTTGTGCTGTCCATGGGCCAGTAAGGGCACTCAGTCCCCCAGCTTCAGTAGGCCAGAGCTGCCTCAGACCAACCATGCAAGGCCCATAGCTCAGGAAGACCAAAGCCAGCTTGTGTCCTGAGATGGCCCTTCCTGGGGTAGGGGCATCAGGGAGTATGTGCTGCAGGGCCCCCCAGGAGGCCTGAAGCTGACCTTGACTTTCTGGCAGGGATCCAGGAGAAGGGCAGAAGCTGCACGAAGCCAGCCTTTCTCCCTCCCAGGGGCCTGGGTCTGCAGAGGGATGGGGCTCAGAGGGGAGAGATGCTTCCCAGGTGCTGCTGGCCTCAGGATGAACCCAAGGGGCAAAGCCACAGCTCCTGTCCAGCTGACAGCTCATCTCTCTGGCAACAGCATGAAGAAGGCAGCCTTCAGGAAGCGGCCGAAACTGCAGAGCGTGGCTACAAGCCAGTGTGTGTGGAAGCCAGGATCTGTGCTGACCACGCACCCGAGGACGTCAGTCTGTGAGGGAAGAGGGTACTGTCAGAGCAAAGCCCGGCCTCGCAGGCCCAGCACCTGCATCAGGAGCACATGACCTAAAGAGCTGGCACACTGCGCACACCAGGCGAAGGATGGCGGCGATGAGGCTGGACTGTGGGGACCTGAGCAGCTGGACAGCAGGAGGGAGGGGTTTAAGGTAGGGAAGGAGAGAGGCCACCTGTACCAGGTCTCCCAAACATCTCCCTGCTTGCTGGCTGTCCCACAGGAGCCTCAAACAGCCCAGCATCCAAGGCCACTGGACAGCTTCAGACTCCCCTTTGGAGTGGGAGCAGAGGCTGAGTTTTCCAGAAACCAAGATGCCCTGGGACTTGAGTCCCTTCTGGAGGGATGAATGCACGTCTACTCCTTAGCCTCCATCCTTCCTACTGCTAAAGAACAAACGGCTCCCTGCAGCCTGGACTCTGGCCACAGTGCTGCTCAGTGTACCCCTGCTGGCCTCCTGGCACCGGTGCCTGCCAAGGTTTGCAGAGACAGCAAGAGGGGTCAGCAGCCTTGGCGTCTGCTGGGAATGCCCGAGCAGGAGTTGTCCTGAGAGCACGCCCTCCCCAGCAGCCCAGCCAGGCATCTGACTCAACCTCATGAGACCCTGATCTAGAGGCCCAGTGGGGGACCGAGCCCCTCCACCCCCTTTAAGGTGCAGCCACCTCCATGCCCAGGTCCAGCAGTACCCATGGTATGCCCAGGCCCAGGTGGCCAGTTGAGCATGGAGATGGCAGAGGTCTGACACTCACCCCTCTAGGCCCTGCGACCTCCCTCCTGTGGGGTGAGGCTGGGCCCCAAGGAGGTGAGGGTGCTCTGGGCAGTACCAGGGCAAGACTCTGAGGGGCCAGAGTTCTGCCTCTCCCAAGCCAAGGGGCCAGCTCTGCTGGCCACCTTCTAGGGACAGCAGGTCTTTAGCTGCAGTGGGGCAAGACTGGGCTGGGGGCAGGCAGTAGGAAACAAGCCGGTGCTGGCCCCGGGTGCCTTCCAGTCCCTTCCCGAGTCAGCACCCCAACCCACTCCCACAGCCCAGCACCCAGGGGCTCACCCATCCACCACGCCTCCTCAGCCAGGCCGCCAGGGTCTTGCGCACAAACTCTCCCAGACAGTCCACCAGGGCATGGACCATGGCAGGCTGGGCCTGCCGCACACAGTCCACGGCCAGTCCTGCAGCCACTGCGTACAGGGAGACCACCTTGCCCCATGTGATGCCTGCAGATAGAGTCCCTGGTGAGTCGCTGGTCAGTGGGAGATGCCCAGACGGCACCCAGGAGCCAGATGACTCCCACAGGCCCACACCCCAGTGGCACTCAGCCAGCTGACAGCGTGGGGCGAGCATGGCCACCATCTCCCACGAGTCAGTCCTGCCCACCTGAGGGCAGACGAGGTTCCCAACCCACTGCACACCTTCACTGGCACACAAGGAAGCCTGCCCAGCCCATGGACACAGGAGGCCCCAGGGAGGCAGGTCAGCACAGGGCCCAGCAGACTTGGGGCTGGACAAAGAAAACAACCAGGACTCCCAGGGCACATCCGTCCCTCTGCAGCTGGACAGCACTGTTGTCCATTTTATGAAGAAGCCGAGGCCCGTGGAAAGAGCTTTCCCAGACCACTGACCTACTGAGTGGCAGAAGGAGCTGGGGCCACCTCGAGGAAGACAGACCGACGATCCTCGGGGAAAGTGCTCTCATGCCATGTGCTAGACACTTTCCTGAATATACCAAGCCAGTTCATCAATCAGGGAGAAAGAAACGCTTTCAAGACACAAGCACAGGGCTGGGGACGTGGCTCAGCAGCAAAGCATGAGGCCCAGGTTTCCACCCCAGTGCTGAGAAAAACAAAATGAACACAGTGGAGGGTCTTAAAACAGTGAGTTCAAGAAGCGGGTGCACAGCACGCACACTGAGCAAGACCACCGTGCACAACGTCCAGGATAGCACCTGCAGGACGGCGGGTTGGTGGCTCAGGCGGAGGGGACAAGTGCCAAACGCCACCAGACTGCACTTCAGACAGTGAAGTGCAGTCATCCCATCTCAGCACGAAGACGGCCCTGGGCCCAGAGCTCCCATCCTGTCCAGACAAACTCAAGCTGCAAGCCTGGCTGAGCTGCCACCACTGGCCAGCTGCTATGGGGACAGCATGCCCAATCAGCCCTGGCCCTTCACAGCTGAGGTCTCACCCCAGGGCTCTGCTCAAGGTCAGCAGGGAAACACGCCCAGCCATAACCCCAGACCCGCCCTCCCATGCCCGCTGTGCCCTGGGCCTGCAGCAGGTGCCAATGGCAGGATGTTCTGTGGGGCTTGACATGGCGACATGAGGTTGTCCCATGGAGGACAGGACCCTCCATGGGTGGCCACAGTCCCACAACTGGAGCCCAAGGTGCCAGCAGGAGTGGTTCCAGGGCTGGTCTGGGTGGGTCTGCTTGCCATGGGCCCTTCTGTTCTCTTATTAGGACGTCGTGCCAGTACCATGGCTGCTGAGACCTGGGGTGCTGGGTTCTGCACACTCCACAGTTCACAACTACCTAACGCCAGGCCATTCCCATGTCCCCCGACCCACTGTCCACTCCTAACCTACTGCCACCTCTTTGCTCAGCAGGGCGCCCAGCATGGTGCTCAAGGTCCTGCCACCGTAATGCAGGGCACTGTCTCTCCTGTCCACAGCTGAACAGTGTGCCCCATCCGTCTGTCAGCAGGAGCTGTGGTCTGTTCCCACCTCTAGGCCAGGATGAAGGTCACTACGCGTTTCAGGTCTGGGCATCTGCCTAGAGTTGCCAGGTGATGTAGAAACCCCACTTTGAGGACCTCCCAGGCTGTGTTCCAACGTAGCCACACCACCTCACCAGGTACTGATGCTCCACAGACGCCTACAGCTACAGGCCAAGCCATCCTGGTGGAACGAGGTGGCCCCAGCCCATCTTTGCCTAACAACTGGTGCTGGACAGCGGCTCATGTGCCTGCCGGTCTTGTGTGTGTGAGCGAGCGTTGGATGGGGTGGAGCCCAGGAGCTGGGGCGCTGGCCATTTGGACATCATCCTGCGCTGACCTTCATTTCATACACATGCACACATCCACACAGGAACTAGGGACTGGGCCACATCCCTGCCCCTTTTCACTCTTTATTTTGAGCGGGGCCTCGCTAAGCTACCCAGGCTGGCCTGGAACTCGTGGTCCTGCTCTTGCTTCCTGAGTCGCTGGGATGGGGTTGGCCCATCCAGCCAATAGCCACCGAGCCCCTCTGCCGATCTTTTGGGTGGGATGCCTCGTTAGCAATGATTTTAAGAGTTCTTTGTGTCATTCCTTCTGTTTTCCAGTCTTTCTGTGGTAAGACATTTTGCTCTTATAATCAGGAGAAGTACCACCACTGCTGACTTGATCAGAAAGGGAAACGCGCAGGGTGAGCACAAAGCCCTCTGGGAAGCACCAGGAACAGCACCAGGGGCCACAGGCTCATCACAGCTGGGCTCTCCTGCCACCTGGGGCTGCAGGCTCCACTGCAGGTGGCCACAGCAGAGTGGGCAAGGCTGGCCACATCTCGGCAGGGCAAACCCAACAGTCTGCACTCCCGGCAGGAAAGCTAGCCAGCCAGCACGCAAGGCCAGTGTGGACACGCCACAGGCAGAGCGCCCAGAGCCCCCGAGGACTGGGAGGAGCTGGGTGAAGTGTGACAGGCAGCTGCAAGCTGGTCTGAGGGGTGTCCTGAGAGCCAGCTGGCCACTGGACGGGCAAACAGCACCCTCTTTCTCCCAGGCTCAGAGAGGTCAAGAAACAGCTGCAGGTCCCACAGTCCACATGGGCCCAAGGACGCTGCCACAGGAGGCAATGGGTTGAGGGGGGCAGCTGCCCCAGGCTCCCCCAGACCCATGAAGCAGCAGACCCCTGACGGGGGAGGGCAGGGCTGTGGGCCCCTCCCTCCTCACCCCAGTTTTCCCGCCTTCCTCCCTTCCACCCCAGCCTCACCCCCGGACCTCCCAGAACCAGCCTCCTGCTCTGTCCCCAGCACCCTCCTGTGCTCACGTCCACCACCATGCAGGGCTCAGCCCAGTCCCAGCTCCATGGAAGACACCGGCAGCCCAGAGCCACACTTGAAACATCAGTCTGCCAAAGGCCGGACACAGACACCCAGGAGGCCACCGGCATGGTGGGGTCCAGGAGGCAGCCTCAGGGTGGAGTGGGGTGAGGGTGCCATCAGCCCAGAACACCTGCACCCCTGGCTTCCTCCTTGGCTCAGTCCCACCTCACCACCTTCTACCGGAGGCCAAGATGCTCATTCTTGGACACTCCCCTTGGGCCTGGTGCCTCACTATGAAAAGTCCAAGCCCCATGGTGGGCACCTGGCCCATCCAGCCAATAGCCAGCTCTGCAGCCCAGGACATGTGGCCCAGCAGTCCTCCAGAGCAGGCAGTGCCCGCCAGTGCTGGACCACAATCGCCTGCAGGGCCCATGCCAGACGCCCAGTGGCCAGCAGCCCTTAGAACCACCAGAGGCTGCCAAGAGCCAGCAGCACCTGAGCTGGTCTGCCCCCAGCTCCAGACAGCCCAGCAGCAGGGGCGCTGTGAGCTCCAGGCAGCTCCTGCACCCACGGGGCTCAGTATTCCCAGCCCTGACCCACAGCCACTGGACCCACCCTGAGGTCCCCTGGGGTGGACGTGCCTACCTGCAGAGAAGATGTGGCCTGCCACAGCCAGGAACGCATCCACCACCACGGGCTCGGACTGCACAGAGAGGTGCAGCTGGCCAGCCACGTTGCGGTACACGCTGGGCCGGATCTGCTCCAGCTCATCTCCTGCGTGGGTACACGAAGGTCAGGCCCTTGGCCTCCAGCTTACTCCCTGGTCCCACTTGACTTTGCCTGACTCCCTAACCGCAGGGAAAGAGGCAGGGAGGTGTTGTGGGCACCCAGACAGGCCAGGCCCTGGGGCCAAGCTGGCTGGGCCAGTAGGGTGGGACTCCTGCCGAGCCTGGGTGTGTCTGCCTGCTGACTCACTGGCAGGCCGGCAGCCGGGCTGCTCAGGCAGGCGACCAAAGCCCAACCCAGGGAGGGGATGGGCAGGGGGATCCCAAAAGGTGGGCTGCCTCACACGGTGTCCTGGCTCAGGCCCCAGAACCACCAGGTGGTGGCTCTGGTGAAGGACCTGGAGGCCGAGCCACGGCTGAGGGCCACCAGCACTACCCACTGTCCGACCTGGGCTCCCAGTGCCAAGTGGTGTTGCGTGGCACCCTGCCAGCTCAGCCCTATTGGGGAAATGCCCCCAGAGGCCCTGCCTCCCTCGAGGGCCGCAGTGCCCTTGGCAATGCTGCGAGTGGGAAGATGGTTCCCGGGGTTCCACACGGCCCTGGGTCGGGGGTTCCAGCCAGGCCACTTCTCCAGCCACCCAGTCAGCCAGTAAGTGCGCCGAGACACCCTGGGCCAGCTGTGCTCCATCTGATTAATTAAGATCTGGACCAGAGCAGAAGCAAGAGGCCAGCCAGAGGAGGGGACATGGCACGGAAATTCCCAAGACTGGCTGGCTGTTCCCAGACACAGACCTTGGAGGCCTCTGGGGACTGGCCCTAGGGATGGACGTGGGACACAGCCCAGGCTGGGGACATGCTGGGGTCAGGAGACAGCACCAGGCTGTGAAGGCATTCACCCTGAGCAGCTGTGACAGCAGACATGAGTAAGAACACTCGAGGTTCAATGCATCTCCCTCTGGGGTCCCCTTTAGCTGGAGACGTGGCAGGGCTGGGCAGTGGAAAAGGGTCCTCGAAGCCCTGCTGGCTGAGAGTCCCAGGCCAAAGCCTCCAGGTGTGGCAGCAAGGACTGAGGGGACAGAAGCAGACAGCAGGCCAGGGCCAGGCAGCATGTCCTGTCTTCCCAGCCACCTCAGAGGTCTGGCAGGCTCTGGGAAGGCCAAGGAAGGCCTCCCAGAGTGGCCCCCACACCCTGCACACTCCAGGCAGGCCAGGTCTACACAGCGAGGCTCCTTGGCCCATACACACCAGTGTCAGCCCAAAAAGCTGGGCGTCCCCTTGTCCCCAGGGACCCAGCTCTCCCCAACACCACTCAGGCTCCTTCTCTGGCCAGCTGCGGTCTCAGTCTGGCTGGGGCAAGGTGGACAGCCTAGGGCCAGAGTCTGCCTGCCTCTCACTTCTGGGTCCAGACCCTGGGAGCTTTCCCTGCGCGCTCCCTCCAGGCCTCTCGCGGAGGGGAAGAGCAGGGGGTCCCGCTGCCGAAAGACCTATTTTCCAAAACAAACATCGGACACTGAGGACACAAAGGATTTTTGAGCCCTGCTGAGTACAAGGGTCACTCTGAAGTTCAGCCACAGCCAATGGTGTTTACAACATCATTCTTCCCGGAGCTTTGCACGTCCAACTCTGAGCCCGCAGGCCAGGGCGGGGGCTGCGTGCCTCGGCAGTTCCAGGCACACTGGGGGACCCGGGCAAGGCCCGGTCTGTCCCGGAGAAACCGGGGCCCAAGGGTGAAAAGGCCGGGCGCAGGCTCGGCGGCGCCCGGACGCCGCGGGGACTCACCCAGGCGCAGCAGCACGGCGCACACCTCGGCCAGGCGGCCTCCGGGGGCCGGCGCCGCACGCTCGGGCGCGCTCCAGGCCAGGCCGGCGCGCAGAAGCCGCGCGTGCACGTACTCCCGGCCCAGCGCCTTGGCCTGGGCCACCAGCTCCCTGTCGGTGGGCGAGCGGTCAAAGGCGTCCATGATCTCCGCGGCGAAGACCGAGGAGCGCCGCAGCACCTCCATGGCCGGCGCGCGGGCGGGGGGCGCCGCACCTGTGGGCACACGCGCTCAGCGGGCGGGCGGGCTCCGCGGGGCGGTCCTCGGACTCCGCGGGGCCCCCGTCCTCAGACTCCGGGGAGCCTCCAGTCCTCGGGCTCCGCGGGGCCCCTGGTTCTCGGACTCCGGGGGGGCCCCGGTCCTCGGACTCCGGGTGGGGGCCTCGTCCCTCGGACTCCGCGGGGCCCCTGGTTCTCGGACTCCGGGTGGGGGCCTCGTCCCTCGGACTCCGCGGGGCCCCTGGTTCTTGGACTCCGGGGGGCCTCCAGTCCTCGAACTCCGCGGGCGCCGGCACCCTCGCCGCGAGCCCCGGACCTCTACACACGCCATGCTACACGCTGTGGGCCCCCTAAGAACGCCAGTTCCCTCCGCACCCGCGGCCCCGGGGCAGGCACCGGGGCGACCGCTCACCTCCCCCGCCGCATGTCGGGCGCGCAGGCTTCAGGCTGAACCCCGCGCCTCCTCCGCCGGCCTCCGGCCTTCCATTCACGCCCGCGAGCGCGCGCGCCCGCCCAGGCTCCCGCGCCTCCCGCGCCTCCCGCGCCCCCGGGCTTCTGGCCGCTGTCGGGCCGCGCCGAGCGCACCGCGCGACGCCAGCCGGCGAGAGGCGAGGCTTGGGGCCTGGCCTTCTAAGGAGAAGGCCACCCCGGGGGCGGAGCCTGGAGCCGCGCCCGAGCGCCCCAGCCTCCCGGCTTCGCGAGGCCCGAGCGAGCTCCCCCGGGGCGCTGGCACCGGGGCCTGGCCGCGCGCACCAGGCTCGGGTCCACAACAGGGCTTCCCGGCCCGTGGGCTGCCGGCCTTTCTAACTTACACGACCTGGACTCGTGCCCCGGTACTGCGGTGGACGCTTGGATTTGTACTGGACGGAGATACCGCAAACATCGGGCACTGTGGTTTGCTTTAAACGAACAGGAGTTATTCTTTTTTTTTTTTTTTTTTTTGGTACCGAGGAACTCAGGGCACTCGACCACTGAGCCACATCCCCAGCCCTAATTGTGTTTTCACTGAGTTGCTTAGCACCTCGCCGTTGCTGAGGCTGGCTTTGAACTCATGATTCTCCTGTCTCAGCCTCCCAAAGTGCAGGGATTACAGGCGTGCGCCACCACGCCCGGCTTGGAGTTATTCTTAATGGAGTCCAATCTTTTCAATCAATGCTTTCTTTTATGGTTACCCGCTTTTATTAGGGTGTTCTCTGTTTTCTATTAGAAGCTTAATTGACTTAGGGTACACATTTAGATCTATGATGGATCACAAATTCTTGTGAATGGGGTGGCAGGAGATCAGAGGTCTATTTTTCCCCCTTTTGGATTTCCAAGTAACCCAGCATCACTTATTGAAACCGTCATATGTAAGGGTCTCTTCTCTCCCACTGACCTATTTCTCCATCTTCGGACCAACTTCATCCAGTTTGAGCAATAGAATTAACCGATTTAATCTAATCCATACATATAAAATGCCTCACCCAGCAACTGTAAAATACATATCCTTTCCATGTGTACATAGGGCATTTATCAAAATAGACTGTGTCCTGGGCCATAAACAAGTGACAGAAAATTTCAAAGAAATGAAATCCTATAGTGTGTCCTCTCTGAATTAAAGCTAAATTACAGAAAACTACCAGAAAGTCTCCAACTGCTGGGAAGTGAAATGCCATACTTATAAATAATCAGAGATGAAATAATAAATCAGGATGGAAGTTGTAAAATGTAAACAGAAGTAAAATATCACGTCCTCTAAGTGCTAAAGTGGCACTTGGAAGAAAATATGTAGTTTTAGAGAAAAGGTCAAAAATAAATGTTCCAAGCTCCAACTCAAAAGGCTAGAAAAAGAAGGACAAATTAAACCCAAAGATGAAAATATATGAGCTGAAAGTAATGAAATAGAGTAGAAAACAATAAAAGACTTTTTAAAAAAATCAGAGAAATTCAACAAAGCCAAAACTTGGTTCTTTGAAGAGATCAATAGAATTGATAGGAAAGCTTGACTAAAAGAGAACACAATTCCACTCTCAGGAGTGAAAAGGGCATCATTTTATATACTGCAGCCACGGAAAGTGTCGGGAGAAGATGGCATGAACAACTTGATGATGGTAGATTCAAAATTCTGGAGAAACTGACACTAGAAGAGGCTGAACACCCGGATAGTCCTATACCATTAATAAAATTAGTGCATGATTTGAAATCTTCCCATAATGACAATTTTAGTTTCAGACTGTTTCATTGAGGAATTACTCTAAATAGTTGAAGAAATATTACACAATCTTACACAAACCTGTCCAAAGGACAGAAAATGAAGGTGTATATTTCCCGTAATCATTTTGTGAGGACAGCCTTACAGCCCAAACCTGCTGAGCACACTGTGAGGCGTTAAGTGGCCTGTGGACCATCTGCTGTGGCATCTGTAGAAGAGAAAAAAAACAAGATCTACCTCTTGCAGTCTCTGATGAATCACTTAATTTATGTAAAAAGCCATCATGTAAGCGCTTGTTATCTGTCTTTGCACCAAAGCCACTGCACTGTAAAATGAAAGAGTGAATTTGAATAAACTTTTTTTCCCCCAGTTCTTGGGATTGAAAACAGGGGTCTACCATGGAGCTATATCCTCAGATCTTTTTATTTTATTTTATTTATTTTTAAGGTAGACTCTCACTAAGTTGTCCAGGCTGGCCTCAAAATGGCCAGCCCCCGTCTCAGATTCCCAAGTAGGTGGAATTACAGGCTTGTGCCCCTACACCCAGCTTAATGAATTCTTCATGCAGAGTTGAACACAGAATGTCTTCAATTTCTGAAGAGCACTCAGGCTTGGGATTTCCTGTAGTTTATACATAGAAATATAGAAGCTCAGAGAAGGAAAGAGATTTATCTTTGAAATCGCTGCCAGCCTGGCCGCAGCCAGACTGTGAACCCTGGAGTGTGACCACCCTGGGAAGGGCAGTCCTGACCTGATCACTCACACTGGCTCCCTTCCTCCTGCAGGCAGTGGCCGGTCCCACTCACAGCCTAGTTTTCTCCCATGCAAAATGGACTCATGCTCTCTGCTTCCTGTTTCCTGGGCTCTGGTATGGCCACGTGAATCACTGAGCACAGCGGATAGACACAGCCCCTCTACTCCAGCAGCTGCAGAAATCAAGTCAACGCCAAGCCACAGGGTGTCCAGTTCAGAAAGCTGACAGCAGCAGGATTTGAAAACGACCCAAGTGGGATTAAGCCGATGGGACCACAAATCCTTCTCCAGACCCTAAAAAGCCCAGGCTGTCCGCAGGTGAACCTGGAGGTGGCTGGTCTGATCCACCCAGTCACATCCCAGACCCCAATTCCCAAGACTGTGTGGACTTCCCTTTCCTCCTCTGCACCTAGATGTGGGATTTGTGTGTCTGTGGAGGTTTTGCTCTCCATCCTTGTCCTGCATCTGACACCTGTCTGCCCCGAAGTTGACCAGGATGGAGTTCAGTCCCTGGTTGGTGAGGAGCCTTCTGAATGCCAACACCAGCCCAAACTGGCTAGGGCACTGGAAGCATTGTTGATTTGTGACTAAAATTTCCAGGAAAGTCTACTGGTTTTAGGCATGGCTGGATCCAGGAGTCACTCTATTCGTGGATCTGTGTGCTCTGCTGTGATGGATCCTCCCTCGTAGGCTGTCAAGGAGTGACTGCAGGTAACTCCCACAGATCCCTGTCTACACCCCATAAATTCAGTCGAACAGTGGAAAAAAGCCAGTCTTTCCAGGTAGCTTCTGAGGGGGATGCCCTGGGGTGAACAGTTTCTGTATCACATCCCTCTCTAACCAGCTGTGGCTGGAGGCAGGAAGTGCTCAGTTGCCAGACCTGGGTCACATCTGGCCCTGTACAAGGACAGGGCCTGTCAATTCTACCCAAACTCCTTGGGGAGGACAGGGCCCCATGGGCTCCTGTGGGAAGTGGCAGAATTTCCACAAACATGCTAGGTCATGAGGGGACCAGAGGGGCCCATAGCCCAGTGCCACCCACACTTGGTGACCCAGATCCACCCTGCTTCCTGCCTGTCTCCACCCCAGTGACCCCTATGACTTCTGTTGACTGTGCACCTGGGCACTTGCCTCCCTGCTCAGGACCCGGCACAGTCCAGGTGGGTGGGGTTGTCCTGGGAAGGCAGCTGAGGCTTTGTGTACCTTTCCTGTGGTGGACAGTGAGATGCTTCCTCTCTATGGCCACCTGACCTGGCCAGCAGTGGATCCCAGCCGGCTCAAGTACACAGTCATCCATTTCCTTTGCCTGATGGGCTTGGGTGAGTCTGAGGCTTGGCTCCTACTATGTATGGGGGGGGCAGTGGGGTCTGCTGGGGTCTGAGGTGGTGTTGGGAGACTTCCTCCTGGTGCTGGTGATTTCCTCTGCCGAGCCCCACGTCTAAGAGCCCACTGCTCTAGCCAACAGAGAGTCTTGTGGGGGAGCTGTGGAGGGCTGGCAATGGGGCTGCGCACCAGCCACAGGGAACAGATGACGCAGAGCCCTTGGCCTCTGAGGAGCTGCCTCACCAGGACTGGCTTTTCCACGTCCCCTGGTGGCGGTCAGAGAGCTCCTTTGCCACTGAACCGGGCAGCTGAGCTGGCAGCCCCAGGGCCTCTCCCTCCAGGGAGCCAGTCTGCACATGCTGGGCTTGGCAGACACTGAGCAGGGCTGGGCTGCTTGAGACCCTGTGGTGCCTGGCGGGCCCCAGAAGCAGCTGAAGCTCTTGCCCTCTCCAGGATGGGCATGCTTGGAGCATGCAGGATCAGGGAGCCTCCTCTGCAGCTGATGGCCAGGCACTGGCTGTGACAGGCAGCTGTGCCCAGCAAGGGAGTCTTCAGATACCACCGTTGCAGAGGAAAGGCCCAAGGGAGATGGGGGGTGGCACCACTCTGGATGGGCAGGGCCCTTGCCTGGCCCCACTGCTCCCAGGATCTGCTCTGTCCCCCACAGCCACACAGGAGGCTCTGTGCCCACAGGTCAGTCCTCCTCTAAAGCACACCACCTAGACCCCTGAGCTGCCTGTCTGTGCCCCCAGCCTGCTTCAAAGCCAGTGTAGACATCTTCCTGAGCTGAGCCCCATAGGGGTCCCGAGCTGCCTGCATGTGCAGGGGCACAAAATGGAAGCGATGGACAGTGTGGACAGGTGTGGATGAGCACTGATGGGCCAGATGGCCCAGAAGGGGCTGGATGGAGCTGGACCCATGGGACCCCAGGGCCTCTGGAGAGCAGTGGGCGTGTGCAGAGTGACCCAGGAACCTGGGGCAGGCAGGCCTGTGCTTCACCCACCTTCCGCATCCTCCTTTGCCTCCTGCCCAGGTGTCCACCTCACCTGGCCTTCCATGTGGCCCCTTGTCCAAGCCACTGTGTGCACAAGACACTGGCCCGCGTTGGCCCCTGCTCTCTCTCCTGCCACCAGCCTCCATGAAGATCAGAAAATCAAAGCCCCTGGAAGAATCGAGTGCCGTGGCATCTGCTGTCCCTTCTTGCCTGGGCACAGCTGTGGGTCATTTCCCCAGCGAGGCCCCCAGTCCCCCTGCCACTTCCTGTGGGCTCCTGGGGAGGAGGGGGTCCCGCAGCCTCAACTCAGCACCAGCAGGAGCAGCAGCTGGCAGTCCCAGCGCCTCCCTTACTGCTGGTGCCCTGGGCAGCCTGGGTACTATGGAGGGTTCAGAGGATTCCAGACCACAGATGGACAAGGACCTCAGGCTGGTCCTTGTCCTGGTCACCATCCTGGTCAAAAACGCGGAGCGTCTTCCATCTGTTCTCTGTGGCTCGTTGGAACCTGGATTCCAGGCATGGAACTTGCCCTCACTCTGAAGACTCTCTCTTCTCATTGACTCTCCTGACACTGGAGTTCAGTCCCTCGCTGCTCTCGATGGTGTGCAGATCTCTCCCCAGGCTGTTGCCTCAACACTTCCTCTCCTGATACCAGGGGTGCATGACTGCTGTGGGTGCGCAGACCCGCCCTGCGTCTGAGCAGGGACCGGCCTGGCTGCCAGCTGCCTCCTCTGCTCCTGACCTTCTGCCTCTGGTTCTGGTCTCAGTTTATTTGATTTTTCGTGATATTTGGAAAGGACACGCGGTAGAGTCTAGGACTGATGCAGGTTTGTTTGTTTGTTGTTTGTTTCCAGATGGACACGATGCCGTTATTTATTTATTTTTGTGTGGTGCTGAGGATGGAACCCAGTGCTCACATGTGCTAGGCGAGCGCTCACCACTGAGCCACAGCCCTGCCCCTGCTGTGGTTTCAAAAATACAGTCTTGCAGACATTACAAAGAAAGGTTTTCCTTACTTTTCTTCTACTCTAAACTGGCTTGTTGGCTTCTCCTGAACTTCCTGAAGAATCTACCCTTCTATGGGACTCTAGTGGCCAGTGTGCTTGGCCTGCTGTTAGAAATCTTGGGGTGCCACAGGAACTGAACGCGAGGCAAGCTTCACTTCTGCAGAAGGACCTGCTACAGAATCTGGGGAGCCAGCGCAGCTGGGCGGGCAGCCCCCCACTTTTATCCCTAGTGCAGCACTGCCCCTTGCTCTGATAGGAGGGGGTCAGGGGCCACAATCTACACGACTGGCTGATTTTAAAGTTGGGGCGGGCAAAAGGAAGGGCTTCAGTTAAAATGTCCCTGACTGGGTCTTACATCCCAGTTAAGGCTAAATGTTGCCTTCTGACAATGGACCACTGCACTGTGTATTTCTACGAGTCCCCTCT
>CM053402.1:160481888-160501405 GCA_028644305.1 Xerus rutilus | reverse complement strand
CAACCAATCTGGAAAGCAGTTTTGAGATTTCTTAAAAAACTTGGAATGGAACTACCATTCGGTCCAGCTATCCCACTCCTTGGCTTATACCCTAAAGATTTAAAAACAGCACACTACAATACAGCAGTCACCTCAATGTTTATAGCAGCACAATTCACAATTGCAAAACTATGGAAGCAACCCAGATGCCCTTCAATAGATGAATGGATAAATAAACTGTGGTACAGGGGCTGGGATTGTGGTGCAGTGGTAGCATACTTGCCTAGCATGCGTGAGGCACTGGGTTCGATCCTCAGCACCACATAAAAACAAAGATATTCTGTCCACCTATAACTAAAAAAATAAATATTTTTTTAAAAAAAGAAACTGTGGTACATATACACAATGGAATATTATTCAGCAATAAGAGAGAATAAAATTATGGCATTTGCAGGCAAATGGATGGAATTGGAGAACATTATGCTTAGTGAAGTAAGCCAATCCCAAAAAACCAAATGTGAATGCTCTCGCTGATTAGTGGATAAGGATACATAAGGGGGGTGGGAACGGGAAACATAGGAGAAATACAGGAACTCTAGACGTGGCAGGGGGAGGTGGGAGGAAGGAAAGGGGAATGAGTATAGTAATGATGGTTGATTGAGATGGTTATTACTACCCCTGGTGCATGTATGAAGACACAAATGGTGTGACTTTATCTGGTTTGCAACCAGAGAAATGGAAAAACTGAGCTCTGGTTATGTACTATGACTTGAAATGCATTTAAATAAAATAACTAAATTTTTAAAAAAAGTAATGGGAGATAATCTTCCATGATTTTCTGCATCCCCAGAAGAGAGAGATGGGGAGCAGCTGTCCCCTTCCCAGGCACTGTCCTTGAAGGGTTCACTTGCCCAGAGCAGTAAAGGAAAAGCTGCTTCTGTGTGAACTTCTGCAGACTGTGAGCTTCTGAGCCCTCACCTTACACGCGGGGTGTGAAGTTCTGAACTGCCTGAACTCGGGGTTCAGGGGGTTAATTGATTATAGCAAAAGCTGTGCCCTCTGAACCACTGCAGTCAGATAAACCTGCTTCCTGCTGTCTTCAGCTCCTGCCCCGTCTGTCCCTACTACAACCTGACAAGTATTTTTGTTTGTTCTGATTAGGTACACATGACAGCAGAATGCCTTCCGACTCATTGTGCGCTGATGGAGCACAGCCCTCCACTTCTCTGGTTGTGCACAATATCGAGTCACAACACACGTGCAGTCACACATGAACCTAGGGCACTGTTTCTCATCTCATTTCACCATCTTTCCTGCCCCCATGTCCCCTTCCCTCCCTTTGAAAAGTATTTCTTAAAACATTAATTTTACTCTACTACCTAACATTGTGTCTGTTAGGTTTTATTCTTTTTTTTTTTTTTTTTTTGGTACTGGGGATTGAACTCAGGGGCACTCGACCACTGAGCCACATCCCCAGCCCTATTTTGTGTTTTATGTAGAGACAGGGTCTCACTGAGTTTCTTAGCACCTTGCCATTGCTGAGGCTGGCTTTGAACTCGTGATTCTCCTGTCTTAGCCTCCCTAAGTGCTGGGATTACAGGCTTGAGCCACCGCGCCTGGCTTGTTAGGTTTTATTCTTTAAAGCAACTAGTCTTAAAGGAATTAGGATTTGTGTGACAGTGATTACTTCCAAGCACTACATTAGAGTTTAAATTTTCTTCTAAAAGCTAAACTTGATTAATATAAAAACATCAGTACAGTATGTTTAAATCTTCAAGGTATACAAGTCTTTAAAGCAGGAGGGTTAAAAGGACATTTTTGCCAAGCAGATGTTCTCCAAATTAAAGTTGTCTGTAATGGTAATTTTAGGCTTATAAGAATAGTAAATTCTAGGACTGGGATTGTGGCTCAGTGGTAGAGCGCTTGCCTCGCATGCGTGAGTCCCTGGGTTCGATCTTCAGCATCACATACAAAGCAATAAAAAAAGACATTGTGTCCATCTACAACTAAAAAAAAAAGAATAGTAAATTCTTTTGGGGATTTATTTATATCATGTTGCTTTACATCGCAGCTGGTGTGGGTCTGCCAATGAGCTGGGGTCCCGCGGGACGAAGGTATGGGGTCCTTAGGAAGGACGATATGGGGTCCCATGGGACAAGGTATGGGGTGGACAGTCTCAGAGTCACTCACCCAGACACCGGGGGCTAGGTAAATCTGCTCTGCTGGAGTGAGACGCAGAACCCATTTATTCCATGACACGTAACAGCTTATGAACAGTCCTTGGACCAATCATGGCCCTGAAGTTACAGCCAATGGGGTACCGCTCTGTGTCAGGCACCCAGTCAATCAGCATAGGGCGAGGAAAGGGGAGGGGGCACTCTGAAGGGATGGAGAGTGCTCCTACAATATCATGTAATGTTCTGTAACTGAGCCTAAATCTTATGCTACTTTTTACACTGTAAATGTATTTCTAAAAGATAATGAGAGACTAATCTGTTTAAAAGTTAATATCGTGGGGCTGGGATTGTGGTTCAGTGGCAGAGCACTTGCCTTGCATGTGTGAGGCCCTGGGTTCAATTCTCAGCACCCCATATAAATAAATGAATAAAATAAAGGTCCATCAGCAACTAAAAATTTTTTTAAAACTTAATATCATAAAACATGAAAGCAGGGGCTGGGATTGTAGCTCAGCGGTAGAGCGCTTGCCTTGCGTGCGTGAGGCCCTGGGTTTGATCCTCAGCACCACATACAAAGCAATAAAATAAAGACATTGTGTCCATCTACAACTAAAAAAATATTTTAAATAAATAAATAAAACATGAAAGCATTTTGCCACATTTCCCACACAAAAGGAAATTTAAAATCTCTCAGCCTTTCTTTGATTCATGTTTTAAATGTAATGTTATATTGTGTTAATGTTCATATAGACTTAGGAAACAATATATGCAAACTTTGTTAAATGACATTTAAGAAAGAGGCAAAGATCAACTTCAGAACTAGAACACTTTACCTGAGATATATGAAAATCCTCGCCTCACATGAGATAAGGCTATGTCCCCCACCTTACTACATGTTAGAATGGCTTCAAAATAGACCAGACTTCAGCTCACTTAAAGTTGTGTTCAAGTTGATTTTGGTGCTGGTGATATAGCTCAGTTGGTAGAGTGCTTGCCTCACATGCATAAGTACCTGGATTCAATCCCCAGCACCATCAAACAAAAAAAAATTGATTTTTGTTATAAAGATTACTATGAGCCGGGTGCGGTGGCGCAAGCCTGTAATCCCAGCACTTAGGGAGGCTGAGACAGAATCACGAGTTCAAAGCCAGCCTCAGCAACGGCAAGGTGCTAAGCAAATCAGTGAGACCCTGTCTCTACATAAAACACAAAATAGGGCTGGGGATGTGGCTCAGTGGTCGAGTGCCCCTGAGTTCAATCTCCAGTACCAAAAAAAAAAAAATTACTATGATCTCAGACAGGGTTATAATGTATAACTCAGCCAAACTTCAAGCTAGCTATTATACAAACTGAACATGTTTTTACTCTTGTTGATTTCATTTTGTATTTTCCTTGTAAACTCTATAACTATCACCTGTTAATGTTTTGCAGTGGTATTGCTTGAAAAACACATGACCTGGGTTAATTAAAGATAATAATCCATCACCTACAGGACAGATAGGATATAAGACTAACTTCCAGAACTAACGCAGATGCCAATTAAATAAAAGGGGCAAATGACTGTAAGGTAATGGACATTGAACTTAAAGCCCAGTAATCTTACTTTAAGAATGGCAAGACTGGCTTGCTAGATGTTTAACACCAAGGCTTAAAGATTAAGGTTGAGGGCTGGGGCTATAGCTCAGTGGTAGAACACTTGCCTAGCATGTGTAAGGCACTGGATTTGAGTCTTAGCACCACATAAAAATAAAATAAAGGCATTCTGTCCATCTACAACTACAAATAAAAAAAAAGATTAAGGTTGAAACAAAAGGGCCAAGAAAACCAATATTTGGCTCTTGCCCTCTGAGTCAGCCTGAGCCCAGGCAATGAGAGAGCTCCTCTGAGGAGCTCTACAACTCTGGGCCACCTGGCCTCCTAGTCAGAGAGGTTAATGAGACCACTGGAGAAGGGAGAGCCAATCGGTGCCCCTGCTGCACACAGGAGGGTCACTGGAGAAGGGAGACGTCCCTGATGCTTCCAAGGGAAGCCACCTCATCAAGGAGACCCTAACCCAGCTTAGCAAGCAGATGGCACTAGAAGAGTTAAGCAGCTCTCAAGTTCCCTGAGAGTGACCCCTGTGGGAACTCAGCTGACCCCTAAGAATGGATGGGAACCAGATCAGTTTGACCAGCTTGGTCTTGAACACCTAGCAAAGCAGTTGTGACAAGAATGCAGCCATACCTGAGCATCTTAGAAGAAAAATAATAGTTCTTTTAAATAGAACTTAAGATGTGTCAGTCCCACAGCCCTGATGCCCTCAAACTTCTAAGTTTTTTCTTTGCAAGGCTCACATTTATCCCTGCCTACCAAGATTAAACAGGCCTCTGTACCTTGATCTTCCTTACTCCTCAGACTGACATTTTACCCCATAACCAAAGCCTACCCATTCCAATAAGAGAGCACACCAGATGTAGGAGAGCCCCCAAATTATTCCCTTACTCATAAGGCTAGAAATATCCACCAGGATTGACTCAGGAGTGGTGGGATTAGGAATCTCTATTCACTATAAACACAGTCAGCACAGGTTTCTTTGGGGGGTGTACTGGGGATTGAACTCAGGGGCACTCGACTACTGAGCCACATCCCCACTCTATTTTGTATTTTATTTACAGACAGGGCCTCACTGAGTTGCTTAGCACCTCACCATTGCTGAGGCTGGCTTTGAACTCGCAATCCTCCTGCCTCAGCCTCCTGAGCCACTGGGATTATAGGCATGCGCCACCGGGTCTGGCTTGGCACAGGTTATTGTAGATATCCAACAGGTCACTGATTTGGCACTGACTTTACAAAATCAGCTGGACTCCCTGGCATCTTTTGTCCTGCAAAGCCAATCAGAGAAGAGTGCTTTTTCTATGTGAACCAGTCAGAAGTGGTAATGTAAAATCCCAACTCAAGATGGAGTCACTCTGGCTCAGGCCTGCATGTATCAGCCAACCTGCTCTTTGTGCTTCTGTGATTAATGCTTTGCTGTGCTTGCTTCTCACGGATGGGGGTGCAAAACCACAGGCTGCCAGACCCCCTGGCCAGTTACCTAAAGTTCCAGGAACTGAAAGGGGACATAGGAGGCACTGTCACGTTGAACTGTAAATAACTATAGGTTGAATACCTGCCAAATCATGTTTTCCTGAGTCACGTAGCTAGCCCACCCTATAATAACCTCTGAAACCCTCGCTTCGGGGTCACTCTCTGAAGGAAAGGAGAGCTGACCCCAATCGATTGGCCTGTGTGCCTATTTCCTCAATAAACTTTGCTGCTTCTGCAGAATTGTCTGGGCTGCACTTCTTGGGGAGAGGTGCGGGTTGGATACAACAGTAAGAGACAAGGTTAAGTGGCTCAGGACCACCTGGGGGCAGGGGAAATAGAGCAATTCACTGTCCCTGTTGACAGGTTTTTTTGTTTTTGTTTTTGTTTTTGTTTTTTTGGTA
The DNA here is from genome assembly GCA_028644305.1 of Xerus rutilus. Classification (NCBI taxonomy): domain Eukaryota; kingdom Metazoa; phylum Chordata; class Mammalia; order Rodentia; family Sciuridae; genus Xerus; species Xerus rutilus. Next base: position 160,495,782 of record CM053402.1, on the reverse strand, counting down.
CTGGAGATTGAACTCAGGGGCACTTGACCACCGAGCCACATCCCCAGCCCTATTTTGTGTTTTATGTAGAGACAGGGTCTCACTGAGTTGCTTAGCGCCTCGCCATTGTTGAGGCTGGCTTTGAACCCGCGATTCTTCTGTCTCAGCCTCCCTAAGTGCTGGGATTACAGGCTTGAGCCACCGCGCCTGGCTTGTTGACAGGTTTATTATGCTGATTCTTGTAACAAGCCCAAGTAGGAGCAGGGCTGATGGCAAGAGGTTTACCTATCCCACAGGCTGTGGTTGCTCACCCAGGGACATGGTTTGATATTCCCCCTTCAGGCTATCTTAATTCCACCACTGTTCCTGGTCCTTTGTTGACCACTGGGTCCACCCAACAACTTCTGTTTAATTACTCAGATTGTCCTCCCAACCTCCACTCTGCATTTTTCTCATATTGTTACCACACCGAGCCTCAGACCTGGGTTCATCATGTCCCTGAAGAACAGGATCAAGAAGCCAGATTTACTTTTCTCAAAGGCGGAGGCTCTCCTGCCTGATTAACTATTCATTAAACAGAGCCCCATGCTTCCACCATAATCACAGGGACTCTCCACATAAATTGTTACGATAGTCTGAATGTGTTATACCTTATCCATGAAATCTTTCTGTTACAGGAAAACAGGTTACAGATTGGGGAGCTTGTTTTTTTTTTAGTTGTTGATGGACCTTTATTTATTTATATGTGGTGCTGAGAATAGAGCCCAGTGCCTCACACATGCTAGGCAAGTGCTCTACCACTGAGCCACAACCCCAGCCCCAGAGATTGGGGATCTCATGGGGGACTGATGGATGCTCAATCTAGAGGTGCAGGATGGACATTCTCTCATGCTCATAGAAATAACATAGGTTTCAACATTATCATATACTTGTACAAAGGGGAATTATCACCTCCGACCATGAGAATGAATTTTGGGCCAATTCAGGACTCCATATGGAAAACAAGTTTAACTCAGGAGCATTTTGGGGTCTGGAATGGTGAATCTCAATATGGAAAATCAAAAACTCTTGTCCATCTTAACTCTTCTCTATATAAAGAATTCTACCTCATGGCATGTATATTAAATCCCTTTGTTTTATTATCTGGGCCCATGCAAATACAGTATCATGCCTCAAAAAATGTATATTGTTAAGGTACCAGCCAGCCATACACGACACACCTCATGCAGCCAGGAGATGTTTATTCAGGGGGTGGGTGCCCAGGAAGAGGAAGGAGGAAAAAGGGCAGAGGGGACGTGGGACAGGGAATTTATAGGGCCCACTACAAAGCACGTGGCAAGCTATGGATTGGTCACTTCAAAATTGGCACAATAGATAAGCAGCAGTGGTCTTCTTTGATGTAGTAACCTGAGCGGCCAGGCTTTGTTCTCCCCGGTGGAAGATTCAGGAGAGGAACTGCCTGGGGCAGGGGCTGCTTTAGGCTTTTAGGGAAGGGATGCTAAAACTGAGTAGAAAAGGGCTGTTCTTTACCTTATAGTCAGTATCTGGGAAAGGATTTATGTAGGGAAGGATCAATGCTTTGGCCCCTTTCCCAAAGCTGTCATTCCAGACTTGATGGACATCTCTTCCCTGGGGCCTGTCTTATCACTGGGAAATGACATAATGGGAATGGATCAGTGGCTTTCTTTCTCTCTCCCCTTTCCTCAGGCCTCACCATTTGGGGGTTTGTGGTTTCTATATCTAATATTCTAGACTCTGAAAGAAAGGAGGGGATTGAACAGTTGAGGTCTTTAGCTACTTCCTGCTTGGAGGGGGCAACCTAGGGAGAGGGGCTTCCTTTCAGAATCCTGGATGTGAATGTGGGAGTCACGCAGAGGGGGATGTGTGGGGAAGTTCTGAGGCCATTGCAATGATGCCAATTCTATTTAGGTTGCTCCAGAAGATCAGGCAGTGAGTGGCAGGAAGAGAGATGCTTTGAGATATCTCCTGGCAGTTATGGCTAAGCTGATCACTTAAGAAACTGTAAACCTAAAATAGGGAAAAGAAAAACACTATGACAATATGTGCAGATTAACTGGTTTGTTAGGTTAGGGAAACAAATTGTAGTATATAAAATGAAAGCTAATTAGTTTACTAGTGTTAGGAGAATAATTTAAGTGTGAAAGGTGAAGATTAACTAACTTATTAGTGTTAGGAAAAGGATTTTGGCATGTAATATAGCTGAGAACCCTACTATTCTTAATTAAAGTCTAATCAGATTCAAGGTATTCTTTCCATGATTTCAGAGGTCTAGTTCCCTTGGCGGATAGTGCACAGGAGTAGCTTTTGAACCATATTTTCCTATTGGTTTAATCATTCCATCCTTCTCGACATATTACACAAAAGAAAAACAAGGATGCAATTTACAGTATAGTTAAGGCTAGTAATCCTGCTCTCTGTGTACAAAACTACTTAAAAGGATTAAGGGAAGAAATTCCCTTAACTAAACTGCCCCAAGTTTCTTCATTATCAAAAGTAGGTGTTTTGTCATTGATTGTGACCAAGATCTGAGATTGTAATTTTAACACATCCAAAGATGCATCATGAAAAGGATCAAGTCCTATTAGATGACTGTGTACACTTTGCCACTGCACCTCGGTGTCATTGTATGGAACTCCAGTAATGGAGTATGGAACTCTAGGTAATATTAGATTGCCATTGAAGTCTGAGTCCACCATAAACTTTGTACTTGGCCCCCCTAGCCATAGAACATAATCTTTTAGCTGCTGGACCTTGCTCAGAATTTCCTGATCAATATGTACTTGAGTTCACCAGGTTTCACAGCAACTTTTAAGGAGTTGCTGAAGGTCATGTGTTGTCTGGACCTCTTGGTATGAGGCCACTGCTGGCGTGGAGGCAGAGGCAGTGAGGCCAACCAGTCCAACAGCACCAGCTGTTAACCACCCAGTAAATTGTCTAGCCCCCTGCTTTACACGTCTTAGCAACTCTTGCCTGGGTGCTACTGAAGGTGTTTCCTGCCATGATTCTTTCAGTTTTACAGGGAGCCAGGTAGCTACTGGCCTCCTGAGAATCGTAAGAGTTTGTTCTGGGCTCTGCCATATGACTTGATGGACACAGTGCTGCAGCATGCAGCTTTCACATCTAACATATGTAAGGTAAAGAACAGCCCTTTTCTACTCAGTTTTAGCATCCCTTCCCTAAAAGCCTAAAGCAGCCCCTGCCCCAAGTGCTTCCTCTCTCGAATCTTCCACCAGGGAGAACTAAGCCTGGCCGCTCAGGTTACTACATCAAAGAAGACCACTGCCGCTTATCTATTGTGCCAATTTTGAAGTGACCAATCCATAGCTTGCCACACGTTTTGTAGCGGGCCCTATAAATTCCCTGTCCCACGTCCCCTCTGCCCTTTTTCCTCCTTCCTCCTCCTGGGCGCCCACCCCCTGAATAAAGATCTCCTGGCTGCATGAGGTGTGTCGTGTATGGCTGGCCGGTACCCAAACATTGGTGCCATGACTCGGATGAGGGCTGCTCTCTATTGAGACCCCTCATCCTGAACCGCCAATTGCACCCTCATAGCCTTGGCCCATTCTTTGATTGCCACCTCTCCGCGCCCACCACGAACTTCATTCAGTGAGTTTCCCTTTCAAGGAGATTGCAACTTTGCAGGCAGAGTCTCAGAGGTAACCAGCTATGACCGTCCGGTGGCCCTCTGACTGTCTCAAAGGGAAGACCACACCCCACCATGACCTTCATGGTTACGGTGGACTTCCAAAATCTCCACCCCACTTTCTTAGATTCTCTATCCCTCAGGCCCTTTTACCTTCCTCTCCCTCCCTCCTTTCCTTTTAGCTCGAATTCTGCTGGCTGAGAGTAACCTGATCCCTCCCTGTTCACCTCCCTCCACCCTGGATCAAATTTTCTGACTCCTCCAGGAGGGGTCTCTGAAAATCCTAGCGCTAGGTTGATCCGGGCCTCGCCTCTCCAGGAGAGGTTAGACCCAGGACGACTTGGGTGACGACCTGTCTCACCTTTTTTTGGTCTTATCCTTTGTCTGTTCATAGCTTCCGAGGAACACCTAGAAGGTGTGCTAAACAGATGTTCAGGTAACAGGATGGGGTCAAACTCTTCCCTCCCGGAAGACTCCCCACTGCATTGCCTTCTTAAAAATCTTTCCACTCTCGGTCTTCCTGATATTAAACCAAAGAAACTAATAAAACTTTGCACTCAGGATTGGCCTACCTACCAATTGGATAACTCTCACTCTTGGCCACCTACGGGTTCCTTAGATCCCAATCTCCTTGGAGATCTACATAACTATTGCGAGCAATTGAAAAAATGAGTAGAGATCCCTTTTATTCAAGCCTTCTCCCATCTCTGAGCCAACCCCTCCCTTTGCACCCTTTGTTTGTTTGTTTGTTTGTTTGTTTTAAATATTTTTTTAGTTGTAGATGGACACAATGTCTTTATTTTATTGCTTTGTATGTGGTGCTGAGGATCGAACCGAGGGCCTCACGCATGCGAGGCAAGCGCTCTACCGCTGAGCCACAGCCCCAGCCCCCTTTGCACCCTTTGTAAGCCCCATCATGTCCTCCTAGCTTGCAAACCCCTCATCCTGAACCGCTGATTGCACCCTCACAGCCAGAAGACAAACCTCCCCCATACCATCACAGCCACCCATCCCCTTGATCTCTTGGCACTCCACCTCACACTCCAGAGCCTACCCCTCCCACACCCACATCACAGCCACCCACCTCCTCTTTTAGTCCCCCCGTCATCCAGTCCTATTCTCACAACTCAGAGATAATCGCCCCTCTGAGAGAGGTTGCAGGAACTGAAGGCATCATCCGCGTTCACGTTCACTTTTCTCTTGCCGATCTCTCTCAAATAGAAAAAAAACTTGGTTCATATACTTCTAACCCAACCTCACATATTAAGGAATTTCAGTACCTCCTCCAGGCCTATAATCTCACCTTCCATGACATCTACACCATCCTTGCCAATACTCTTCTCCCTGAAGAGCACAGGCGCGTATGGGAACAGGCTCGCACTTACACAGATGAGGTACATCAGACCACGCCTGCGCACCCCTTTGGGGCTCAGGTGGTCCCAGAAACTGATCCAAATTGGGACTACAATACTAATCAGGGTATCACAGCTCAGCACCAGTTTTCCACCTGTCTTCTTTCTGGGCTACACAGAGTTGCCCAAAAGGCCATTAACTATGAAAAACTTCAAGAAATTATTCAGGACAAAAATGAGAACCCCTTCTTCTTTTTACACCACTTAACTAAGTCCCTACTACAATATACTAATCTAGATCCCGAAACCCCTGATGGCTGACAGCTCCTTATGACTTATTTTTTCTTCCAGAGTTACCCAGACATTAAATTAAAGCTAAAAAAACTTGAAAGAGGCCCTCTGACCCCCCAAGCAGAAGTTCTAGCTACTGCTTTTAAGGTTTATCACAGCCATGAGGAACGCTCTAAGAAACAAAAATATCAGATATTAGCCCAAGCCCTACGAGTCCCACAGACTCCCCAAAACAAGACACCCGAGGTGAAGTCTGTCAAGGGAGTGCCACCTGGGCCATGCTTTTGATGTGGAATTGAGGGACATTGGGCCCGTCTATGTCCCAATCCTCGCCTGCCTTCCCGGCCCTGCCCAAAATGTTGCCAAATAAGCCATTGGGGTTTTGATTGCCCAGCTAGCCAGAGAGCTGGCCGTACAACCTCAACCCTGAGCCTCCTGGGACTGGCTACTATGGACTGACAGGACCCTCAGGCTTCCCTCCTGATGGCTCAGATAGAGCAACAGGAGCCCAGGGTGACCCTTTCAGTTGACGGACACCCCATTGCCTTCTTATTGGACACGGGAGCCACATTTTCAGTGCTCCGGGAATTCTGGGGACTCATACAGCCGTCTAGTTTTTCCATAGTTGGGGTGGGAGGGCTAACCTTACGCCCACATATCACTCCGCCCCTCACATGTTCACTGGAAGGCCATCTTTTTACCCACCAGTTCCTCGTGATGCCTCAATGTCCCATTCTGCTTGTTGGCAGAGATATTCTCACCAAGTTTGAGGCTACAATTATCCTGCACCCTCCCCTGCCAGCTACAATACTCCTCCTGGACCTATTACCGGCCACAGATAGCTCATCTATTATGGATAACTCCCATACCCAGGAATGCTACTCTGATTCTGCCATCCGGACCCTTTACTCTCAAATTAACCTGGCTCTCTGGGATGTCTTGACTCCCTCACTGGCACACTGCGAGCCTGTCCACATCTGCCTCAAGGATCCCCAAACTTTCCCAAATCAGTCCCAATATCCTTTCTCCAAATCCAACCTCCTAGGACTCCTCCTCATTATCTCAACACTCCTTAAAAAGGGGCTTCTCCACCCCACCACTTCTCCTTATAATACTCCTATTTTAGCCATAAAGAAACGTGTTGGTTCCTTTCACCTCGTATAAGACTTACGCCTCATTAATTCCGTGGTTCTCCCAACTCACCCCTATACCATCCTAACCCCTATACCATCCTCTCCCTCATTCCCTTCGGGTTGACTCATTTCTCGGTAATTGATCTTAAAGATGCATTCTTCACTATCCCCCTCCATCCTGACTCACAGGACCTCTTTGCCTTTACCTGGACTGACCCGATAACCCAACAGGCCACTCAGCTGACACAGACAGCCCTTCCCCAGGGATTTTGAGACAGTCCCCATTTATTTGGCCAAGCATTATCAACTGACCTCCAACATCTCCATCTTCCTAATTCTACACTCCTTCAATATGTGGATGATATACTCTTGTGTAGTCCCTTTCTCCAAGCCTCTCTCTGTGACACTGTCATGCTTCTGAACTTCTAAGCTTCTAAGGGATATCGAGCCACCAGGAAAAAAGCCCACTTATGCAAACTTCAGGTCACATACTTGGGAGTAGAAATGACTTATCCGAGAGATTCTCATACCTAGCACCAAAGAGGAGATCCTTTCTTTCCTAGGCCTCGCAGGCTACTTTAGAACTTGGATCCCCAACTTTTCTCTCTTAGCTCGGCCCTTATATGACATAGCAAAGGGAAATTCAAATGAGCTTTTACCCTCCTCCATAGCTCGCTTCTTTCACATCCTACAAAAGGCACTGCTTGAGGCCCCCGCCCACCACCTCCCTAACTTGAATCAGGTCTTTAAATTATATCTCTATGAAGACAAAGGCCTAGCATTAGGAGTTTTAGGGCAGGATAAAGGCCCTTATTTCCCTCCAGTCACTTATCTCTCAAAGCGTCTGGACCCCACCGTTGGAGGCTGGGCGCCCTGCCTGAGAGCTCTATCAGCAGCCCATGTCCTCCTATTGGAAGCAAAAAAACTCACTTTTGGAACCCCCACAATTATTCTGTCTCCACATCATCTCAAAGAATTACTCACATATAACAGCTTAAAAATCCTCCCCCCTTGTCGGGTTCTATCTCTCCTAGTTCGTTCCTGGAGGATACTTCTGTTTCCTTCCTGCCTTGCTCTTCCCTTAACCCTGCTACTCTTCTCCCCAGGACTGAAGACCCTCCTTCACACACTGCCTTGAGTGTCTTTCTTCCCTTCTTCCTTGTCCTTCCCACATCACAGAAGGTCCCTTACCTGGGGCATCATACACGTGGTTCTCGGATGGCAGTTCCTTTGTCACAGATGGCCAGCGCCATGCTGGATACGCTATTGTCTCCCATTCAGATGTTATTGAGGCCACTCACCTCCCCCCAACACCACTAACCAACAGGCAGACTCACTCTCGCAGCTGACTCCACTTTAAATTTGTACCTTGATTCCAAATATGTATATCATATCATTATCTCCCATTCTGCCATCTGGAGGGAGCGTGGCCTACTCAATACCAAAGGCACTGCTATTGTTAATGCGGGTCTCATCACAGGACTCCTTGAATCTTCCTTATTGCCAAAGGGGGTTGGAATAATTCATTGTAAGGCACACCAAGCTGACGCTTCTCCCATAACAGCAGGGAATAACAAGGTGGACACAGCAGCCCGAAAGGCAGCTCTCATCCCATTTAATCAACATTCAAATAAAGCGATCCTCCTGGCGCAGCCCAAGGAGAAATCTAAGCAACCTGCCCTCAGAGATCTCATATCCTACTTTCATTCCATCTTCCACACAAGCCCTCAAACATTTAAACTTTTTCTTTCCTCTTTTCCCTCACACCAGAGGACATTCAATATTTACAAGCTCTGACCCAGTCCTGTGTTATTTGCAGAAAAACTAACCCTAACACGTCCCTTTGCCCGAGACCATTCCCAACCCACCAAATGCGAGGCCGTTTACCCGCTAGCGACTGGCAACTAGACTTATGCCCCGAGTTCGCCGACACACATACTCACTAACCATGATAGATATACATTTTCTGGTTGGGTTGAGGCTTTCTCAATCTCTAATTAAAAAGCCACCAGTCTCCAAGATCATCTTACAGGAGATCATCGTTTCGGGGTTCCTTCAACCCTCCAATCTGACAATGGGCCTGAATTCATCTCCCAAATAACCCAACGCATCTCCACCTTCCTCAACATCTCCTGAAAGTTCCATATCCCATACCATCCCCAATCTTCAGGGAAGATTAAACGAACTAACCGCACCCTTAAGGACATTCTCACAAAACTTACCCTCGAAACTCACCTAGACTGGACACAGGTGCTACCCCTTGCCCTTTTCCACCTGCGTGCCCTTCCCTGAAAGCCCTCTAACTTATCTCCTTTTGAAGTTCTCTATGGTCGCCCCCCTACTTCCCCCGGAATTACTCTCCAAGATTCACCTCTTCCTCCAGAACTCTCTGGTCCCCACTTATCCTTTCTGTAAAGCCAAACAACCAGAAGGAAGTAAAACAGGACCGGAACAGGCTCCATTCTGGGAGGAACGCTCCTGGGCCACCCTCCCCCCCCCATCACCAGGCTTGAGTGGGCAGAAAATGGCACTGGAGCCTCATGGCATACAGAATTTAAAGGGTCCCCCCCGTCCGGAAAAGGAAGGCTTAAGGCAGGAAGGGAAGGGCCTGGGGCAGGAAGAGGTGTTGGTCTAGAGTCCAGTGTCCTCTGAGATTGGTTAGGTGAAGCTGGTGAGGTCAGAGTCCTTCCGGGATGAGCCAGGAGTCATGGCGGTTTTCATGTTGGAGGTTGAGTGTTTCTCATATAGGCTAATGGGGGCTGCCATGTTGGCGTGTTTGGCGCATGCGGACTGTGTTCGGCACGCGCGACTGACAGTGGTGCTCCCGGCAGTGGTGGCGGACAAAAGGGGGGGAGGGGCTGGGGTTATGGCTCAGCGGTTGAGCACTTGCCTCGCATACGTGAGGCACTGGGTTCGATCCTCAGCACCACATAAAATAAATAAAGATATTTAAAAAAATAATAGCACATCATAAAAAAAAAACAAAAGGGGGGGAGGTGGCAGCAGCGCGGAGTGGGGGAGAGAGTGAGGAGAAACTTTCAGAAAGTGCCCCAGGGGCCGGGCGCTCTGGCAGGGCCAGCGCACTGCCGGACCGAGCAGGGCACAGCTGCGGGTGCGGCGGGAGCGAGGCTGCTGTTTTCCACGTCTGCCTCTGACCTAACACTTTCTACGTGCTCAAATATGGAAATTCCATGACACTCTACTCCCGGACCCTCAGGCTAATATTCTATCTCATCCCATCGCCCCAGGGGACTGGGTATTCTTTAAACTTCCCCAATCTTCCCCTCCCACTACACTTAATCTTAGATGGCACCGAGGGCTCAGGTTATTTTATCCACCCCCATAGCTGCTAAGCTGGAGACTAACAGAACTCTCACTCCTTGGATTCATGTTTCCAGGTTAAAACCAGCCTCTCCTCCTTTGGTGGACCCATCTCCCACAACCAAAGAAGACCCAAACTACTCAGTCCAGGCGAGCAATGATGACCCCCTCAAACTCTGGTTCACCAAACAGATTTCTTTTTTTTTTTTTTTTTGGTACTGGAGAGTGAGCTCAGAGGTACCAGACAATTGAGCCACATCTCCAGCCCTATTTTGTGTTTTGTGTAGAGACAGGGTCTCACTGAGTTGCTTAGTGCCTCGCCATTGCTGAGGCTGGCTTTGAACTCGCGATTCTCCTGTCTCAGCCTCCCTAAGTGCTGGGATTACAAGCGTGAGCCACCACGCCCGGCTCAGATTTCTTAATACTATGCTTCCCTTCTCCTTTTCCTTCTTCCTAGCTCACCAGTTTCTACCTCTTCCTCTTTCCCTTTGTATGTCTGGCGCTTTAAAGTTTGGGAAACATTTGGCACAGGTCAGACTAAAATCACCGCACTCATTGGCACTGCTGATTGCTCACCACAGGGATGCCAATCCCCGGTCACCATCCCTCTCAACTCCACCCACATTTCCCAAGCCCTCAGACCCTACCTCTGTTTCACTTATGATCAGACAAAGGCGTTTTGTAAAAACCAATGGGTCAAGGGCTGGGGTTTTGGCGCAGTGGTAGTGTGCCCACCTAGCACGCGTGAGGCACTGGGTTCGATCCTCAGCACCATATAAAAATAAAATAAAGATATTCTGTCCACCTACAACTAAAAAATAAATATTTTTTTAAAAAAACCAATGGGTCAAAACTTATGGAGGAAGCCCATACTGGTCCTGCAGAATCCACGACGCTTACAGTGGCTGGTTAGGCATGGGAAATTTTAAATATAACATTCAAACACGGGGATTTTCTTTCAGGGTCCAGGATCCCTGGCATCACTGGTGGACAAAACCAGCGATCGGCAAATTTTATTCTAATGGGTGGTCCTCTCAGCCATCAGGACAAGTAAGCATCTCTCGAGAATATGATCCCCTCAGGGGCTCTGCCAAGGTCTTTAAAACCAATCAGGAAATATAACAGGCAGAAGTCCAATTGGCTCAGGACATTTCACTTACAGGAACAAACTCTCAACCTCCTCAAACCTGGAAGCAAATCCTACATGAAACTTTATTCCTGCTAAATCAGACTGATCAGACTGTCAGTCCCAATGATACCGAAGACTGTTTTCTCTGTGCATCTCTATCTAGGCCCCTCTTAGCGGCAGTGCCTTTTAACATCTCCCACTATAATTTTTCCAGTACAGGCATTCTCCTGACTGCTAGACTCAATGTTCCCCTATGGGAAGTCTCCCCAGAGGGCAACTTCTCAAGGTTCCCTGCCCTCTGCATTCACCCCCAAGGAACAACGCCACTTCCAAACTGTTTTTGGAAACTTACTGCCCCCTCCTCCCCTCAGTACATCCAGCCAGGTCACTTTTTCTGGTGCAATGGCACGCTGGCCACATCTACCCTAAATGTGACCACCACATGCATTCTCGTCACAGTGGTCCCCCAGCTGACCCTTTACACCACTACAGACTTCCAGACCCTCCTTCTGTGCTCCTGGCTTCCTCCCAGTGTTGGTGGGTGTATCATTTGCAGCTTCAACAGTGGCTGGTGGGATTGCTGGAGAAGCTTTAGGCCACACACTGTGGGCAACAGAAAATTTGCAAGCTAAACTACAAATAGCATTAGACGCCACTGCTGACCCCCTGAGGTCCCTCCAACGACAGGTGACATCATTAGCCCAGGTGGTGCTGTAGAACTGCAGGGCTCTTGATCTACTAACAGCAGAAAAAGGAGGAACCTGTTTATTCCTCCAGGAAGAATGTTATTACTATGTTAATGAGTCAGGAGTGGTGGAGGAAGATGTCAAACGCCTTCAGGATCTAACTGACCAGATATTAATGAGACCAAAGGAAAGCAGGCTCATGGGTTTTTTTTCAAACTTCCCTTGTACAGATGCTTATCCCTATATCAGGACCTCTAAGCATACTCCTCTTGATCTGTCTTCTGCCGTGTTTATTCAAATTTATTCAATCTCAAATCCAGCAGGTTTCTAATCAGACATTTAATCAGCTTCTCCTCAGGGATCTTCGGATTCTCAAGGAGGACAGTGACTCGCCTACAACTGTTCCTTGAGACTCTAACTCCAGGATTCATGGCTCCTGCCTCCACATCTACACTCAAGGAACTGGCCCTACTAGCTGGCAATGCTATGGTTGCAAGGCACCTTCCAGGACTTCTCCCCTCTCTTCGGAGCCCGGGTCCTTTACCTCCTTCCCTCTCCCCCTTCTTTCCACAGACATCACCCCAATTCCACTCAAAGTAGCCAGAAGAGCCAACGTTGTCCCTGTTCCCATCCTTATAAAACCAAAAACGGGAGAATGTAAGGTAAAGAACAGCCCTTTTGTGCTCAGTTTTAGCATCCCTTCCCTAAAAGCCTAAAGCAGCCCCTGCCCCAGGCAGTTCCTCTCCCGAATCTTCCACCGGGGAGAACAAAGCCTGGCCGCTCAGGTTACTACATCAAAGAAGACCACCGCTTATGAAGTGACCAATCCATAGCTTGCCACGCGTTTTGTAGCGGGCCCTATAAATTCCCTGTCCCACGTCCCCTCTGCCCTTTTTCCTCCCTCCTCCTGGGAGCCCACCCCCTGAATAAAGATCTCCTGGCTGCATGAGGTGTGTCGTGTATGGCTGGCCCATACCATAACACTGACCACTGACACTAGACCCCCTCCCAGTAAAACAGACTCCGAATTTCTGAGGGCCCAAACTGACACATTCATTAATTTGTAAAGCAGACTCCAAGTTCCTGAATGCTCAGCTGACACGCTCACTAATCAAGTCACCTCTCAGTGTAACCAATATAAGCCCAGTCCCTTCCTTTGTCCAGTGGCTGACTTGCCACCAGGAAAGTAGGTCCATCAGAGGCATGACTCCATTCCTGAATAAAGGCTTTTGGCTAATCTGTGAAGTTTGCATCTGGCCCAGTCTTTGTGTGCTAACTCTACCCATTTATATATAGCACAGGCAGCTGTCCTGAGCTTGTTTCTCAGCCTAGGACTGGTGTTCCTGACTCACAGTGAGATGATCTGAGACTGCCTGGGGGCCAGGCTGAGAAACTGGGACTGCCAGTATTGGGTTGAAAGGATTTAAATCTTTTTTTTTTTTCATTTAACAATTTATAAAAACACATTTAATAGCCCCCAATATATGTTACCTATGGAATTCAAGAAGACAAGAGTACTTGAATTTATAGTTAGATGATGTTTTAGTATTTTTACCTTTGAAAATTAGTCAGATGTCTCTTCTAACAAACACATTTAATCTCATTTATGTTACACCTAATTTACTCATTTTTAACTTAGGTTATCCATGAAAACCAAGGTATCAAACAAGTCCAGTTAACATTTCAAGGCAGTTATTCTTGCCAAAGAAAAATCCTGAGAAGCAATGTTTTGGGTCTGGTCAGGGTCCAAAATGTCCAGTTAGGGGAACTAGTCAGCAGCTGCGGAGCAGTAGCAAGCCTGACGCCACCAGTGGACACGCCTCCTGTCAATCAGCGGGTTTTCCTGACCTATCCAGGAAGGACTCTGGCCTTCTCTTCCTGTCCCCAAGTTCTCCCCTTCCTGACCGGTTTTCTTAAAATTCTCTGTGCACAGAAGATCCAGCTCCATTTCTCCTGGACACACTCTGATGGACGGGGGATTTGGCCCGAGGGCATGTATTCCAATAAAGCCTTGCCGAGTGGCTTAAATTCATCTTCTCCCTGGTCGTCTAATCTTTACACAATGGACATTGCATTTTATTTTTTATTTTTTAAAATTTATGTATTTATTCTAATTAGGTTTACATGACAGCAGAATGCATTTTTTTTTTTTGGTACTGGGGATTGAACTCAGGGGCACTTGACCACTGAGCCACATCCCCAGCCCTATTTTGTGTTTTATGTAGAGACAGGGTCTCACTGAGTTGCTTAGTGCCTCGCCATTGCTGAGGCTGGCTTTGAACTCGCGATTCTCCTGTCTCAGCCTCCCTAAGTGCTGGGATTACAAGCGTGAGCCACCG
>CM053402.1:160425046-160481388 GCA_028644305.1 Xerus rutilus | reverse complement strand
TTTGGGTACCAGGGATTGAACTCAGGGGCACTCAACCACTGAGCCACATCCCCAGCCCCATTTTGTGTTTTATGTAGAGACAGGGTCTCACTGAGTTGCTTAGCGCCTCGCCGTTGCTGAGGCTGGCTTTGAACTCGCGATTCTCCTGTCTCAGCCTCCCTAAGTGCTGGGATTACAAGCGTGAGCCACCGCGCCCGGCCGGTTGGTAAGCTTTTGATGACATCTTATATTTCCTTGCTTAAAATTGATCTGTTTAAGATGTATATGTCCTCCTGATTTAGTTTGGGCAGATCATATGCACCTAGAAATTTTTCAGTGTTTTCAGGATTTTCTATTTTACTGAAGTATAGATTTTCAAAATAGTTTCTAATTATCTTCTGTCTTTCTATAGTCTGTCGTGACATTTCCCTTTTCAACTTGAATTTTAGTAATTTGGGATTCCTCTCTCCGTCTTTTCATTAGGATAGCTAAAGGTTTATCAATTTTATTTATTTTTTTCAAAGAAACAGCTTTTTATTTTGTCAATTTTTTGAATTGTTTCCTTTGTTTCAAGTTCATTGATTTTAGCCCTGATTTTAATTATTTTCTGTCTTCTACTACTTTTGGTGTTGATTTGTTCTTCTTTTTTTAGAGCTTTGAGATGTAATGTCAGGTCATTTATTTGTTGACTTTTTCTTCTTTAATGAATGAGCTCAATGCAATGAACTTGGCTCTTAACACAGAGATTGTTTTTGTTTTTGTTTTTGGTACCTGGGATTGAACTCAGGGTCACTCGACCACTGAGCCACATCCCCAGCCCTATTTTGTGTTTTATGTAGAGACAGGGTCTCACTGAGTTGCTTAGCACCTCGCCATTGCTGAGGCTGGTTTTGAACTTGTGATCCTCCTGTCTCAGCCTCCCTAAGTGTTGGGATTACAGGCTTGAGCCATCACGCCTGGCTTCACAGAGATTTTGATATGTTGTATCAGAGTTCTCATATACCTCTACAAATTTTTTTCTGTCCTCCTTGATGTCTTCTGTTATCCATGCATCATTCAATAGCATATTATTTAGTCTCTAGGTGATGGAATAGCTTCTATTTTTTATTTTATCATTAATTTCTAATTTTATTCCATTATGGTCTAATAGAATGCAGGGTAGTATCTCTATTCTTTTGTATTTGCTAAGACTTGCTTGGTGGCATAGCATATGGTCTATTTTAGAGAAGGGTCTGTGCTGTAGAGAAAAAGGTGTATTCACTTGTTGATGGATGAAATATTCTGTATATGTCTGTTAATTCTAAATTTTTTTTATTGTGTTACTGAGTTCTATGGGTTATTTGTTTAGTTTTTGTTTGGAAGATCTATCCAGTGGTGAGAGAGATGTTTTAAAGTCACCCAGTATTATTGTGTTGTGGTCTATTTGATTCTCAAAATTGAGAAGAAGTTGTTTGATATACGTGGATGCTCCATTGTTCGGGGCATAGATATTTATAATTGTTATGTCTTTTTTTTAAAATATTTTTTAGTTGTCAATGGATCTTTTTTTTAAATATTTTTCTTAGTTGTTGATGGATCTTTATTCATTTTATTTATTTATATGTGGTGCTGAGAATCGAACCCCGTGCCTCACGCATGCAAGGCAAGCGCTCTACCACTGAGCCACAGTCCCAGCCCCTTGTTATGTCTTCTTGATGTGTGGTTCCCTTAAGCAGTATGAAGTATCCTTCTTTATCCCTTTTGACTATCTTTGGTTTGAAGTCTGCTTTATCTGATATGAGGATGAAGACCCCTCCTTGTTTATGTGGTCCATTTGAGTGGTATGTTTTTTCCCATCCTTTCACCTTCAGTCTATGGACATCTTTTGATATGAGATGAGTCTCTTGAAGACAACATATTGTTGGATCTTTTTTTTTTTTAATCCAATCTGTCACTCTGTGGACATTGCATTTTAAATATCTTTTTTTTTTTTTTTTTAAATTTTTTTAGTTGTAGATGGTCACAACACTTTTATTTTATTTATTTATTTTTATGTGGTGCTGAGGATCGAACCCAGTGCCTTGCACATGCTAGGCAAGCGCTCTACCACTGAGCTACATCCCTAGCCCCCATTTTAAATATCTTATGGAAACCAACACTCCGACCGGCTGGCCACCTAGAAAAACACATGGATTAGTAATTTCAAAGGCCTCTTTACTCTTATTAGATGGGTTCTTTTTGTTTAAGTTTTACTTAAGTCACGTGAACTGAAAGGCATTTGGATCCATCATTAAGTTCATGAGTGCTCATCTATCTATACGCCAGCTGACACCGTGCTCGTGATGTAGACACAAGCCTGCGTACAGACATGACGTCTGGTACCCAGGTATGCCCAGTGTCCATGGAACAGGAAGCAAAATATGGCAGCACTCCACCAGGTATTCAGTGCCCACAGGGAGGAGGCGAAAACCTTCCATAGTTAACCCTTTAGAAATTAAAATAGAGCCTGTCCAGACTTTAACAGTGTGACCCAGACAAGAAAAAGGCCTGTGCAGTTGGGAACGTTAGGAACAGGTCATGGTGGACGCTGAAACCAAAGGTTCAGGTGGCCACTGTCCCACCATCATTGCTGTTGATTTCCCCTGCTTAGGATGCTTCAAAGGAAAAGAAGACTTGTACACACGGGATCTTTCCTTCCCTGCCCCAGGCCTATTACTTTTATTCCCCACTCTTTATAGGTTCCTGTAATTGAGTTTCCCCTGTGTACTCAGCCCCCTGAATTGGCCATCCTGGGCCCCATGTGCTCTTGCACCCTTGCCCCCATCCTGCTCTCTGGGTGTGGGCTCATGCTTCTCAGTCACACTCACACAACCTCTGGGACATCCTGACCTCCAAAGAGGTCTTCTCTCGAGAATAGATTGGCCTACCTAGCTTGGTGCAGGGAGTGACCTGGTCACCACGGTGCTTGTGTGGGCCTTTCCCTCGTGTTGCTGATCCGCTTTCAATGCTGGTTCCCCATTGTCAGGCACAGAGGTCACAGGCTTCTTCCCCCACTCCAAGGCCACTGCAGCAAGGCAGCCGGTGTGTCTGCTCTAAGGAGGGAGGCCCCAGGACCCCTAGGCAAAGTATGGAGCCCCGTGCTGGGCCCCTTCTGAGGTGCCACAGGAATCAAAGAAGGGCAGCAAGCCAGCACACCTGGCAGGCCGTCTGCCTGCTCTTGTCCCTGATGCGGCTCTGCCCCTTGCTCTGGTAGGGTGAGTTTGATGGACTCATTTTAACACTGGGGCAGCAGAGGGAAGGGCTGCAGTTACAGTGGCTGCCGTGGGATCTCACATCCCAGTTAGAGCTGGTCACCGCGTCCTGAGAGGGCCACCGGCCCTCCTCACACCTCGCCCACTGACGCGCTCCCTCTCCGTTCTCCCAGTTCCAATTACTTGACTGTGTGTTCACACCCAGGGCAGTAAATTCCACCCTCTTATCCATTTGTTGTGCGTTTCAATCCAGATCAAGCCCAGCAGTCCCTCAGGCATTTAGTGAAGACCACTGTCCCCAGCCCCAGTGGCACTGCCAGCTGAAACGTTGCTCTCTCCTAGCTGGAGGCAGGGTCTGGTGCCTTCCTCTGGGCGACCACCTACTTCCTGTCCCTGTTCCTTCTCCCACCGTGACCCAGGTTGAGTGACCAACGCCTGCCAGAGGTGACGTTGACCTCTTACACCCGTCCTTCCTGGGAATGCCCTTTCCTTCCTTCCACAGACGCCTGGGTTCGCCCTCTTCACAGGCGTTGAAGCCAGACCTTCCTTCTAATTCTCTAGAGGGCCTCTTCACGGGTCAGCCAGCTGTGAGCTCCTGCCAGGCCCAGTGCCCAGAGTCAACTGGTTCTTTTTTTTTTTTTTAATTTATGTAAGGGAAACAGACATTCTGTCTAAATTGTTATCCAGTATTAAGTTTATAAGAACATGACAATGTAGGTATCATTATTGTGGGAATTAATGTGTCTTTATTTCTCATTGCTCTGTTATTATGTTGAATAAATATATCATAAGTTAAAAAAAGATTCATGTAAGACAAATTTCATTCTATCTGACTTTAAAAAAGGAAAATAATTTAAACTTGTAAATCACACTTCACATGCAGAAACAACTAATTCAAATCCTATTTTCATCTTCAATGACAATTGAATTAAATAACAACTTTGAGAAAAATTAAGCAAAAATAAAATAAAAACCAATAATATGCATTTAAAAACTGATAAGTAGAATGAATAAAACCAAATATTAACTGTTTTCACATTGCCATGAATACTGGCACTGTTTATTTTATACTTATGTCAGTTAATGTCAAAGTATAAAATCCTAATGAAACTAAATGGTGGCGCACACCTGTAATCCCAGCACTGTGGGAGGCTGAGACTGGAGGATCGCGAGTTCAAAGCCAGCCTCAGCAGCTTATCAAGGCCCTAAGCAACTTAGTAAGACCCTATTTCTAAACAAAATATGAAAAGGTCTGTGGATGTGAGGCGCTAAGCAACTCAGTGAGACCCTGTCTCTACATAAAACACAAAACAGGGCTGGGGATGTGGCTCAGGGGCGAGTGCCCCTAAGTTCAATCCCTGCTCCCTAAAAAAAAAAGTTACTAAACAACAGTACCGAAACATTGGCATGACCCTAGGTGGGACACTTTCGCCTTACTTAGAAGTTTCCATTTAAAACAAGTGAAAAAGAGAAAGGCTGCCGCTGTCTGCAGAATGCCCCAAGCCGGCACGATGCATCTCGAACGTGACTCCAACACACCCGGGTCGCACCCGGGTCCCTGACCGCGGCCTCCATGCGGTCGCCGAGGTCTTGGCATTACCTGTCCCCTCCAACGGCTCCGGGCGCTCCAGAGCCTCTTCCAGGGGACGTGTGGCCGGAGCGTGCACACTCCAGGAACGCCGGGGCCTGGGTTCCGCTGGGCGGCCCTGCAGCTCGCCTGCCCGGCTCTGGGGTCTCGCTGGGCAGATGAGCAGGGCTGGCCCCAGGTCCAACCCCGCCTGCGAGGTACCCCTCAACTGGTCCCCGAGCTCTCCCCAAGGGAAAGCACCGGCTGCGGGGGCGCTCGCCCGGGCAGCACCCGCGGGAGGACCGCACCCTCAGCCCGCCTCCTCCCACCCTCCCGGGCGCACCCGGGTCCCTGCCTGGCCCTTCCGCGCTGCTTCCCAGAGCCCGGCCCTCACTCGCCACTCAGTCTCTCCAGCCCTCTCCGCTGCTCCAAAGGCACCTTCCGCCTCCGCCTCCGCAGCCCCTCTGACCTCTGGGCCTCTGCAGGGGCGCACAGCCCCGCGGCCTGCACCGCCCTCCGCGGGTCCCTGGCCCGGCTCTTGGCTCTGTCTCTCGGCTATTTGGCCCTGGTTTCTGGAAGAGTTCCTTAATTCTGTCTTCTAACCTTTCCATCAAGTTTTGAATATTAGATATTGTATTTTTGAATTCCTGGGGACCTGCTTGCCTTCCGGGCCCCTGAGAGCTGACCTTTTTCCAGGCAGCCTGACTTCTCCAGAAAGGGTCCCCGTGTGGGGTGGGGAACTCTGTTGGTCCAGTGGCATCCTGGGACAGGGCCAGGCAGGGCCGGGGCCCACAGTCAGGAGCCCCTCGCTGGCCCTTGCCCCAGGCTGAGGCAAGGGCGCCACAGCTAGGATCCCTCAGGCCCCATTTCTCCAGAGAGGAGCACTGACCTCGCTACCCACCTGACTGTGGGAGGGCCCAGAGGGCAACCTGCGCCTATTTCTGCCCCGGAGGTGCCCCCCATGACTGGGCCCTGACACCCCAGAGCTGCTGTGTCTGGGGTAAGGGACACCCCTGGGCTGTGGTCCAGTCTGGACCACATCACTCACTCAGCCAACGGCACGTGAGCAGGGCAACGGGGCCACTATGCTTTTCTTCTGCCAGAGAGGGGGCTGCTCCTTGCTCTTGGCTCTGGGATGAGGTGGAGCTGAAGACAGGATGTGAGCAGAGCTGCCAAGGATCCAGGATGCACATGGCACCCGGGGAAAGGAGCCTCTGCTGTGGTAGCCACCATGATGGTGCCTAGCATCTTTGTTACACAGCAAGCCCAGCTGTGGCTGACAGCTACAGCTGCCCAGCCAGTGCCTACCTCCATTCTTCAGTTAAAGGTAGTAAAAACATTAAAATTCCCTGACCACTTGTCTCTGCCCTGGCTTGTTCTTTTCTTGTGGGTTTTCCCCTTGCTTTAAAATTCCCTTCTTTGCTGTCATTAGCAGGCCCATGAGCTATTTTATTACCCCTCCCTCCAGTACTGGGGCTTGCCAGGGCCTCACACACTAGGCAATGCTCTACCGCTGACCACATTGCCCATGCTGGCCTCGGACAGGCACTGCTCCTGCCTTAGCCTGAGGAGTTGCTGGGATGGCAGGCATGCCCACCGCATGTGGCTTCTAACGAGCCACTGTCAGCGGGGATTGTGGTTGCCACCACTGCTGCGCTCTGCGTCAGCACCTGTGTAGACTCACGCAGCCTCCCCGCCTCCCCGCCTCCTCTGCCAGGGCACTGATTGTCTTGCCTTCTGATGGTGCTGTCCAGCCCCTCCCTGAGCCGCCTCACAGGGGCCAAGTCTATGGGTCCTTGTGTTTTGCTGACCCTTTAATTCCACTCCCCCAAAAGGGGTGTCCCAGATAGACGGATTGTCTGCCCCTGCTGAAACACCCATCTGACTTTTGCTCCTTGCCTTCTTGCAGCCTTGCTCCTCTCTTTCCTTCCTTCCTAGATGAGTTTCCCACCTGTTGCCACAAGCCTGGTGCTTAGAGCAGGAGAGGTCTCTCCTCTTAGAGTTCTGGAGGCCAGAGGTCCAGGACCAAGCTGTACAGAGCCATTTTGCTTCTCGATCCATTTACTGACTTTCACTTCGATTCACAGTTCAGATGCCAACATCTGTTATCCACATCAACATGCTGCCCTGGGTCTCTGGGCATCTGGGGTTCGTGCTCCGGGCCTTACACTTCTGGGGTGGAAGCAGGGTGGTTCCTTCCTTCAGTGCAGGTGTGGTCTCCTGTCTGTCCTTCAGTGCTTGGCAGAATAGTTCAAAGAATGCCCCCCATCCCATCCTGGTCCTTATCCCAGGTGCCTCATATGGCAAGGAGGGCTTTGCTGGTGGAATTAAGGTGCGGATCATGAGATGGGAACATCTGAAGTATCCAGTGTCCCAAGGTCATCACAAAGGCCCTTCTAACAAGGATGCAGGAGGGGAGCTGCTAATGTGGGAGCAGGTGGAGACCCTCTGCTGTGGCTTTGTAGAGGAGGACTGAGGACAGGACCTCAAGATGAGCATGAGGAGGTCCTAAAGCTGGGAAGACGGGAACAGAGTCTCCCCTACAGGCTCCAGAGGAAGAGCCTGCCCACATCTCACTATGGTCCGATGATCCCACCCTGGACCACTATCCTCCAAAACTAGGAAGTGATACATTTGTATTGTTTTAAGTCCCTAAATTGGAGGTGATTTGTAACAGCTGTACAGGAGTCTCTGTGAGGTTCAGCTTGCTTGAGGGATGGGAGAGCAGAGTGTGAGGGACACTCTGGGGGCTGGTTTCTGGACCCCAGAGGTGACATATTCATGAATACAGTACATGCTTTGTTCTTCTTTCCTTTCTTTTTTTTTTAATATTTATTTTTTAGTTGTAGGCGGACAGAATATCTTTATTTTATTTTTATGTGGTGCTGAGGATCGAACCCAGTGCCTCATGCATGCTAGGCAAGCGCTCTATCACCGAGCCACAACCCCAGCCCTCTTCCTTCCTTCCTTCCTTTCTTCCTTCCTTCCTCCCTCCCTCCCTCCCTCCCTTCCTTCCTTCCTTCCTTCCTCTCTTTCCTCTCTTTCTTTTTCTTTCTTTCTTTTTTTCGCAGTTCTGTGTGTTGGACCCAGGGCCTCATACATGCTTGGCACACTCTACAATGAGCTGCAGCCTTGGCCCTACATGCTCATCTTATAAAATCTGGAAAATACAGAAAGTACGAAGAATTCACATAAAAGGATCAAATTCTGGTTCACGAGCAACCATTGTCGACAATCTGACATATTTTTATCCAACCACAGTGGGAAAAAGAAAAGAAGGGGAGAGGGAAGGAAGGAGGAAGAGGGGATGTATTGAGGCTGTGGGCCCTTTGTTAGGTCATTACGACGTTCCGCAAACAGCAGTTAGACCCCATGTGCTGGATCCCTCCGCGGGGTATCATCGTACCGTGGCTCCAGTGCTCGGGTGTTGGAGGAGTCTGCACGGTTTCGCTGTCCGCGAATCACTGTGTGTGTCCTGCTTCTTTCTTAGCATTGACGCCGGAAGTGAAATCACCAAGCCAGTGTCCACATCTGGAGCGTGTTACGGGAGAGAGGGCCGCCCTGCCAGGACCCACAGCCACCGCAGGCGACGGGTCCGACGGCACAGCAGGGCTGGGGAGAGTCAGGCCGGGATCCTGAGGCACCGGAGGAGCTGCCGGCCGGTGAGAGCGCAGCCAGGCTTCGCCGACCATTTCGAAGGTCCCGAACTTCAATTCAGCTTCAGAAGATAGACTATGGCTAACGCGGACAGAGGAGGTGGCCCAGCCACTGCACTGCCCCAGGACCGCATCCTCTTGGGTGCCCTGTGTGGAACACCTCACTCCAAGACAAGAGGGTCTGGGTAGGGCGACCCCAGAATGCAGGTGGGCTTTGGGCACGCCTGCCTGTGCCAGGTGCTCGCCAGGGTTGAGGGGCACGGGGGTCCTTCAGCCACCCCCTCCCACTAGGACCCGCCCAGGAGTGGCCACGCCCAGGTCACGCCCACCCGTCCCGCCCACTCCAAGCTGGGCCCGCCCCGCCGGCTCCCTGCCGCTCTCCCAGGACCCGAGGGTGCCGAGGTGGGCCTCTCGTGTGCCAGGGGTGCCCTTTGCCTTTCCTGCCAGCCAGTGTGGTGAGGACGAAGGGGGCACAGGAGGGGACCTTCCTGAAGCACCGGGCCGTCTGCTGCGGGTGCCCCGGGAAGCATCAGGTCCACCCAGGCCGAGCCTGGCCCCCGGCTCTGCTCCCGCCCCCCAGCCCCGGGTGTTCTCAGGCACCGACAGTGACGGCGTCTTTCTTCGCGGCACATCCCTCTGTTCCCGTGGTCAGGGGCCTTTTTCTTCACTTTGCCCCTCTTCTTAAGACGTGCAGGGTTTCTTTCTGCACAAATCTGTTGTTCGGAAACACTCAGCATTGTTCAGAGAATGCAAAGTCACGGCCGCAGCCAAACACGACCTGTTTTTCTGAGTGTGACGATAACCCTTGGGAGCTGAAGCACACCGGGACGTCGGGAACGCAGACACAGGACTCGACGTCCCCAACCGCGCGGACGCCCGCTTCCTCTCAGGCGGAGGACGCTCCGTTGATGCAGACCAGTTTGCCGCCCTGAGACCTGGGTCTTCACCTCCAGCATGTCCCACAGACTCCCTCTGGCTCCCAGAGGCTGTGTGACGTCCCATCCATCCCTGGGGTCCTTCACCTCCTCTGCCAGGACCCCCTTGTCCTTGGTGCTGTGACAACCATGGAGGGTGGGATTGTCACATTAGGGCTGTGGGGTGAGGCAGCCTGCAGGAACAGTGGACAGAGAAGCTGGTTTTCCTGAACCTTCCAGGCTCAGAGAATGCCCCAGGTGTCCCTGGTTGGGGGATAGTCCCCACTCATAGTCCCCTCTAGGAGAAATGAGGCCCAGAGAGGGGACCACTTGCCTTTCACAAAGCCAGTTAGTAAGAAGTGGGCACCATGCTAGGTGATTGCAGAGCCCGAGGCTTGGGTCCAGGCCACCACAGGCTGGCAGGAGGACCCATGGCCACCACTGTTCCAGGGGGCTCCTGCAGGGTTCTACCCTGACAACCAAAAGGGCAGGGAGACTCCCCTGTGACAGGCATCCTCCCTGCAGTCTGCAGCTGCTGCACCATCCCAGGGACATACTGAGGCCCCTATGTCACCTACTATTGATCACTGTTCCCAAATAACCTCTTCTGCCATTCTCTTCCCAGACATTGTCCTGAGGGGGGGTTCCAGACCCACTGGGCTTCACAGCCAAAGTCTATGGGCACTCACTGTGTGACAGAGGAGCCCCAGAGACAGCTCAGCCATATGCACAGACATACACACCCTGCCTGGTCGGGAATCCTGGATCTGGGGATTCTCCTCTCAGACCTATTCCCGGGGAGAAGCAAAAGCCCATGGCCCCGGGGGTGACGTCCAAAGCACTTCCCATGCCCCTGTGTTCTGACTATGGCTGCCCTTGCCCACTGCCCTGCTGTCCCCCAGATGCTTCACTCTGACCCTGCCAAGATGAGTCATTTGGACCCTACATGGGGGGCCACACTGAGACTTCTACCCTTGCTCCAAGCCCCAGGCAGAGCGAGGATTGCCAACAGAATTCTGTCCCCGCCACCTATCTTGCCCCCAGCTCATCAGTTCCTGTCCCAGGGCCCCTCCTATGTCTGGTGTACAACCAACTGGGACACCCATTCAGGTCCCTAGGACTGCACCCCCTACCCTGGGCCCCTTCCTCAGGCTGCACTGTGGATCCCACCAAGGAAGGAGTGCTTGCGCAGTCCATCCTGGCCCTGTCCAGGGTGCAAATCCCACGGCTGAGTTCACTGAGGCTGCAGAGCAAGTTCAGTGTGCTTCCAGGAGTGTTGGCTCAGCACCAGTTTACTGTTTGTTTTTCAGCCTGGTCTAGTAGGGTCCTCTGGGACGCTGCTCCCCCTGCGCTGGGGCTGGACTCCAGGCCACTACTCCCTATTCCAGGCCTGGCACACAGCAGCCCCAGCCTCCTATGGTAAGCCCTGATGGGATTCTGGACTCCAGAAGCTCTGTCTTATTTTCTAGTCCAGCTGTGTCCTCTGTGTCTCTATTTTGTCTTTGTCGGTGTGTTTGGAGCTGGAAGGATGTTGTGATTTAAGTAAAGGTTAGAAGCAGAAGCTCACGTCAGGTGGACTGTCCCTTGGGGAGCACCCTGCTGAGTTCTGGGGAGGGATGCGTCACCTGCCCTGCCACTGACTGAACCTGGGCCACCGGCAGCACTGGCTGAGCTCAGAATGCCCCAGGGTCCTCTGTGATGTGGAAGGGGAAGCTGCTGACTTGGAGTGACAGGCATATTACAGGGGTAGCACTGACCTACTGCCAGAGTCCCCCTAAAAGAACCCCAGCTGCACCCCCAGCCCTTCAATGTGATTTAAGTGGTGAAATACATAAAACATGAGCTTTACCACCCTGACCGTTTAGGTGTACAGTTCAGTAATGTAAGGACTTTGACACTTGTGCAACAGGTCACCAAAACTCCTCCCGCTGCAGAACTGAACTTCCGCCCCAGTGCACACTGAGCCCCTGACCTCCTCAGCCCTGGCACCCACTGCTCCACTGCCTCCTACAGGGCCCCTGCACAGGTGGACTGCTCTATGCCCGGCATATTCTACCCAGCACAGTGTCCTCAAGGTCCACCCATGGTGTAGCCTGAGTCAGAATTCCCTCCTCCTTTTTTTTCTTATGTAAAATGTTTATACAATAGCTCAAATAGTTCCATGTACAATATTTTATACAATGTTCAAAATAATGCTATACAGACCTCGGGAAGTTAGTCTCAGTGTACAGATGGCAGAATGGAGGCCGAGGCCCTAAATGACTTGCTCGTGATCACCGACCCAGCGCCGGAAGACCATGATGTGTCCTGTGACTCACGGTAGCCTCCTGTGACGCCACCCTTCCCCCTCGTAGTGCAGCGCTATTTCCAGGCCCACTATCCTCTTACCATAATATCCCTGAGCGCCTGTCTTACTTTTAAAGAGCAGTGGAAGCCTGAGAGAGTACAGACGAGAGTTTCTTTCATAGCTCACGACAAAATGGCCATAATCTCGATATACTTCAAGCAGAGAAACGGAGGTGTCAGGATTGCCAGTGGAGATCTGTGACGATTCTTGGCTATTTTCGTGTTTGCAACACTGTGATTTAGAACTTCATTTTGCTTCCTGTACAGAAACAAGCAGTATTTGAACCCTCCTTCTTAATGCTGAGGGAGCACACATGGTCCTCACCCATCGCTGGTGGGTATGTGGGTGCTTCCTCTCATGGCCACAGTGACCACAGTGCACATGTCTCAAGATCCTGCCGTCCTTTCACACACACCCAGGGACAGAGTTGCCAGGGCCTGGTTATTCCACGTCTAGTTCTAAGGCCCATTTTCCACGGCGACAGCACCC
This sequence comes from Xerus rutilus, assembly GCA_028644305.1. Lineage (NCBI taxonomy): Eukaryota > Metazoa > Chordata > Mammalia > Rodentia > Sciuridae > Xerus > Xerus rutilus. The sequence continues at coordinate 160,469,206 of CM053402.1, read as the reverse complement.
AGGGTCCATAGCCTTGGCGGCACTGCTTCTTGCTGGTGCCTGGCTGGCTTCACACACAGGCAGCACATGCTCCACTGAGTCACTCACCCCTGGTGGTCAGTGGACTGAGCATCCCTGGGTCCTTGTTGGCCATTTGTTTATTTTCTTCAGAGAAATGCTGTCAAAGTTCTTCACCCATTCTAAATTCAGGTTGTTTATGTTGTTAAGTTGTAGGAGTTTTTTATATATTCTGGCTCTTAAACCCTTGTCTCAGGGTTTAAATGATTTGCAAATATTTTATACTATAGCTTCTCTTTCTGTTCTCCATAGTGCCTTTGATGTGCAAAAGTTCTTAACTTCTTTTTTCTTATAACAAATGTATTGTAGGAAGGGAAAAATAAGATCATAATAGCCACTGCAAAACCAGCCCCCACTCCCTCTTCTCCCTCCCTTTTAAAAAGTCTAACTTTTTTTTTTTTTTTTGGTACCAGGGATTGAACTCAAGGGCACTCAATCACTGAGCCACATCCCCAACCCTATTTTGTGTTTTATGTAGAGACAGGGTCTCACTGAGTTGCTTAGGACCTCGCTATTGCTGAGGCTGGCTTTGAACTCACGATTCTCTGGTCTCAGCCTCCCAGGGTGCTGGGCTTACAGGCGCGTGCCCCTGTGCCCGGCTTAAAAAGTCTAAGTTTGATGAGTCTGATTTACCTATTTTTTTCTTTTGTTTCTTGTGGTTTGATGTCATATTTAAGAAACCATTGTGAACCCAGCTAGTGGCATACACCTGTGATCCCAGTGACTCTAGAAACTGAGGCAGGACAATGGCAAGTTGGAGGACTTGGCAACTTAGCAAGACACTCTTTCTTTTTTTTTTTTAAATATTTTTTTAGTTGTATATGGACACAATGTTTTTATTTTATTGCTTTGTACATGGTGCTGAGGATCGAACCCAGGGCCTCACGCATGCGAGGCAAGCGCTCTACCGCTGAGCTACAATCCCAGCCCAAGACACTCTTTCAAAATAAAAGATAAGCTAGTGTGGGGCTGGGGTTGTGGCTTAGTGGCGGAGTGCTTGCCTCACACATGTGAGGCACTGGGTTCAATCCTCAGAACCACATAAACAAAAAAATAAATAAAAACCAAAGATATATAAAAAAAAATAAGCCAATGTGATGCCACAGGCCCAGCAACTTGGGAGTCTGAGCAAGAGGACTGCGAGTTCAAGGCCAGCCTCAGCAACCTACAAAGCAAAAAATAAAAAAGGGCTGGAAATGTGGCTCAGTGGTAAAGTACCCCTGGGTTCAATCCCCAAAGCCAAAAAAAAAAAAAGAGAGAGAGAGAAAACCATCACCAAACCCAAGATCCCGCAGACCTGGCTCCCTTCCAGGCTTCAAGGTGTTGTCCTCCTATGGCTGGCTCTTGGTTTTGTGTCTAAGAGCTCTCTTACCAGCACACAAGGATCTTAGATGTCTTCATCTAAAGCTTCTGTGGCACTGTATTTTACACCTGGACCTGAATCACTGTTTTTGAGTTTAAGTGGACGGTGTAAGCTGAAACTGTCTTTTTCTGTTCCAGAGCAGCGGCTGAGAAGACTTCCCTTCCTCTGCTGCTGTCTTCTCGTCTTTGTCTAGACCTCACCATCTTTGGGTGTTCCTGTTTCTGAATTTTGTTGTTCAGATGGCCAGTGTGTGTCCCTCTGCCAATCTGATGCTGTTTGTAGTAAGCCTTAAAGTCAGGGTGATCATCTGCCTTCATCTTCAGAATTGTAGCTGCCCCATTTTCCTCACATCTTTGAATTGCTTAGGCTCTTTTTGTAGCTTATCCCGGCTGGGAGAATCTGGAGGACGATGGTGAGCTCGAGGCTAGGCTGGCAGGCACTCTGCCCACCTGCGGTCACTTCCTTCTCGAGGCTTTGAGGAGGCCTCAAGTGTCTGCCCCATGCCTTCTGCTGGCTTCATGGCTGCATGCCATGGCAGAGGCAGGGCAGACCTTGCCCTCTCCACCCTATCTGCAACTGGTACCCTCTTGTTAATTTTTAATAGTGTGAAAATGGTATTGTGGAGCTGGTGGCGCACGCTGGTAATCCCAGCACTCAGGGAGGCTGAGACAGGAGGATCGCGAGTTCAAAGCCAGCCTCAGCAACGGCGAGGCGCTAAGCAACTCAGTGAGACCCTGTCTCTACATAAAACACAAAATAGGGCTGGGGATGTGGCTCAGTGGTCGAGTGCCCCTGAGTTCAATGCCCAGTGCCAAAAAAAAAAAAAAAGGTATGTGGTTCTATTTCAAAAGTCCTTTCCGGGGCTTGGGTTATGGCTCAATGGTAATGTGCTCACCTGGCATGCAAGAGGCACTGGGTTCAATCCTCAGCGCCACATAAAAATAAAGATATTCTGTTCACCTACAACTAAAAAATAAATATTAAAAAAAAGTCCTTGTCTTTCAGATATTCAAATACCTGTGGATGAAATGAATTTTAAAAACTACAATCACAGGTTACTTTAAAACTTTATCAGATCAGCAAAGAAGTTTGATAATGGAAAAGCAGCCCAAGAAGCAATTTGGATGCTGTCTGCAGCCACCTTCTAGGTGTCCAACCTCAGCTCTGCCCTGGCTCAAAGGTGGCCCTGAACATGCTGGGCGGCAGCTGCTGATGGCATGGGACCCAAGGTGGTGGTGACAACACTCTTCCCAGCACGGGCAGAGGAGGCAAGTCACAGCCAGGAAACACTGAGACCCTGCCTGGGCAACCTCTGCAGCATGAGCCAGTTCCTTGGCCCAGGGAGGGGGAGCAAGCCCTCCTCATCTCAGCCGCTCGGGCAGGGCCAGGAGAGTGGGGCGGGCAGGCTCCGCGCAGGCATTATGTATGCAGCAGGGTCAACAGTGTCCCACAGAGATTTGGTGTCTCCTTCTAGGAGGTTTCTCTCTGCTCAGAGCTCAGGTGTGAAGGCCCCCACAGGGGTCGTGGCAGTGGGTCAGGACATGCCCCAGTGTTCACCCGCAGGGCCACGTTGTGTATGGTGCTAACCCGCTTTATTCAGAGCAGAATCTCGTGCCACCGTTGTGAATAATACACAGGCCTCCACCTTTCTGTCATGGGATGCCCTGCACAGGTCGGGGTGCAGAGTGGAGGGCATGGTCCTTCCTGTGAGACTAAAAGGTCACATGTGCTGCTGGGCACGTGGTGCACGCCTGCAAGCCCAGCAAGCCAGGAGGCTGGTGCAGAAGGATCTGAAGTCTGAAGCCAGCCTCAGCAACTTAGTGAGAAGGTCCTGTCTCAAAAAAAAGGGGGGGGGGGCTGGGGATGTGGCTCAGTGGTAGAGCATCCTTGGGCTCAATGCTCAGTATAAGAACACTCTGTGGTTCTTGTGCACAGGCTCTCTGCAAATGGCCCAGAAATGGGCAATGCCAGCCACTTAGAGAGGCAAGACAGAGGTAGGGAGCCTGTGAGAGAAACTTAGTTTCCCCCAAGTCTTTTCTTACCTTCTGACTTCCCTAACATTCACATGTATCACCTTCTCTGAACAAGGTGAAATAATCAAAAGGAAAGGAAACCGGAAAGTCCCTGCCACTCATAGTCCAGGGGGAGCCACAGATGGTGCCAAGAAGCTAAGGCAACCTTGGGTAAGAACAGAGCCGGGGGACTGGGGCTGTGGCTCAGTGGTAGAGCACTCACCTAGCATGCGTGAGGCATTGGGTTCGATCCTCAGCACCACGTAAAAAAAATAAAATAAACCTATTGTGTCCACTACAACTAAAAAAACAAATATTAAAAAAAAGAGAGCCGGGCATCACATCCCTGATTCCAAATAGTACTCCAGAGCTCCAGCGACCAGCGCAGTGTGGGACTGGCGTAAAGACACAGAACCGTGGGACAGAACAGAGTAATGGGTCCAGATACACAGCCACTATGGTTGGGGTGCTCACCCTTCAAAACTCGTCAAGAACAGCCACAGTGACAGCATGTGATGACAGGGTCTTTAGGAGGAGCACCATGGAGGGGAGGGGTCTGCCACGGAGGGGAGGGGCCTGCTATGAAGGGGAGGGGTCTGTCACAGAGGGGGGGGGTCTGCCATGGAGAGGAGGGGTCTGTTCCGGAGCAGGGGCCTGCCGATGGGGGGCGTCTCAATGGAGCAGGGTCTTTTGAGCTCTGCCGGCTCACCTAGCCCTGTCATGAGATGTGACTGGACACATCCACAGAGGAGCCTGCCGGGTGGGCTTCCTGAAGAGGACTTCAGCATGACCTCCCTGGTGGTGTGGCTCAGTGGTTGAGCACCTGCCTAGCATGCTGAGGCCTAGGTTCCATTCCCAGAATCGCAAATAAGGCAAAATGATCTCCCATCCCTCGTTTCTTCCCCCGCTGTGATTCTGCTGCTTTCTCCCCTTGAATCCAGGTGGGCTTGCGACAGGCAGTGTTGCTGTATCTGGAGGTGGGGCATGGGAGCAGTGAATTAAAGTCAGAGGAGGGCACAGGGTAGAGTCCTGACTAGTGTCCTTATGAGACAGTGTGAGCTCATGTGCAGGCACTCAGCCATGTGAGAAGGCACCCTGGAGGCAGGAGCACCCTTACTAGGAGCTGAACGGCAGCACCTGGATCTTGGACTTGCCAGTGGGAAGTAAATTTTCCATTGTCAAAGCCACCCCTCTGGTATGTTAAAACAGCCTAAGCTGACAGATACTTCTGTACCCTCCTGCCCCACCATACTGTAAGGAAGCACAGCAGCCTTGGAGAGGACGTGAGGCCCCACTCCCAGCCCTGGCTGGGCAGCCTGCCTCCAGCAACTTTAGTGGACAGCATCTGAATCATCTTGGAAGTGGACCCTGTAGGGCAGAAACAAGCCATGAACGGCAGATTCATGAGCAAACTCCATGGTTGTTGTTGTGAAGCAATAACTGATCTATGCTGTGAACCTATTTCCCCAGTATTGCAAACAAGGTGTCTGCAGAGTGGCCGTGGGCTTGGCAACCAATTCTGGGTGGATACTGTACCTCCAAATGTGGACTGCTCTGCACTCAGCACGTTGTGCTGCTCCAGAGCCATGGTGCCCCTGGCTGCCACTCCTGTGAGGACCTGTTTCCCCTTTGGACATCTTCCGGCTCTTCCCTGAGCCCTGTGCTCCTGCTGTGTGTTCTTGGCCTGCAGCAGTGGGGCATCAGTGAGCTCTCTACTCAGAGGCCAGTCTTCCAACTCTGAGAAACATGCTAAGATGTCTTTGCACTTCTTCCCCTCTGCAATTCCCAATAGATACTAGCCTTGAACTTTTTTTTTTGTACTGGAGACTGGACCCAGCAACACTTTATCACCCTAGCCCTTTTCATCTTGAGATAGGATCTCACTAAATTGCTAAGGTCCTTGCCAAGTTGCTGAGGCTGGTCTCCAACTTGCAAGCCTCCCCAGCCACTGGGGTTACAGGTGTGCACCATCGTGCCTGGCTTCGCAATGAACTTCTACGTTTCCTGTTTCCTTGTCTACTTTCTGAGTGACCCATGAGTTTGTTTCCCTGTTCCACCTGTATTTTCAAACACATTACTGCCGTCCTTCTCTGTCCACACGCTGGCTGGGTCCAGCTGACAGGTCCCTCATGCGGCTGCAGGCTCAACACAGGCCTTTGCCTCAGCCTCCCAAGTAGCCGAATGACAGGCACACCCCAACACCTGGCATAGGGTATCTTTTTAATTTATGTTGGTCTTGGGGGTTCACATTGAAAGTCTTCTAAATACTCAGTGATCCTTAGCTACCTGTCCAAGAACAAGGTGACAGGAAACAGGTATGGAGCTTGCATTTCCGAGTGGGTCTTGTCAAATGCTGGGCCTTGCTGTAGGAAGGCTGGATGGGCAGTCCCCTGGGTGTGCACAGGGAGTGCAGAGCAGTCCACATGGTACCACACTTCAGGGGCTCTTTGGGGACAGTGAGTGTCTCTCTAGATGCCTCCCTCATCGCTGTGCTGTGTGATCTGAAGCACACTGATGCACACACACATTCCTGGGTCTCTAGGTGTCCCCTCCTTCAACCTTTCCAGGACCTGTACCCAGCAGAGGAGACTGGAGGCCAAGGTTCCTCCCACTGTATGTCACTCACGTTTGCCCCTGGACATCTGTGGCCCCGTCACCTGCTGGCAGTGTACTCCTTCCTGGTCGGGAGCAAACACCCTTCCTTGCTCCTCTCTGACAAGTGAGCAGGTGCCCAGTAAGAAACAGGGAACAAGTGCAACTGCCCCAACCGTCACCCTCTGGCAGTGGGACTCGACCCTAACCTGGGCTGTGCTGTGCCATCCCTGGACTTCTCCCCTCCCTGGGCTGCGTTTCCTTGTCTGTTAAACAGGAGGGTGGCCCAAGTGCAGTGTTCTCAGGTGGCTCACCCTGACCCAGGTGGATGCCAAGTCTGACCTATTTCTCCCCAGGGCTGAGTCTCAGCTGTGCACACACGGTCACCTGGATCCCCTACAGCAAAGTGCACACAGGGGTCAGGAGGCTGTATTCAATTCTGGCTTTGCCATCTTCTCACTGTGGCCTCTGGCATGTCACTTTATCTCCTTGAATCAGTTAACTGCAGCTAATTACTCCTGCCTCCACAGTCACCAAGTGAGTGGACCTGAGGGTCACCTGCCCAGGCCTGCCAGAGCTTGATCACAAGTGTTCTCTCCCCCCCATTCCAAGGTCAGCCTGTGCCAACAATACAAAGAATGACTTTTTTTTGGTACCAGGGATTGAACTCAGGGGCCCTCGACCACTGAGCCACATCCCCAGCCCTATTTTGTGTTTTATGTGGAGACAGGGTCTCACTGAGTTGCTTAGCACCTCACTATTGCTGAGGCTGGTTTTGAACTTATGATCCTCCTGTCTCAGCCTCCCTAAGTGCTGGGATCACAGGTGTGGCCACCGCACCAGCAAAGAATGATCTTTTAGCACCTGCCAGGCAGGCCACTTGTCATTCTCATGAACCACAAGAAAGAACTATTTCCATATTCCCAAAAAGGAAACTGAGGACACAGAGAAAAACTAAGACTTCCTGGAAGTTAAAAACGGGATGACTTGGTCTGGGAGTCGTCAGACCGCCCTCAGCAGGCGTGCACCTGCCTAGCTGGGCAAGGCCCTGGGTACCATCCCACATCACACACCCAAGACTGCTGAAAGGAAATTCTACATGAAAGCTGAGAGATGAAACTGAACAACAGAAGTATAGCACAACAGAAAAAAAGAAAAGGAAAGGAAATACGAGCAACGGTAGGAGAGACCCCAAGGGTGGAAGATGTGGTGCGATTCAGATAGCAACGGGCCCTGTCGGCCACTTGCCACCAGCAGAGGAAGTACAAGGAGCCCTGGGACTCCTGGGGAGAGCAGGGCCTGCGGGTCATACCACCAGAGATGTGGCAGGCATGTGGTCAAAGTCACTGAACGCACGTCACCTGCAAGCACTCAGGTTCACCGACAAACGCTCCAAGTCCCTGCCTTGTGCTGGCATGGTGGTGGGCACAGACGGTTCTCCTGGGAAGACAAACCACGGAACAAAATCACGTCAACTGTCAGGTGGACGAGAGGTGCAGAGCTGGGGATGCGAGGTGCCGTCCAGGATGCGCCATCAGAGGGACCCAGGGCAAAGCGCAGGAGGAAACAGGGAGCAGGAACAAAGGCCTGCGCCCCGCCGAGCCTGGGCAGAGTCCACCTGGCCTCGCGGGGTGGAGAGCTCCATCCAGTCTTGGGGTCAGGCCCTGAGCCTTAGCAGCGGCAGCCCCTGTCTTGGGGTCCCAGATGGGGAACAGACAAGAGTGGCGAGGCACTCGCCCCAGGAACAGGCTGTGCGGGGCGGCTTCTCCGGGGCCTGGTGAGCCCGGACCGCTGCGTGCGAGATAGCGGCGCCGAGCGCGCTGGGCTGGAGGGAGGCCGACAGACGGCGAGGACCGGGCCGGGCAGCCGCCTCCCCCCGAAGCCCTGCGGGTGCCGACGGAACACGCCGACTGCGCACGCGCCGCGCCACTGCCGCGCGGCCTGCCGGGAATCTCCGCTCGCACCTCCGGAAGCGCGACCGGCGCCCAGCGGTTCCGCCCGCCCCGCCGCGCGGCCTGCCGGGACTTGTAGTCCGGCGCCTGCGGGGCCCGGTCGCGGGGACTCGGAGTCCCAGAGAGCTGCGCGCCCGCCACGACGCGCTCGCCGCCGCCGCCTTCTCACGGGCTGGGGCCCGGCGTTCCGGGCGACCGAGGCGGCGCTGGGGACCGCGGGCGCTGCGGGGCGGGCCGGGAGGCCGTGATGGAGCCCCCCGGAGGTGGGCGAGGCCGGGCGGCGGGCGGGAGCGGGCGGAGGGAGGCGGCCGGCGGGGCCTCCGGCCGCCCCGCTGACGAGCGGCCTGCGTCCCTCAGGGGCCTGAGCGAGAGGGCCGAGCGGGCCGAGCGGGCCTCCGGGCCGCGGACCGACGCCGCGCGGACATGGCTCACCTCCGCGGCTTCGCGCACCAGGTGAGGCTCGGCGGCCGCGCGCCCCGGGCGGCGGTTCGGGCGGAGGGCGGCGGCTGCAGGCCTCGCGTTGCCCGCGGCCGGGGCCGGCGTGGCCCTGCGGGCGTGCGGTCGGCAGGTTGCGGGGCCGCCGTGCAGCGCCCGCCGGAGCCACGGCGGGGCGTTTGGCCTTGCGGCTCGACGGGCCCGGGGCCCGGAGGAGTCGGCCGGGGCGCCCTGTCCGCCTGCCGCTGCTGCGGGGCCTCCCGCGACGTGGCCGCGCCGCTCGCTCCCAGCGCCTCGCCGGCCGCCAACCCTGGCGCGCTGCGGCTCGCCTGCCGCGGACGCCGCGGTGCGCCCTCCGCCCGTGCGCCGCGTCCTTGAGCGCTGGGCGTGGGCACAGGAAGCGCATCCGCCTGCCCGCGGCGGGGAGTGCAGTCCCGGCTCCTTGGGGGAAACCGGGAACCGCCTGGAAGCCGAACGCCACCCGCCGTGGTCGACCAGGGTTCCTAGGCCCGCTGTGGGCAGATGGCGGCCGGGCTTCAGCGGTCGGAATTAAGCCACAATTTTCATGCAGTTTTGTCCCCTTCGGCCTGTTTTTAAGAGCTGCTGGATCAGCTTCTGTGGGTTACAGAATGACACATTGGAACTGCGTGCTGCCCTGTGGAGGGGGCACAGGGATGCTGGCGAAGGGACCGCAAAGGCAGTGAGCGCCCTGTCCTTCCGGGTCCTTTGCCCAGCTTGAGTGTGAGATGCTTGTGACAGTGCAAGAAACCTGTGGGTGCTGTGGCAGTGCTGGCTCTGTAGAGCAGCAGCCTCCTGGGACAGCAGGGCACAGTGCCCTGCAGCCTTGGCTTGCACTGGACTTTCTCCCTCCACCTGACCAGGTCCTGCCAGAGGGGACACACCCTCCCTGTGGTGGTGCAGGGGTGTCTCCAGCAGTGTGCATGGGTTGCTCCTCATGACTAACAGACAAGCTGGCACACAGGCAGAGGCCCCCCAGACCTGGCCACCCCAGGGATGATGTGGAGAACCCGGGTCTCAACTGCCAGAGCTGGTTGAGTAGTCTTAGCAGTCCATCACATCCACCTCCTGATGAGGAATCTGATGCCCCTGGATTGGGAGTCACTTAGCTTTCTTTCACCAGCAGCCATTGGGAACAGGGCTGTTCCTATGATGAAATTGTAGGGTCAGAGTCACATCATTTTTGCTAAGGCTGACTGACCCAAATTATTGAGCACCCAGAAAGTGTGGCATCTGGAGCTTGAGACTGCCACGTTCCATGCTGAACCCAGAATTCTGGGTTTGGCATCTGCCCTTTCTTCTCTGAGTCAGTGAGGTCTGAGTGCCTGGCCCGCGGGTGCTCCTGGACGGACATGACTTTGGGCCCTTGGGGCAGAAGCAGAACCAGAAGACATGGTGTCAGCAGTCTGAGAAGGAAGGCCCTGAGAGTCGGAGGGATGGTGGTGCTGGGTACTGTGGCTGGGCCCTGGCCACACCTCTTCAGGTCTTCTCTCAGGCCATTTTAGAAGGCAGTGGACTGTGTCTTCAGAATGACAGCGAGATGCAGCCTCAGTGCACCAGGCAGGTCTGAAGTCCCAGGACAGCTTCAGCCCCCTCAGGGTGTCTTGGGATTATGCCTGGGTGGGTTGGGGTTAAGGTAGAGGGCTTGAAGGGGCACCATCAGAGCGTGCCAGAGAATCACTGGTGGGCTAATGGGGGAGGAGCTGAGATAGAGGAGGGCCTGATGGAGGAGAAGCTGGCAGACCAGGGCTGCTGCTTAGACCTGGTCTTGGCCCCTGGTATTCAGGACTGAGCAGGGAACAGGGAGGTCCCCACCCAGAAAGAACCACCTACTCATCAGCAGCTGGTGGGCGAGGAGTTGGTGCTGAGAGTGCACACCTCTAGAGGTCCTTCCTTTCAGATAGAGGCTGGCTCTGATCGGATCTGTGCTGCCCATCCCCAGGCTGAGAACAGCCAAGCTGTGTGACATATCAGCCAATCTTATGGAATTTTCTGGATTCTTTTGCAAACATGTCAACAGGAGTGGAGATGCTGGGGGGCAAATGCTGCCGGCCCTGGCCAACACAGCCAGCGGGACCCCGGGGAGCACTCGGCTTTCTCCACCTCAATCCCTCAGTTGGGACTTTGAGGACTTTATGGTGTGCACAGGCTTTAGGATTGGGCAGTGAGGAAGATCACTAAGCTGGACTGGTTGCCTTTTAACTTCTCAAGCCGAGATGCTTGTGGACAGCATAGCCAGCCTGCTTAGGAGGATTAGGTGGTTTCCATGTGAGATGCTGGGCTTGTCCCAGGGTTCCTTTCTCTTCCTTCTCTCCGTCCCCACCACTCTGCAAAGGTCCTATCACGTTTGGAGCCTGGTATGCACAAAGGGGTTACAGAGTGGCAGCTCCTGTGCTTCCCAGGTGGTTCTCTGTGCTAAGTCCTCCCTCCCTCTCGCTTACAAACCCTAGGGAGGCAGCTAGTGTGGAATTTTAGATTGAAATGTAGTGTCAGACTGGATTCAGTCTGCTCAGCACCAGGGCAGCTCTGGCGCACAGGTGTCTGCTCTTGGAGGATGGGGTTTCTTTGTCAGGAGCATGGTGAACACACCCCTTTAGCACAGAGAGGCCAGCACTTCAGCGGTCAGTGGCTGCATTATGACAAGGTGTGATTTTGCCTTTTCGTGCTTGGCTACTTGTAATAAGGTGCAGTTTGCGGGGAGGTATTTCTAGTGCAGGTGAGACCTGAACAGGGCTGGGAAGTTGTCTATACAAGACTCACGGCCCCCACCCTCAGCTCTTGCCCAGCCTTGCCCAGGGCAGCCTAGCCTCATGGGCCTTGGAGTGCATTGGTACTCTGCACATGCTCCTCGCCTGGGCCTATGGAGAGAGCACTGTCCGCTGGTGGTGGCATGCAATGTCCTCATGGCCCAGGATGTCTCATGGGAAGGAGCCGGGGGTGCCCACTGGCACTCTGGAGGACCTCTGCCATTTCCATCCTCTGTACAGAAGTCCAGGAGCCATCTTTTCATAGTGTGCTGAGGCAGCCCTGGCTCAAAGTCCAGAGTATGGTTTGGGCTTTTTTTGGACATAGTCTCTACTGGCCTGATGCTAACCCTTGAGGTGTGCTAGGCTGTGGACAGAGCACCGTTTGCACTGCTGGCTTAGGAACTTTCAGGCTTTGTTTAAATCTAAGGACTGTAAAAGGCAGTGTTTTGTGTTGACTGAATGTCAAGAATCAAGCATCCAAGAAAGCACTGGTTTTAGCACAGTGCTTCAGGGTGGGGATGCCCCCCCCCCTTTTTTTAAAATATTTTTTGTAGTTGTAGATGGACACAATATCTTTATTTTATTTATTTATTTTTATGTGGTGCTAAGGATCGAACCCAGTGACTCACACATGGGAGGCAAGCGCTCCACCACTGAGCCACAATCCCAGCCCCTGGGGGGATGCCCTTTTAAGGGTGAGGCTTTCAGGAGTGCAGAGGACCTGTTTAGCCAGTGCTGGTTTTTTATTTTTAATTGAGTTTATTTTTTTAGAGCTGTTTCAGGTTTGTAGCAACACCAGGGAGAGTTTTCACACACACACCCCCACTAACTTGTCATTGACACTTGCCTCTGGTGTGCTACATTGTTGCAACAGCAGACCTTCCTTATCTAAGACCCATCCTTACTCCTTTGGAGAGTTTAGATTTTCTGAACAAGAAGATCCAGCGTAGAGGTGAGCTCCCTGGGTTCCTTGCTGTGGATGGTGCCTTCACCTGGCAAGGCGGTCTCTGACCAGGTGCTGCACACCCTCTGTCCTGTGGGCCTCTGCAGCACTCTCGTGTGGACCCCGAGGAGCTCTTCACCAAGCTGGACCGCATTGGCAAGGGCTCATTTGGGGAGGTGTACAAGGGCATCGACAACCACACCAAGGAGGTGGTGGCCATCAAGATCATCGACCTGGAGGAGGCCGAGGACGAGATTGAGGACATCCAGCAAGAGATCACGGTGCTCAGCCAGTGTGACAGCCCCTACATCACCCGCTACTTTGGCTCCTACTTGAAGGTGACTGTGGGGAGGGGCCCACGTGCTCTGTGTCTCTCGATGTGTCCTGAGGGACTGAAGGATATGCCTGATGTCACATGGGTGGGTGGGTGGTGGGGAAGAGTGGAGTGCGGTGCTGCAGGGGTGCCAGGGGTCCCCCTGCAGAAGTGCAGGGAGGCCTGATAGTGCAGCAGACTGGGCCCTCCAGGAAATGCCAGCTTGGGATTTGCAGGAAGCATGGAGTCTGGTGACTCAGTTGTGTGCTGTAGGCCCTGCTAGGAGCCCTCTGTGGGATACCTGCAGGCAGAACTCAGACCCCAGCCTGGATGTGCCTCTGCTGGCAGCTATTGCTGCTGGGCCCACTGAGGACCAAGCCTGGTGTGTGGCTGCCTGGTATGCCTGGGCTCTTGGTGAAGTGGGCTGACACTGCTCTGAGCTCTCGGTCTGTCTGGCATGTGCCTGTAGCAGGAGTGTAGTGGGAGAGGGGTCTGGCAAGGCCACTAGAGCTCTTTCTGGTTTGGCATTCCTGCTAGGAACTAGCCTGGTACAGCCCCTTCGTGGCCCAAGCCCTAGCTGACTCCTGGCTAGGGGTGGCACTGGCCTATGGACTCCAAAAATGGGCACACCCCTCCACTTGCTGCCAGGCACTTATGGGTTCTTTCTGCCTAGGGCACCAAGCTCTGGATCATCATGGAGTACCTGGGAGGGGGCTCTGCACTGGACCTGGTGAGTGCAGCTGCACAAGGCAGTGTCCTGGGACCTACTGACCTGCAGACCTTGAATCGGGGTCTTCAGGGCCAACTCTGGGGTCTTAGTCCATCAGATGTTAGTCAGGAATGTTTACCAAAATGAACCAGTATTCACAGTCTTGCTTCACTTGGTGCTAAAAGGGGTCCTTGGCCTCAACCGGCCTGTGAGGTAGACAGGCTTAGTGTCCTCAGGCAAACAGACTGCAAGGTGAGGAGGCGCCTGGCCTCTCGTGTTATGTTTCCAGAAAAGGTAAATGTAGCTTACCTTCTTTAAAAGAAAAAAAAGTAGTTAGAGAACACAGACTCCCAGCCTTTGGGGCAGGTTGATGGGTGTGGGGAGGGGCTGAGGTCTGCCCGTGTCATCTTCCAGCTGAAGCCGGGCCCACTGGAGGAGACCTACATTGCCACCATCCTGCGGGAGATTCTCAAGGGCCTGGATTATCTGCACTCAGAGCGCAAAATCCATCGCGACATCAAAGGTCCTGCGGGGTGGGCATGGCTCCCCTTCTGCCCTGGGCCCTCCTGAGTCTGGAGAAGATGGGTGTGTGGGGCATGTGGCTGACAGGGTGTGGGGAGCCCTGTGGCCACCCAGAGACTGAGCAGTTCAGTCTCGCTCAGCTTGCAGAGGATGCTGCAGTGTTGGGATGGAGCCCAGAGCCTCATCCATGCTGGGCAGGCACTCCACCACTGAGCCGCATCCGCCACAGTAGAGCCTTGGAGTCTCACATCCCCATGTGTGGGAGGGACCAGCCGAGCGCCAAGTGTGGGGCAGGCTGCTGTGAACCCCGTGTTTATTCTTGTCTGTGATCGGGGTGTGTTGTGTGCCCCTTCTTGCTAAGCCCAGTGGAACTGGTCTCACCCATGGGGAGGGGCGTGCCGAAGGTACTGAGGCTTTATATGGTGGGTATGCTAGCAGAGTGAGGGCTTCCTTCCTTTCCCATGTCAGCTGTTCTTTGGGTTGGGGTCACTCACAGGAGCCCGTGGGGGAGTTACTTTGTTGTTGGAATTCATCATAATGAAAGCAGACTTTGAGAGTAGAGTCTCTGCCCCTGTTGATGGGTGAGTTGCAGGCCTCTGCAGCCAGGGACACCCCACTCAAGTGTCAGCCCCTGATTGCAGCAGGGATGCCTGCCAGTAAAGCCAGCTGCTCCACCGCCGTGGAGTGGCGCTACAGCTGTAATGGTGGGCCATGTCCTCCCGCAGCAGACCCTGTCGCCCACCACCAAGCCCATTTTTTTTTGGGTTCTCGTCTTGTGAATTAAAAGAATTAAATCCACAGATGAGGAATAGTAAGCATGAATGAGTAGGGTTTATTTAAATGAGAAGAGAGAGAGGCAGAACTCCCACGGGCGAGGGGGGACTTGCGGGAGTTGCCCCTCAGTGTATAGTCTAGCAGCTTTTGTAGCTTCTGTGGGGGGCACTGATCGAAACCAAGCTAACCAGGTGTTGGGGAAGTACCATGGCTGTTGGTTAGCCCTTGAGTCTCTAGCCTTAATCTGTCTCTCCCCGCTGTTCCCATCACTCAGGACAAAGGAATTGGCCAGAATGTTTGAGATGTTTCTACGGGTTAACCTCAGGGAGTGACCTTTATGTTAAAAAAAAAAAAAAAGGCTTAGCCGGGTGCAGTGGCGCACGCCTGTAATCCCAGCACTTAGGGAGGCTGAGACAGGAGAATCGCAAGTTCAAAGCCAGACTCAGCAATGGCGAGGTGCTAAGCAACTCAGTGAGACCTTGTCTCTACATAAAACACAAAATAGGGCTGGGGATGTGGCTCAGTGGTCGAGTGCCCCTGAGTTCAATCTTCAGTACCCAAACAAACATACAAAAAAGCCTTGTTCAACAAGAGCCAGACACCTGGAAGGCTGGAGCTCAGGTGGGAGTCTTAGGGTGGGCTCCCGGCTTGTGGGCTCTTGCTTGCTGTGCTCCAGGTCTCGGGGTGGCCTAGTTTGAGAGTGTCAGGGAAGGCTGAGGGCCCCAGGGCCAGGTCTCCTGGCACCTGTTAGGTAGTTGTGCACAGGGCTTCCTGGGCCCTTGGGGAGCCCAGGGTGATGCCCACCACCTGTGTCGAGCAGCCGCCAACGTGCTGCTGTCGGAGCAAGGCGACGTGAAGCTGGCGGACTTTGGGGTGGCAGGGCAGCTCACAGACACGCAGATCAAGAGGAACACATTCGTGGGCACTCCCTTCTGGATGGCACCCGAGGTCATCAGGCAGTCGGCCTACGACTTCAAGGTGGGGCAGTAGGTGGGAGGTGGGGCGCCCACTGCAGTCCCCACAGGAGCCCCATGCAGCCACTGTCCCACGTGCTGCCCTGTCTAGGCTGACATCTGGTCCCTGGGCATCACGGCCATCGAGCTGGCCAAGGGGGAGCCACCGAACTCTGACCTCCACCCCATGCGCGTCCTGTTCCTGATTCCCAAGAACAGCCCGCCCACACTGGAGGGGCCCCACAGCAAGCCCTTCAAGGAGTTCGTGGAGGCCTGCCTCAATAAGGACCCCCGATTTGTAAGCCCCCCTGCCCCAGGCATGCGGGTCTGGGGCACTACTGCAGGGAGGACGTGGGCTCAGGGTGGGCAAGCCTAGCGGAGCAGCCCGTGCTCTGCTTGCTCTGAGTGGAGCTGAGTGGCGCTACTCACCGCCCTCCGTCCCCCAGCGGCCCACTGCTAAGGAGCTGCTGAAGCACAAGTTCATCACTCGCTACACCAAGAAGACCTCCTTCCTCACCGAGCTCATTGACCGCTACAAGCGCTGGAAGTCTGAGGGGCACGGCGAGGAGTCCAGCTCTGAGGACTCCGACATGTAGGGCCCCACTCCCCAGAGCTGCCTGCTGCCTGCCTGCCCTGCAGCGCTGGGTGCTTTGGAGGGGAGGGGTCTCCACCCAGAAGCAGGGCCCAGGCTGCTTTGTCGGGGGTGGGGTCTGGTGTTGAGCAGGGAACCTTGGGCTAAAGGACATGGCCTGTTGTGTCATCTGCGTGGTGTGGCTTGGGCAGAGCCTGCCAACGTCACCTTGCTTCTGGGCAAAACATGAGATGTGCCTGAGACCTGGGCCCTTCCTGACTTGCCCCTCTCTCCAGGGATGGTGAAGCTGAGGACGGGGAGCAGGGCCCCATCTGGACGTTCCCCCCGACCATCAGGCCAAGCCCACATGGCAAGCTGCACAAGGGGGCCGCCCTGCACAGCTCGCAGAAGGTTTGTCCCTGGCCTGGCCCTGGGGGCCGCTGCCCACCCACCCCGCCCCATCCGGCGCCGGTGTAGCCATGCACGTGGGAGTGCAGGGTGGACAAGGACTGGGGCTCTGGGGAGCTCCGAGGGGGTGGGCCTGGGTGTTGCCTGCTCACTCCACGCCTCTGCTGCCTCACAGCCCGTGGAGCCTGTCAAGAGACAGCCAAGGTCCCAGAGCCTGTCCACGCTGGTCCGGCCTGTCTTTGGAGAGGTGAGGGTAGGGCTGGGCTGGGTCCCCAACACCCTGGC
Source organism: Xerus rutilus (assembly GCA_028644305.1). Taxonomy (NCBI): domain Eukaryota; kingdom Metazoa; phylum Chordata; class Mammalia; order Rodentia; family Sciuridae; genus Xerus; species Xerus rutilus. The sequence goes on along the minus strand of CM053402.1, from coordinate 160,452,552 downwards.
TTGTTCCCAGACACCTGTCCTGAGCACCTGTGGGTAGTAACCCAGCTGCTGGAGCTGGGGTTTCCTCCTGTCGGTCTCCAAGTCTCTGGCAGCTGTTGGTGGTTAGGCTTATGGGTCGGAATTTCTGAGTGGAAGGACCACAGATCACTGAAAAAATGCTCTGGAAAGACCCTTTTGTTCCCAGACCCTCTGACATCCCAGGTGTCTTTGAACCAGGATGCATGTCCTGTGACTTTGTGGCAACAGACAGGGAAAGACTTGGGGGTAGCTCCAGGGCAGAGCCTCTGAGGGCCATGTGACTTCTGGTGTGTCTTTACACCTGTCACCTGCTGGTGGCAGATGAGAGCCATCTCCAGAAATAGGATGCAGCCACGACCCCCACCCCTATCTGGACCTGGGGCTCGGGCAGTGGGTTGCCAGCCTAGACCTGCCTTCCAAGAGCACTGGTCCCACCCCTGGGGTGACAGCAGCAGCTGGAGCCCTACTGGGAGGATGGCACACTGGTGCGAGCACAGGGACAGCAGGGCAGTGACTGCAGCCACACAGGTGCAGCCTCCTGGGTGTGTCCTGGGGAGCAGGTCCAGCCCACAGTCCCAGAGCAGGTTGACCTTGGTGAGCAGGTCTCAGTGTCTGCTGTGGTGGTGTGGCCCTAGGGTGAGGTTGGGATGTGTCTCAGACCCACACACCACCTGGGTCTGGCCTTTGAGTCCCTTGGTGGTGGGGCTGCGTGTTTTTCCATCAGGCTGGACCCATGTGACCGTGTTTGTGACCCTCAGCTGGGAGGAAGCCACATATTCCCTCCTGAGAACCAAGGCCCGGGACTCCCTGGAGCATAGAGGGTGGGTGGGTCTGTGGAAGGGCAGCTGGAGCCCCATCAGCAGGGGTGGGCACACAGCAGCCTAGCTTGCTGGGGATTCAGGTGCAGGCCCCTGGCGAGGCCCTACAGGCCCCAGTCTCTCCGCAGCTCAAGGAGAAGCACAGGCAGAGTGGCGGGAGCGTGGGCGCACTGGAGGAGCTAGAGAACGCCTTCAGCCTGGCCGAGGAGTCCTGCCCAGGCATCTCGGACAGGCTGGTGCTGCGCCTGGTGGAACGAGTGCAGAGGTGAGCCCCTGCGGCAGCCTCGTCCTTCTGGGTTGAGCCTGTGGGGCTGCAGAGGCCAGGCTGGTCTCTGGTTTTGAGCTGTGCACCAAGGTTCAGCCCTTGGCGTCAAGGTGCCTGGGTCTGGCCCGGTGGCACGGCGCTGTGCAGCTGACCTCTGGGCTCCCCTGGGCTTCCTCTGGGGCCTGCTGCTGAGGCATGTCTGGTGCACAGAGGGATATGGTGGGTGGGATTCCAGGTTGCCACAGCTGCAGTGCAGGTGGATGTGCGGTCCCCTCCCCTCCCTTCTGAAGGGCCCACCCCAGCACTGCTGCAAACTGCACGGAAGCCCAGGGCCTGGCCTTGGAGCGTCTAAGCGGCAAGGCAGGAATGTGAAGGCCTTTCCTCTGCAGGTTCTCACACAGCAGGAACCACCTGACATCTACCCGCTGAGCACCACGTGGCGCCTGTTCTGAGCTGCAGAGGGCTGTGCTGAGCTGGAAGCCCCCTCGTGCCCTGCTGTGACTGCAGGCCTCACGAGCTGTGTCCCCCTCCCTCCTGCTCCACACCTGTCCCCCTCCCTCTCCTGGCCTGGCTGAAGCTGTGTCCCGCAGCAGGGAGACCGGGCAGCCAGCGGGGCCATCCTGGCCATCTCAGGCTTCCCTCAGAGCTGGCCCAGCCCTGGGTGGCCAGACCAAGGAACAGAGCAGCCAACAGCTCTGCCTCCTTCCCCCTCGTGTGGGGAGGAGGTGTCAGGACACCCAGCCTGGGATGCCGTCCTTGGGGTCGTGGTAACCGTGTGGCCCTAGACCTGCCTGTGGCACCAGGCAGGTGCTGTCTCCTGCGTACTTGTGTCATCAGATGTGGTGTTTTTTAAGAAAACCAAGTTCTTGTTCCCTTCAGTGCTGTGAGGTGTGTGTTGAAGGCCCTGAGCTCTCCGTGAATAAAGACCTGGGTGGCCAGGCCAGGCTCCGCAGCCTGTCTCCTGGGCCCACCCGGTGCTGGCCTCCCTTCTCCCTACCTGGTGCCCAAGTTGCACACGGTCACTGGAGAACAGAGCAAGGCAGAGGGTGCAGGAGGGTGAGGAGAAGCTGTTTATCTGCAGTCTCACAAGTGGACAGAAGGCGTGTGTCTCCTCCCTGGCCAAAGGGCTCAGCTCTGCTGCTCCAGAGGCCCGTAGGCGAGCCTTGCGGTGACTCATGGGCCAGCCCTGGGGCCTCCACAGGGCCTGTGTCCCAGGCCTGAAGAATGTCTGCCCAGTTCACGGCCTGTCCTCAGCTGGGGCCTTGCCTGTGCTCCGAGCAGGGTCCTGTCCCCCTCTTGAGGGTCTCTGAGATGAAGACGTATGTGTCCCAGCCAGCCACTGAGGTCCCTGGTGCTGTTGGCACCATCTCCCATCTGGCAGGAAGACTCAGCTCTGGATCCCTAGCTGGGTCTGCTTTCCATAGCCCTCCACAGCATGTCCTGGTTCAGGCTGGATGGCTTCACTCCTCCTCTTCCCTGACTGTCCCCTCCAGCCCTGGAGAGGGGCATGGGCAGTCCTGCAGGAATCTTGGGGGCCTCCCAGGTGAGGTGCTGGCCCTCTGGATCACCTCCATCCACCTGCAGAAGGTCATGCTGTCAGACCTGTGGGCTTGTGCTCTGAGTCTCCCTCCCCACATGCCCCCAGCATGGGGTGAGTGGACAGAACTGAGTCAGCCAGGAGTCCTGCCAGCCTGCCTCAGCAGGGAACAGGAGGTGGTGACGCCCCCAATGTGAAGTCACCTCTCGAATGTGTACTTGCTCTCAGCCCGGAAGAAGTAGACGTGGGACTTGAATTGGAGCTTGAAAACGTGGTTTTTGTGGATGCCATCAGCCTCCGTGGGGACACTCACACTGTAGCCCAGTAGAGGGAGGCTGGCCAGGGGGTGGTCATCCTGGGAGACACACAGGTTCTGGGGGCAACTTGTACAGGCAGACCGCAGGGCAGGGAGCCTAGCCATCTCTGCCCTCCTTTCCCTGGGAACCCAGGGGTGCTTTGCCAGGGGCTGTGGCCTCCCTGCTTAGAGACCTGGTCCAGCTAAATTGCTGAGGCTGACCAGGCACTGCCTCAGCCCCCTGCTTAAAAAAGGCCCTGAGGGTGTGAGTGACATTCAGACCCTCTTCTTCTCCAGAGGCACTGAAGGCACAGGCAGGGCAGGTGAACCCCCAGTGCCATCTGTGCCCTGGCTCTGCTGAGCACACGCACCTGATGAGTCTTGTAGAAGAACAGACAGAAGTTGGTGAAGACCACCCAGAGCTGCTGCCAGCCGTCACTGTTCTTGAACTTTCTCAGCAGATACCCTGAGAGCTGGTTCTGATGGCAAAAAGGGCAGGTGGCACAGGAGCCTGCAGCCCCGCCACAGGCTCCTCCAGGGAGACTAGCAGGGCACACCCTGGGGACAGTGTCCCCAGCACTGATCTACCCAGCAGCAAGGAGAGAACAAGCTGGGGACAGTGGCTATGTCTGAAGGTGCTTCTGGATGCTGGAGGCTTGTGAGCACAGCACAGCGGCGCCCCAGGAGGGCCAGGCCCCTCCTGCCCCACACAGGTTGAATGGTAGAGGTCAGCAGGGAGCCTGCCAGCCCAGGGCGAGGCGGAGGGCCTGTGGGCCCCTGCTCTGATGTGTTGACAATAAACGGCCAGGTCTCAGCTGAGACCGGCCATGCTCTGGCACCACACAGGTGGCGGGAGGGGAGGGCGCTGGCTCCTGGGCCCCAGCCCAACAGAATAGGGAGACATCTGGATAATTCTGGGCAGGCAGACAGTGACCAGGCCAGGGACAGATGGGCAGCCTAGCAGGCTCTGTCCTGGGGCAGTCTGGGCTTTCATCCACTGGGGCTTGCTGGAGTGTCCCCCAGGACACTGTTAGAGGGGTTCAACTGGAGGAGAGGTTCCCAAGCCAACTGCCAAGGGGGGCGCAGGAGGCAGCTGGCTGTGGCCAAGCCTGGTCACCTGGCACCCTCCTGAGGGCACTTCCCCCGCGGCCAGCCCGAGAGGAGAGCTATACCTCGACAGCCGCACTGTGGTCAGCCCTGGACACACTCGTGTTCCGGTACCAGCACACATGCATCGTGGTGTTGGCCCGGTGCGGGCCCTGTCCCTCCAGGGGGCTTCGGGTGCCCCGAGTGTCTTCTTCAGACTCCTGCTCCAATGAGATCTCTTCGGAGGACCCTGAGGGGAGTCGGCAGTGCTGGACACCTCCCTCCCCAGGGCAGTGCTGGGGGATGGACTGTTGGAGCCAGTGGGCAGCGCCCTGTGATGGGTCTGCAGGAGGAGCCCCAGGGCCTGCTTGGTGGAAGGGAGCATGCAGAAGCTGACAGGCTGGTGGTGACCAAGGAAAGCCATTTCCAAAAAGCTCCCAGTGGCTGTGGCGGGGTGGGGGTGGGGGTAGTCCTCGGCCACAACTCACTGGGAGAGCACGTGTACAGGGTGGCCCCTGGCAGGGACAGGGACGAGTCGCTGCTGCTCCTGGCTGCTTGGATGGCGGCGTTCAGGTCCAGCAGCCACTTCTCTTTCTCCTGCCGGGTGCTGTGGGTGGGAGTGGGGCTCTGCTAGCTCCTCCCAGCTCAGGAGGCCAGGGCAGGTTGGGGCATCTGTCCCAGCCCTGTGGGTCCAGAGACCGTCAGAAATGGCCCAGGGCGCAGCAGGGAGGAGGGCGAGGGCAAGCCCTCGGGGGTCCAAACTGGGCTGGTTTGTTCCTGAGACAGTTCTGGCATTGATCAAGTTCACTTCCCATGGGGGAGATGCCCTGGGAAGACGTCTGGGCGCTGAGCAGGAGGGCTGCTTTCGAGAGCCCCATGACCAGGGAGAGGTGCCAGGGTGCCTTGTACAGCCACTCTGCCAGGCCTCCATCACCAGCCACCAGCACGTCCTCTTGGCCTGAGGGCCATAAGTGCCTGTGCCAGAAGAGACTGGCCACCATGGGGCCCTGCTGGCTGGCCCCTCCAGGGTGTAGGAAGCTGTGGGCAGCGCTATGGCTAGCCTGTGGAAGGTTCCTGGAGGTGTACGGCACCCTGGGAAAGGACACTCTTCTGGCTGCGGGACTTGGAAGCAGAGCTGGGTCCCTGTGAGGCCCAGGACACTCTTCCCATTCAGAGGGGCCTCAGCAGGGAAACGTGCTGCACAGAGAGGACACGGGAAGCCCTTACCTGGCTGCCACCACCACTGTCTTCTGTGCTGCATAAATGGTGAAGCAGTGAGGGGCAGCCCACTCGCTCTGGCCCTCCTCCACCTGTGGGCGAGAGGAGGCTGGGCAGCACTGCCAGGGCGGCTGGTGGAGCCCACACCTGAGGATGGCACCAGGCATGGCCAGCCAGGGAGCCCCTGCTGTGCACGTCTACATGACTACAAGGGAGGTGGCAGGTGGCAGCTGGTGTTCCCACCCTATGGCAGCTGTCACCCAGGAGGACAAACTCTGGCCCGGAGGACACTCAAATACTTACCGGTGGGTCCAGCACTATCAGCTGAAAATTAAGCAAAGGAGAAATGAGCATTTTCACTGTTAGGAAGGAGTCGGCAGCTCAACCTCACAAAGCCTGGCAGCGTCAGGTGCAAGGGAAAGCCGGCTGCCACCTCGGGGCAAGTGAGCCCAGGCAGGATGCCAAGCCGACCTCAGCAGAGGAGGCCTAAGAGCAGAGCCAGCTGCTCCCCAGAAGGCACGGTCGCCCAGGGACGCCACGGGCTATGCTAGGGCTGGGGATGGAGAGCAGAAGAGCCAGTCTGCCCGGCTGAGGACATGCATGCCACACAGAGCTGCTGTCCCTCCTGCTGGGGCCTCCAGGCAGGGAAACTGCCAACATGACCAACAGTGACTTTCTCAAGCCAGGGGCCATCATGGAACGAGGGCACACCGTGGCTGGCAGGATGGCCAGCACAGAGGGTGGCCCACAGCCTGGGTGGGGATGTGGCGGGGGAATGGCTGGGGTGTGGACGGGGACAGGGCAGGGGGACAGGTAGAGGGTGTGGATGGGGGTGGGCGGCTGGGGGACGGCGTGGATGGGGACGGTATGGACGGGGCACGGGTAGGAGATGGCGTGGACAGGGACGGGGCAGGGAACAGGACGGCTTGCCAGAAGGAACCAGGGCACAAGAGCAAGTTTCCTCATGACCCAGCAGAGGGAGGGGCAGGCTGAAGACAGGAGACCTCCACTGCCGTCCAGCAGTGCCTGCCGGGTGACTTCTAGTCGGCCGATGAAATGAGAAAACAAAACCGCAGCCAAGGAGCCAGCCCAGTGCCAGGGGCCTTCTGGGCGCCCCTCGCTCCTTGGGTACAACCCTGTGCTGCGTTCCACCCGCCAGACGCTGTTCCAGGACAGACGGGCCACCTGGCAGGACGGAGTCGGCTAGTCAAGGCAGAACTGGACTGCAGACTAAGCTGGGGCAAGGACCCAAGGGAAGAGCGTCTGTGACCTGAAAGGCCCAGCCGGACAGCAGCCACAGGGGTTCACAGGCACGCCAGGAGCTCACAGACCACAAGCAGAGCTGTGCAGAAGGGCAGAGTGCCAGGGGGCACAGGTTGGCGCTGCCCAGGGCTGCTCTGCCTGCCAGAGGGCAGCAGCGAAGGGTGGACGTTGTGCTGCTGCTTTCCTGGTGCGAGGCACTTTTCTGGGGGGCGCTCTCCCACTGATCCACATCCTCACTCACCCCTTTCCACACTGTATTTTGAGATAGGGCCTTGCTGCATCACCGAGGCTGGCCTGGGACTGGTGGTGCTCCTGCCCAGCCTCGCGAGTTGCTGGGGCATGGCCAGGTGTGGCCAGGCGTGGCCAGCGTGCCCAGTAACACTGTACTTTCTCTCTCTCTCTTTTTTTTTGGTACTGAGAATTGAACTCAGAGCCACATCCCAGCCCTATTTTGTGTTTTATGTAGAGACAGGGTCTCACTGAGTTGCTTAGCGCCTCGCCGTTGCTGAGGCTGGCTTTGAACTCGCGATCCTCCTGTCTCAGCCTCCCAGAGTGCTGGGATCACAGGTGTGGCCACCGCGCCTGGCAACACTGTACTTTCTGAGGCTGTGGGCAGACGCATGTTCAGACCACATTATTGGACCCTGCAGCCAGGGACCCTTCCCTACAGCGACGAGCGGAGCTGCTCCAAGACTTTGCCAAGTGCCCCCTACTGTGGGCCCTGAGGGTGCCTCAAGGTATGGGGAGGCCACAGTGCTGTCCACCATCCTGCAGAGCCAGCATGGCCTAGCCCAGGGCGGGAGACCAGCTGAGTGCGCCTGGTGTGCTCCCAGTCACACCACCCTGCTGTGTGCGAGGACAGATTGGGAAGGGGCTGGTGCTGCCACTTGTCAGAGACGCGGGCCACAGAGCCTCCTGCAGGAGGGGCCACCTGTGGAGACCTGCGTGAGCATGTGCAGCCCCTGGAGGACCGAGAGTTGAGAGGTTTCATCTTGCCTTGTTATTGTTTCTATGATAGAAGTGTGTTTTCTTTGTTTAAGTACCAGGGATTGAACCCAGGGGTGCTTTACCACTGAGCCATATTCGCAGCCCTTTTTATTTTTTAGTGAGACAAAGTCTCATAAGTTGCTGAGGCTGGCCTAGAACTTGTGATCCTCCTGCCTCAGCCTCCCGAGTTGCTAGGTAAAAGTGTGTTTTAAAGTCAACTTTAACCCAGTGGGCCAGTCCCTTTGGTGGGCAGATGAGGCATCTGAATGGCTCCTGGTGGGCAGCAGGTGCCACTCACCTACTGCAGGCAGCCTTACAGGCAGAACATGGTGGGCAAAGGCCCAGCAAGGAGGCTGGTGGTGCACCGAGAGAGGGCTGGGAGAGAGCAAGGCTGCAGGTGGGAGGCTGCTCCAGACAGCGCCTGGCCGGGGCCCATACTCCTGGCAAAGCACTGAAAGTGGCTACGGTCCTTCCGGTGCTCCAAGACGGGGCCAGGCAGACACGGGACCCAGGTGCAGGTGAGGAGCCTCCAGATCCCACGACTTGGCCAAGCAGTGTTCTCATGGGCCACAAAGAGCACTGACCCCAAAGGGCCAGGCTGATGCCATGTTAAAATGAGGCCTTTTTCTCTCAGCAAACAGCACAGCAGCATCACTGGCCAGTGGCTGGCCCAGCTCAGGAGTGTGCTGGGGGGCTGGGCACACAGGTGACATGGACAGAAGCCTGACAGCCCTGTGTCCAGCCAGGGCCTAGAGCTGCTGGAAGGATGCCAGAGGGCAGGGGTGGCTCCCAGTTCTGGAAGAAGGTTGTGGATGCCGCACGTGCAGGAAGCTGCCACCAAGACCCACCCCATGCTGGGGGCCAGCATAGGCTGCCCTGCCAGGGGCTGAAGATGGGAAAGCCAGTGCCACAAAGGCGGGACCACGGGGAGCAGCCCAGCAGAGCCCAGCTGGGCAGGGCGTGGGCACATCCCTGCACCCTGGGCCAGCCTGGGGTCACTCACCAGCATGCCACGGAGCGGAAGGAGACCCCGGATGCGGAAGTGGCCGGTCCCCGTGGCACTCCTGCTTGTGTACAGCAGCACATCTGAGAACTGAGGAGCAGGACACCTTAGAGCAGGGACAGTGAGGACAAGAGGCAGCGTTCTGACGTCTCCATGGTCAGAGCCGTGGACTGTAGGTGGCCATCACGTGGCTATCAGATCAGGGCAGCCTATCCTGGCTGATAGAGATTGTTTCGGCAACAAAGCACTTGCACTGCATGCATGTGACCCAGCAGCCCCGGGGCAGCCTGGTGGGCTGGGAGTGGGGGCTCCGGTCGGGGCACACTGGCAGCACCCCTGCACGGGGCAGCGGGAGTCCCTAGCTGGGTCCAGAAATGGGCCAACCAGAGGGGCCTGGCGGGAACAAGGACTCGCTGGCAGGTCCTCAGGCCCCACAAAGCCGGTGCTCTGGGTTGGCACTAAGGCCTCCTGCTTGCCACTGGACGGTGGGACTTCCTGCAGCCACAGAGGGCTGGCTGGCCCGCCTTCTGTCTCCTGCTTGTCCTGCATGCAGGTGCCCAGACCAAGAACCGGAAGGCCTCCTCACCCTTGGACATCCCTGAGCCCTGCACGGCGAGGGCCGTGGGCTGCCGACAGGCACAGACTTGCTGCAGAGCTGCACCCATTCCTCTCCAGGGTGTGACTCGGGCTGGGGACGAGGCTCTGGGTAGGCATGGGCACCTACCAGAAAGAACATCCTCTGCTGCAGGCCCCTCTTGGTGAGCTTGTGCAGGCAGCCCTCCCGGATGAACTCCTGGAAGACAGCAGGGCCGTGAGTGCAGGCAGCCCACGGCTGGCGGGTGAGGTCGGGCTCCCCAAGCCCCTCTGGGCGGGGCCTCTGGGCGGGGCCTCCCCTGCTAACAGCACGGCTCAGTCCCCACTCGGCCCCCTAGCCCTGCCCTGGCTGCGCTCTGGGGCTGAGGAGGCCCGCTGGGAGGCACAAATGACCAGCACTCCTGGGAAGGGGCTCAGCCACACCGTCCTTGGGGACAGCCAGGCCCACAGTGAGACGCAGCTTGGCATCAGCACAGTGACACCACAGGCTGCGCCGCCATGGCTGCTGCTGAGCACATGAGCGTCACGCCGACCTGTCATGTGGCCAGCAACTGCCCGTGGAGGTGTGTGCCAGCCTCAAGAACACGTCCATGCTGGGCATTGTGGCCTCACCTGTAAGCCCAGCACTTAGGGAGGCTGAGACAGGAGAATCGCGAGTTCAAAGCCGGCCTCAGCAAGGGCGAGGTGCTAAGCAACTCAGTGAGACCCTGTCTCTACATAAAACACAAAATAGGGCTGGGGATGTGGCTCGGTGGTCAAGTGCTCCTGAGTTCAATCTCCAGTACCCAAAAAAAAAAGAACACGTCCACATGCAAGCCCCACAGCACGTGGACGTGCACAGCAGCGTCCTTCACAGGAGCCCCAGTGCTCACCAGCACAGGAGTGGACCGCGCAACGTGCACATATGGAAACACAGCTGCCACCACGGCCTCAGCAGGGACGAGGCTCAGACACGCTGCTGAGGGGCAGGAGCCAACACCAAGGCCCCTGAGTGCCCATCACACCATGTGCACAGCACAGCAGTGCAGCCAGGGCTGGGTGCAGGTGGGAGCACAGGGACCCATGGGACCGGACGCCGCCATCCTACGTGGTCACCTGATGACGTCCAGTGCCCGGGCTGCTTCCCGTGCAGCTGCTCAGCACACTGTCAGATTGGGCTTGCAGCCCGCCCTGGACCCTGAGCCACTGGGTGCCAGGAGCACAGCTGATGTCACCTGTGTCCTGACCACGGTGCCCTCTGACCCGAATCTGAGGCCACGCTGTCAGGAAGCCGCAGCAGGTGCACTGTGTGGCCCACTGGCCCACCTCCCCCCGCCTCACGGTGCCCGTGGTCAGCTCTTCCCCACAGCAGCTCCTGGATGGTGACCACTGCCTGGGCTGTGTGCGTCTTGCTGGGGGCCGAGTGTGTGCTGAGTTAGTGGCGACAGCCGCACGCCCTTGTGAACACACTGAAGACCGCGGACCCGCATGGCAGAGGCATGGACACCGGGCTCCGTGGACCAAGCCCAGCCCCACACCTCTGCACCGCACTCACCCTCCCAGGAGCCACAAGGCTGTCCACGCCCACCAGGTCTCGCTGCAGCTCCAGCAGCTTCTGCAGGTTCTCCAGGCGGGCGAGGCTGTGCTGGAGCGTGGTGGTCACCTCTGTGATGGCCTTCAGGGCGTCTGCGAGGAGAGGATCCTCAGCACAGGCCTCAGGCAGTGGTGTGGACGAAGCCCCCTCCCACTCCCTTGTGTGCGGGGAGCATATAAAAGGCAGTTTTAGTCCAGGGCACGTTCTCAGGCCCCTTCAGGGACTGTTGCCCATGGCCACAGGCATCTGCCCAGCAGGCACAGACTCCTGCAGACGCCCCAGAAACCTCAGCGTGCTGCCCACAGGGCCCACCAGCCAACACTGCTCAGGGGAAGAGCAGGCTTTCTAGATGAGGCAAAGCGGCGTTCGGGGAGAAGGCACGCGGCTCTCAGGGAGCGGCTGCACCTCGGGGCGCCTGCAGCTGGACATCACCGAGAAAGAACGGCCGTCCAGCCTGTGCTGGCCACAGCAGACCCAGTCCTGCTCCCTGCTACTGCTACGAGGAGCACAGGGACACACGTCCCTCACAGGGACTGCCACCCTTTGCTAGAACCTCTTTTTGCCTCACCACAGTCCTCAGGTCCCACCACCTGTGGCAGGACGAGGCCCACAGCCTCGCCCAGCTCCTCCTCAAGGCTGCCCATGATTCCTGAGAGAGCCAGCTAAGAGAGGCCCGTGGAGCGGCCGTCTTCCCTCAGACCCAGCATGGCGCGGAGCACAGGGACCAGAGGCAGGTGTGCCCTACTGCAGTGCCCGGGGCAGCGTCTGCACTGTCCGCGTCCCAGACCCCCTCTCAGCTGGCCGGGTCGCAGCTCCCCACTGGGCACTGCCTGGCCTGTGAGCCTGCCCTGGACAGGACCCAGAGGCCACCCTGCTCTCGAACGTGGTGTCTGGAAGGCATAGGGCTGGGGCTAGGACTGCGGCAGGACTCTACACTGCCCCTGGACGGGCACTGGAGGCTGGGCACACACTTCAGACCTGGTCACCCTGCCTCCTCAGCATCCATGGAGTCAGCCCGACAGGTCGACCCACGGCACACACTGAGGCCCTAAGCGGCTTCTCTAGCCCCAAAGTGCCCCTCTTCCAAGTTCAAGTTCTCAGGAAGACCCACAGGCACAGCTGTGCCCACTCTCCAGACATGGCCAGTGCACGTGACCTGAGCCTGGCCTGGGCCTCCCCGCGGGGCGTGCCGCCTGCAGAGTGCCACTGCCAGCACCATGGGGTCCCTGCAGGCAGACTCATCTGAGAGGCTGCCGGCCTCTGGCCTCCACTCTCCTCTTAGCAGCCTGACTTCAACCAAGAGAGGGAGGGCCGTGTGCCCTCTGCAGCCCGCTCCTCACTCATCAGGAAGCACCTGCTGCCACCACGGGACAGGGAACCAGCCAGAAGGACGCGCCCCACGTTCTCTCATCTGCGCTTGCCATGACGATGGCCGTTCCCTGCACTGGACTTAGGTTGCAGCCACAAGCTGTGTTTGAGGTTAAGGACGTCCAGACTGTCCTTCTTTGTTTCTTTAACACAAATAAAAAGTGATGAGTCCAGGTATGCTGGGAGTCCGAGCGGGCCAGCTGGTCCTAAGGCTGCACATCTTAGAGCCAAGGCTTCCGGAACGGGGACACCACAGGAGACCGGCCAGTCTGCGGGGTGCGTGGCTCTGGGGACCTGGCGGCCGGAGGCCGCCCTGTCCAGCACCCACCCCAGCAGCCCCACCCTGCAGCTCTGTGCTGTTGAGACTTGGGCTGGAAGGCCTGCGGGGTGGGGAGGAGCACTGCCTTCGGTGGCCTGCCCCCTGCACCGCTTCCAGCTGCTGGGAGGAGGGCGAGGCCAGCAGGCAGGCTGAGCACGGTGCGGCCCCCCGGGTCCACCCGCAGGGGCCTCTCTGGCCCACTCACCGTGGCAGTCGGCGTGGTCGCGGTGCCCCGGCGGGCGGTGCCGGCACAGGCGGCTGAGGAGCAGGCGGTAGTGCAGCAGCCGCTGGGTGGGCTTCAGCAGGAAGGCGCCGAGGGGCAGGTAGCAGACCTGCTGCAGCTCGAACGCCCTGCAGAGCAGCTCCAGCCTCCTGCAGCGCTGGGTGGCCTTGTCCAGCTCCATCAGGACCTCGTCGTGCCTCTGGAAGTAGCTGGTGAGCTCCTGTGGAGGCACAGCGGGCAGTGTGAAGGGACAGCCACTGGGCCTCCTGCTGGCCGCGCCTCACACTCCGCCCTGGCCTGCTGCTCCACGGCAGGCCTCACCACGCCACACCCACTGCCCCCAGAGTCCTGTGGCCAGTGGAGGACGGCAGAGCTGCTCTCACCTTGCAGGGCACAGCAGGTGAGTGCTGGCGGGGACCAGGAAACCCCGCTCAAGCTCCACCAGGCCCCGTGCTCACCCAGAAGCCCCCTCCAGAGTGGGGCTAGGGGCCGCCTGGCTGCTGGAGGGGGGTATAGTGTTTTTCTCCTGGCACCGAGATGGAGCCCAGGGGCGCCCAACCACTGAGCTGCATCCCCAGCCCTGTTTCACTGAGAGACGCCTCAGCTCCTGGCAGCTGGGGTCACAGACGTGGGTCACTGTGTCCAGCTCCCTGCCTGACTTTCTCCCACACTGAGGACTGAACCCAGGGCCACTCTGCCACTGAGACAGGGTCTCACCAAGTTGCCCAGGCTTGTGATCCTCCTGCCTCAGCCTCCAAGTTGCTGGGATCACAGGCGTGTGCCACCACTATGCCCAGCCACGCCTGGCGTTTTAATAACACGTCAGTGCACACAGACAGATTCCAAGTGTTACCCAGACCAACGTGTTAGACCAGACGAGTCCCCACCTTCTAGAAGGCTTTAACAAGCACAGAAACAACCCAAGTGGTCTAACAAGCTGGACCAGAAGATGTGCGTGTTGTGCTGCTGGGGCAGGCAGAGCTTTCCAGTCTCGCCTGGCTCAGAACCCACAGCGAGCCACAGGCCAGCCTGCGAGGGCTCCAGTGTCCTCAGCCCCAGGTGGAGCCCAGGCCCAGGGCCTGCCATCACTATTCCAAGAGTTTGGAGGCTGTCCTGGGGACACTATGTGGAGGCTGCTCTGCAGGAGGATGTTCCTAGGCGAGACCCGTCCTTGGGAGCATCAGAGGGGCTTGAGCCCCAGGCAGCCTGTGCCCAGGAAACTCGCCTGGGGCATCCTGTGACGGGGCAGCAGCTCCGGGGACCTGCAGCAGGCAGTGGTGCTTGAGGGAACCCTTCTGAGGACACTGTCTTGAGGGCCCTCTGTGGGGGGCCACGCTAGGGACCCTGTTCTCAGGAGCTGTCCCAGAAGGCCCTGCACTTTGGGAATGCCGCACTTTGAGGATGCTCATCAGGGGACAGGGCCTGAGAGGGCCCTGTGTGGGGAGAGCACCGCTGGGGGAGGCCCGTCCTGGGGACCCTGTCCTGGGCCTCTGTGAGGACGTGGGAGGTGGCTTGCCAGGGACTGGTTCTGGCTGGCACCGCAGAGCTGCAGCAGGGATAGCCTGAGTCTCTGCAGAGGCCTGCCTACCTTTAGCTGGCGCATGGCTGGGAGCAGGACGTCTCCGATGCGCTGGTGGTCACCTTGCGTGTGGACGCTGGAAGGGCCCTCCCTGGAGGACAGAGCAGAGGGTCCTCTGTGGAGAGGCAAGAACTGGCAGGATCGTGGTGCCCGCCTGGAGCTGTCTGGACGGCGTGGCAGGTGGGCAGGGCCGCGTGCCTCCCCGGCCCAGGGTCCTCACACACCTCAGCGGGCACAGCTCCTCTGGATGAGCTCCCGAGGTGGGGGGTCTTTGAGAGCAGGGTAGTGACCAGAGCATGGGCTACAGGGTCCAGCACTCAGGGCGCGGGCGTCACCCCTGCAGAGGCCCATGGCCAAGCCCAGGGTGTGCAGGGGTACAAGACCCGAGAGTTGGGAGATGGGGCGCCGGGCGCAAGGCACCGTTACCAGAGCACCAGCCTCTGCTCCACCTCGCGCAAGAAGCCTCTGTGGAACTCATAGACGGGGTCGATGCTGGAGAAGAGCAGGGTCATCAGGGCCGCGGGCATGGCGCCCTCCTTGGCCACAGCGCTGCGGAACCACTGTGGGGGAGGCAGGGCTGCTGGGGACTGAGAGCCACGCCTGAGGACCTGCCACTGCCTGCAGGCTGGCTCACAGCTTCCACCCTCCTCGCCGCTGACCCTCCAGCTCAGAAGACACAGCCTTTGTGGGTTAGAGTCTTAAATGGACGCATTCCCCGAACTCAGGTCTGAAGTTTGGATGTGATTCTTCTTGTCAGAGCTGGAGACTGAGCCCAGAGCTCCCATGTGCATGGCAAGTGACCTACCACGAGACACACTCCAGACCTCCTAAAGCTCGTGGAAGCCGGGTGGCTTGTGATCCCAGCCTCAGGAGGATGAGGCAGGAGTGCAAGTTCAAGGCCAGCCTTAGCAACTTAGCGAGGCCCTGTCTCAAAAAATCAAAAGGTAGCCGGGCGCGGTGGCACACACCTGCAATCCCAGCACTTAGGGAGGCTGAGGCAGGAGGATCGCGAGTTCAAAGCCAGCCTCAGCAACAGCGAGGCGCTAAGCAACTCAGTGAGACCCTGTCTCTACATAAAACACAAAATAGGGCTGGGGATGTGGCTCAGTGGTCGAGTGCCCCTGAGTTCAATCCCTGGTACCAAAAAAACAAAACAAAACAAAACAAAACAAAACAAAACAAAAAAATCAAAAGGTCTGGGATGTGACTCAGAGGCTAAGTGCCCCTTGGCTCAATCCCTGGTAACAAAAAGAAAAAAAAGTTTTTGAGACAGGGTCACATTAAGTGGCCAAGACTAGCCTTGAGGTTGTGTTCCTTCCGCCTCAGCCTCCAGAGTCGCTGGGTCCAGGCGTGGCCACCACGCCAGCGACATGTGTCTTAAAGCACATTACGTATGTCACATGATTGTCGAGGCCCCTTTTCAGGAGGGGCCCTGGGTATGTTTAGATCAGGACATTAAGGGAATCAAGTGACAAGGATGCGAGTCGCCTACCACAGTGAGGACCTCGAGGTCCTTCAGGCACGTGCGCTCCGTGGCGAGGATCTCCTTGGCTATGAAGTAGGCCTCGTCCTCCGGCACGTGCTGGAAGGAGCACAGGCCGTGAGCCCACGTGCAGGGACACGCCGCCCGCAGCACCAGGCGCCCACGGCTCGGATCGCGCTCTCCTCTCGTGCTCCTGCCGTGGAGGGAACTGTCCCAAGTGGAAGTCACAGTCCAGTGACGTTATCCTCTCAGAGGGGCCTGCTCAAGGGTCAGTGAGCTCTGCAGTGAGACCTCCTGCTGCGCCGCTGTCCACATGCACAGCCCGTGGGACTGTGGTCAAGCCTGACTCAGAGGAGCCACAGAAATAACCCAGCAACCTCCATTCTGAACCCTAAACATGCCCGGGACCCGAGGCGGCTGGAGCAGTGGCGGGCGTGGCAGAGACGTGCTCTGCACGGGGCATGCTCTGCGCCCCTGGCTCACGCTGGCCTCGCACTGGCCGTGCGGTTGCCATGTCCCATCCTGGGCCTCCCCAGCGTGACAGCAGCTGTCCTCACAGCTCCTTGGACCACAGCTTCCTCAGGCAGGCCGCCCCTCGCCCCCTCCAAGCGGGCACCTGGGACGCACCCTCGAGTCCCTGCCCACCAGGAGCTGGCAGCCCCCGAGAGGAGACCGGGCTGCACTTGGCAGTGATGAGGAGCCCCCGGCCCTGGCAGGAGGGTGCCCTGCAGACACCTGGAGCTGCAGGACAGGGGCAGCTCCAGCCCAGCCTGAAGAGCAGGCCCAAGGGGGCCGTGAGGGGGACTGAGGGGCTACTGTGGGGTGGCAGGCCGTCTGCCTTCTGGGTGAGTTGGGGAACGCACTCGGCTCCGGGGTGTGGGCAGAGTGGCATGGCAGGGGGAAGCTGTGGGGCCTCTGCCCCAGCCCCGCGAGGTGGCCAGGACCAGAGGGGATGCACAGCAGGCCGAGCATGCAGCTCGGAACCCGGAGCCTCCAGAGGAGGCTGCAGTGGAGGCTGGTGTGTCCTCTCCTCTGTGCGCCCACCTAGTTCAAGACAGGTGATGGTGGGCCTGTAGAGCCCATGCACAAAAGGCACCATAGACGTCCACCTCAGGGGTGCAGCAGCCCCAATTTCCACCCAAGGACAGCGGCTCCAGGGACGGGAGACCCACGGCCCTCAGAGCCGGGCCCTGCTGTCCTCTCCTCTTAGCTCCTCCCAGAGGCCCCAGCCATTCCTGGGGTGCTGGCCCTCCTCTCCAGTGCTGCCCAGTCAACTCCCCAGCCTTCTCTCTCTCTGGTTTTTGTGCTATTAAAACCGACTCATTCAAATTAAAATTCAGTAAAATCTCTTCAAAGTCTTCTCTCCACTTGGCTACACACCCAGGGGACAGCGCTGCCCCCACAGGGATCCTGGTGACGCATGTCCCACAGCTGAGGGTCCTGTGTCAGGCAGGTGGAGTCCTCGTTACCTCTGAGAGGAGCCCACAAGCCACAGCCTGACTCACAGCCCCAGCCCAGCTCCTGGCCCCGGGACTGGGACGCCCCAGTCCAAGGAGCGTCACTGATGGACTTCTCTCCACAGCGCCAACCAGGGGCAGGCAGCTGCCACTTACCCACCCATGGAAATCCAGTCCAGCGCAGAAAGCACCAGAGCCATGGTCGGCCCCCAGCCCCAGGCCAGCGGGGCTCCCAGTCAGGGGCATGTGGGTGTACGAGGGCCCCAGGGGAGGTGTGGCTCCGTGGCGTTGCCACCCGCCTGTACAGAAGGTGCAGCCCAGCCCAGCCCCACAGGTCAGTCCTTACAGCCTCCACCAGGGAAGGAGGCCAGTGCTGGACAGCCAGGGCCTCCTCACACAGCTGAGCAGGTGATGCACACAGAGGCTGGACCAGACCAGGCACTGTGAACACGTCTGCCCCATGTCCACCAGGCTCCTGGCCCTGCAGGAGAGTTACCATGGAGTCTGGGCCAGGCTGCCCATGGCCACACGCCTTTCTGGGACACTGTTCTCAGGATCAGCACAGAGGAGCCTCTAGGAGGAGCCCATGCAGGCCAGGCCTCAGCTACAGGCACACCCAGGGGCTGCATCTGCTTTGTGGCCCTGGCAGGCCGGTGAGGCGCGAGTGGTGAGGGAAGGGCCACTCACACCCGAGATGGGCCTTGCCGTGCAGACCCAGACACGCAGAAGGGTACACTGCTGTCCCTGTGGAGAGGTGGCCCTGTGCCCTAGGGCTGGGGCATGCAGCTGTCTCCTGTCGTGTGATGGCCATGGGCTTCTCCTCTCTCGGGGGCCATGAGGGCCTGACCCTTCATCACCCTACAGACCTGAGGAGTCTCGTTTTGTGACAGTGACAAATTAAAGCTGTGTTTCAAACAGGTTTTCTCCAAGCCATTTTTGTTTCTGAACCAAAGAAACATTGAAATAAACATGCTGTCTCCAAAATAAGCTGTCCACAAGGTCGTCATCTCACTGCCAAACACCAGCTGTCCACGGACGGCCAGCGGCCTCTGCAGGACTGTGCCACTCGGGCACAGTGGCCCTGGCACAGGGAAGGCACCTGCCTGGGGTCTGACTGCTGGGGAACCTCGGGCCCCACAGCGCCACCACCTGGAAGCTGCAGACCCTGCACCTGCACCCCAGCCCTCTTACACTCCACCCCGGTCTCCTGAGCTGCCCAGAGGGCCTTGAGCGGCACAGGCAGGAGCCACTGCACCGCGGGACCTTCCTCCCCAGGCCAGCGCAGTCTAGAGCTCTGTGCTTAAGCTCATTTCCCCCAGGTCTCTCTAGTGTGCTCACCTGCAAATCTGCAGCCCTAGGTGGGCTCAGCCGATGGCCTCCTTCAACACTGCCCGGGCTGCATGGTGGCCCAGACAGTGGAGGCACCCTGGCCACTGACGGTCCCCCACGGCCCGGCCCGTGAGTCGGGCCCCTCTGCTGGCTCACTGCCTACTGCAGACACCGCGGGGCAGCCATGAGCCACAGCCTGCCCTCTGCCTGCTCACACGCCCTCCCCCCTCGCCCACCAGGCCTCACCTCCAAGAACCTCCCCACCCAGCCAACCCCCAGTGACTGCAGCCTCACGGTGGGAGGAGGAGGGACAGGTGGAGAGGTGGGCAGGGAAAAGGCTCCCAGGGCCTGGCCAGTCCCACCCCCACCCTCCCGACAGCTGGCCTGTGGAGCCAGAACAGCAGGGAGACGCTGCGGGGAGCCAGGCACCTCCCAGCCCCGTCCTACCTGGTGCCGCGGCTCCTCCTGCACCTGCTTCTGGGCTCCGCCAGCCTCACTGAGGGCAGGGCTCAGGAGGGGGCCCGAGCCCCGCTCAGCGGGGCCCAGTGCCACCTGCAACAGGGGGCACAGGCTCAGGGGGCTCCTCTGGCTGGAGGGAGAAGGCTGAGCACCGTCCACAGAAAGGCCTGGAATGAATGGGCGGGTGGAGCAGGATGAGAAGGCCGGGCCTCAGGCCACTGGAGGCTTAGAGCTTGGGGCACCTGTCCCGAGGGAGCTGGAGCTGGGCAGAGGGCTGGAGGCCCAGAGAGCACTGTGGACCAGGACCTGCAGCAGGTTCCAGGGTCTCTCTGCTCTGGAGGTGGACTATGGTGATCCCCTCCCGGAGGTCAGCCCCAGGCAAGTCCAGGCCAAGCGCACCACCAACCAGCGTCACCAGTGGGTCACGCAGGGCCCAGTCCACGACTGTCTCCCGGCTTCTGGGTTTCCATCAGGAGGACTTTGAGAATCACTCCACAAGAGCTAACTAAAAATTCCCCAACCCCTTAAAACCGTGCTTTTGAGGGCTGGGATTGTAGCTCAGTGGTAGAGCGCTTGCCTCGCATGCGTGAGGCCCTGGGTTCAGCACCACATACAAAGCAATAAAATAAAGACATTGTGTCCATCTACAACTAAAAAAAAAAAATTAAAAAAAAAAAACAACCGTGCTTTTGAATAGAGAAGGTTCAACCTGAGCCCAGTTCTAGGGAGGCTACTGAGGGGCAGGTTCCATCAGTCACTGTGAAAGAAAAAGAGATTTCCTTTTTGTTTTAATTCTCGAACGTTTGTTTCTAATATTTTCATGTGGGAAATCAGTAATTATTAAGTGCTAAATTTTGAAGATATCCTTTTTTTGGTACTGAGGATTGAACTCAGGGGCACTCCACCACTGAGCCACATCTTCAGCCTGATTTTGTGTTTCATGTAGAGACAGGGTCTCACTGAGTTGCTTAGTGCGTCACCATTGCTGAGGCTGGCTTTGAACTCGCGATCCTCCTGTCTCAGCCTCCCAAAGTGCTGAGATTACAGGCGTGCGCCACCAAGCCCCACTAAAAATACCTTTAAAGCAAGGTTTTATAGGGGAAATCTAAATGATGTTTAAGTTACCAAAGGTAGGGCTGGGCTGGGGCTCAATGGTGAGCGCTTGCCTCACACATGTGAGGCACTGGGTTCCGTCCTCAGCACCACATTATAAAAAATAAATACAGGTATTGTGTTTATCTACAACTAAAAGTCACCAAAGGCAGACATGTGCCTTGTCTCCGAGGGCGTACACTGCGACTGCACCTAGATGCATCAGCTTGAGGATGCTGGAGAGAGGTGCCGGCCTGACCCTGGTCCAGGGGCTGCACCACGGGGCCTCTGCACCCCACCCACACTGGCCGCAATGCCAGCTCTCCCATGCCTGGGGCCCAGGGCAGTCACCGAGTGCCAGTTCCTAAAGCCAACACTTGTTTTTTGGCAAGTGCACATGTAACTGCGCACGGCAGCTCCCTGGAGGGCAGGGGACGGTGCACGGCCAGCCCCTAGCCCCCAGCCCCCAGCCCCCAGCCTCCAGCCTCCAGCCCCCAGCCTCCAGCACGCCCAGAGGAGGCCTTGTTTCACACTGACAAATGCAGACAGCTGGGAAGACCTTATCGGTGCTGGGAGGGAAACACGACCGGAAGCCAAGTCAGTATCGCCACATGAAATCACTAGCAGTCAATCTATTAGCATGTGCTTTTATTACGCATTTAGTCAAAATATGCTAAACAACATCAGTGACCTAAGAGCCCCACCGCTGCTCTACAGATGGTCTCTGTCACCTTCTGGAGGCACAATGGAAGTGACGCTCATGCCACTCTGCAGCATGGTCACCTCCTGTGCTGGGGACACGCCTTCCCCAAGAGGCATGATCTAGGATTTGTGCTCCAAAATCCTTGCCCCCGTAGGTCAGAACTGCACAGCGAGGTCTTTTTATGTAATTAGGATTCAGAGAAAACTCTAGAAGCTACTAATGACTTGTTATTATTACTGTTTTGGTGCTGGGGTTTTTGACCCCGGGAGCACTTAACCACTGAGCCACATCCCCAGCCCTATTTTGTGTTTTATGTGGAGACAGGGTCTCACTGAGTTGCCTAGCACCTCGCCATTGCTGAGGCTGGCTTTGAACTCGCGATCCTCCTGTCTCAGCCTCCCAACGTCCTGGGATTACAGGTGTGCGCCACTGCATCTGCCTCTTACTTTTTATTTTGAGACAGGGTCTAGCTAAGTTGCTGATGCCCAGCCTAAGTTGCTGACGCTGGCTTTGAACTCATGATCTTCCTGCCTCAGCCTTGCTGAGGGATTACAGGTGGGCACCACTGCAGCTGGCAAGCCACAGCATTTTATACTCATCAGTTATAAAAATAAGTCAAAGCTTACTGGTGCAGTGGCCCACACCTGTAATCCTAGCAACTGAGGAGGCTCAGACAGGAGGATCCCAAGTTCCAGGCCAGCCTCTGCAACTTGTGAGACCCTGTCTCTAAATAAAATATAAAACGGGCTGAAGTGTGGCTCAGTGGTCAAGCACTGTGGGTTCAAGCCCCAGTACCACTTCACTCTTGGGTGCCAGGGCTCTGCACTGTGTCTCCCCGCAGGACGGTTCAGCCCAAGGTGCTGCAGACTCCAGCCTGTGTCTGAGCAGAAGGCAGACTGGGGACACAGCCTGGGGTTCTCGCTGGGGTAGCAGATGGGCCGCAGCCAGCATGGAGGTGCGGGGTCAGCAAAGCAGAAAATGCAGTGCCAACCAACAGCCCTTTGGTGAAGAACTCCTGATAGAAGGACATCCCCGCAGGGCAGACTGCTCATGTGGAACACGTCACTCTGGGCTCCAGGGGGTTGAGTCTCGTTTGATATTATCATTGTAAGAATTTTCTATTTCACAAAAGTTGTCAACTTGAAATTTAGTGAATGGATTAAAAGTAACACAAAACGCCATTTACAGTTTTAAAAAATGACTTGTTTGGCCGGGCATGGTGGGTTACGCACACCTGTAATCCCGGCACTTAGGGAGGCTGAGGCAGGAGGATCGCGAGTTCAAAGCCAGCCTCAGCAAGGGCGAGGCACTAAGCAACTCAGTGAGACCTGTCTCTACATAAAACACAAAATAGGGCTGGGGAGGTGGCTCAGGGGTCGAGTGCCCTGAGTTCAATCCCCAGTACCAAAAAAAAAATCGTTTGGCAAACCTTCTATTCACGCGTCCTTCAGACACAGCGACACAGACCGCAGGATGAGTACAGCTGAGGAGACAGTCTGTCCCGGAGTGGCAGTGGATGTGTGCGGTGTGACCACAGGCCCTGGGCACTGTGTGCACAGGACAGTGTCTGCCACTCCGGCACTTTCGGTGGGGGCACCACTGCACGGCACACGAGGAGACAACACGCACCAGGGACCAGGGCGTAGCAGCTGCTCTCCCTAAGTGACAGGTGACAGCAAGGCAGACGCAGGCCCACCCTCCTGGCCCAGGGGCCCGTGGAGAACCCTGCTCCTCACAAACGCACCGAACTGAGGCTGAAAGGCAGGCGTCTTGACCTTTTAAGATGCTGAATGTCGTTTCAGGGGCTCAGGCTGAACCCACACGGGGGAGCTGACGTCCAGCCCTCGAGACAGCAGACCCCGCCTCGAGCGCTCCAAGGCCTGGAAGGCGGCAGGAGGCCTTGCTGCACAACTCTGGCGACTGCCCGCCTGCAGCACAGAGGCAAGGCCACCGCCTGCCACACTGCCAAAGATGACCGCTTATAGACGGAGAGTTCCGATTTCCAACACTCGCCACAGGAGTGGAGAGGAGTGGACAGCAGCAGCGACTCACGGCAGGCCTGCTTCTGCTGGGGCTCCCCGAGGGCCCTGCCGGGGTCTTCAGAGGACACATGAAATGGGAACGGTCAGGGAGGGGCACTCTGGCCTGTGCCGTCTTGGTGCACACTTCTGATGCTCAGCGTCTGCCTGAGCGTCTGCGGCACCAGGTCTGGCTCCTGAGGGTGCGGTCCTCTGGCTGAGGAGGGAGAGCGGGTCGAGGCCCGGCAGCGGCAGACGCTGCTCCTCACACCTTTGAGCGCCCTCCTGCACCACGCTGTGAGGAGCGTCCTCAGAAGCACGCGTCTGACAGTGGAGGGAGAATCAGCTCCTAGTCAGCAAAATTCAAGGTCAAGTTGAAGGTTAATCAGAATGGGACGTGCAAGCAGCAGGGTCATCCTGAACAGGAGGCGGCTGGCCCCAGGAGGAAGGAGGCCTGGGCTGCACAGGCTGCAGGTGGACGGGAGCCCAGGAGTCAGCAGAGAACTTCTCTGGCTTTGCTCGCGGGCCAGACGGTCAGGAGTCACTTACTCGGAGCCTGGTCCACTGTGAAGGTGGGGGACGGCAGTGGTCAAGACGGAGGTCCAGCGCCCGCTCACCCCGCCCCTCTGCAGATGGCGTGAGGGTCTGCGTGTGGCACCTGTCCCCAGGGCTGCCTGCAGTCAGCCCAGGTGGCGCAGAGCCGGGCCGCGCCATCAGGGCTCAGCAGAGTGCAGAAGCTCCCAGCAGGCACTGGGGCTGCTTCTCCCCTGCTTGGTTCTGAATGAACAGACTCTTTCCTCATTAAGACGGCGACACTTCCTTCACCAAGAGCCTGCAGCTGCCTCCCTCGGGGGCTCCACACCCATGCGGGCCCACTGCTCAGACCAGCTGCCCTCTGCCACCCCTCGCAGTGACCAGCACCCCAAGGCCTCTCCTGACTCCCTCAGCTGCCCTGCAGGGTGACCCTGTCCACCGGAGCCCTACCCTCCCACATCTCCTGGTCCCCGTCTCTACTATGCGTAGCTTGGGAGAACTTTGCCAAACGCTTTCCTCCCCAGCTGCACGAGGAGGGGACATGCTGACCAACTGGGTGTCCAAATCCTCCCCCATGACGTCGAGTCAAGGCTGTGCCGGACGGGGGAGTGGCCAAGGCTGTGCAGTGTGCAGTGCCCAGCAGGGAAGTGCCCACCAGCCCCTGCTGGGACCGTGCCAAATGGCCAGATGGCCCACCTGTGTGACTCCCTCGCCGGGCAGCACAATGACGTGCCAGGCCTGGGCAGGACAGGAGCCCCAGACCCGCACAGCACCTTCCCTGGAGATGCACAGCTGGGAGACACTGGTGGTCACGGGAGCCGAGCCTGCAGCTACGGGTGACCACCCCGGCCGGGAGGCAGCGTGCAAGCACCGGGGCCACCTCGCCTTTTCTGTGAGTAGAGCCAAATACCCACTCGCATTCTTATCTCGTATGCTCCTTCAAGTGACAGAGCTTGGTACAGGAGAAACAGAACAGGGAAGCAGGTCAGGCAGACGCCGCGGCACGCAGCACCGGGCTCCTGCACCCAGGCAGGGGCTCCAGCACCGACACTTCTGTCCTAACGAAACAGGCTCCTGGGCACTCGGCGGCAGATGCTCGCCCCCACGCACTAGGCCTTGGGTTCCACCCCCAGCTCTGCAAACAAAACGCAAGGAACCCAAATGAAACGCCCAACTGAAGGCCTCCTTCTGAAGCAGCAGCTCCTGGGATGAGACAGGGACGGAGGGCAGTGGTGCTCACCAGGGCCTGTGCTTCCCCTGCTGGCCGTGCTGTGGGGCCACGTCAGGAAGGCTCTGAAGCACCTTCTCGAATCAGGATCCATCCAGCAGGGTCCTTGTTGGGGACCCACTTTTCAGGGTCAGCCTCCTGATCCAGAAGCAGCTGGTACTGGGCAAGTCAGCAGGAAGCAGGCCCACATGGCAGGGGCCCCTGACCTGTCCCCTCCTCTGTGGGGGCTCCCGAGTTTGCCCAGACCAGATGCTTTACCCTTGAACGTCCTGCCCGTGGCCCTCTTCCCACGAAAGGCAGAGCACAGCTGTGAGGCTCCGGGGCTGTGCTTCTTGCCCCAGTCACGGGTGCTCACTGGCCAGGCTGCCACTGGGTACCAGGTGCCTCGAGCCCCCACGGGCAGCCACCACTGCTCAGGTGTGTGGCACAGGCAGCTAGAGTCTTGCTGCCAGCACCCAGGGGCAAGGCAAGGAGCCCGTCCCCAGGGATCTGCTGCCCCTGCTGCCCTGACGCAGTGAGTCCCTGTGCGCCCCAGGGTACGAGCAAGAAGGAGAAGGTAGCCAGCTTCTGGGGGCAGCAGGACCAGAGCCAGGGCAGAGCGGTGCCCAGAGCCCAGGGCTGCACTGGGGCAGGCTCCCACCCACCTGGCTCTCACAGGGCGCGAGCATGCTCTGCAGGACGTGGGCCTCAGCGGTGCTCATGGGCTGCAGGTGGCACCGTCACCGCGCCTGGAGTGCGGGTGGGGCTCAGCAGCCCACAGCCCCCCGTGCCCACCCCTCTACGTGGGCCACAGACCGTGCCAGGCAAGAGCAGAAGGCACAGGAGTGCCAAGACTGGGACGGGGCAGCAGGCCCTGGGTGGAGCAGGCGTCCGCTGGTGGAAACCCACAGCTACTTTAAGACGGACACGGAAATGGCTTGACTCAAACAGACCGCAACTCTGATTAGAGGGAAAGGAGGGTAAAAAGCCCATTTTAAAATCCATAGTAAATAGTTTCTTATTTTATTGAATAAACAATTAAAAATTCTTAATTAGTACATTATCTACAGATTTATAAATGGCCATTTCAACGGAAAACAAATTTTTTAAGTACCACAAACCAGACAACAAAAGCGTCTCTTTAAAGAGGGGATGATTTGAAGTGCACGAGGGGAATATGCCTCCCTTTCTCTCCGTCTCTGAGGGGAGGGTGAGACTTGGAGCAGGGGACAGGGAGGGTGGGCAGCGTCTTCCGTGCCTGCGGCCCGGGCCAGCACCAGAGTGAGGGCACAGCAGAGGCAACTTTGGCCCTGAGAACAAGTGCTAGCCCTGAGTCATGTCCTCAAGGACATTGGCGGTTGTCTGTTAAGTGAGTGTCCTGCAGTGGATTTCATTTCTAGTGTCCCACAAGCTGGGTGGACAGTGTGTGTCAGCATCAAAGGCACATGAGGAGGCATCTGAGCACCCTGTCCCCACATGGTTGCGACCACAGCTCACGGGTGCCTCACAGCCACCCTCAGGGGTGCGGAGCTACGAGTAGCCATGATGGACAGCGGAGCACAGGGCATAGCAGCTCAAGAGCAGGAGTGGCCTTGGCCCCAGCAGGGTGGGGCGGCGGCAGCAGGCAGAGGCTCTGCATGGAACTCCCGTGGGTGCCACCGCCTGCAAGTGCTCTGGACAGCACAGTTTTGGCTGGAGCAAGGCACCCTGACTCTAGCCCTGGGAGAGTTCCTGTGACATGAACAGTCACATAGCACACACCACAGTGGCCCTCAGAGTGGCCAGTCTGTCCACATGTCACTGCTGCTGGACTTGAACCAAGCGTCTGCTGACTCACAGAGACTATCTGGACTGTGGAAATGCAGACATGAAAACAGACTTGATAACCCATGAACACTGCACCTCGAGTGGAGTGCACTGTGCCTAGTGGCTCATGGGTAGGAGAGGCACTGCCTGCTGGTGGGGGACCTGAGGGTCACGCCCCTACCTGCAACAACACAGGCTGCTGTCGCCTCTCTGCATCGACACTCCAGCTGTGACAGCACCTGCCTGGGGCCTCCGGGGAGCTGTCAGCACAGCCCCTGGCAGATGCCTCTGTGGCTGCAGGTGGGGGCTGACGGCTGGCCCACTTTCAGGCTCTGCACGTGCCCAGAGCTGCCAAGCTGAGAGTATTTCCACCCACGTGCACCGGCATCAGGCCACAGTGTCAGCCTTTGTTAAGGGACCGGAGCAACACTGCAGGACAGCGTGCAGCCAGGTCTGTGCCTGGGCCCTCGTGTGGGGGCACGGTGGGAGCTCAGGAGGACGCACGGAGGCACATGGGCTCCACCCTGCAGGAACAGACTCAGACCTGACTGAACGCCATGCCCACCAGTGCTGTGCACGCAGGGCCTGGGCGCTGGCGGCTGTACCTGTCAGCACAGTACCATGTCCAGCCACCAGTGGGGCTGGTGCAGGCTGTGGACCACGGCAGAACGATGGGCTTCTCCCACAAGGCACTGGGAACCTGAAAGCTAGATGCAGTGAGCAGATCCTGCTTGGACACTGATTTGAACAACAAATTAAATGCCAGCAGGCAGTTTAGGTGACACCAAGGAGCTCTAGCCCTGCAGAGGCTGATGCGGTCACGCAGGCAGCTGTCCACTTCCAGAGACACGCTGGAATCCTGAGCAAAGTCCTTAGCACATCAGGGACTGCGGTCTCATTGTCGTTGTCTTTTTTTTTTTTTGCTGTACTGGGGATCCCAGGACCTGTGCTTGCCAGGCAGGTGCTGTACCACTGAGCTACCCTGCTGGGCAGGTGCTGCACCACTGAGCTACACTGCTGGGCAGGTGCTGCACCACTGAGCTACACTCCAGGCAGGTGCTGCACCACTGAGCTACCCTGCTGGTCAGGTGCTGCACCACTGAGCGACACTACAGGCAGGTGCTGCACCACTGAGCGACACTCCAGGCAGGTGCTGCGCCACTGAGCTACACTCCAGGCAGGTGCTGCGCCACTGAGCTACACTCCAGGCAGGTGCTGCGCCACTGAGCTACACTCCAGGCAGGTGCTGCGCCACTGAGCTACACTCCAGGC
>CM053402.1:160409409-160424546 GCA_028644305.1 Xerus rutilus | reverse complement strand
ACACTCCAGGCAGGTGCTGCGCCACTGAGCTACACTCCTGGGCAGGTGCTGCACCACTGAGCGACACTCCTGGGCAGGTGCTGCACCACTGAGCTACACTCCTGGGCAGGTGCTGCACCACTGAGCGACACTCCTGGGCAGGTGCTGCACCACTGAGTGACACTCCAGGCAGGTGCTGCACCACTGAGCAACACTCCAGGTAGGTGCTGCGCCACTGAGCGACACTCCTGGGCAGGTGCTGCACCACTGAGTGACACTCCAGGCAGGTGCTGCGCCACTGAGCAACACTCCAGGCAGGTGCTGCACCACTGAGCTACCCTGCCAGGCAAGGATCTTTAAAATACTGTAGGAACAAACCTCAGAAGGGGGAGCATGGCCAACAGCAGCGGTGCCGACCTGGGGGCAGCAGGGGCTCACCTCATGCCTCCTCCTGCTTTTGCATATTTTGAAAACTTCTTAATTGAAAAACTATATCCAGAAAACGAGCTCCTTAACCGAAGACAAAAACCACCCATGAGACCTATTCCACAGGAGGCCCTGAGGCGGCAGCGGAGAAGATCTGAGGGGTGGCTGTGCTGCGGCCCCTGTCCCCACCACAGGGCTGCATGGGCACCCCCAGGGCAGGCTCCTCAACAAGAGAGACGTGTTCCTGTCAGCACCAACAGGCACAGTTGCCAGGCAACTGATGGAGAGGAGAGGAGCCAGCAGGGCCCACAGGCACCCTGCAGAGACCCAGGGTGGCTGTGGAGCACATGCTGGGGGACCCGCTGTCCTGAGCAGCCTTGCTCTCAGCAGAGCCCTGCTGTACCACGCCTGCCACCAGCGCCTGTCCTGTCCCATGAGCCCATCACAGACATGTACTCAGTCCACATGGAAAGCCACCCCGGTCTCAGCAGGGACCAGAAGGGACAGGGTAAGCCAGAACCACATGCTGTGAGCACCAGCCACACGGACGGAGGAAGCCTGATGGCCAGGTCATGTCCAAAGCTGCTGCTGAGACAGGAAGCCACACAGCCCGTCCAGCACTGCCAGGACAGCAAGACTCACCCAGTCCAGACCACCCGGCAGCCTGGAGACGCCGGCAAAGTGTCTCTGTGCAAACACGGCAGACCCCATGGCAAGGGACAAACCCCCTGGCAAGGGACAGGGCCCCTGGCAAGGCTCCCATGTGGGAAACAAATGTGCCAAGTTCCCATGGAACACTTGGGAAAACACCAGGAACTTTAAATACTGCGAGGTAAGGTCAGCGAGGATGCCCACCGCCAACAAGAACCCACAATACGGTGCCCAGACCGCAGCCCTGACCAACTCAAAGGCGTCTGGGCAGGGCTGGCACCAAGTGTGTGGCAGTGGCTCCTCCAGTGCCCACTGAAGGGCACCTCCAGCCACATGGGGAGCCCCCACCCCGACCTCACCCTGGCGTGGACTGGGGTGCCCTCCACACAGCAGCCAGCAGGGCCACCTGAGCCCGGGACAGAAGGATGCCCATCACATCTTGGCTGACATCATGGGAACACGGCCCCTGGGGAGGAGTGAGCTCCAAGCCCTCACGTGTGGGGTGTTCCCTGCCATCTCTTATGGTTATCTGTTTTTTAGTGCTGGGGATGGAACCCGGAGTCTCGCATGCTGGACAAGCACTCCCTGTGGAGGCCCACCCCAGCCCGCCCCTCCTGTCCTGACCACTCTGCATGAACGAGGCTGCCAGTGCAGAGCAGCGCCTCCCAGCACCAGCCTGCACTACGGCCCTCAGGCCTCCTGTCTGGTCTGCCCACTGCAGCCACATCACCTGTCATGCCCCAAGTGAGACAAACGCAGGAGGGCATTCCAAACCAGTGTCCCTGCAGGCATTACGCAGCCACAGCATTGCCTCTGGACACAGCTGAAGATGAACACAGCCTTTGGCACTGGGACCATCCCCAGGACACCCCGTCATGCGGGAGGCTGTGGCCCCACCTGCCTAAGGTCAGGGTCCTGCGGAGGCATCTAGAGGCTCCACGCCATGCCTGGGAGGGCAGACACAGCCTCCACCCCACTGTTCACGGGGGCATGGAGCCCCAAGGACAGCACTGACAGGTGTGACCAGTCCACCAAGGCCACCGTGAATCTCAACTGCGTGACATTCAGAACATGCAGCACCAGCTTCCACTCGAGTGAAAGCATATGGCAAAACCAAAGCCACGGACGCTGACGACGTGCTTGCCTTTCACACTGGGCGCACAGCTCCAAACATCACAAGTGAAAGCTGCAATTCTCCGATGCTCAGAAAGTACATAAACCAGGAATTAGGAAAAAAGAAAAAGGAGTATTTAACATCAATTCAGTTACTTCCTATGTCTAAACCCAATGGTTCTGAGCTCTACCCTCAGCAAGGGGGAGCCGGGTCTCCCCGTAAAGGGGTCTAGAGAGGCCCAGCTGAGTCTCTCTCTATCTGCTCTCCTGGAGTCAGGCTCTTCAAATTGCTCTGCACCTCAAAAGGGACTCTGTCCCCACGTGTCTGTGCAAAAGGGTTGCTGAGGAAGAGGCTCATGTCCAGGGGGGCCTCCGCCTCCGAGTCCCATGAGCTCGAGTCTGTGCTGCTGGAGTCCTCGGCCGCGGTGGGTGGGTGGCTGAGCTGCTCTAACTGGTCGAGGATGTCAGAAAACGGGAAGGCCGAGCTAGACTCGGAGCGCACTGAGCAGGCGGGGAAGTTGACCATGGAGCTGGCCTCAGACTGGCTGGCCGAGCTGGCCGTGTGCAGGGACAGCACGCCATGCAGCGGTGCGTCGCTGAGGGAGCTGGTCTCGGTGGGGCGCCCCCGGCTCTGTAGGAGGCAGGCGTGCGCCTGCAGCCCGAGCAGCTCCGCGGCATCTGAGGGGAGCGTGTCGCCACTGAGGTCACTCCCTTCTCCAGACCCACGACTGTCCTCTATGCTCACGGCTACTGCCTCGGTGGAAAGCCTGTCTGGGCTGGACCCAGCAGACTCCAGACACTGGAAGGACAGAGGCGCAGGGGGCTGGGCAGGTGCCTGGGGCTCCTGAGGGACTACAGTGCTGTGTGGGAAAGAAAAGGCCTCAGAGCCTCCAGCAAAGAAAGAGATGTCTGCAGGGTCGTCATCTATGAACTCCTCCGACACCTGCAGCTGCGCGTTTGCCAATGTGAACACAGGGCCTGCCCCACGGCACTGCCGGCCACACGGCTCCTGCCCCCAGCACAGGAACGCGCCTGTGGAAAAGGCACCCCCAGCACCACCGTCACCACTGGCCCCTCTGAGCCTGGCACTGGCCCTCCCCGCACCTGGGTCCAAGGCACCGAGACTCTGCCCCGCAGAGCAGAGAGCAGCACGGCACAGCCCCACACCTGGACCAGGCTGGAGCTCGGGGGGCCCAGGCAGCTGGGCCAACTGCACACTGGGGCCGTCAGCGGCTGCTCTGCTGCTCTTCTTGGAGGCCGTGGGCTTGACGTCGGGAGCCTGGGGATCTGCAAGGAGGCTGCTGCTGTCCTCAAGACTGGGCAGGCCAGGAGGGGCCCACGAGGAGGTGGGGAGTGGATACAAGAAGGCATGTGCTGAAGATCGGGAGGCAGAAGTCCTCAAGCCCTCGGTGAAGGAGATGCTCTGCAGGCCAAAACAAGAAAAGAAGGAACACATGAAACTACAAGCCACCACTGGGAGAGGCAGAGCCAGCTGGCCGAGGACACCCGCACACTTCCCGCAGCTCTGTCAAGGGCACCTGGTCAGATGCCCCCGGAGCAGAGGACTGCTGATGCAGACCCATGGCCGCTTGCCCATGAGCCCTCAGGACGCCCTTTTGCCTCTTGTGACACATGACAGCCACAGCCGCGCCCTCGCTGTGGACAATTGTGGTGTGGCGACCCGTCGCCTGAGGCTGCCCGCACGGGTCCTTGGCACTCACAGCTCCACAGCTCCACTCAGCCAGCGGGGCCTCCGGCAGAGCGCGCCACCAGGCGGCAAGTCCACGCCTACGGTCCAGGACCCACCCGGGAGGGAGACTGCCCCCAGACCCCCCACCAGAAGGCTGGGGCCCTGTTGGGAAGGCATCCTGCCCCCCACAGCATGGCATGGGGCCCCGGGCACCCTGGAAGCACTGGCACTGGACTAGCCCACAGGTGAGCAGGTGAGGGTGGCGATGGGGCAGTGGGTGGCAGGCATGCCGGCGCTCAGGACGCCCACTGAGGCACACGATGCCTCCTCTCCTCGTGGCTACTCAGCTCACTCTTACCACGCTGCCATCGTGCTTGGAGAAAGCCCTCACCACAGGTGCACGCACTGCCCAGAGGGTGGCTAGATGGACAGTGGCTGGACATGAGGACTCCCTGTGCAGTGTGCCAGGCTGCCACGGTGGAGCCGCACTGGGAGGTGCTCGGAACGCCCAGCACAGGAGATGTCCAGCTGTGTCCAGGAGGGCATTTCCCTGGAGGCCTGGCACATGGGAGAGCTGACTGAGACGGACACCTCCCCGGACGTGGGCAGCACTGTCCAGGGGGCAGGAGGAGTGAGCCGAGGGGACTCCAGCTACTGCTGCAGTTGCTGCACTGCCTGTGGGTCCTGGGCTCCAGCTCCCGTCTCACCACTCCTTGTCTAGGGGGCCGCCAGGCCTTCGGGCTTGGCCTCTGCATCGTGGGTGCCTGGGCTCTGAGCCTGTCCAGCTGTGCTCGTGTGAGCTATCTGCTCACATGTGCTTTTGTGGCCAGATGTGTGCATATCCTCTAGAGGGCACTGTCTAGCACACAGGTACCTGTGAACTGCGACTCGGAACACAAGGTGACCCCGAGGCAGAAGGCCAGCACCTCATGGTCACGGTCCCTAAGACTGATCCATCCTCCAGGTCTATCACACCACTTTCTTTTCCTTTGGATTGAACTCAGGGGGTTCTTAACCACTGAGCCACATCCACAGACCTTTTCATATTTTGTTTAGAAACAGGGTCTTACTAAGTTGCTTAGGGCCTTGATAAGCTGCTGAGGCTGGCTTTGAACTCATGATCCTCCTGCCTCAGCCTCCTGAACTGCTGGGATTACAGGTGTGCACCACCATGCCTGGCTCATACCACCTCGTCTTAATCATTCAACCATGTTCAATATTCTCTTTGTTTTTAGAATATAACATAGAAGAACGGAAAGCTTGAATGTCATTTTAGACTGTTCATACTTTGAAATTAAATTTGAACTTTATGAAGGAATGATTAAAAACATCCTCTTTTAAATCCAACTGATTTAACAGGAGTTTCTAGAGGAGAAACACCTGGAAGAGCAGAAGGCGCTGATGTGGAAGATGTGTCACAGAAGAGCTGGGGACACAGGAGTCTCAAGACACAGGATGCACATGGGGCTGCTAGCAACTCCACTTAGAACAAGCGACAGACCAGCAGAGAGGACAAGGGCAGAAACCTGCAGCACAGACTGAGCAACACGCGGAGACAGCCACACACGGGACCACCCAGCAGGAGCAGGGCTCACGGGCTGTCCCACACGCATGTGGAGATCAGCACACAAACACACTTCACGCACGTCCCGGAGCAGGGGATGGAGCAGCTGCTGCTTCTCGGGGACGTGTAGCCTGATTTCTCTGTGAGGTGTCTGTGCCTGCATGTGCTTGACACCTGAAGACACTGGGCTGGGCTGGGAAGCCAGTGGGGCAGGTGTGGCCCCAGTGGGAAGGACGTGGAGGAGCAGAGCCCCAGGCTGGGCCTGGGCTGAACTCAGCAGACCTGTCTGAAGAGTCCTACAACTGGAGCTGCCGCGTCAAATGATGTGACCAACTGGCTATGCAGGTGACTTTCCAGAGAGCGAAGGTAATTACTTAAGGTTTTGGCCAGAAAAGACTGACCTGTTGGGGCAGCTCTGCAGTCGGCGCACGGACGGCCGCCCGGGTCTTCCTGTGCCGCCTGCAAACAGAAGAGGCCATGAGTAGCCATGCCCCCCAGCCCGCCCCCAGCGGGAGTGCCTTCCTCCAGGACAGCACCTCTCACAGAGCAGCAGCTCAGTGCAGGGCACTCGGCAGGCGCCCTGAGGGTCCAGTCCCGGCACAAAGAGGGAAGAACAGCTGAGTGGGCACGAAGCTCACACAGGCACCTCAGGAGAAATGGGCACGAAGCTCACACAGGCACCTCAGGAGAACTAAAGCAAAGACAGACGCTCCCAGAGGTGGGACTGCACACCCACACTCACGAGAGCCTCACCCGGGTCTGCAGGCTATGAGTCCCCACGCCGCGGGAACCACTCCGTGCAAGCTAAGCTATGCACACTAGAAACCAACACGTGAGATCCCTCATGGTACACGTGTACATGTGTGTGTACGACAGCTGTATGCATTACAAAGCTGCTTTCTTACAGAAATTAAAACAGGAATCAAGCATCAAAAACATATTTGTAGCCAGGTGTGGTGGCACATGCCTGTGATCCCAGCAGTTTGGCATGTTGAGGGAAAAGGATCCTGAATTCCAAGCCAGCCTCAGCAACTTAAGTGAGGCCCTAAGCACCTCAGTGTAGACCTTGTCTCTAAATAAAATATAAAAAAGGGCTGGGGATGTGGCTCAGTGGTTAAGCACTCCTGGGTTCAATCTCTAGTTGGGAAAAAGAAATTATGAATTTGAAATGACTTTTATTCAGGTAAAGATTAAAAGTATTAATTTTAAAAGCACACGCTTTATCTCTTGACGATCACAGAACCCACCTTTCATATGGAATCCTCTTCATCCCACCATCTTTGATGTACTCTACCAGTTGCTTCTGAGTCCTCCCACTGTGAATAAAGGTTCAGGTTTTTAAGAACTCACAGTAGTTCACAGCACCCGTCCCTGTTTATGGACATACTGTGCATATTCTGAAGTTGCACTTCATGATAAGTGACAGGGGCTCCAAGCTAAGTCTCTGCTGTGGCTGTTTTCTTTTCCCCTTTGTGGTGCTGGGGATGGCACCAGGCGTCGCAGGCACCGGGCAAGCGCTCTGCCCCCAGCCACGCCCCGGATCACGTGCTGATGTGCTCTGTCCAGTTATGATCTCTCACAAGACCACTGTGTGCCTCCCCTGCCCAGCCCATAGCCTATCTCCCCACCAGGCAGCCCCACCTGTATCTGAAAGAGGAGCCCCGGCTGAGGAAGACAGCTTTTGCCTTTGGTTTAGGCTGGTCAAGAAGTCTAAAGAAGGCGTGGTGCTCCACACAGATCTTCCAGAAGTTCTTGCACTCATCTCTGCTACCCAACAAGAACTCTAGCGTGTCCTGGTAGGGCCCCTGGAAACAAAGCACAGCAGTTCAAGTAGCAAACCTGATGACAAGGTGGTGGACCAGAGAAGGGAACTTCAGAAGCAGGTAACACATCAGCACTTTCAAAATTAAAAATCAAGAAGCTTTTTTCCTTAAAAATTAAATATAAAGGCTTCAGGTTCCATTTGCTTTATCAAGTGGAGAAAGCCTGTGCACATCCACCCTGTGCACATGGAGAAAGACACCCTGCACTTCCACCCACCACTGTCCTGACGCACACTGGGCGGCTTCCCACGCAGGTGCTGTGAGGAAGCACTGCGCTCTTCTCCACAGCTGCTCTTCAAGGGACACCCCAGAAACCAAGTCACTGTCCTTGAACACGATACAGACCCATGGGCCTTCTGATACATGCATCAATAGGTCACTGTCCACGGACACCATGATAGTTCCTGCTTAGTTTTGAAGATCAAGGTGCTCAGGGACAGAGACATGACTACCAAGTACAGGCATTCACACGGCTTTGGGCTTTGAACACCAGGCTGTGCTAGTTAATGGTTGCTTTGGTAAACTGAGCAAGTGATCATCTTCTTTCTCTACCTTCTCAGAATGACTGCAAGACACAAGTTTGTACTCAAGAGAGAAAACAGCCTCTCACTGGCATCTGTCTCCCAGTGCTGGGGTGGAGCCCAGGGCCTGGCACACAGGGCAGGTCATCTACCACTGAGCTGCACCCCAGTACTTCCTCGATCTCATTCTGGGACAGGGTCTTGCTATGTTATACAGGCTGGCCTTGAACTTGTGGTCCTCCTGTCTTAGCTTCCTGAACAGCTGGGTGACAGGTGTGGCTACCACACCCAGCTAGAGAGCTCCTCAAACACGGAGCAGTAATCGACCTCACGCCATTGCAGCAGATGCCACTCAGCCCGTGGCCTAAAACTGACCAAGGCCCTGCTAGCCACAGCCTCTCTTCTCTGACTGGCCCACGGTGTGCCTCAGCCAACAGGGCAGGATCCCGGCTTCTGTCCAGAGTGGCCCAGCTGGTCTGCTGTGGTCCCCTGCTTCCTCTGGATGGGAGGGTGACACCTTGAACACTGGGAACAGCCCTGGGTTTCCACTCTCAGGGTGCACAGATGTTTGCTTCTTCCATTTTAAGGCATTCAATGAACTCAGATGAACTCGTTACTCACTGACTGGACTCTAAGGAGAGCGGCACTGACCTCCTGGTAAGCAAGCTTCTTCACCTTTAGCTGGTCAAAAGTCGACTCTTGAATCAAGGGCATGTGACAAGACTGGGCTGCCCTTTGATTCTTCTAGACAGAAGTTCCCAGTCTGAGGCCAGGCACGGTGGCGCATGCCTGTCATCCTAGTGGCTCGGGAAGCTCAGGCAGGAGGATCACAAGTCCCTGGGTTCGATCCCCAGTAGCAAGGGAGCTCTCTGCTTCCCTGGAGGCCTGCACTCACTCTGGACAACGTGGACTTCAGCTGTGCTGCCTGCAGAACGAGGTCGTTCTCCAGCCGCCTCCAGCCGCCCTGCACGCGTGCCCTCTCAGGCCCTCCTGGGCCATGAGCCTGCAGCCCCAGGTGGGACGAGCGAGGCCACTGTGTGTCCTGCGGGGCAGCCAGGCTCGCATCTCCAGGCCCCACCTGCCCTCATGTGCTGTGTGCAGGGCACTGACAGGATCTACAAGGTATTTAATAGTCTAACAATGATTTTCTTTTTTTTCTTTCTTTCCTTTTTTTTTGGTACCAGGGATTGAACTCAGGGGCACTCGACCACTGAGCCACATCCCCAGCCCTATTTTGTGTTTTATGTAGAGACAGGGTCTCATGAGTTGCTTAGCACCTTGGTGTTGCTGAGGCTGGCTTTGAACTCACAATCCTCCTACCTCAGCCTCCCAAAGTGCTGGGATCACAGGTGTGCGCCACCGTGCCTGGCTCAGAATTATTTTCTTTTAATTTAAAAAGTGCTCAACATACTTACATGGACCTCCGGGTGAAGTTTGATAAGAAACCTTTTCCTCTTGAAGCTCAGTTTACGGACCTTGGACCAGTTGAAGGTATTGATCTTGGTGGTTCCCTGAAACAGAAGACAAAGACAGGTGCAGGTGCTGTGCCCCAGCAGGCACTCCTCACGCAGCAGGCAGCTCAGGACACATTTGCAGCACAGTGGCCTTCCGACGCGCCACCACGGCGCCTGGGACAAGAGAACTGCCAGCACCCAACCCCCGACTGTCAGAAAGACAACGTGCCTTCCTTGGTACGGCCGTGACGATTCCACCCATCAGTGCTAACAGGCCAGGGGCCAGGGGTGGCTGGGCCTCTCTCGGCTGAGCCGAGGAAAGCCTGCAGGGCCAGGCACTGGGGTGGGACAGGAGGAAGAGAGGATTCCTGCTGTCCCTGTCCTCAGACAGACGGAGACAGGGACAAGTGTCACGAGCGAGAAGGTGTAAACGTCTGTGGGCTCGCGAGTACAAGGCAGCAGCAGCCAGAGAGCAGAGCAAGCCTGGAGGGCTGCGTGGACGCTGGCACACACGTCCATGTGACACCGGAGCCAGCCACAGACCACCGGGAGCACGCGTGGGGTAGCTCCAGGCCAGCATGCTGATGCTCACAACATGCTGGGGAGTGTCAGAGTCGGAGCAGGAGGGAGCAGGAGAGTGGGCGAGAGGGCCAGCACCAGGCAGCCCTCACAGCGAGGTGCAGGACATTCAAGGTCTCCAGGAGTCCGCCCACAAAGCAGTCATGTAGCCAGAGCGCTCTGCCGCTGTTAAGCTTTTCAATGAACTTGAAAGTTTCCAAATAAGAGTTAGAAAAAACCAACACTGTGACACTTCGCTAGCATTTAGTTTTAGTCTTGATGCCATTTGGTCCTTCTACAAACTCAAGATGGAAGGCAGCAAGGGAAGACAGGCGGACCCTTGGGAGTTAGCAAACAGAAATCCTCAGCTGCAAATAGGAACAGCACCCAGCACAACAGAGGAAGCTGGCCACGCGGGAGCACCTGCTGACAGCCACGTGCCACGCGAGGTCCCGGAGAGGTGGACCCAGAGGCCAGGCGCAGGGGGGCCGCGAGAGCCAAGTGGTGGGCGGGCTGGGTGAGCACCCGCCGCAGGGATGGGTTCTCCTGCTCTCCACGCCAGGGCCGAGCCCGGGGCCCTCACGCGGGGCATGCGGGGCACCAATGAGCTATACTCCCAGCCCTTCCTGTTTTGAGACAGGACTCAAATCCTGTCTCAGCCTCTGAATAGGGTCACAGTTGTGTGGCACTGCACCTGGCTCTGGGGCTCTGTTCTTGAGATGATGGACATACTTTGGAATGAGGTGTGTTGATGGTCACACTTTACGTGAATATTCTAAAAACAGAGTAAACTAAAACATGAGTTTCATGGCATGTGAATTCTACCACAACTGAAATACAATTCTTGAGTCAAGAGATGTCCTCAAAATCCAGATTTAAAGTTTACATGGGGACTGAGCAGGCAGCGCCCCAAAGGCTGCCCGAATGCACAGCGGAGCAGGACACTACGTCCCCCCACCCCCGCACACACTGGGGGTCCTGGCCACGCTCACTTCCAAAGCTCCTCTCCTGGACGGTGTCCTAGAAGCGAGCAAAGCAAAACATAAACGTCAGGAAATAAAAGGAGCCCCCGGCCCCAGCTCTGCACGCGTACAAGGCCACAGCAGAGGCGGAAGCTGCCCTCCTCCCAGGCGGTACAGAAGACGGGCAGCGCCTGCACGGGCCGGAGCCTTCCGGGCTGCTTGCCCTTCCACGTTCCCTTTGGTCAAGATAAAAAAAGTGCTGTGCCTCAGGGTCTTGACCACTGTCCCTGGTCAGACACAAGACCAGAGCACAGCAAGGCCTGCACACCAGCCCACACTGCCCTCTGGCTGCCTCTCCTGGACACACTCCCACCATAGGCTCCGGCACCCGCACTTACCACCACCACCTTCGAGAGCACGAGTGCGTCTTCCATGCTGAGACCGTGCCCCACGGACGGCTGCCCCACCACAGCGCCAGCCACCCCTCCCACCATCCCTGATGTCTAGTACGTTGTAAGTTCAGCACTTGGTATTATCACCATCGTTGTTATTTAGAGACAGGGTTTCCCTGTGCTGCCCTGGCCCTGAGCTTCTGGGCTGTCTTCCTGCCTCCACCCCCAGCAGCTGGGACCTCAGCCTCCTAGTATTTGGGATCACAGGCGTGCGCCACTGCACCCAGCTCCAGTATCCAGTGAGCAGGCAGGTGTACTGCTGACCATGTGTCCCTTGGGCTGTCTCTCCTGGACGTCGCAGGCACCCACGCTGAGCCAGCCCCCACCTCCTGCGCTCTGCACTCATGACGGGCCTCCTCCCTGGTGGCACCCTCTGGCCTGGTGCCACCGGTGGCTTCCCTTGCGTCTCATGAGGGGCCCATTTCCTCAGACCCCATTCTCTCCTCTAGTGGTGTCCTTAAAAGGGACACTAGATTTTTGAAACTTGCAAGTCTGAGAATGGCCTCCTCCCCTCTGCACAGCACCTGAGGCTGAGAAGGCGGCCGGGGCCTCTGCTGCCCACGGCTCTGGCTGCAGGCTGCTGTTCCCTCCTGTTCCCCTCCGAGACCCTCCTTCCCTTCTCCTCCCTGGGAGCTCTGGGTCCTCTCTACCACGGCTCAAGTTCCACGGGGAGGACCCTGGGCTGCCTCTGTGCAGGGGGCGGGGTGGAGAGCCGGATGCCTGGCTGGGCACCCGCCTGCCCACCTCTCCTCACCTTCCTTGGTCTTTTTTTTTTTTTTTGGTACTGGGGATTGAACTCAGGGGCACTCGACCACTGAGCCACATCCCAGCCCTATTTTGTGTTTTATGTAGACACAGGGTCTCACTGAGTTGCTTAGCGCCTCGCCGTTGCTGAGGCTGGCTTTGAACTTGAGATCCTCCTGTCTCAGCCTCCCACAGTGCTGGGATCACAGGCATGGCCACCACGCCCGGCTTGCCTTCCTTGGTCTTCCCCTTGCCTGGTGGTGACAGCGGTTCCTTTTGAGCCTGGTCCTCTGCCAACACTGTCCCAGCGCCTCCCGTGAGCGCCTCCTGGCTCTGCTCTTACCATAGCTCCCTGCTCGCTCTGAAGCTTCAGGTCTGAGGGAGACCAGCCCCTCGCAGCCCTGCGCCTCCTGCTCGTCCTGACGCCTGCCCAGGCTGGCGGCTCTGTGGGGAGTGTCCCAGGCCATCCTGAGGGAGGTGAGGACTGCCCCACTGGCACTCTCGCTCCACACCCAGGACGGGAACACACCACTTACTTGACTGGCCTCTTGCGGGCTGGTTCCCAGTGTTCCAGTATTATAAACCAAGTAGACTGAAGATTAGAAAATGAACTTCATACTTTTGACAAAAGAGCACTCCTGCTTCGCCTGAGCACAACACAACACAAGCAGTTCTTCCCACGGGTGGAAGCTGTGTCTGTGGAGGAGGTTCTGCTTGTCTGTCTCTTCCACCCCAGGTCCCAGCTCAATTTATCCTGAACGATCTGGAGAGACAGTCCCACCTGTGTCTCACCAGAGGGACTTCCCTAGCTGCCTGCTGCTCAGCTGTGCGGGGCAGCCTCTCGGGGGCAGGCCCGAGACCCTCCTGGCAAGGCCTGGCTCAGTGACGCTGCCTCAAGAGGAGTCTCCAGATGGCTGGAAGTGTCTCTGAAGTGTCTCTCCATGGACTGCTTATCAAGGGAAAGAGGCAACAGTGATGCCACAGAGCAAGGACCAGAAACACCCCGGGCAAGCACAGACAGCTGCTGGCACCTAGAGGTGTGATGCCTGAAAGACAGGATGCCACTCAGAGGGTGCAGCTGGTAACCCTGAGTCCTGCAAGGAACAGCAAGCAGTGCGCTGTCACAAGAAAGATGACAACGCTCTCCAATACTGCTGACGTCACTTAAGATAAAGGAAGAGCAGAGGCTGTGGGACCTGAGGCCAGGTGCCGCACCTGGTCCCAGCTG
Organism: Xerus rutilus; assembly: GCA_028644305.1. NCBI lineage: Eukaryota > Metazoa > Chordata > Mammalia > Rodentia > Sciuridae > Xerus > Xerus rutilus. The sequence goes on along the minus strand of CM053402.1, from coordinate 160,411,381 downwards.
GATCCTGTCCTGAGGGGAGCAGAGCATAGGACACTACTGGGCTTGCTGACAAACTGGAAGATAAACGGTGCACTAGATAAAAGAGGCGCGTCAACAGTGTCAGCGACTGCCGCCCGAGGGCAGAGCGCAGCAGGCACGCGCGCGGAGGTGGAAGGACGCACGCCATTTACTCTCAGATGCCTCAGAAAACTGCATGCCAGGCGTGGTGGCCACTCTTGTCATCCCAGCAACCTGGAAGGCTGGGGCAGGAGGACTGAAGCTGGAGGTCAGCCTGGGCAACTGAGTGAGGCCCTGTCTCAAAATATAAAGGGCTGGAAGTGTAGCTCAGTGGTAGACAGCTTGTCTAGTAGGTGTGAGGCCTGGGTTCTGTCAGCAGCACTGTCCAGGGTGAGACAAGGAACACAGCAGAACCAGGCAGAGGAGACGCTAATGCGGAGGGTGGGGAGTCAGGCAGGGAGCCAGCCCCAGGCAGGAGGGCACAGTGCGGGCAGCGAGGGCCGCCCTGCAGGCTGGAGGTGCTGCGTGCAGTCTGCAGCCAGGGCTCCTGCGCTAGTGGCTGCTGATGCAGGTGCAGCTCCAACAGCTCAGCTCCCATCCGGCTGCCTGGGCTTCCCGGTGACACTCCAGGAGGGCCTGTGTGTCTCCACTGTGGGCATCCCTGAGCCCGCTCAGAGAAGCGCCTCTCTCGGCCCTGTGCGAGCAGACCTTGTCCTCTTGCAGCACGGGATGGGCCTCTCTGCCTCCCACTGGCTGCAGCTGCTCTCCACAGATGACTTGCTCCCAGCCACAGCACCTCTGCTGTCAGAGCTGGCCACGTGGCACACTCTGAGTCCCCGCCCTAGCTTGGGATTCTATGGGGTGAGCTTTGGTGGAGGACAGGAACACCATCTTCCCCTGGGGAGGGGCCCACTAGGCAGTGCAAAGATCCACCTCCAACTCAAATACCTCACATACCAGACAAGAGTCTACCAATAAACAGCACAAACCCTGAATGCTCAGCTCCCGCCCTGCCTGTGCCCACCACCCACCTGGAACACAAGGATACCCATGTGGGACACTGCCAGATTAATCTTGGTCCCCTCTCTGTCGGAAGCCATGTGGAATCTGATGCCATACATCTCCAGCTTGCGAGCAATCTCCAGCACCTGGAAATCCGACTCAGCAGGCGTCTGGCCCCTGTAAGGAAGGACATTGGATGGCATCACTGAGACCCGGGGTTTCTTAAAGAGCTGCACATACGAAAGAAGCCGTCACATAAACAGAGAACCAGCAAGTCAACCAGTGATGAGCAAGGAAGGCCTCACAGCTTACGTCCCTGCATCCCGAAGGCCACGCAGCACCCCACACTGGCAGGCAGAGCAGAGCCCCCGCCACTCTGTACCCGCCCTCCCCTACAACCCTCTTCCTGGTGGCAGAAGGCTCCCTCTGAGTTCACTGACTGCTCGTGAGAGGGACAAGATCACATGCAAACACCATGTGCAGCCATTGAAATTAAGTCAGAGGAGAGATCACTGATGTCTCATAAACCACTTTCATGTTTTAAGAAGGCACTTACATAATGTGCACTTCTAACATTATAATACACTTCCACAAAGACAAAGTAACAAAGTTGAATAAAAACATCATTCTCAAAATAACTGGCTTCATCCACGTAAAACTCTTCCAAAAGGTCATGTCTGCCCAATCCATGGCACAGTGATGTCATCAGGAAACAGTAAACATGGTCCTCAGGCCAGTGAGTGGCCTCCAGGAGAGCGACACTCACAAACATGGCAGCTGGGGCCAAGGAGGGCCTACCGTTGGAGAACAAGAGCCTGCTCCCAAACAGGGGGACTCTGCACTCCACGGCCTGCACCCACACAGGGGGGCTCCCCACACTCCATAGCCTGCACCCACACAGGGGGGCTCCCCAGACTCCATAGCCTGCACCCACACAGGGGGGCTCCCCACACTCCACGGCCTGCACCCACAC
>CM053402.1:160348214-160408909 GCA_028644305.1 Xerus rutilus | reverse complement strand
CCACGGCCTGCACCCACACAGGGGGGCTCCCCACACTCCACGGCCTGAACCCACACAGGAGGGCTCCCCAGACTCCATGGCCTGCACTCACACAGGTGAGCACCCCACACTCCACAGCCTGCACCCACACAGGCGAGCTCCCCACACTCCACAGCCTGCACCCACACAGGGGGGCTCCCCACACTCCACAGCCTGCACCCACACAGGGGGGCTCCCCACACTCCATGGCCTGCACCCACACAGGGGAGCACCCCACACTCCATGGCCTGCACCCACACAGGGAGCTCCCCACACTCCATGGCCTGCACCCACACAGGTGAGCTCCCCACACTCCATAGCCTGCACCCACACAGGCGAGCACCCCACACTCCACAGCCTGCACCCACACAGGGGGGCTCCCCACACTCCATGGCCTGCACCCACACAGGTGAGCACCCCACACTCCACAGCCTGCACCCACACAGGGGAGCACCCCATACTCCATGGCCTGCACTCACACAGGCGAGCTCCCCACACTCCATGGCCTGCACCCACACAGGGGAGCACCCCATACTCCACGGCCTGCACTCACACAGGGAGCTCTCCACACTCCACAGCCCACACCTACACAGGGGGGCTCCCCAGACTCCACAGCTTGCACCCACACAGGGTGGGATTAGAGGTGTGCCCTTTAATGCACAGGTCAATGATTGCTGTGGAGAGGAGTCAGGAGTCTGGAGTCTGAAGAAAGCATCTGCCTTGGTGCAGCCATGTCTCACGACTCCAGCACAGTGATGTGCACCCCAACGGCCAACTGTGAAACCTCCCCTGCAGTTTCCCAGACCCAGGAGAAATGAGCTAACACCGAGAAAAACACATCTGGATATCCTGCTCAGTGCTTACAAAGCGTTTGCAGTTGGTTGTGGAAGAACCATTAGAATCCTGAGACAATGTAAGAAACTTACTTTGATTAAAATAAAGGTACTGAGAATCAAACCCAGTGCCTCACACATGTGAGGCAAGTGTTCTACCACTGAGCGGAGCACTTGCCTAACGTGAGGCACTGGGTTCAATTCTCAATACCACATAAAATACATAGAGTAAAGGTATTGAAAAAAAAACTTAAGCAAAAAATGTTATAGTTTGAGGTGTCCCTCCCAGCTCCTGCGTGACACAGTGCAAGAATGGTCAGAATTTAAATGACTGTGAGAGGTGTAAGCGAAGCAATGGATTGACCCACTGATATGCATTAGCTGGGTGGTAACTGTGCAGCATGCCTCGGGGGTTTCTACTTTCTTCCTGCTGAGTGGAGTCTTCTCTGTGCCTTCTGGTTGTCCTGAGCAGTTTCCTCCTCCACACCCTTCCACCATGACCTTCTGCCTCATCTCCAGCCCACAGCCATGCAGTTGGTCCACCGTGGACTGAACATCTGAAACCATGACCTAAAATAAACTTTTCCTCCACTAAGGTGTCGTTGGGTTTTGGTCACAGTGATGTAAAGCTAACTCAAACAGAAATTGGTACTAGAAACTGGACCAGAGACCATTCCTTTGTTTTCCTGTGTTTTGGAAGAAGTTGTCTACATTTTGTCCACACCCTGCAATTTTTCTGAGGCTGAATTTAGAGGTGAAGAACTAATTAATCTGGCCAAGGAAATCTCAAGGCAGCACAGGTGGTGGCATGGATACTGCTGGCAGCTTTTAGCCAGGTTTACTGTGATAAGAAGAAGCAAAAAGCAGAGCAGGAAGATCTGAAAAACAGTCAGTCTAGAAAAGTGGTGAATAACTGGGGCTAAGGAAGGTGTGGTTGTTAAAGAGATCACAGCACTAAAGATGCGCTCAGACCTTTACCAAGAAACAAAAGGAAAGATGGTGTGAGGGCATCTCAGGAACTGGCCAGTGGACGCCCATCTCAGGCTCAAGGTTGTAAAAGCAATTCCTTTGAGAAGAGACCCTGGGGCACCCTGCTTGCACGAGAGGCCTGGAAGTTGTCTCACTGTGCTCAGCTACCCAGGCACTGAGAGGTTACTGCAGCCTGATCTTGGGAGGCTTGGCTACTGCTCCAGATGGTGGCAGACCCTGGCATCAGTTACGTGGGGCTGGTTCTGCAGAACTGCACGGCACTGGAGTCAGTCATGGAGGCTCCCATCAAGATTTCAAAGGAAAGCCTGGGAGGCCAGGACAAGTGCAGCAGGGTCAGAGAGGTAATAAAGATGTGAGAAGGAAGCTGAGCTCAGTGGAGATCCCAAGATTAAGAGATGCTGGCCAGAGGGGACATGTACAGAGGAAAGCATCAGGAGCTGAGCAGAGACGAGTCTCGAGGCTCTGTGGACTGCACCTGGTAAGGCCACAGGGAGCCGCAGGACTTGTAGAGCCACAGGACTTTTCTTCAGCCCCTATTTCTCCCTTGTGGAATGGAAATGTTTACTCTGTGCCAGTATACTGGAAATGTAGGACTTGCCTTTGATCTTTACAGGGGAAAATACCAGCAGTTTGTCAGATGAGACTTTGGACGTGGACTTTTGGGTAATGCTGGAACTGTTAGGACTATGGGGACCCTTGAAAATGCCTAAATGTATTTTGCACTGTGAGATGAACATGACTTTTTGGGGGCCAAGGTGGAATGTTACGGTTAAATATGAAGCATCCCCCAAAATCTCATGTGTGAGACAATACAAGAATTTTCAGAGGTGAAATGATCAGATCATGAGAAGAGTGACCTCATCAGTGGATTAACCCATAACAGAGCAGTGACCACAGGCAGGTCCCTGGGCTGTGCCTTGGGGCTGCTGTGTGTCCCAGGTGAGCGGAGCGCTCTCCTTTGTTGCCCTGTCCTGAGCTGCTTCTTTCCCTCGTGCTTTTCCACCATGAAGTTCTTGTGCCTCACCTGGGGCCAGACATGCAGCTGGCCAGCTGTGGACTTTACCTCTGAAATGGAGTGCCTGACAAACACCTACCTCTCGATGTCGCTCTTCTCGTAGTGAGAAGGTGACAGTGACACCAAGCTGACTAACACAAAGAATGACTTAAAGAAACAAAGGGGGCTGGGATGGTGGCTCAGTGGTAGAGCGCTTGCCTCACATGCGTGAGGCCCTGGGTTCGATCCTCAGCACCACATACAGAACAATAAAATAAAGACACTGTGTCCATCTACAAAAAAATTAAAAAAAATAAATAAATAAAGGATGTGCAATGGATCTGTTGCGGCAGTGTAGACAAAGCAAGCAGAGCTGAGACCCCTGACCTGTGGCAAGACCAAGCTTACTGCTGGGAGAAGCACATTGCCTGACTTACCCTTTTCTTCGTGGCTTTCTAGAGTTTTAAAAGCACATATCTTAAGACATACACACGAGGCTGGGGTTATGGCGCAGTGGTAGCGTGCTGGGAGGCACTGGGTTCGATCCTCAGCACCACATAAAAATAAAATAAAGATATTCTGTCCACCCACAACTAAAAAATAAATATTAAAAAAAAAAGACACACACACACATGCATATATACAAACACACGCACACGCACATACACATGCCCAGAGCACACAATTCACATGTGAGCACACACGCAAGAACGCGTGTACACAATAACATGAATACACACAAGCACAGAGCGTACAAGGAACACGTGTATGATCACATGTACACAGAAGTACACACGCATGTGGACGTGGCCATGGGAGCACACCTGCACACAGGGTCACACACAGTCTCCCTGAGGGCAGGCTCCTCATCCTAGATCTCATGCTGTCACCACTCGCACAGAAGCCTGGAATCTCTCTGAGTGCACACTGAAGCCGAGGTCACAGGTGCGCTTCTCTCCTTCCCCATCAGGCTGAGGGAAGCCTCCACCAAGTGCTGTGGCCTGAAACACTCTTCCATGATCTGGACTGCTTGAGGGTTGCCTAGGAGTGCCTCCACTTTACCCACCTCTCCAGGATCATGCTGAGGGCCACTTTGGCTCTCCTCCTGCCAGAGCTAAATTGGTCCTCTGTCCCTGGTTGGTCTCACTGGCTGCACAGGTGCATATGGCCTACGTGCTGAACTCTCCCCAGGATCCTGCACCCATCTGTCCACTGGGGCCGCCATTCACCTGGACACTTCACTGGACAGTACTCAACCCACTCTTCCTCAAGGTGTCCAGTCCCTGTGCTGTTTGTCAGCAAGGGGGAACAAGGAACAAGCCCTTAATCGACGACGGCTCCAGCTTTGCAGAGGGCCTTCTGCCAGAGGCCCCTGTGGTCTGGGATTCACAGTGACTACAGCTTCCTGCCATCAGCCGGAGGAAAGCCAAGGGGCATTCAGGGAAATGAAGCCTGTCAGAGAAGGCAAGTGGACGCTGGGCTACGGCACTGATGGGCAGCAGCAGCAGCCCTCACCTACACCTAAGGCAGGGCTCTGCAAGCTCTCACCCCATGACAAGGGAGCGACAGCCAGACATACCACGTGGGTGTGTGTGGACCACGTGCAGCACTCGGTACAGGGCCTGGCTCGCCATGTGCACTGTCCCTGATGGCAACGGCTGTGTCCTCCATCAGCTGGCACGCCAACCACGTCCGAGCTGGAACCCTGCCACCCCACCCCTCCTCCCAGGCGGGGCTCTGCCTGGATGGCCGCCTCCTCTGTGGCACACTCAGCCTTCAGAGCTTCCCCACAGTCTTTTGCACCCACCTGCTGAGGAGGCTCTGCCCCAGCTCACGGGCACTGGGGCTGTGCTTGCTCAACACCCGCATCCTCACCTGCAGGGATGCTTCTCTGATCCAGGACGGGCTGCAGTGCTAGGTGTACAAAGGGTCCTCCCCAACTACTGAGTGGTAACAGGCACGTGACCCACAGCGTCTCACAGGAGTCCACAGACCCATGGGGAATCGGGGTCTGTGCTATTCAAACTGACCCAGCAGTGCCGAGACAGGGACGGACTGCAGCAGAGCCTGGCACTCAGACGGCAGGAGGTGTGCACAGGCCGGCAGCTGGTCTCAAGGCAGCGTCACCAGGCTGCACCTCGCAGGCTTCCCCAGGGCAAGGCCGTCTTCACAGCAATGCCCACAGCCCAGGCCTCCCTGGTGAGTGGGAGCTCGCAGCCCGTCCTTCCTGCTCAGCTACGCCTCCCTCATGCCCTCACCCTGTCAAGTCAGAGTGACCAAAGCACGTGGCTGTCAGCATGACTCCACACCCATGTGGGCGCACACGCACCTCCTGTCCCACTGCACACAGTACGGTGCTCCTGGATGACGGCCTGCCTGGCCCTGGGCCGCTCACCGGATGAGGGCCCTGCCTGGCCCTGGGCCGCTCACCGGATGAGGGCCCTGCCTGGCCCTGGGCCGCTCACCGGATGAGAACCCTGCCTGGCCCTGGGCCGCTCACCGGATGAGGGCCCTGCCTGGCCCTGGGCCGCTCCACTGGATGAGGACCCTGCCTGGCCCTGGGCCGCTCCACTGGATGAGGACCCTGTCTGGCCCTGGGCTGCTCCACTGGATGAGGACCCTGCCTGGCTCTGGGCCGCTCCACTGGATGAGGACCCTGCCTGGCTCTGGGCCGCTCCACTGGATGAGGACCCTGCCTGGCTCTGGGCCGCCCCACTGGACGAGGATGCTGCCTGGCCCTGTGCCGCTCCTGGATCAAGACACTGCCAGACCTGGGTGTAGTGCCCCTCACCAGGCTCCTCCAGGCGAGCAGCAGTTCCTATCAACAGAGCACTCCACTTGCCAGCCTGGTCTTCAAGCCCTCGGGTCCTCAACAGCCCTTCCTGAACCCAGCCTAGCTGTGACCTCTGTGTCAGCAGAGCCATCCTGGGACCACTGTGTGTCCTGAGGCCAGGAAGCAACAGGTGTCATTCCTTGAGAATCCCAGAGAAGCCTGAACGAGTACCCCTTCTGGTTCCACAACAATGGTGACGAGGTACTTACATGTGCCTCCGATGGAAGTCCAGGATCTTCTCGAGAGCTGGCGCTTGGCTGGGCAGGTACGCGTTGGCCTTGAGGTGCTCCCGATCCAGGGTCTCATCATAATCTCCTATTTCCGCTACAACGAGACAACGCAAGTTAGTTGTTCAGATTTTGAAATAAAGTAAAAGATAAGCATTTGTAGGTGCACACGTAGACTGACAGTTAAAAAGTCTCTAGTAGAATGATATGTTCCTGGTCTTCCCCCATGGTACTGGGGATTGGACCCAGGGATGCTTCACCATTGAGGTACATCCCCAGTTCTTTTTTAAGACAGGGTCTTGCTAAGTTGCTGAGGCTGGCCTTCCCCTTGCCATCCTCCCATCTCAGCATCCTGAGTTGCTGGACCACAGGTGTGTGCATCTCACCTGGCAAAATGATATCTTCCTAAAAACCCAGAAATTTCTATTTTATTTTTCCAAATATTTTATGGTGTTCAACTAAGAGGGTGGAAGGAATTCTTCCTTACTCCTGAACAGCAAAGATCGGTGAAGGGTTTCAAAGAGGCTGACCATGAGCCCGAGTCTGCGTGCTGCTTTCCACACCACACTTCATAGGTAAATTGTCTCCTGGACATTGTGACCAGGATAATGTACTTTATTTGTTTCAAGATGTTGTATTTTAAATCCTTTTTTCCTGGAGGGCTTCTCAAATTTCCTGAGGAATGATGTCTGTTCAGTTCATGTTCCTTGAAGGCCATAAATGTTTTTAACAGTATTAAATCCAATCGTTTCAAGCAACATATATTTCCATTATATTCTGAAACAATCCTAAATTCACAGGAAGGTTGCAAGCACAGTACCAGCTGCTGCCTGGAGCCACCAGAGTAAGCCACCCACAAGGTACCCATCCATGATGCCAGTGGGGACAGTGTGACTCACAGCACGGCAACGCCAGGGCTTCAGCCAGCTGCCCCTCCTGAATGCAGGCTCATCACAGGGTGTACCACCTGCTCCATCTCTGCAGCAGCAGCCCTGGTTCAGAGCACTGTGCTGCAGGGCAACGTCCCGGGGAAAGTTAAGTGGCCCACTGCTGGCAGGGGCGGCCCACCAGACCCCACACAGCCCTCCAGCAAGTGCCTCCAACAAGCAGCTGTGAGGCACGCATGAAGCTGCCTGTCAAACAGGCCTTCAGCCCAAGTAGAAACCCAAACTCAGTTTGAAATTCACTTGAGAGCGTGTACCAATGTAGTGGGGTCCCCCAGCACAGGATGGCAGGCCCACAGCTGGGCATGTGTGCCTGAGGAAGGTTGGGGGGCTGCAAGTGGCCCCACACTTACTAACCCTACAGTTCCTGCAAGTGTCCATGCAGCCGACCTGCTCACAGCTCAGAAGCACACAGGTGTGCGGAGGAGGGACCGGGCTCCACAGAAGCCGTGTGGGCACACCCTCCCCAGCCCGGCTGCGGTGCCTCTGCGCTCAGGACCTCCCCATACTTCTACAAGACCCACCCTTCACACACTTCTGCCCCATCTCTTGCTTGGACAGGACACTCTAGAAACGCCTGCTTTCTCCTTCAGGGGCAATGCTTCACTGACCCCGAGGCCTGTGGTTGGCTCCCAGGAGGTCCCTTTCTGGGTGTGCTCAGAATCTGGTTGATGGTCTACATCTCGACTGAAGGCACACGGGTAAAACACACAAAGCCACATCTGAGAGATGGCACAAGAGGATTGTGGCCAGTCTTGCCTCAAGCCTGAGGTGGAGACATCTGCCTGAAAGAGTTCCATTTCACAGAAGGCGACCCTCAGCCATCAAGAACGAGACTCACAGGCTGGGCCCAGGCTCAGTGGTGGAGGCTTGCCTGGCACGTGTGAGGCACTGGGTTCCATCCTCAGCACCACATAAAGAAAAAATGAATGAAGACATTATGTCCATCTACAACTAAAAAAATATTAAAAAAAAAAAAAAGAATGAGACTCAGAAGGCTGAGGCAGGTGTCTGAGGCCAGCCTTGGCAATTTAGCCAGACTCTGTGAAAATTAAAAAAATAAAAAAAGAGCTGAAGATATATCTTATTGGTAGAGTGCTTGCCTAGCACGTGGGAGGCCATAGTTCAATCCTCAGCACTGCAAACACATAAGCAAAAAACAAAATAAAACCGAACACTTGGTTCTCTGAGGTGGTTATGCACGTGCACCAGCAACTTAGTGCAGCTCCTCCTCGGCGCTGCGCCCAAGACACGCTGGAGACACTGACCCTGCAGGAGGTGGGAGGTGAGAAGGGCCGCTGTGGTGGCAGAGCAGGTCAAGCGCTCCTCCTGGAGGTCTCTCTTGAGTTGCAAGGCAAACAAGTACCTAGAAGGGAGTTCAAGGCAGAGAGATCAGCTCCAAATGCCCGATGTGAGAAAGCCAAGAGGCCCCCCGAAGCAGCAGCAACCAGCAGAGCAAAATGCAAGGCCCTTATGAAACAGGCAGGTCACAAAAGGCCTTATGGCAACAAGTGGCACCAACCAAAGGTCAGGTGACAAATAGGTTCAGCCCACTGCGTCACACATGGCCAGTGCGGAGCATGAGGCACTGCAATGCCAGAGAGAAACCGTCTCTCCAGGCAAGCCACGGACCCACACAATCACACTATTTGCAGCAATACCTTCAGCTAGGAAGTTCACAAATTCACAATATAAAACTGTACTCACAGTCTTGGGTGAAACAAAAGAGATAATTAAGACATAGCTTAAAATTGTGCCTGTGAAAATTTTTAATAGATTGATATATTTGGTCTTGGCTGGAATCTCGGAACAGGCACTATGAAATACCACTGATGATAATGTAAGCAGAGAAGAAATGTGAAAATGTTCCCACATTCACTTATCCTATCAAGTAATTACTGAGCACATATTAAGTTCCAGGTCCTGTTCTCAGAGCTAGAATGCAATGGTGAACATAAATTCCCTGCCCTCACGGGAATTCATAATGCCAATAGTGCAAGCTATCAACACTCACTACATTCTCTTACAACTTAGATGTGCATGCCCTCTGAACTCATCAGTTCCATTTCCACAGCCACATTCACGGAGTTTGCAAACGATGGTTCTCTGCAGCATTTCATCAGAGGAAAAATTGGAAATAACCCAAACATGCAAGAACACAAGAGTGACTAAGTGAACCTGGTTACAGCCTATTCACTGGGACGGAGAGATGGCCATGGCGTGCTCCCAAGTGGGGCTTTGCTCGCGAGTCCCTGTGGGAGACAGGCACTTCCTCAGGGTCTGCTGGCACTGCGCTGCTGCCACTCGCCAGGAAGGCCCTGCCGCAGCACTGGCCTTCCTTGGAGAGTGGGCTGAGCGAGCAGGGACCACAGCTTCTGCTGGTCACTCTACATGGTGTGACATGAACCTTGGAGAGTGGGCTGAGTGAGCAGGGACCACAGCTTCTGCTGGTCACTCTACATAGTGTGACATGAAAAAATTTTTCTTTTGCCAAAAACATGTACTTTCTAATAAATAAAAAAAGGGCTATCTGCTTAAAAATGAGGGAAAGGGAAGTGACTGTGAAACTGACTTCCTAGTCTGATTCCTAAGACTTAGACCAGGTTTCTAACTTAGAGAACATTTCCTGTCATCAGTAACGGTCAGAGGCACTTTGGTCGCCCTGCAGTAGGGTCTCCTCAACCTCAAGACAGAGGCTGGGCAGAGGGCTTTCTCCCTCTCCTCGATGCTGACTGCCCATGATTCTAGGATGTCAGCATCACCTGCAGAACCTCTGAGAGCTTCTGAGATGCTGTGACTCCAGCCGGGACTCAGGGCGAAGAGGCACTCTGCTGCTGCTACGACAGCACTGTCCTCTTCACCTGCATGTGACCTGGGCTTCAGGCTGGCCTGCAAGACAATGCTTTAGTGTTCTCTCTCTCTCTCCCAAAAAAACCCCGAAAAAAACACAAGAAAGGGAGTGTTGCCTCACCCTACTGCCTACTGAGCAGATGACTACTGTTAACATTTTTTTTCAATCATTTCTGCAAAGAAGCAACCTTGAATTAAAGGGTGTAGCAGAAAGGAAATGGCCTCAAACGCCTCTGCCCCATGTATCTGCAAGGACTGCTGCAGTGAGCGGCCCCCATCACAAGGGCGCTGCTGGTTCACACTGTGGGAGGTCCTCTGGAGAATGCCAGCTCCAGGCTGCCAGGACAGCCCTGTGGCCTTCCTTCTCTGCCTGCGACTCTCTCTTAAGCTGCTGCACACCCGGGTCTGTGCAGGAGTCAACCCTCACAGGGCTGCTCCCACCACGTGTTTTCTTTTCTATGTGCACACTGACTCACTCACTCCTGACCACGTGTGGTACAGAAATGGACCCAAGACCCTGGGGCCGCAGCTCGGCGCAGGGTGAGCTCTTCACCTGGTACACTCTTCTTGCAACTGACCAGGATCAGGTGGGAAGAACTTCACAGCCAGGCGAAGCACTGCACTCTTTGGCCCTATACAAAGAAACATTTAAATTTCACAAATAAAGCCGATTTCTGTATTAATTCTCTTTCCATACATTATTGTGTAATTGGGAGAGTGGTTTCAAATGGGTTGTTAAAGCATTTTTTCCTCAGGTAGGATGGTATTAAAACATTTCCTATGCACGAGTTTTAGTCCTCAGCACCAATCACATATACTGAAGAGAAATTTCAAATCTTTTGTTTCTCTAAGCAGAAATTATTCTGGAAACCCTTATAAGTAAGTAGAAAAGAAATATTCCTGGGTAGGGGGTTTTGCTCAGAGGTAGAGCACTTGCCTAACATGCATAAGGCTCGAGTTCAATCCTCAGTATCATTAAAAAATTTTTTAAAATTTCTGTTTACACTTTATGATAAAAGTGATGAAGTTCAGGTGTTAAGACCATTTTAATGCAGTAGTAAAAAAATCACAGTATTTCTGAAATCCTTATATGTGTTAATCAAAGAAAATGTTGCTACCACTTACTATACTGAACTAGAACTGGCCTCTGTAAGGAAAAGGCCTAAGATACAGCTGAGCTGAACGTCTTCAGCCACTGAGATTTACTAATAAAATGGCCATGTGATTTTTGCTACGAAGAGCAGCTGCTTGTCTAACCCAGTGACAGCCACTGATTGTCACTGCCCAGTCTATGCACGTGCTGGACGTCCCCTCCACGTCTCCCTGCTGCTGTGTCACCGCTGTGCACGCGGCTGGCTCTGTGGCTGCACACTTGCACATGCACACCGTGTAACGAGGAGGAGCCGTTTTGCTAAGCCGCTAGGAAACCTCCAGGGCCTCCGCTCAGCAGTGCAGAGCAAAGTTACTTTTACACATCTTTTTCTCCTCAACTCTGCACTGCAAAAAAACAGTTATGGTGATTCAGAAAAGTAGAGACTTCATCGTATATGATGATGTAAGAACTGAGGAGTATTATTATATGCTTTAATATTTGAATTTAATAAGGAAACTAACAAAACAATTATACTCACGATTACAATTATGTTTATCATTATAAAGCAGTATTAACATTTTATTAAAATGCTACCTACAGGCTGGAGATGTGGCTCAGTGGTGGAGCTCTTGCTTGACCTGCATGAGGCCCTGGGTTCAATCCCCAGCACCCCAAAATAAATAAATAAGCAAGAAAGCTACCTAAAAGAGGCACCACAGTGCATTTTCACAGCCTGTGCAGAAAGTGCATGCTTACTGTTTTACATATTAGCCAAAATTTAAGATACCAAACAACATATCCCATGACTTCCAATGTGAGGCAGTCACCAGGACCACCTGAATCGGAGGTGTCGTCCCGCCCACCTCTCCACTGCAGCTGGAACAGCAGCAAATGACTTCCAAGTTCATCTGCTGTGGTGCTGCGACCAGTGTGGCCACACCTGGGGCCCGAGTGGTCCACAACAGGGCATCCAGGCGACCAAAGTCTTAGAGAATTACACAAAGGACTTACTTCGTACTTGCCTAATGATGGGTTTCATAGGTTCAAGCCAAATCTAAAGAGAATTTAACAAAAGAGAACAACTCGATTAAATAATTTCCCTGTTTAATAAGTGTATTCTGTATCTTGGTACAAAATACAACAACATTTATGATTAAGACAAATCTTTGTAACAGAAACATTCTGACTCTACTCCCTTCTCACACAAACTGAATCCTGACAAGCCTCAGGGAGGCTCAGCAACGACTGCTTCAAGAGAAGGGGGAAGACACTGAACTGCTGTCTCACTAGACACTCCTGCGCCAGCACTCGGTCACCGTGCAGAGTGGGCACCACGATCGTCTTGGGGATACGGTCAACACCAACAAACGCCTGGTACACACTGCATTCATAACCACAGCCCACGAGGGGGCCACTGCGTGAAAGAGGGCCTCTTCAGCATCAGAGCAGAGACCCTCGGGCAAACACAGCCCTGCAGGGACAGCTGAGGGCCAGACCCAGAGCTCTCAAAGCTGACAACATGCTTCCTGAGCTGAGAGGTCGATGGGGACCTCTTTACAACAGTCACATCCAGGAGCACTGGAGCGCCATGCTGCTTAAGGTAGAACAAGGCAGAACCAGTTCAGTTTGCTCAAGATTCACTTTCAGAATGTTGATTAGGCAGGATGCCTCTGGGGCTGCTGTGTAAGGAGGAGGAAGGGGGCCCTGGCGCACGTGCTGTGAACACAGTCAGTGTGGGGAGGTATGAATTCTGGCTCATTAGAAATAGATGTATTTTCTATAGCTAGAGATCAAGTACTTTAATAGCACAGCTCTGATAAGAATGATGTTCTGATAATCAAATATCCTGTTTCATCACCACAGGAGGTTCCAAAAGGCTCTGTGCACTGAGCACATCATAAATACCCTCAACACAGTCATGGCCGGTCTCCAAAAGCAAATCAAAAGCACATACCCAGTAGGACTGGACGTTCTGAAACTCCAACCCGAAGTAGTCGCACTCAATCAGGTTCAAGTGCTTCCACACCTGCATCAGCAAGACCTGGCCGGCACACTTGGGCTGTGGAGAGGCGAGAACAGGCTTGAGGACCATGGGACAAGAATAGTCTAGAAAACTGGCACAAAGCCACAGCCCTCACACGAAGCTGCAACTGGCTTCTTGCTGCACGCCGTCTTTGAGTGTACGCGCAAGGTTCACAAAGCACACGCATGATCTGAGGCCTCTGTGCTTACAGACTGACAGCAAAATAGATACAGACATCTAAAAAGTTCCTTCCATTTTACATTCTGACTATGCTTTTAGTTGTATTTCTCTGGAATATAATGATTTCTAGTTTCAGTAAACATTTCATCAAATAATTTTGATATTATTTGCTAAAAGATGGAGTCCCACAGTCTCTGTTTACATGGGTCTCCAGTGAACATTTTATTATTTGACACTATTTCACATTACTGAGAAGAATGTGAACTGTCCAAAAACAAGGTGGGGCTGGGTGCAGTAGCCCACGCCTGAAATCCCAGCACTTGTGGAGACTGAGACCAGAGGTTCTAAGCCAGCTTCCGCAATGGTGAGTCCTAAGCAACTCAGTGAGACCCTGTCTCTAAATAAAACACAAAATAGGGCTGGGGTTGTGGCTCAGTGGTCGAGTGCCCCTGAGTTCAATCCCTGCTATCAAAAACAAACAAAGAAAAACAAACAAAAACAAAAATGAGGCGGGGCATATCAGCTCTCCAGAAGAAAAATGAAGCTATATCCTATTTGATTCTATTCATAAAAGCAAACTGCAATGACTAACGACTAGAGTAAAGCACAGGAGGCTGCTTCCATAACCGTGGAGTGAAGCCTTCCTAGGCAGAGCACACAAGGAAGAACGGCAGTCTGACTACCCAGAAGCTTCTCAACAGGAAGATGTTTGACACAGCTACAAACCACACTGAAAAAATAGGATTTTTCTTTTGTTTTACTCTTGGGAACTGGGTGAAGAAACACAAATAGCTGTTAGGCATTTAAAAAGGTATTAAACCCCTCTAACAACAGGATAAACTACAACAGGGAGACTTCATTTACCTGTGAGAAAACAATCCCCACAGAGTTGGGGGGTGTAAGTCAATATGACCTTAGGGGGAGAAACGTGAAAATATTTCTCAGAATTTAAATTTTACCTTTGCCCCAGAAACTCCCCTTCCAGAATGTTCCCTACAGATATATTTTTTAAATATTTATTTTAGTTGTAGGTGGGCAGAATATCTTTATTTTATTTTTATGTGGTGCTGAGGATGGAACCCAGTGCCTCACGCATGCGAGGCGAGCACGCTACCACTGCGCCACAACCCCAGCCCCTCTCTACAGATATTCTTATAGACTGCACAGAGCTAATTCCATAGGACAAATTCTGCAAAGGGCTGGTAAAGCAAGTGCGGGCCCAAACATTGTGGAAAGGGTGCAAGCCCAGAACACGGAGCTCTTGGGGGTCACAGAGCAAGGTCCAGCACACAGGTCAGCTGCGAGTTCCAGGCTCCACTCCTATGCGGTACCTGTGACAGGGTGGTGTGGTGACACATGCACATGCATGTGCCCTCTGCACACTGACACACAACAGAAGCAAGCCTGAAGGCCGCACACCCCACCTCTAAAGGTGCCCACCACCACGGCACTGAGGACGACGGGAGGCCCGGGCTCTCCTGTCTCTTCAATTCTGCAATGTCTGCATGACGAGGCACACATCGTTTTTACAAAATTATGTGCAAGCTGGATGTGGTGGTGCCTGCCTGTGAGCCCAGCTACTCTGGAGGCCGAGGCAGGAGTACCAAGGCTGAGTTCCAAGGCTAGGCTGGGCAACTTAGGCAGATCCTATCTCGAGACAAAAAACAAAAAACAAAAACAAAACCTGAGAGTCACATGTCAGTGAGGAAGAGGCAAATCTCCACTGCTCCAAAGTGTTTTATGCCCCTGAAGTTTAACCGCCAGACGCTACCCACAGTGTTCATGCTCCTAGGAGGAGACCCCTTTGGAGGAATGAAAACCTCGTCACAATCCTTGTTACAAAGAAGCACACAGAGAGTAAGAGAACAGGGGAAACTTCCCAAAACAGACAGTGGAAGAGGAGGTAGTGACCTGACAAACATGTCTGTATTTTATTTATTTTTTGGCACTGGGGATTGAACCCAGGGCGCTCTACCACTGAGCTGCACCCCCAGCCTTTTCTATTTTGAGATAGGGTCTCACTAAGTTGACAGACTGGCATGGAATTTGCTGTCCTCCTCCCTCAGACTCCCAAGGGTTGAGGCCATCTGGGTTGACAGCATCCCAGATGCGGGGGGCATCTCAGAGGGGTACACCAGTGCTTCCTAGCATCAGGAGATGCCCCTGCACCAGCCCTTTCAGACTGAGTACCAAATCCCCAGGGATGGATGGCCAGGAAGAAATCATGGCTGAAACCAACTCCTCCCGGGAGAGAATGGACAACACATTTTAAAAAACTCTGTAGGGGCTGGGAATATGGCTCGGTTGGCAGAGTGCTTTGCTCACATGCACAGGCCCTGGGCTTGATCCTCAGCACCACACACACACACACACACACACACAAATCTGTACAGAAAGAAACACTAAAGTCGAAGGACTGCTTTAAAGACAAGAAAAACACTGACAGCTCATGCTTCAGACAAAGGGCTAATTTCTTTAAAAAACAACGGGAATGCAAGAATCCTGAGTAAAGATTTCACATCAAATGCAAACATAAGAAACTTCCTGGCTACTGACCATGGGAGGTCCTGGGAGCCAGAGCAGCCAGTGGGCACTGAGCTCGCCACTCTTCCTTGAAGCCTTGCCCCATGTGTCTCCTGTGGCTGCTCATCTACACCCTTTACAATACACAGTAAAAAAAGAAAATGTGGGCAAAAAAACATAAATCAAAAAAACATAAAAAGAGGCTCAAAAAACTCATAATCAGAGATACAAATCAAAATTACACTGAGATACTTTTGTTTGGTTTATCAGATTGGCAGAACTTGAAGGGAGGGAAACAGGTATGCTCTCGTGGGGCTGGTGGAAGAAACTACAGTTTCTAGGGGGCCAGGCTGGTACCATCTACCAGTCGGATGTTCACACCACTGTCTCACAAATCATGCTCTAACAAGCACCTCACAGGTACAAAACACACATATAAAGAAACGTGTTACAATAGGGTTCTAGTACAAATGATTAAACATACTCTAAATCTACCAGTATACAACTACCTAAGAAATCACTGCAATCAGACAATGGTATTCTAGGCAGAATTTTAAAAAGTAAGGCTGCTGTCTATGTACTAAAATGGGTGGAATTCTAGAACATACTACCAAGAGAAGAAAGGAGGGGCGGAACAGCACAAACTCCACTGTGAGCGAGGGCACACTGGTGTGCATGTGTGCTGTGTGAGGTTCTGTGGCAGCAGAGTATGTGCATGCGTGTGTGCACACAGGCTGTCTGCAAGATCCACAAGGAGCCAGCAGCAGCTGGTTCCAGAACTCAACTGTGTGCACACTCTCCTGTGCTTCTCCTGTCCTGTGAGCAGGGGCTAGCCCTCCGTCAGGTCTGTGTGTAAAAACAGGCTGTGTGCACGCACCAGGGCCTGAACAAGGTGTGGATGAGGGGGTTGGGGGGTCCGCAGGGGATCAGCAGCGGCTGCGGCCTGTAGTGGGCCACAGCAGGGAGGGCATGGACTAGGGACTGGGAAGGGAGCCTGGCCTGGGGGCCAGAGGCCCGGCTGTGCCCATCAGCGGCCCCGGGGAGTGAAGGCCTGCAGAACACAGCTGGCACACAAGCCTTTCTCAGGAAAAGGGCCGACGCCAGGCCTGGGGCAGGAAGGGACGAGCCGAGCGCAGGCCGAGAAGCCCTCCGAGGGAAGAGGACGTGCACTAAGGCGGGAGGCACTCCTCGCTGGCCGCGTCTGGGGCAGACTGAGCATCGGAGCGAGCAGTGGCGATTCTATGGTTCAGAGGTGAGCAGTCCACCAAAAGCCCACGTGTGAGACGCTGCCAGAAAGTCCAGAGGTGAAGTGACTGCGTTCCGAGAGCCTTGACCTCCTCAGAGCACTGATCCCATCAGGGATTCACGAGTGACTGTGGCAGGTGGCTGCTGGGGAGGTGGGTCCCTGGAGGCTCTGGGGTGTATGTTTTGTCCCTGGTGAGCGGAGCCCTCTCTGCTCCCTGACTGCCATGTCCTGAGCTGCCTTCCTCGCCCACACTCTCCAGCAGGATGTGCGGCCTCACCTGGACCCAGAGCAATGGGGCCAGCCGCCTATGGACTGCGACCTCTGACGCCGTGAGCCCACATACACTTTTCCTTCTTTAACTGCCCGTGCCAGGTCTTGGGTCACAGCAGTCAACCAGCTGACTGACACAGGGAGGGTGAGTGGACAGCTGCTGGACTGAACAGGGACCAGAGTCCACCTGCCTTGAGAACAGGCCCCACACGGATGCGCAGGGGATGGTGGTGGCACCACAGACACGCCCACCGTGGGGAGCCGTCAGGCACACCCTGGCCAAGTGGCCAGGCGGCCAACACCAGAAGGGGATGGGCTAAGATCCTGTGCCGCGTAACTGGTGAGTGAGAACCAGCGCGGCCCTGCGCTGTCGCTGCCGAAGGTGCAGGTGCAGGTGCAGGTGCAGGGAGGCCGTGGAGTCCCATGGCCCCACCCAGCAGCTGCTGCAGGCTTGGCACCCGCCAGCTTCCCTTGCTGTAGCACGCAGAGGTGGCTCAGCTATAGAGAGATTTATTCTGGCTCGCACATTTGTAGGTTCTGGCCCGAGAATCGGGGCTGGGAGGTCACACTGCTCAGTCTCCAAGGCGGCTTGTGTGGCGGGATGTGTGGTGCAGCAAACGGCTCACCTTTCGAGCACAGCAGAAAGAGCAGGAGGCAGGCCAGCGCTCAGCCATCCCGTCAAGGGCACCCCAGGCCCAGGCCCTTCCAGGCCCTGCCTCTCAGAGGTGCCACCAGCTTCCCACAGCACCATCCTGAAGTTGAGACTTCCACACTGGGGCTTCTGGGAGGCACTCAACAATGTGGGTGCGGACTTCAGGGATAAAGGGGACCAGGGGAGGCACGTGCTTCTGTCCCGTGTCACACTCACAAAGAGCCTTCTGTTGGCAGAAAGTGCCCCTGAGATATCAGGCACAGGGCTGGCAACCCACTCTGAAGCGGCAGGAAGAAAGACCTTCGCCCATTGCTGCGTCTCCTTCAAATTTTAAACTGCTTTAAAATGCAGAATACAAACACTTAAAAATACAGAATCTTAGCCTCCAGGTCAACAGAATCTACATACAGAATATTCAAATAAGCAAATTTAGCAAAGTTGCAGGATCAGTACATGAAAAGCAGTTCCGCTTCTACAACCTGCTATGCTGAACACCACATGCCATTGCTCAGTTTCCACTTCACGAAACTGGGATCTCCCTCCGTATAAACTGTCGTTTCTCCCCAAGTGACCTATCAATCCAGCATTGTTCCAAAGACAATCCCAGCAGCTTGTGTCTATGGAAACTGACAAGCAGATTAAAAACTACATAAATCCCACAGGCCTCAAGCATCAGAGGAGAACAAACCTGGCGGACTTCCACTATCAGATCCCAAGACCCAGTCTACAGCTGCAGTGATCAGGGCAGTGGTTCTGATGCAGAGACAGGGGAGAGACGGGAGCAGAGGCCGGAAACAGACTCCCCGCCGCCCCAGGACAGGCCCCAGGAGAGCAGCGCAGGAAGGATGTGCCGACAACCCACGCCAGGGGACAACGAATGTCCACACATAAGCACACTCACCCCAACCTCACACCACACACAACTACATCAACACAACCCACAGGAAAACAAAAACACACAGCGTGGGAGAGGCTAACGGTTCTCAAACAAGACCAAGGAACACCAGCCACAGAAGACAGTGCTGAGCGAGTGCCTGGACACTACAGGCTTGCGTGCCCGAAGACACCGTCCAAGAAAGAAGGAGTAAGCCACAAACCAGAAGATGTCTACAATACAACAGAGGCCAGGTGTGGCGGTGCACACCTGTGATCCCAGCAGCTCGGGAGGCTGAGGCAGGACAACTGCAAGTTCAAGGCCAGCCTTGGCAACTTAGCAAGACCCTGTCTTAAAATAAAAAATAAAAAGGGTTGAGTATGTGGCTCAGTGGCAAACTGCCTCTGGGTTCAAACTCTAGTACCAAAAATAAACAAGCAAACAAACAAAAACCCCACAAAGGTCTTATAACCGATATAAAGGTCTTCTAAATCATAGGCAAAGACAACCCATGTAAAGGCAAATGGGTCAAAAGACCTGAAGATACTTCACAAAAAACGGTGTTCAGATGGCCAGTAAAAAGAAAAGTGAGATGACGCGGCATCAGGGAGATGCATGTTCAAGTCAGGAGATGCCACCAGAACCCTCTAGGATGGCTGAGGACAAAAGAACAAGGAGTGCCCGCGGGGAGGAATGTGGAGCACGGGAGTCTCACACTTCATAGGTGTGAAGACACGAGAATGACTGGAGCATGTGACACGCAGGGCCTTGTGGTCTCTACAGCAGTGACACAGCTGGCTGCAACACCATGGAAGGTGTCCAAGAACGTCTACGTCCACAGCAGAGCTGGACACGGCTCACTGCTCACTCAAAGCAGAATGGGTAACTGTGGGTTGTCACTCCAATGGAAAACCCCAGCAACAAAGCCACCACTGCTGCCCCAACACCGACGACTGCACCAAGTACGTGCACTGCAGTTCCATTTTAGTGACATGGAGAGCAGTCTGGAGATTCCTCGGAAAACCTGGAATGGAACCTCCATCGGACCCAGCTATCCCATTCCTCATCTATACCCAAGGGACTTAAACACAGCACACTGCAGTGACGCAGCCACTTCATTGTTCATAGCAGCTCAACTCACAATAGCTAAATTGTGGAACCAACCTAGGTGCCCTTCAACAGATGAATGGATAAATTCATCTACATATATATACACAATGGAATATTACTCAGCCTTAAGAATGAAATTACAGTATCTGCCAGTAAATGGATGGAACTAGAGAATATCACGCTAAGCCAAGTAAGCCAATCCCCCAAAACCAAAGGCCCAGTGTTTTCTCTGATATGCAGCTGTAACTGGCAATGGGGGGCTAGGGCAGAACAAGTCGCTCTGGATTAGGCAGAGGGAGCGAAGGGCGGAAGGGGGGGCAGGAAGGGCAGTGGAGTGAACTGACAGCATCACCCTGTGCACACGTGATTACACGACCAGTGTGATTCCACATCAGGTACAACCAGGAGGTGAGGAGTGACACTGCACTTATGCCCGATGTGCCCAAGTGCATTCCACCGTCATGTGGAACCGACTGGAACAGACAAAAAACATCTAATAAAACTAATTCATGGTGCTACAGATAAAACTACAGCTACTTTTGTGGGGTGGCAACAGACTAGGAGGGCCCCTGGGAGCCCAGCCTGCACCTTCATCTAGGCGGGGCCCAGGGGTGGACAAACGTGCGAAGGTCATCAAGTGGCACTCACACTGTGTGCACGAGCTTGTGTATTTTAACTCAATAAGAATGTAATTAAAGGGGCTGGGACTGTAGCTCAGTGGTAGAGCGCTTGCCTCGCATGCGTGAGGCCCTGGGTTTGATCCTCAGCACCATGTACAAAGCAATAAAATAAAGACATTGTGTCCATCTACAACTAAAAAAATAAAAAATAAAAAAAAAAGAATGTAATTAAAGCTGGGCATCCCGGTGCACACCTGGTGTCCTACCTACTCAGGAAGCTGAGGCAGGAGGATTTCCAAAGGCCCAGAGTTTAAGGCTAGCCTGGGCAACACAGTGAGGCTCTGTCTCAAAATGAAAATAAAAACAAATGTGATTAAAAGGCAGGAGTAGGGGTAAGAGAGTCTCTGGAGGTCATGAAAGCTCACCCCGCCCTCTGCGCTCAGGGCCTGCTGCGGACTCCCTGCGTCATCAGCTTCTCCCTGCTGGTGTGTGCAGAAGCCCAGCTTCCTGAGGCGCTGCTGCACTGCGGGCAGTCTGCTGGAGAAAGGAGCGGGCAGACACCTCTTCCACTCACCATGTTCTCACCACGTGAGTGTGCTCTAGACAGGGTGCCATCGCTGAGGCCCCTTTGTGGGTGAGCAGAACCCCCTGCAGAGGCCAGCCAGCGCAATACCTACACCAGGAGATGACCCCCCTAAATCAGGGCGCCGAGCACAGACTCACTCATCTAGAGAGGAAAGCCTGACATCCTAAGAGAGCAGTTTTTCTCAAGGGATGACAACAGTCTAATCAATGTCTTAAACAAACCATTTTCTAAGTACTTAAAAGAGAATTTCTTGGACCATGTTTCAAGAAAGCAGGAACCATCTTCTGAATTCTGTTCAATAATTAACAATCACACATGTGGAGACCTCCAACAGAATGAGTTCTCTCTGAGGATAGGTGGCAGAGTTCCTGAAGCTTCAATCCAAATTATAAAAAAGGTCAGAGATTCTTGGATTCATGGGTCTTTTTTTTTTTTTTTTTTTAAACAGAGCAGGGACTCACATGTCTGCTGGTGAACGAACACATCATTAACCACAAGAAGAGCACTTGCGCCAGGATCATAATTACTCAAGTCCAACCAATGCAATTTGTAAGAAGAGGGGACAGGAGTGACAGGTGCCATGTGAGGTAGGGCACAGGCTACAGTGCAGCCCTGTGACCAGGGAGAGCTCTGGGTGGTGGGTGGGCCACAGGCTCCAGGCCTCTTCTGGACGGCCCAGCAGTGGCACAGAGGCATTCCCAAGGATGCCCAGAACGTCATGGAGACAGACCAAACCTAACGAAGACCACACCACAAGAGCAGGTTTCAGAATAACAGTTTAGATTTCACTCACGGCTGGACGTGAGAATATGTGGGCAGGAAAGGCAGAGCTGCGTCTCCAGCCGAGGACATGCTTCTCGTCCTCTGAGTGGCTCTCAAGTCGTCTCCAAACCAGATGTGCAGCAGTCTAACCAGAGGACTGGCTATCCTCTGCTCACAGCTCAAGAAGAGGGTGTTCTCGAGCAACCAGGAAGCCAGCTCTACCATGTGGTCCTCAGAACAGGCTCTGGAGCTGCAGACCTAGTATAGTGGGTAGGATGAACCTGGGTTTTACGTGAGAACACCTTCAGTTCTCACCAGGAGGTAATGAGATAGTGCAGGGAAACTGCTCTGTACCAGGCCTGGCACTAGAAGCTACCGCTCATGAGCTCACCCACAGAACCTCATGGGCATCCCCAGAGAGCATCTACCAACCCCCACAGAGCTGGCTCATGCCCCTCTGGTGACAGTTCACTCAGCACTGGTCCTTGGGCATGCCAACTCTCTTCTTAAAGAGGGTGTACTAGAGCACAGGTCAACAGATGGGACGGAGCGTGCTCTGTGTCTGTGATGGGTGTGTACATGCAAATGGCATCTAGAGACTTCTTCCTCCTGTCAGCACGTACACAAACAGATGCTGGAGATGGAGACATGTCAGGCCTGGGGTTCAATCCTCAGCACCTTGAAAACAGTGCATGGAACATGAAAAGCCACCATCGCTCATGAAGGGGTGTGGTAATGGGGCTGAGCCCAGAGGCTCTTTACCTACATCCCTGATCCTTATTTTTTTTTTTTTAAATACTTATTTTTTAGTTGTAGGTGGACACAGTATCTTTATTTTTTTTTATTTTTATGTGGTGCTGAGGATCGAACCCAGTGCCTCCCACGTGCTAGGTGGGCACGCTACCACTGCGCCATAACCCCAGCCCCCTGATCCTTCTTATTTTTTGAGATAGAGTCTCATTAAGTTGCCAAGGCTGCCCTCAAACTTATGATCCTCCTGCCTCAGCCTCCCAAGAGCTAGAATTACAGCTCCATAATGTATTTTAGTTTTTAAAAAATATTTTTATTAGTTGCTAATGGACCTTTTATTTATTTACATGTGGTGCTGAGAACTGAACCCAGTGCCTTGCACATGCCAGGCAGCGCGCTCTACCACTGAGCCGCACCCCAGCCCCTCCACCATGTATTTTAAAGACACCAAACTTTCAAAATATTCTTCTACATTACTTGCCTACATGATTTTTCACAGGTTCATTTCCCTTAATTTTCTTCAGAGAAGAATCTTTATTCAGGATTATGAGGTCACAGCTTACTCTTGTGACGGGTCTTCCACGCTTCTGAGTGCCAGCCCACCTGACAGCTGTCTTTTCTGCGATGCGTGTTTCTGGCACCTTTGTTGAAGATCAGATGACTGTTCCCGTGAGTGTCTGTGTGTCTTCTCTCCTGTACCACTGGTCTGTGTGCCCCTTTGAGGCCAGCACCGTGCAGCTCTTGGCACTCGAGCTCTGTGGCAGGACCTGAAGCCAGGTATCTGGCAGCCTCTAGCACTGCTTTCTGGCTTAGAGTTGTCTGGGCTGTTCTGGGTCTCTTGTTCTCCCAAAGAATTTTAGGACTATTTTTTCTAGCTCTGTGAAGCATGTCACTGGTATTTTGAGGCACTCCCCTTGATTTTCACAGATGCCTTAGGACCTGCAATACAGGTCATTCACTGTCATGAGTGACTGTTCCCGTTGTCACTTGTGTCTGTCACAGGTCCACCTCACCCTCTCACCTTTTATACCACAAGTTCATCTTCTATACAGGAATCCCGCCTCTGTGAGACGGCAGCACCCACCCCAC
Source organism: Xerus rutilus (assembly GCA_028644305.1). NCBI lineage: Eukaryota > Metazoa > Chordata > Mammalia > Rodentia > Sciuridae > Xerus > Xerus rutilus. The sequence continues at coordinate 160,385,442 of CM053402.1, read as the reverse complement.
ATTCCTACAGCAGAAACAAGCAGCGAGGTGGATGGAAGCAGGAAGGCTCCTGGCCAGCTGAGCACAGCGCCACTGACAGGGGCTCAGAAGGCAAGGACACATCAGCGGTCACAACCTGCTGCCCGCTGTACCGTACAGCCTTCCAGATCAGAACGGGAGTTCAAGTATGGGCTGGGGAAGAAAGCAAAGAACACAACATACAGAATCTAGGTTAAAAAAAAACAAAACTTTTTGTTAAGTGTTCCCATTATTTCAGTTGGTCATGGCATTAAAGTATTTCCGCAAGCTCAGACATAAAGCGTCCTGTTAGAAACTGCACCCACAATAATGCCACTGAGACTGCATCCAGAGGGCAGTGGCTGTGGAGCCTGCTAACAAAGTGCCTCTTCATGCTTTGTCTCAGTGCTGTGGGAAACTCTGTGTTCTGCTGGTGCTCCGTGTGCCCACGCGCAGCTCGCGTGCAGGCCCCAGCTCCTCATCTGCGCAGAGGCTGCTCCCATCCAGACCGTAGCTGCACCGTGAGCTTCACTTCTCAAGATTACCCTCGTCTTAACGAAAAATTAGGTCAACTCACTTTTGTAATATACTGTTCAAGGAAAATGTTCTCAAGTGTGCACAGGAAACTAACTACATCACTCTGGATTCTTGGAAAGGCCACCAACATTTTTGATAGGCCTCTCCCTCATTCTGGTGCATTTCCAACTCAGGCCCTTGCTGGTCCTCAGATACCAAGCTCTGCTCCAGTTTGCACCGGGAGCCAGGACTGGGGCCAGCTGTGGGATCACGAAGGTGTGATGGGATACTTCTGTTTCTGGCAAAGGACAGCACACCAGAGGAAGAGGGGTGTCCCCAGGGATCTGCTCTTAGACTAAGGGACCAACTGGCACAAGTCACCTCTACCACGAGACAAGGCAAACCCAAGACTGCCTGTTCATGAATCCACTGGTATCCTCCTGCTTTCAACAACAGTTTCTCTTAAACCATCCATGGAAAAAATGTCACTTAAAATCCCTAAACTGGAATCTGCTCATTTATGTATGCCTTTTCATCTTGAACCCATGTGTCCTGGCCTTGCTTACTGATGCACAGCAGGGTCATGCAGGTACTCCTCTTCAGCCAGCAGGCCTGCCAGTGAGGGCACCAGGGAGGAAACGCCACAACAAGAGGCTCCCAGCATCCCTGCCAGCTGTGTGCAGAAGCAGTGGTGTCCTGCCAGCCACACCTACTCCCGTGACACCACAGTGGACTTCTCTGAGCCTCACCTTGGGCAGCTGCTCAGCACCTCTCCTACACCTGCATTCTTTAGCATCCCCTATTACCGAACCAGGATTATTTGTTAAGTTTCCCAGTTCAGATTACTGCTGTAGTTGCAGGACTCTGACTGATTCAATGGGCACACTCTGGAAAACACCATGGACTGCACAGCCTCCACACCTCCAGTTTGGAAAGAGGGGCTCAGAGGTGAGGAGGAAGCACCCCAGGTGCAGAGGCTGCTGTGCTGTCCCAGTGGGCCACAGCACAAGGAGCCCGCGTCCAGCACAGCTGAGGCGGCTTGGCGCAGGGGAGCAGCAGACAACAGGAGGCTGGGCCTCTGCTCTGCTCACTCCTGCCGCACTCCAGGTTCCTCAGCAGGAGAGAACCTTGCCTGCCAGAGGCTCTCACACTGGAGAAGGCAGGCCTGGGAGCCTGTGCTGAGCTTCCTGGAGGGGCAGCCAGTGTGGAGGGGGCTGAGACAGACACAGTGGTGACAGTTCTAAGTTGTCCTCCCGTCAGCAAGGGACACTTGAAAATCTCCCCACCCAAGCAAGGGCCCATCAAAAAGGACACATTCCCATGTGATGGAGGCCCAGTGTCACGACAGCCGTCTTCCCTGCACACACAGGCATGTGATGTGTCACATGCCAGCAGCTGGGGGAAATCTGCCATGGCTGACAGGCTTGGCTGATACGTGATTCTTCTTACTTCTCACTGAGGAAAAGCAGGATGGAGGGCAGCTCAGCTCAGCTTTGAGCCCTCTGAGGCAGTCAGCCTCTGGAGACTGTCTTCCTTCCTTGCCTGCCACTGCTTGTATGTACCAGTGACGGCTCTGACACAGAAGGGAAACCTGGCCACCAGCAGGCCCTGCCACTGCACCTGCAGGACACTGCTCCCTCCCACAGCACTGCGGCCAAGTGTGCTCACTCTCAGAAGGGAAGCCCTGGTCTTTAAAAAAGGCCAGGAAGACCAACACTGACCAACTTGGAACCCCATTTGCAAAACTATCCAGATGATGACGTGAGCAGACAGGTAAGCCTCACCCTTGATGCAGACTCCTCCCCGAGGAGCAGAGAAGTCAGTCTCCAGGAGCACAGCAGACACGGCACACTGGGAGAACTGGAAGACACCAGGAAAGGCGCACAGCAGACCCAAACGGAGCTGGTGTCAGCAGTGTAAAAAGGTAAGTGGAGACGTTCTTTTACATACAGAAATAATGAGCAAGACTCGAGGTGCGTCTAAAAGGAATTCCAGGAGAGGGGTCTACACAAGACACTGGGGAAGTGTCAAGCCTGAAGAAAGGGGGAGGCGCCTGTTTTGAAGAGAAAGTGTAAGTTGCTGTATCCTGAGTCATCTGCTGGCATCATCCTGAATCAAGGAGAAGAAACAAAAAGGTGAGCTCCATGTTCAACAAAACAAGGAAACTCCTCGGAATCCAGAATCCAAAATTGGGGGAGGCACGCCTGCAGAGAGAGAGCAAGGCAGGTGGGGACAGGAATGCAGGCGAGATGCCAGGAGCAATATCACAAGACCCCTGAGCAAAGTGTGACTTGCGGGGAGGACAGCAGGACGGACAGCGGAGAGCGAGGAGGAGAACGAGGAGGAAAGCAGGATGGAGGAGAGCAGGGAGGAGAGCTGGATGGAGGAGAGCAGGGAGGAAAGCAGGAGAGCAGGAAGGACGAGAGCAGGGAGGAGAACGGGGAGGAAAGCAGGATGGAGGAGAGCAGGGAGGAGAGCTGGACGGAGGAGAGCAGGGAGGAGAGCAGGAGAGCAGGAAGGAGGAGAGCAGGGAGGAGAACAGGGAGGAGAGCAGGGAGGAAAGCAGGATGGAGGAGAGCAGGGAGGAAAGCAGGATGGAGGAGAGCAGGGAGGAGAGCTGGACGGAGGAGAGCAGGGAGGAAAGCAGGAGAGCAGGAAGGAGGAGAGCAGGGAGGAGAGCAGGGAGGAGAGCAGGGAGGAGAACGGGGAGGAAAGCAGGATGGAGGAGAGCAGGGAGGAGAGCTGGATGGAGGAGAGCAGGGAGGAAAGCAGGAGAGCAGGAAGGAGGAGAGCAGGGAGGAGAGCAGGGAGGAAAGCAGGACGGAGGAGGGTGGAAAGAAAGCGGGGAGGAGAGCAGGGTGGAGGAGAGCGGGGAGGAAAGCAGGGACGAAAGGAGGGAGGAAAGCAGGACGGGAGGAAAGCGGGGAGGAGAGCGGGGAAGAGAGCAGGACGGAGGAGATCTGCCGAGTCCTGCCGTGGCCCAGTTTGGCCTGGAGAAGTAGAAGCCACAGGATGAGAGACCCCCGAGAGCCACACAGACCAGCACGCATGGCCTCAGGACAAGGAGTAACAGCCAGCCCCCCAAAATCTCCCTGAAACAGCTGACCCAGTGACGGGAGGGGAGCTGGCACGGTGGTGCACACCTTGCTCCCTGCCACTCGGAGGCTGAGGCAGAAGGGCTGCGAGCTTCAGGCCAGCCTGGGCAACCTGAAGACTCTGCCTCTACACAAAAACCAAAGGACTGAGGTGTGGCTCAGCGGTCAAGTGCCCCTGAGATCAGTCCCTAGTGCAGCAAAAACAGAACCAGCACTGTGAACATTCAACAATACCCAAGACAAAAGGAAGAAACAGGAAAAACAAATGTCAGATGAACCATAGAAACCACCGCCTGTTAGAGGTGCAAACGGGGACCAAGCTTTCCCCATGAAATCTGAAACAGGTCACCACTGTCACCCTGGGACAGTGTCACTGAAGGGCACTTTCTAGGCACTCTACCACTGAGCTCTATCCACAGGCCTTTTCATGTTTCATTCTGGTCGTAAGACAGGAGACTGCTAAGTTGCCCAGGTAGGCCTGGAACTAGCTGTCCTCCTACCTCAGTCTCCTGAATCACAGAGATTACAGAGGGTATTGCCTGACACACACATTTTTTACTTTAATGAAGACCAGTCCATTTTTCTTTTGTCACTTGTGATTTTGGTGTTGCATCTGTGAAACCATGATCTAACCTGAGTTCAAGAAGATGCACTTGGGTTCCCTCCAAGAGTCTTACGGCTGTGAGTGACATGGAGCTGACACCCGAAACCAGCCTCTGTGCAGGGTACATACACAGCAAGGGTCCGCGCTGGCTCTGGGCGTGGACCTGTCCTCCTCCTAGCACTTGACAGTTCGACAGCCTTCCTGAGCATGCTGGTTGGCACCAGCATGCAAGTTGCCTGGAGTCCCTCGGCCCCTCCCCAGGCCCGCCCCATGCTGCCTGATGCGAGGCTCTGCAGCAGGTTCTGATGTGAGGAGCACAGACCTCCCAGCTTCCTTCTCTGGAGGCTGTCTGACCGCCAGATCTTGCCTATGTAATGCACATCCTTGTAAGTGTCAGGGTCAACTTGTCAATTTCTGAAAAACAAGCCAGCTGTGGTGTTAGTGGTGACCACGTTGGATCTGAGTCAGTGTGGGCGTCTAGCCATCTCAAGTGTACCAAGGTTTCTGACACAGGAGCCCTGCTGCCTTCCTACTCATGTACACTGCATCAGCCAGCCCTACGTCACTACGATCAGATACCCGCACAGCCGACTGAGAAGAGGAGCAGTGTACTGGGGTCCTGCCTGCAGAGGTTGTTTGTGGCCAGCTAACTCCATCCTCTGAGCCCAAGGTGAGGCAGAACATCATGGTGGAAGGCAGAAAAAGCTGCTGAGGGGCTGGGTTGTGGCTCAGTGGTAGAGCACCTGCCTGCATGGCACACACGAGGAACTGGTCTCCACCCTCAGCGCCACATAGAAATAAATAAATAAAATAAAGGTATTGTGTCCATCTACAACTAAAAAAAAACTTTAAAAAAAGAAAAGAAAGAGCTGTTTAACTCATGTGGCTGGGAAGCACGGCGAGAGGAACCAGGGGGTTAGATATGATCCCCAAAGCCTCACCCCAGGGACCTCATTTCCACAAGCCACACCCCATCTGCCTGCAGCTACCACCCCCTTGGCCCATTCAAATCAGGGATGGCCTGCGTAGGTTCAGACAGGGTTCAGAGTGGCTGGCAACAGAAGAATTACCTGGGCATACTAGGTCTACTGCCAAGAGATGAAGCAGGAACCTAGCTTGGACAGAATGCATGTTTAAATTTAAGCCCAAAACGCACAAAGTGAGACCAAAAAAGAGAGACTTTTTTTTTCTTTCTTTCTTTTTTTTTGGTAATGGGGAATTGAACTCAGGGGCACTTGACCACTGAGCCACACCCCCAGCCCTATTTTGTGTTTTATGTAGAGACAGGGTCTCACTGAGTTGCTTAGTGCCTTGCCCTTGCTGAGGTTGGCTTTGAACTCGCGATCCTCCTGACTCAGCCTTCCAAGGTGCTGAGATTACAGACATGTGCCACCACGCCCGGCTAAAGAGAGACGTTTCACAAGAGAAAAGAGTGAAGCATCTGCATCAAGAAGGAACAGTTATAAATATCTCTGGACCAGTTAACATGGTGTTGACATTCATAAAACAACAACTATAGGAGGTGAAAAAAAAAAAACAGATAAAAACACATTCATAATGGGAAGCTCCTGGTACTTCCGTAACTAAATGAACCAATCAGTGTGTGTGCGTACACACAGGGCGCAGAAAAGGACACAAACATCTCCAAGGTCAAGAACATGATATGAACAAAAAGAGAGCACTCCTTCTTCCTACTCTGTTGTGTGCAGTGCTGGGGACTGAACCCAGGGTCACAGGCATGCCCGGAAAGTGCTCTGACCCTGAGCTGCAGCCCAGCCCTTTTCTGAAATAATTTTTTAGTTTGAAACAGGGTCTCACTAAGTTGCTGAGGCTGGCCTTGAACTTGTGACCCTTTTGCTTCAGCCTCCTCAGTAGCTGGGATTGTAGGTGTGCACCAGTGCACCAGCTTGTGACTTCATTTCCTAATAGAACCTGCATTCATAATCGCACTTAGGCAGGTTTCTAGTACTTTCATGTTTTTAAACAGTATACTACAGTGACTAGCAGCTCAATTCACAATAGCTAAACTGTGGAACCAACCTAGATGCCCTTCGATAGATGAATGGATAAAGAAACTGGTATATATACACAATGGAATATTACTCAGCATTAAAAGAGAATAAAAGTATGGCACTTGCAGGTAAATGGATGGAGGTGGAGAACATCATACTAAGCAAAGTAAGCCAATCTCAAAAAACAAAGGTTGAATGTTCTCTCTGATAAGTGGATGCTGATCCAATAATGGGGTGGGGGGCATGGGAAGAATGGAGGAACTCTGGTCAAAGGGGAGGGGAGGGAGGGCATGGGCCATGGGGGCAGGAGAGATGGTGGAGTGAGAGAGACATCATCACCCTACGCACATGTACGTCTGTGGTGTGCCTCTACGTCATGTACACCCAGAGAAGTGAAAGTCGTGTTCCACTGTGTGCCATGAAACGAAATGCATTTGTCATGTATAACTAATTAGAATAAATTTTTTAAGTAAGTTTTAAGATTGATATTATTTTGATTATTATGCTTTATTTTTTGGTACTGGAGATTGAACCCAGGGGTGCTTTATCACTGAGATACTCCCCAGCCCCTTTTATTTTTTTCTTTGAGACAGGATCTCACTGAGTTGTTCGGCCTTGCTAAGCTGCTGAGGCTGACCTTACACTTGCAGTTGTCCTGCCTCAGCCTCCCAAGTTACTGCAACTGGCAAGACTGATGTTATTTAAGCTGGAAACAAGTTTACTTTAAAAGAGCCTGCCATGTGTTTTTAATTTTTTAATTTTTTTAGTTGTAGATGGACACAACACCTTTATTTTACTTACTTATTTTTATGTGTGCTGAGGATCAAACCCAGTGCCTTACACGTGCCAGGCAAGTGCTCACCACTGAGCAACAGCCCCAGCCCTTGCCATGTGTTTTTGACATGATGTTCCAACATTTTTTCTAGAAGAACAGTAATGTCTATAGCCTTAAAGTCACTTCTGAGTTGACTGACCTGAAAAATGCTGTAAAACAGAAAACATAGCTTTTATTCTGCGACTATTAGTCAGCTTTTTTGTTGCTGTGACCAAAATCTTCGACACAAACAGGAGGAGAGGATGTTCTGGCTTGTGGTTTCAGAGTTTTGGGCTCCTGCTGGCTGGCCGCATCACCCTGGTCCTGAGGGAGGAGGCAGAGGCCATGGGTGGCCTGGTGGAGGACTGCTTCTTAGCTGGTGGCAGCCAGGAGGCAGAGAGAGGACGGGGCAGGGAGGAAACCCTGCCAGGCACACCCTGGGCCTCGTTCTCAAGCTGGCACCACCTTCTGGGTTTCCACACCTCTCACAGACCCATTCAGATTCTGAGTCTATCAGGTGATCAAGTCACTGATAAGGTCAGAGTCCTCAAGACCCAATTGTTTCCTAAATGTCCCACCTCTGAACACATAAGACTTTGGGGCACATTACAGACCCAAACCACATCGCTACAAACATTCGCCTTCACCAGTGTCAATATCAACACATGCAGAAATTATTCAGATGTGTTTTAGTAAGGATCAAACAAATCCAAGAAGTGTAATTATGAGGAAACTAAATATGAATATCTTAAATCAGAAGATTAAGGGGAAAAAAATGTGTTTTCACCGGGCGCGGTGGCTCACACCTGTAATCCCAGCACTTGGGGAGGCTGAGACAGGAGGATCACGAGTTCAGAGCCAGCCTCAGCAACGGTGAGGTGCTAAGCAACTCAGTGAGACCCTGTCTCTAAAATAAAACACAAAATAGGGCTGGGAATGTGGCTCAGTGGTCAAGTACCCTTGAGTTCAATCCTCAGTACCAAAAAAAAATAATAACAATTGTGCTTTTCATAATCAGGAACACTCTTTATTCCAGAAGATACCTGAGATTCTCCCAAGGCTTATGACATAGGTCTGATTATTAGTTCGAGGCAGGTGTTTAATTGTGCCCTGAAAAGGAAAGAATTTCTTCTGGATTTTCATTGCATCTGGACTTTAAGTAGGTCCAGGTTCCTCTCTGCCACTGTGAAGAAGAGGCTGTTCACACACACGATGGCACTGCTCAGGTGCAGGACACCAGTGCTCCTTCACAACCGCCGAAGGCGCCCACAGACACGGTGCATGTTTCTCCTCAATACTAGTCCAAATTTCTAGAAGCAGAAGTGCATGACTCCTTTGCCCGGGAGCTGAGGCCCGATGGCATCCAGAGGAGCCACCTCCTGCCCAGCAGCACAGCGCTCCCGCACAGGCGTCTCACCTCGGAGCTGCTGCTGACAGCGTCCCACAAGGGCATGCGCTGCTCCTCATCTGTGCCAGAGCAAGCTTCGCAGGAGGGCAACACCCCTCTGCTTCCCCCAGAGCCAAAGAGCCCTCCTCACAGCCCCAAGCCCGTGCCACTCCCCGCAAGCTCCCCAGCACAGGAAACGAGGCTGGGCTCAGTGTTGGCATTCTTCGGCTCCTAGAAACCTGCACAGCAAACTCTGAAGACCCACCTCCAAGACGGCTGCCAGACACAGCTGAGACTCACCGCTGCCCTGCACCCACCTCCACACACGACATCCTGGGTCATCTGCACAGTCGCCCAAGGCCCCCTCTTGCCCTGACCTGGCTCTGACACAAGCTGGCCGCCTCCACGAGGCCCCTGCCCTCCTGAAGCTCGACTACATTGGTCTCTTAGGAGATGCTGAGCACCCTGGAAGCACCTGCAGGTTCTGGTCCAACCCCTTCAACTCTCTTCTGCAGGACAGGGATCCAACAGCCCCTCCCAGGTGCGGCTGCTGGGGCTTTCCCATCCCCAAGCACCCTGCAGAAGCAGCACGGGAGACATGGGCAGAGCACCGGGCTGGCGGACAGCGCCAATGTCCCTGGCCTGTGGCTGGCGTGTCCTCCCCCTTCTCTTGCTTCCCTTCTCCTTTTACTTCAGATACAACATACTATCACCTCAACTCTTAATGTTGTGATCTTAAATTCAAATATGATGTAAAATCCCAAACACACATAAAACCAAAAATAAAACAGATAAGCCTGAAGAGAGGCTATGCCTAAAAACCCGACTTTATATATTGAACTGTAGACATTGTTAAGACCACGAGGGGCCAGGCTGTGGCTCAGTGGTGAGCACTTGCCTGGCACGTGTGAGGCACTGGGTTCCATCCTCAGCACCACCTAAAATAAATAAATAAAATAAAGGTATTCTGTCCATCTATAACTAAAAAAAACGTTTTTAATTAAAAAAATCCAAGCCCGGTGAGGTGGCGCACGCCTATAATCCCAGCACTTAGGGAGGCTGAGACAGGAGAATCGTGAGTTCAAAGCCAGCCTCAGCAATGGCGAGGTGCTAAGCAACTCAGTGAGACCCTGTGTCTACATAACACACAAAATAGGGCTGGGATGTGGCTCAGTGGTCGAGTGCCCCTGAGTTCAATCCTTGGTACCAAAAAAAAAAAAAAAACCAAAACAAACCAACCAACCCTGGGGACTGAGAGCACACAAGGACTCGTGGGCCTCACGGCCTGGGTGGGGTGGGGTCTCCCTGGGAAGTCCTAGCCCACGCTGGGGCTGCCCGTGAGATGAGCTGCACCCAGTGCTGGCATGCTCGGGTGGAGGCCCCAACGGGTGGGCTCTGTGCACGCTCTGGAGGCCCACGCAGCCAGCCTGCTGCTGCCTGGCCCTGGCTGCCGGCAGGACAGCACCCCTGCTCGTTCCGTCTGGAGCCCGCTCCTCGTCAGCCACAGATGCCTCCTGGTCTGCCGCAGGCTGCCTGCGAGCTGGGGTTTGATGGGGGGCTGGCACTGAGAGCTCCAATGCCACCACCAAGAAGCTGAGACTGAGAATGTCCACGTTGCTGTCAGGCACCATTTGCCACATTCCTAGCCATCTGGGTAAAAAAAGATCAGTTCTCCAGGACAAAATAATAGGTTCTGAAATGGAGCACAGCCACATAACAGCAGTGTGTCCTAGAAACCCACAGGGGCTGTGGTGTGAAACCTATATCACCCCCAAATTTCAGATGCTGAATTACTAGCTTTTCTCCCTGAGGTAAGACAAACGTCAGTTCTAAGGCAGCTCATTTTCCATATTTAGGACGTTGGTGCTGGAGCGACAACAACAGCTGGCTGCAACACTTCCGGCCACAAGGGCAGGACGGCAGTTTATTGGCCACAAGGGCGAGTCTCCTGATGGGACCTCCTGCCTGCAGTCTCTCCTCCTGCTTGACATATGCTTAAATTCATGTCTATAATTTCTGGGAGAAAGGAAGGAAGAGATAAGGAAAAAAAAAAAATAAAATGAAAGCCCACCCTAAAAACTTTCAGTATGCTAAGGGAAGGGTTGTAGGAGAAAATAAGGTATGAATGATGAAGAAGACTCTCCTGCTCCGGGAACGCAGTCCCCACTTGCTGGCCCTCCAGGCAGGATTTCACCCACTTACTCAAACTGTTTTTGGGGGGTGAGAGATCAGACCGCAGTCTCCTGTGAACACTACTCTGCACCCCTAACTGTTCTCTTAAGTTATGAGACACCACTCTTGCCATAAGACTGACTTTCAGATGACAGAAAAGTTGTGACTCACAGTAACTCTCCTAAAAGACTGGCTGCTGTGGTCTGGATGTGAGGTGTCCTCCACAAGCTCATGTGTGCGACACTGCGAGGAGGGCAGAGGGGGAACAACTCATGTGACCAGTGGGCTCACCAGCGATGGTCTAGCTGGGTGGGGACTGCAGGCGGGTGTGGGTGCAGGCAGGAGGTGGGTCCCTGGGGTGTGCCTTCGGGGTGTGCATTCTGTCCCTGGTGAGTGGAACCCTCTCTGCTTCCTGACTGCCATGGCCTGAGCTGCTTTCCTCCTCCACATCTTTCCGCCATAATGTGCCACCTCACCTTCACCCAGAGTTATGGAGTTAGAAGTCTACGGACTGCGACCTCTGAAATTGTGAGCCTCAAATAAACTTTTCCTCCTCTAAAATTGTCCTTGTCAGGTCTTTTGGTCACAGAGGTGAGCAGCTGACTAGAACAGCGATGTATAAATCTGTGAAAGTGCCTGCCCTAGCCATCTGCCCTGAAGTCTGGAGAAGCCTTCCCTACCTGGGCGCTGGGGCACCCACTGCTCTCTCCTCCCATCACTTCACATCTGATGTGGCTGGAGCCGAGAGCATCTCCACTCCATGGTTGAGCTCACAGGACGAGGCACAGGACAATCTGAGACAGAACTCCAGAACTACGGCTCCAAAACAAGACTCGAGCTGAGGCCAGACTGCAATGTTCAGAATGGCAGAACCATTTAATCCACTGAAACAAATCAATATTTTACTAGATCAAAAAACCAGTCACTGATTGACCTCTGGACTGCCAGATATCTCATCAAGAAATGTCAAAAGTTAGCCAAGCGCAGTGGCGCAAGCCTGTAATCCCAGCACTTAGGGAGGCTGAGACAGGAGAATCGCGAGTTCAAAGCCAGCCTCAGCAACGGCGGCAAGGTGCTAAGCAACTCAGTGAGATCCTGTCTCTATATACAACACAGAATAGGGCTGGGGATGCAGCTCAGTGGTCGAGTGCCCCTGAGTTCAATCCCCAGTACCAAAAAAAAAAAAAAAAAAAAATACAGCATCAATAAAAGTTCTAAATTCTAAAAATCTGCTAACAACTATCAATGAAAGAAGAAGTATAGAAGCCCCTTGGATCAGACAAAGGGGAGTGAAGGGGAGGGAGGGATGCGGAACAGGAAAGACAGTGGAATGAACTGGACCTAACTTTCCCATCCTTGCATATGAACACAACCAGGGCAGCTCCACAGCATGCACAACCACAAGAACTGGGAAGTAAGCTACCCTCCATGCATGCACAGTACATCCCAATGCATGCTACTATCATGTATGTCTTAAAAAAAAAAAAAGAAAGCTTCTGCTCTTGGGCAGAGCTACCTCCACAGGGTCACTGCAGACGCACCAAGCGGCCCTCTCCCGAGCCTCATAACCCTGCATGGCAGAAACGCCCTTTAGCAGGGCTGACTTCACTCACCACGTCTATCCCAGGAATCACCTCCAGGACAGCATGTGAGGGCCTCCTGCATGCCAGACAAGTGCTCTGCCACTGAGCCTCAGCCCAGCCCCAGGCCACCACAATGGTATAATGCTCATACTTTTGGCTCCATGGCCTCCCTTATTTATCCATTAAAAATAGCTTTTAAAACATCATCTCCAGCCATAATAATCATATTTTGTTCCCAGCAGGACAGCTGGAATAAGGAAGTCAGAAAATGTCAGGTGTGGCAAGAGTGTGGCGAATCTGAGCCAGGGGCAGTGGCATACACACGCCATCGCAGCTACCTGGGAGACTGAGGCAGGAGGATCACAAGTTTGAGGCCAACTTCAGCAACTTAGCGAGGCCTTGTCTCAAAATAAAAAATAAAAAGAGCTGGGGACGTGGCTCATGGTTAAGTGTCCCTGGGTTCAATTCCTGGTAGGAAAGAAAACGTGGCAAATCTGGAACCTGATCTGCTGCTGGGAACAAAGAACAGTGCCACTGCTTTGAAAAGCAGTCAGGGGTCCCTCTAATAAGTAGACCTTAGAGTCATGACACGACCCAGCAATCCCCACCCAGGGTGCATACCCAAGGAAATGAACATCCACATCCACACAGAGACTTGTACATGAACGCTCATAGCAGCATTCTTTGTAACAGCCACAAAGTGGGAACAATCAAAATGCCCATTAGCTGAGGAATGGATAAACAAAATGCTGAATATCCACACAGCAGAATATTACTCTGCCATGAAAAAGAACAGGGACTGACACAGGCACCGTGCTGCAACCTGGGCGAAGTCCCACACACATCAAGTAAGGAAACAAGTCTTGCTAGAACACGGCTGCGGACTCTCCTGTGGCCACCCTCAGGAGGGAGATCCAGAGACGAGGTCGATGACTGCATACTCAGAGCTCAGGGAAAGGACACGGAGGGCAGAGAGCACAGCTAACAGGCGGGCATGCTTCTGAGGGATGAAAATGGTCTACAACTGTGATGGCTGCACATTCCTGTAAATACTGAACACCACTGATTTGGACAGGTTAAATGGGTGAATTGTAGAGAACGCAAATCATCTCTCTACAAACTATTTGAAGAACTCCGCTTGACTTTACCTTCCAACACACAAGAGGGGACCGCGCTTCATGCCACCTGGACTTGGTGCTGCAGGGATCCACAGGAGCCCGTCCCTGGCCTCCCTGGCACCCTCCCTGGAGGTGTCTGCTGGGACCTCGTGCACCCTGCTGCTGCTGTCTTGGTGGAAGACCTTTCATCCCAGCTCACGGTGGGGAGGGAGTGACGGGCAGAACTGGGCCCTAAGAGCATGGCTTCCTGAAGACACCACAGGGACAGCGAGGCGTCCACACCCGACGAGCCTCGAGCAGCAGCCACAGGCTCCGCATAGGGATGTGAGCCCCAGCACACAGGGTTGCAGGTGGCTCTGTATTTTTACCATAGCAAAAGAGAAGCATTTAAAAACCACTAAACATCAGTACTTCCCCAAGTTAAGAAGGTCCTTTAACTAAACTTTCAATACCAACCAGCAGGTCCTGCACAATTCCACATGATGCTGGCGGGTCTGACTTGTGTGTGACGTTGGTTTTATCCAAGTCTGATGTTAGCACATCTCCCCAGAAAACCACAACTGCTCATGACTTAGAGAAAGAAAATCAACTAGACAGACAATAAGAAACACACACAATAACTAAGCTATGGACCAACCAGGTGCCCCTCAACACATGGATGAAGAAAATGTGGTGTGTGTACACAACAGGATATTCTCAGCCGTAAAGAGAAATGAAATGATGGCCCTGGCCAGTAAATGGATGGAACTGGAGACTATCATGCTAAGTGAAATAAGCCAGTCCCAAACAACCCAAGGACAAATATGTTCTCTCTGATATGCAGATGCTAACACACAATAAAGGAGGGTGAAGAGGTTAAGAAGAGACGTTCACTGGATAAGACAAAGGGAACCAAGGGGATGGAGGGGACAGGAATGGGAAAGGCAGTAGAACAAGTCGGATGTCACTGCCCTATGTTCATACAGGAGTTCACAACCACTGAAGCTCCACCCCACATACAGCCACAAGAATGGGAAGCTACCTCCAGGTACGTATGGCATGCCAAAACACATCCTACTGTCATGCATAACCAAAAAGAACAAATAAAAAAGAGGTATACAAGGCTAGAAAAATCTAGAAACAGGACAAAGTTGAATCCTTGCGGTTTGAAAACACTCTTGCAGGAAGCAAGTTAACCAGGTCTGACTCCAGGTTCCTTCACGGGCACATACAGACTGAACAAGACCGCTCCAGCACTGAAGACGCAGAGACCTGCCCTGCCAGTGCTCACCTTCCAGGACAGACAGCGTACCACAGGACGAGATGTATTGCTGGAGACCAACCTGCCCAGCCAGGGGTCTCACTGCTGTCTGCTGCCCACAGGTCCAACAGAAGTGTCCCCTGGTCATAGCTGTCTCTTGGTTCAAATACAAGGAGAGGGCAGTGAGAGAGCACAGATGGAACCCGAGGATGAGTGACAGTGGGACCGAGATGAGAGGCCTGGTCAGCACCCAGCCTTGACCTGGGGATCTGTGCCCAGAGCAGACTGTGGAGCAGGGCAGGCCTGTTTCCAGGACAGGCACTTTGACACTGCAGACAGTCCCACACCTGAGTGTTGTGACTCTGCCTCTGGAGGCTGCATGCCTGCACCACAGGCCACAGTGGGTGCTCTGCAGGAAATGGCCAATTCCTGCCCTCTGGACCCAGGTGACTCCGCTTCCCCACCCCTTGACCTTGCGCGGGCCTGTAACTTGCTGAAGCCAATGCAACATGATGAAGTAACATTGGTGACGTCTACACGGAGACCCCACGGCACCTGTAGCTCCCGCTCCTGCACTGAGAGTGTCTCCAGGAGCATGGGGAGGAGGCCCAGGGCACCTGCAGGAGGATGAGACTCCACATAGAGCACCCAGGCCTCCTGGCCGGACCAGCAGCAGCCACTCCACCCTGCAGACAGGTTGGAGCGGGAGTCGGGAGTCGTTAAGTGTCCAAAAGAAAACAGCAGGGTGCAGTGGCACATGCCTGGAATCCCAGTGATTTGGGGTGGTTTGTTACTCAGTAAGACTAACTGACATGGTGGAGGAGGACGTGGCCCTTGCAAGCAGAACACAACTGCTTTGTCCTCCTGCACAGATGGTGACTCAGTGCACAAGTGCCCGTCCAGCTCAGGACCTGCAGCGACAAGTGCTTTTCCAAGGGAAACCTCTAGTTTCTGGTAACCCTGCCAGGTATTGTCAAATATCAAAGATGACAGTTATATTTAATTAATAGAAACAATTATTTCAATTTATTAAAACTCTGGGAAGTTCTAAATATTTTGATAGTTCTGATTTCTTTAGGTAGAAAATGACCCAAATTCTTAGTAAAAGTGAGTTTCTTAGATTAGGATTATATCTTGTTTATGAATCAACAATAAATGTATGCCTTTTCCCCTTGGATCCTAGTTTTAGTTGATACAGACCATTAAGCAGGTCAAAAAGATATTTTAAAAGCAAATCCTAAATAGTGTAATTCTTTTTCTTTCACTCTTTAAAAAAATTTTTAACAGACCTGTTATAAGCCTAGACTCTGGCAAATACCTTTGCCAGAGGGATGGTGGCACAGTGGGACTTCTCTCAAAATTTGACTGGAAAAGATTTGGGAGGCTGGCGTGGTGGCTCATGCCTGTGATTCCAGTGACTCTGGAGGCTAAGGCTCAGGAGGACTGCAAGTTGGAGGCCAGCCTCAGCAAATTAGCGAGGCCCTATGCAACTCAGTGAGACCCTGTCTCAAAATAAAAAATACAAAGGGCTGGAGATGTAGCTCAGTGGTAAAATGTCCCTGAGTTCAATTCCTAATACCAAAATTAAATAAATAAATAAGATCGAGACGTAAGAGCCCATGACCTAGTTCAAAGGAGAGCGACCCCAGCCAGAGTTGTACATGTGCAACCAACGCCAGCATTGTAGGGTTCAAAGGTCACCATTTCAGCAGACCTTTCCTCAAACAGAGTGACTGGGAAAGTCACCACTGCCCTAAGGAAAGGAGACTGGTTTTCTTCTCAGGTATGACCTTAAACACCAGGTGCAGAGGCACACGCCTGCAATCCCCGAGACTCAGGAGGCTGAGGCCGGAGGACTTCCAGTTCAAAGCCAGCCTTAACAATCTAATGAGGCTCTAAGCAACTTAGTCAACTCTGCCTCAAAATAAAAAATGAAAAGGGCTGGGATGTGGCTCAGTGGTAGAGTGCCCTCTGTTCAATGCCCAGTGGCCCCCCAAAGCAAACAATCAATCAAAAGCAACAAAACTTACACAACAAGCATTTGAGTCTCAGCCCTAGATACCTATCACCCAACAATACTCAAGGGGAAGGGAGTCCTCAAGGGAATACCTTGCCCAGGTTCCGGGGAGGGAGTGGCACGCTCCAGCCTCCCGGGCCTCCCTAAGCACTCTGCAATGAAGCACTGCTCAGGCCACTCACAGCCGCCGTGTGCGCAGCACCGGATTCCACAGAAACCTCCAAGCACAAATAAATCTCCTGAGAGAGGCCGAGACCGTCTCTTGCCCGTATCTCCAGGCCATTAAAGATAGGAAAAAGTTTTAAAGATGTTACTTTAAATCAATGTACAAATACTACAAGAGAGAATAGACTTCTGTATTACATATGAAAACACATTGGCAATTTTAAAAAAGAGCATTTGTCCTAATATCACTTAGAGAAACAGAGAAAATGTTTTCTAATATACCACATGGGCCCAAAAGAAAACAGAGCAGGGCACAGTGGCACATGCATGCAATCCCAGTGATTTGGCTGGTTGAGGCAGGAGGACTGAAAATTTGAGGCCAGCCTGGGCAACTTAACAGGACTCTGTCTCAAAATAAAAAAGGGCCGGGGATATAATTCAGTGGTACAACGTACCTGGGTTCAATCCCCAGTATCACCGCCCGCGCAAAAAAAGGAAAAAGAAAATAGTGTTACTTAAGTACGTGTGTGTGTGTGTGTATATATAAAAATACAATTTAAGTATCACTTAAGTACATATGTATATATAATAATTTTTGTTTTACTATGTTCAGTTATTTTTTCCAACATTTTCAATACAATCTACTATTAGGGATTTTTTTCAAAATAAAAAAAATTTAATTGCTGACCTAGAAAAAGTAGTTATATGCTAACACTATTATAACATCTCCTGTGTTCCAGGCTCTCAATCTCACACCAGCTATCCTAACAGGAGGAACTGAATCTGTGTTCCAGACGTGGATGCTGACCTCACTAATTTTTTTTATTTATTTTTTATTTACCTCAGCAACTAAGCAACTCAGTGAGACCCTGTCTCTACATAAATCACAAAATAGGGCTGGGGATGTGGCTCAGTGGCCAAGTGCTCCTGAGTTCAATCCCTGATACCAAAAAATAAAATAAAATAAAATAAAAAGAGCTGGGGACATAGCTCAGGGTAGAGTGCCCCTGGGTTTCATCCCCAGTGTAGGGGAAAACAAAAAAACAAAAAACCAGCCAAGCAGAATTTGGTTCATAATACTTGATTTTAGAAAGCATGAGCACGCTGGCCTCCCAAGTGTGCTCCTTACCTCAATCTCAAATATTTCCACAGTGTTGTCCAGCAGCTTCACTCTGATATTCAGGTGCTTCTCCTGCATTCTGGGTGACAACGTCTGCCCTGGTTCAAGGGTGCTCACTCCCATGGGGGTCTGCGTGCTCAAGCGTGTCCCTGCAGACTGCAGGACTCTATATGTCCCTTCTGTCTCCCCCATTGCTCATCAGTTAGAAACGAAGAAAATACTAAAACAAAACAAAACACAGCGAAGAATCACTACGTTAGGTATCATTAAAACAATGTAAAAACAATAATCAGGCACACAGGAACTTGAGTATTCTTTCTTCTGTGAGTTTTAAATTACACCAAGACAGAGAGTTAAAAAGGTTATCTTTGAGCAGGATATGGAGGCACACACCCATTCCAGTTACTTAGGAGGCTGAGGCAGGGGGATCGCAAATTTAATGCCAGCTGGACAAGTCAGCAAGACCCTGTCTCAAAATAAAAAAAAAACAAAAAGTGCTGGGGATGTGGCTCAGTGAGAGAGCTCCTCTGGGTTCAGTCCTCAACCCCACCCAAAATTGTGTGTGTGTGTGTGTGTGTATTTTACATGTGTGTGTATATATCATATCCACATATACCTTCTACTCATATACATGAAAAGTGGAGCATAAATGATAATAAGCATGACCCTCAATAATATCTCCCAGGTACTCTGGGAGCCAGGTAGGCATATTAATTCAGTGAACACCCAAGATTCATTCACGAGTGACACCTTGCTTAACCATCTTCAAAACATCTTCTAGCCAGGCGCGGTGGCACAAACCTGTAATCCCAGCCCTTAGGGAGGCCAAGACAGGAGGATCTTGAGTTCAAAGCCAGCCTCAGCAACGGCGAGGCTCTAAGCAACTCAGTGAGACCCTGTCTCTACATAAAACACAAAATAGGGCTGGGGATGTGGCTCAGTGGTTGAGTGCCCTTGAATTCAATCCCCAGTACCCACCCCCAAAAAACAAAAACAAAAAACAAAAAACAAAAACAAAAACCAGCCGGGCGCGGTGGCTCAAGCCTGTAATCCCAGCACTTAGGGAGGCTGAGACAGGAGAATCGCGAGTTCAATGCCAGCCTCAGCAACGGCGAGGTCCTAAGCAACTCAGTGAGACCCTGTCTCTACATAAAACACAAAATCGGGCTGGGGATGTGGCTCAGTGGTCGAGTGCCCCTGAGTTCAATCTCCAGTACCAAAAAAAAAACAAAAAACATCTGTTAATTCAGTAAGCTTTTATACATTGTATCTCACGAGGGTTAAGTGTGTCCCTGTGGTAGAGTACTGGCCTAGCATGCACAAGGTCCCGAGCTGCACCTCCAGCTCTGCCAAAAAAACACTCATTAACTTCCCAGCCTCGTCCCCTTGCCTGTCAACTTGATCACTACACGTCTGCTGGCCCTCTCCTTTATCAAGACAAACCAAATCGAGGACCTTTTATTCCTTACATCAAGTTTGAAAAGCCTGTGGCTCATTACCAACCAACTCCTACTGTACACTTAACCCCGTCCCTAAAGACCCCATTTCCAACCCACCTGTGTGAAACAGGCACACGCCCTGCATTCATCAAACAAGAGCCAACCACTGGGAGGTGAAAGGAGCAGCAGCGAACCTGCAGGTGCCGCACCTCTGCCAGGCGCTCTTGCTCCGATTCCCGTAGTTCCTATGGATATATCCTTATTTAGTAACAATAGAAAATCCCGTGGAATGTCCTTTCTTAGAGTTGGAAAATTCAGCCTAAAAAACTGGCTGAGGCTTTGGGTGATGTAACAAGGGGTGCTGACTATGGGTGAGGTACAGGGCAGGGTGCAGGAGGTATCACCGGACTTCCTGCTCACTTTTTCTATGCTCCTGAAATTGCTCTTTATTTTAATTTTTTGTAGTTATAGATGGACAGCATGTCTTTGTTTCGAACCCAGTGCCTCACGTGCACTAGGCAAACACTCTGCCACTGAACTACAGTCCCAGCCCCTGAGATTGCTCTAAAAAAGCCCAGGAGGAAACCCAAGTGACAGAGCCACCCCAGGTCTTGCTCTTCTGCTGGAAACCAGCATGAGGCTCCCTGCAGAAAACACAGCCCCATCCACAGTACAGGGTGGTGTGCAACGAAAGTCCACCTCCCTCGAGCACTGGAGGATGAGCTGACCTTCTGGACTGACCCGAGGAAGCAGAGCATGATACCTGTGGCTCTCGCTAGCTTGTCCTCCAGGCCTAGAATCCTGCAGATGTCAGGAAGGAGCTTTCACAACTGGTGGCACCAGTGGACTCCTAGCTGACCCTTGGCCTGGGCAGCATTTCCATTCTCTGCAACGCAGAGAGAGGTGGGAGCTTTCTACTCTTTTTCTAAGCATGACAAACACTTTTTAGAAGAAGGAACTGAGGAAGTTGAAAAACAGTCAGGCCTTGTACTCCACTGCCAGGCTCAAAGAACTGATGAGAAAACAGGCTGACTGGCAGGCGGGCACCCACACTCACCCCAGGAATAGATGCACCCACACACTTCCTCCCTGGGTCCAGCTCACGGTCTGATGGAAGCCAGCGTGGCCTGGCCATCACAGAATCCACATCTAAACCCACATCTGGCACACTGCCGGCACAAGCTGGACAACTGAACCTGATGGGAAACACGGTCCGTCAACACCAAGGAAGGGCCGTGGCCAACCCGAGTGCCAGTGCTGTGGGGCAGCTCGCCAACGGAAGGCGGGCGCTCGTGGACGGCAAGGCGGAGGCAGCCACCTGGCAGTGGGAATTGGGAGCCAGTGCATCCCAGGCGTGAACTCAGTCACTTCTCCACTCCCAGCCCCAGCTTCTAATCTGGAAAATGGCAGGGGGAGGGAGGGGCCCATCAGATCCAGGATTCTGCTCTAAGCAGCTCAAAGTTCCAACCCTGTCATCACAGCCTCTCGACCTCAGCACACGCAGCAGTGGCCACAGCAAAGGCACACTGCTTCCCGCCAGCATCACCCCGCAGCAGACTGGCCACTGGGCCAGGAGTCTCCAGGGACACCATCATATTTGCCATGACCACTGGACTTTCACTCTCTAGTTTTTTCTTTAATCGCCCCAACACTAAACAGATGTGTTTATGTCCTTTCGCATGTTGTAGACCCTCCCATTGAGGAATTCTGACTGTGAGAAACAAAATTCTAAATAGCAAAGAACATGTTTTAAAAGCTGAAATGAGTCCAGATGACTGGGGGAAACTCAATACTCTTCTGGATGGGCAAAGCCACCAAGTGAACATCAACATTCTATCCACAGAAGCAGGAAGATCTCTAAGTTGTCGGCTGCTCTGTGAACAGCCCAGGATACCCCCAGGTGCAAGGCATGTTAGTGTTACCAAGAGGTAAAACATACCCATTTCTATTCATAAAACCACATAAGAACCAACCAAAAACTAACAAAACTGGCTACCTACCTACGGGGAGGAAGGAAAACAGCAGAGGTGGTGATGCAGGAAACTGTCTTCTTCTCATAGACTGTTCAATGGTTTTGTCTTGAGAAATTCATACATGTTTTCAGTATTTTAGAAAAGTAAGCCCTAAAAACCTAACAAAATGAAACCAGTGATTCTCACTGTATATTTAGACAGTGGCTAAATTACAAAGCAAATCATTTCTTGTGGTTCTAACATCCAGCAACTTCAGTACACATGGCAAGTGACACACCCTAAGGACTGAGTGTCTTCCAGGTGACCCAGAGTGGTAAGTTCTGCAGGACAAACGGCCTGTTTCCTCAGTAAATGGAAAAATGAAGAGGAAGAAACAGGAACTATTAGAGACACCATCTGCCAACAACTATGTGAATACTAGTCGGTATTTACATACTGAGGATATTCAGATGCTAGATGATATTAAGAAGCTGGGGTTACCTTCTACCTGTTTCACTGGTTATGTGGGGAGGTGAAGGGGAAAGTCCCTATTCCTTAACGATGTGGACAAGTTCAGAGTAAATGAACTGTCTACCAAACGAGCTGGGGATCTGCAGATGAGGTATGTGCGAGGTGGAAAGACTGCCCATGTGTTGATGATTGAAAATGGACACATGGGGCTGGGGTTATGGCGCAGTGGTAGCGTGCTCGCCTAGCACACGGGAGGCACTGGGTTCGATCCTCAGCACCACATAAAAATAAAATAAAGATATAAAAAAAAAAAAATGGACACATGGACTTTGGTACACTCTTATACTTTCCTGAATGTTTAGGAGCTTAAAAAAAAACCCCAGCAACAATTTGATGTACACACACACAAAGAAGCCCCTCCTCAATGAATGCTGGCCCAGCCGACACTTCCCTCAGGGGCCAAGCCAGAGAACATAGCTGCTTGCTGACAGCCACACCCCATCAGTGGAGGTGAGACCAGCGCCCTGCATCCTGGCTCCCTATCCAATAGGCTACAATGTAAGTTCTTCAAGATTAAAAAATACAAAACAAAAACTTCAATTTAAAGAATTGTTTCTGGGCACAGTGGCACAAGCCTGTAATCCTGGCAGCTCCGGAGGCTGAGGAAGGAGGACTGCAAGTTCAAAGCCAGCCTTAGCAAAAGCAGGCACTAAGCAACTCTGAGAGATCTTGCCTTTAATAAAATACAAAATAGGGCTGAGATGTGGCTCAGTGGTCAAGTGCCCCTGAGTTTAATCTCCAGTACCAAAAAAAAAAAATTCTACCATACACTATAAATTCATTTTTTCCTTTGTTATTTCCATTTCACTTCAGTTACTGTATTTTCACAAAAATTCTCATTTGTTTTTTCTTTATAACTCCTATTTTTATTTTTTGAATCCTATCTATACTTCCTGTTTCAAGAGTACCTTTACTTCTTGGAATATTCTAATAGCTGCTTACAGGGTTTTTTCCAGCTGGGTGTGGTGGCATACACCCGTAATTCCTGCTACTCAAGAGCCTGAGACAAGAGGATCACAAGTTCAAGGCCAGTCTGAGAAATTTAGGGAGATTGTGTCTCAAAATAAAAAGTAAAAATGGCTGGAGGTGTAGCTCAGTGATATAGTGCTCCTGGGTTCAATCCCCAGTACCAAAAAAAAAAAAAATTAAAATAAAGGATTTTTTTTGTAGCCTTAATAATTTACCACAATTTACCAGCTTAAAACAACCACTTTCTATTATCTCATGGTTTCCATGGTCAGAGGGTCAGAAGTTTGGGTGCAGAGGGCTCACCAGAGTTTTCAGCTCAGGGTTTCAGGTGGCAGTCAAGGGTCAGCTGGCCAGGGGTCCTATCTGGGCGCTCTGGGGGAGAACACACCGTCAGGATCACTGGGTTCTGTGTGGGTGCAGGAATGAGAGCTCAGCTTCTTCCTGGTGGTCAGCTGGTGGTCATTCTCAGTTTCTGGAGGCCACAGACACTCCTTGGTTCACGGCCCCTTCCACTGTCCAAGCAGAAATGGCACGCTAAGAACCTCGCTCCATCTCTCTGCCGTTCCCTTCTGCTAACCCGCTGGAGATAGACCTTGCTCCTAAGAGCCCATGTAATCACATGTGCCCACCTGGACAATCCAGGCTAATTAGTTACATCTGCAAAGTGCTGTTGCCATGTAACACAGCACATCCCCAGGATGAACGGTGGAGGAGGTAAAGGTCACAGGGGTCACAATCCTGAAGACCACTGGCTCTGACACAGATCAGCCCAAAATTTACCACATAAGCTGTAGCCTGTATTTTCTTACGAGAAGGGGAGTTTCCTGGTTCTTTGTATGTGGAGTGTTCTGGACTGTGTCCTGGGCCTTTTGAACACTCTGCTGTTGGACACTGTGGTTCTTATTTAAATCCTATAGGGAATGTTGGTATTCATGCTGAGCAGGCAAGTGGCCTGCTTTGTTCAGGTTACAAGTTCTAGCCAGCCTCTGTGGACTGTGATCTCGGTGTTACCCCACCTCCATAGCCTCCCTAGTATTTTCAGCAATGTCCTGTGTGCTCCATTTGCCCAAGTGGCCAGCTGGCTGCAGGGTAGAAGTCTACCCCTTGGTTTTCAATCTTTCACAAGCTGTTTCCAGGGTGAGACCCATGCATGCACAGCTCAGCACTGTGTCCCCAAGTTCACAAACCTTGCTAGGGGACTACCAACCCCAGCTCTCTCTCTGTGGTCTCCCTGTGTACTTCTCAGTTTCCTGGTGTCCCTTTTCAGTTCTCCTGCCAAAAGTCTAGGAGTTTAATTAACCTGCCCTGCCACACACTTTTTGTGACTGCACCTTGCCTGGGACAGAACCGCAGGAGGGAAAAAAAAAAAAAAAAAAGGAATAAAGCAACTGCCACAGTAACTGGTGGGGAGGCCAGGAAGAGGAGGGAAATGGTGGCTTTGTCCCATCTGCTCTGCTAGAAGGCTTCCCTGCAGCCACTCTGAGTCCCAATGAGGGGATGTGGAGGGAAAACAGGAAGCTTACTACGGGGGCAGCTTACTACCTGCGGCCCACCCTGTCAGCACTCTGCAGGGCTGTTCCCAGCTGTCAGAGCCAGCCACTAGGAGGGCAGGGCAGAGTGTGCTTTCTCCATCCATATGCCTTTTAAAACGTGTTTATGGTGGTGCTCACTAGAAGAGGGAAGAAGGTGATTTTGTTTTCTTCTCTCCAATTTTCTGTATTCTTCAAATTGCCTACAGTGATAAGGCTGTGTTATCTGAAGCCAGATGGCTTCTTGCAGATGCTGGTAGCACTGGCGGCTTCAAGTCTAAACGGAGGGGGTACCTACAACATGCTCCTGTCTACCTTCCAGAGGAAGCAACCATAAATCTCCTCTCAAAGTTGTATTTTCTCTTCTTCCTAAAATAATTCAGTTGAAATAAAAATCAATATTTTTAACACTCTCTGGGATTGAGTTCTTATCCAGATAGTGGGACTTGTTCCCATTCAACATGCCTCTTATTAACTACTACTGAAGAAACTGGAATTGTAATGATAGAGGGACAAGAATTAGCAAAGCTTCATACTTTAAACAGTTTCTAAAATCACTTCCATCTTCCCAAACACATTCCTGCTGGATGCTCCAAGATGCATTCCAAACCCTACTGAGTTACCTGGCTTCAAGCACAGGGGCAGAAACCACCCCACTATAGGAGCTGGCGAATAAGGCCAGTCTGGCTGGGTTCCTGGGCCTCACAGATGGGTTCCTCCTGAGGTCTTGGGGAAGGCCTTAAGTTAGGCAGCACTAGTCATATGCAAAAAAACTCTGATTGCAATCAGTTACCATTGCTGCCTCGCTCCATGACAATTTTGCCTTTGTCCCTCTTCCCTGCGTGCCAGGTAGTTTGGAGGGGACACTGGCATTTCTGAGAACCAGCGAAGAGCACACTGAGGCAGAAGCACACTTACGCTGTATGCAGCTATTTCTGTGCACATCTAAGGGATCACCAGTGTGTCAGCTTTTTGTCACTATGACCAAATACCTAACAAGGACAACTTAGAGGAGGAAGTGTTTATTTTGGTTCAGTTTCAGAGGTTTAGTAGATGGTGGGCCAACTCCATGACTCTGGGCCCAAGGTCAGGCAGATCATCATGGCAGAAAGGCACAGCAGAGGGGTGCTACTCTGCTCACAGCAGTCACCAAGCAAAGAGAAGGAGGGGGAGGGGCTGCAGGAAAGGTGAACCATTCAGGGCAGCCCCCGGTGGCCCACTGCCAAGCCCTACCCGCCCACAGTTACCACTCAATCCATTCAAACTAGGATGGACTGATCAGATTTTAGCTCCTACATATCAGTCATTTCACCTCTGAATATTCCCACATAAATACAGGCGCTTTCAGGGAATATCTCACATCCTGACCTTAACAACCAGCCACCTCAGCGGAGTGAGGCTCCAAGGATACCTGCATACCACAGGGCTTCATGGCACAGGTGCAAGGCCAGGGGTCCTGAGGTGATAGGAAATAGGCCCAATGGCACCTGGCGAGGGAAGTGCATGGGCAGCAGAAAAGAGGCGTGGGTGCCGGGTCAAGAGCCGGACGCTCATCTGTGGGACCTTCATCATCAGCCGTGTTGACTGTGTGCAGACAGTTCAGTTCTCAGTGGCCAAAACAGCAGTCCTTGCCTGTCAGCACTATAGCAGCTCCATTACCAATATGTCTTAGATGTGCATTTTTTTTCAAGGAAATTGTGCAAAATAAAATGATTAAACTATGTTTCTGGGAGCCAAGCCTTTAGGAGTTACTAGGAAAGTCAAATGTTCTATATATGAAATAATGCTTTATGTATCCTAACAATAAAAAATTCAAGCTGGGCGCGGTGGCGCAAGCCTGTAATCCCAGCCCTTAGGGAGGCCGAGACAGGAGAATCGCGAGTTCAAAGCTAGCCTCAGCAACAGCGAGGTGCTAAGCAACTCAGTGAGACCCTGTCTCTACATAAAACACAAAATAGGGCTGGGGATGCGGCTTAGTGGTCGAGTGCCCTTGAGTTCAATCTCTAGTACCAAAAAAATAACAACAATAATAATAACAATAATTCATCAACTCTGCTGGAGATGTCCATGCAGTCTGTTTTCTCACTGTCATATGAAAAGGCAACTAGCAACACAGCCCAGAAAAAAGTATTACAGACATATGTCAGTTAACAATCAGATATGTCACTTTTCTCAATTTATATTTGTATTATTGGTCAGCTTTTTCAAAACTACTGATTTTTTCTCATGCTAAACAGTGCTTACTTTCTAAACTGATTTTTATTTGCAACTTTATTCTTTTTCTTAAAGAGCACCTCCCGCCCTGTCAATTGTATATGTTTCATACAGGCCCCAGAAAGCCTGATAGAATCTGAGTAATGCTTTCAAACATTTATTGAGCACCTATTCTGAATCAAGAAGGACTAAGTGCTTAGGGATATAGGAGTTTCTAACAGAAAAACCCATTCCAATACAATGGGCCAGACAAGACGGGGTGCTGGACCCTGAGCAACTACCTGGAGAAAGTAATGCCACAGTGGCAGTGAAGGACGGGGAGAAGGCCTCACCAGAAAGACCACAGCCAAGGCCTGGAGAATGTCCTGGCACACACGATGGCAGCTACCACCTCCTAAGGGACCACCCCTGCTGGGAGGCCCACGCCAAGCCCTTTCCTTACAATCTTTCTTACTGCTCACAACAGTAAGCTGTGCAGTTGGCTCTATTCCCAAGCTACAGCTCAAGGAACTCAGGCTCAAAAAAGTGAATGATCTGGTGCTTACTCAGCTGCACAAGGAGCCTCAACCCCACCCTGATACCATGGGGTGCACTGGGCACACACAGAGGAGTTTCATGCAGAGACAATGAGTAAGCAACCAGTACCATGTGCCTACTGTAGTTCCAGGCAGCCAGAAGGAAGCGGAAGGGGCCACTGCTAGCCGGATCTGCACTGGATTCCAAGTTGCTGCAGTGGGTCTGGGCTTCACAGGGAGCAGGAAACCAGGTGGACAAAGGACTCAGTGTGTGCATAGGTAGGCGAAAAGCTGAGTGTGGTTGGGCCTTAAGACAGATGAGTGCAGCCTGAGCTGGGCTCTGAGGACTCCAGGACATCAAATGGATGGAATCCAAGACATAAGCAGGTTTTGCACCTGGGATGTGACTTTTGCCTCTGGGAGGCAATCAGGTGGATGGGCTGGGGAAGGGAGAGACAAGGTGAAGCAAGAATCATCACTGTACCCTGCCGCACCGTTGCGCCCCTCTGCTTTTAAATTTTAAAAGGGCAATAAACTAAAACACCAGTGTAGAGGAAACCAACCCTCTGACTCAAAGCCTCTCACATCACCAACTTCCCTCCTGATCCTATCCATGTCCTCACATATTTTTTAGAACACAGTAATTACTGTGTACCCCATTTTACTTTTTAGGTTAAGGCTTATTTTTAAGCACATTTCTATAGATCAGAAAGGTTTAAATTTTGCTTGGGGAAGAAAAGGAATGGGTTTGCAAAGTATGTTTATTGGTCAAAGAGCCCTGACGCCCAAAGGTTTGCTTATCAGATTCTTCTCAACACTGAGATCCCCAAAGCAAAATCTTGATCACATACTGCTAGTTGCTCTCCACAAATACCAGACTGGAATCATCAACATATACATTCCCCAGAAAACTACCAAACACTGAGCTTTATCATATTAAGTTCTGTGGGGCTCAACTTTTCAACTCCCTTTGTCAAGATGAAACCAGACCCTTGCACTGACAAATATACTAAGCTAGACTGATCGCAGCCTGATTGTATTTATTTTTATTTTGGGGATACCAGGGATTGAACTCAGGGGCACTAGACCACTGAGCCACACTCCCAGCCCTTTTCTGTATTTTATTTAGAGACAGGCTCTCACTGACTTGCTCAGTGTCTCACTTTTACTGAAGCTGGCTTTGAACTCGCGATCCTCCTGCCTCAGCCTCCTGAGCCAATGGGATTACAGGCCTGTGCCACTAGCCCAGCAACACATCCTGATCTTTTACAACGGATCAGGAGTTCCAACTGCACAGTGAGCACTAGGTTGCATGTACAAAGCTTGTGGTGAGTGAGTAAAAGGGGAAGCTGGTAAACTGACAGGTGAGTTGGTGAAGGAAAAAAACATACAGAGCAAAAGGGTAAGCTGTAGTAACAGAAATCTGTACTGTCGATGTGATTGGAGGCAGGCCTGTCTGGAAAGAAAGGAGGAAACAGAATTCCTTGGGACCAAGTGCATTTAAACAGGCTCTTATGGAATTAACCATGGCATTAATCTTTGCTTGGCAACTGGGTTCATATTCTTTCCTCGAAGCAGGATAACTCTACTTAATTATTGACTAATTCTCTTTCAACTTTTTTTTTTGTAAATAACCAGGGTTAGCCAATTCTACTGTCTACTCAGATGATTTTCTTTCACTTAATTATAATTGCTGATATTTATTATGTATCTACTATATGCCAGACATAATGCTTATAGATAGTCTTCACAAGGACCCTACGTGGCAGGTAAATTTTGCACTAATTTTATGGAAAAGGCGGGAATCAAATGCCAACTTCCTCTTTGGGAAAGGAACTGACAGAAAGGAACCCACTGGCCTATGAGGAACATCCCTGCGATGTACACAGCAGAAAGTTCTGCAGTTCAGCCAAGTGCACCGTCAGCATCCAGTTCAAGAGCAGCAGCCAAGTGGTGACCAGCCGCAGCAAAGCAAGGGCACAGGAGAGCCAGAGGAGGGTGATGCCTGATGTTGCAAACAACCCAAGGTGCCATCTTAAACCTGCTGGTTCACTTCCCTGAGCCTCCCTTTACTGTACTTTAAAAAGAGAGTGTGCAACCTGGCATGTCTCCTTGCAATATTTTAGGAGAACTGACTAAATAACAGGCACTAGTGCTCTACAAATACCTTTCAGGGTTCAGGAACTCACAAAAACTTTATTAGGTCCACAACTAAAGGTTACTTCTTTCATGTGTTCCTACCTCAAACATCCTCTCCCATCTCTCTGGCACTGAGAAAATCGGTGTCACCTGTTACAACGCTGTCTACCTAAGACTAACTCTAACCCAGGCCACTGGAAAGTTACCTAATATTTCCACAGCGATCCTCATGGAAACAAAAACAAATTTGGAGAGAGAAAGCTCACCTTTAAAGATTTAACTCTGGACTTTGTCTTTCCATTCTTCCTCAACACTACACATTGACATTATTTCCTTTAACAACACCTTGTTTTCCCCAACCACCACTCCACTGATAAATGAAAGACCAACGGACGTTTGACAACCCCGATCTTGCGGTAGTGGGCGGGATTCAGGTCGCGTCTCCAGGCCTTTCCCTTGGGAGTCCCCGCTGGCTTAGGAGTATTTCAGACCTTAGCGGAGTCAAACGCAGGGACACCTATCGGACCGGAGGAAAGGCCGCACGCCCTGCTGGATTCCGCCTGTGGCCCATAGTGGTGCTTCTCAGGGCTGCGGGCCCACTGCGCGGCTCCGGCCCCAGGAGACAGCGCCGCCACCGGCCCCGGGGGACAGCGCGGCCCCGGCCCCAGCCCCACGGGACAGCATGGCCACGGCACCGGGAAAAGCGCGTTCCCAGCAGGCAGCCCCCACAGACCGGTCTTGCCCAGCGGGACCCGCTGAGGAGCGGTCGCGCCTGCGAAGGCCTCGGAGCCGGGCGTGGACTTTCCTCGGCGGACCGCGGGCCTGCCCGGGGCCTCGAGTCGCAGCTTCCGCCGCCCGTCCGCTCAGCGAGGCCCAAGCCGGCCCCGCGGCCCAAGCCGCCGCCCTCCCTTCCTCCCTCCCGCGCCCGCCGCGTCCTCACCGGGCCCGCCAAGCCTGTGCCGCCGCCCGCAGCAGCCTCCTCGCCCGCGCCAGCGCCGCCCGCTCTCGACTGCTCTCCCGCCGCCGCCCCCGCGCCGCGCTCCGCCGCCGCCCCACTCCCGCTGCGGACGCGCCGCCGATTGGCCTGAGGGCGCCGGGGCGTGGCCTCCCCGGACCGCGTCGACGAGCGCGGCGCCCAGTTCCGATTGGTAAGGCGACGGGGAGGGGCGGGGCGAAGGGGGACGCCGCGGTCCGACGCAAACCTCTGCAGAGCCCGCGCTCCCTGGGCGGGGCCTCACCTAGGCGGGGCTCCTGAGTGGATTCGGACCTGGGCGGGGCCTCACCTAGGCGGGGCTTGGGCTCCCGAGTGGACTCGGATCTGGGCGGGGCCTCGGCTCGAGGGATGAATTAGGTGTCGCGCCGCGGCTCTCCTGGCCTCCCCACCCTCTGCCCCCGACCCTGGCCAAGCCGCCTTAATAACCCAGTGCGTTGCACCCCTGCGGGCCACCGGACCGTGGCCCAGGATACTTGGAGGCACTGAAGGGCCGCGCAGGAGTGTGCTGCGGCGAAGACACGCCGCGCGGCGGCAGAGGCCCGAGACTGCCACGGGGCCTGGCAGTCGCCCTCTGGCCTTGGGACCCCCACCAGGGAATAGAAACGTGAGACCAGAGCTCGGCCTTCTCCTCCTGTGACTCGCAGCAGTGCTCTTTTCCCTGGAGATTCAGTCCAGGGGCCACCTGCAAGACCGTCGTGACTCCTCCCACAGTGCTTTGGCATCATGAGGGAAGCCCAACCATTTCCCCTAGACAAGGCGGGAAGAACTCCTGCTTCTGGCGAGGCAGCCTCGGGCTCCCAAGACTCGAAGGGTGCACGGAAACTGAGCTGTCCCGGATTGTCCCAATGTCCCCCATGGCCAAAACTATTGCTCTAACCTAACAGCATCGCTGGCACCAGCACGGCCTGTACTGTGCTGTGGTGGCCAAAGGGAAGGTGATGAAGGGGTGAAGGAGCTGAGCAGGCCACGACTGGAGTGGCCAGAGCTTCCCTACTCAGGGGTCTCAGTGTTCGCCCCAGGAGGAACTGGCAGCAGGACAGGGGCCCGGCAAGCCCTCAGATGATGCGGGTCAGTGAGCTGCCCAAGGACCTGAGGCCTGGGCTTGCAGACACTCAGCCACCCACACCAGGATCAAGTCCAGGTCTTTGAAGTTTCCTTCAACAAAGTTGTAGAGAATTCACAGCCTATCAAAAATGCACCATAGGAGGCTGGGTTGTGGCTCAGTGGTGGAGCGCTTGCCTAGCATGTGTGAGGCACTGGGTTTGATTCTCAGCACCACATATAAACAAAGTCCATTGACAACTAAAAAAAAATTAAAACAAACATCATAGGGCTGGGGCTGTAGCTCAGTGGCAAAGCACTTGCCTACCATGGGTGAAGCACTAGGTTTGATCCTTAGCACCACATAAAAATAAACAAAGGCAATCTGTCCATCTACAATTTAAAAAAAAAACATTGCAGAAATTTCTTCTTGGATACTTTTTTTTTTGGTACCGGGGACTGAACTCAGGGGTGCTTGACCACTGAGCCATATCCCCAATAGTTTGTGTTTTAGAGACTGAGGCTGGCTTTGAACTCATGATCCTCCTGTCTCAGCCTCCCAAGGTGCTGGGATTACAGATGTGGTCATGGCACCACCTCTTAGATACTTCTCCAACACTCATCTACCTCTGCAGGTATCAGTAGTTGTTGCCACATCTAATTAAAACAACGTGTCAAGGATCTCTTATCAGTGCTAATTCTTACCAGGTGGTCTATTTTGTACAGGTGATCTGATCACCTTCAATAATTCTGTGCAGTTCACCTTCTTTTGGGCTGGGATCTCTAATGTGAAATTATCCAGTGCAGATGCTGTTGACAGAAATCACCTTCATGATTTATATACACAGACGCTACTGGAGCTTCCCATAGTCCCCCCAAGGCCTCACACCTTTCCCTTGTAAAGAACCAGTGCTGAGTACTAAATATTTAAACAATAGTGCTTTATTTTAAAAAAGGTTAGTTTAAATGCATACAAAACTGCTGTGTAAATTATCTCAAAATATTTCTATAGGTGAGATTATCTCTTAGTAAAAGAGCAATTATCTAGTAGCAAAAGTGTATGTTTAGATTTGGACAACAAAATAAAATGGGATTCAGAAGTGTGACCCTGTAGGCCTCCTGGCCCACCCCCACCATCAGGTGGCACCTAGCCATAAGCAGCACTGTTACTCACACACACACAGGGCTTACACTGCTTGAAAATGCTTTTTCACGCAAAGTCATAACTGTCAAGATAACCCAGATAAATGACTATACAGATGCCATCCAGTGTCCTGGAACACTTCTTGGTAGACCCTTCACATCACCTCTGACTGCTCATGATGATGGGGCAGAGCAAGCAGGAACACTGGGTGACCTACAGAACACCTTCATAACCAGCCTTTTGACCATCTCATTTTATTTATTTTTTCCTGGCCAAAATAAAACAAGTCCTCCCCCCAAAGCCCTTTCTCATATCCAACATTTTCTTCAGTCCAACTCCTCCTGTTGCAGCAAAATGAAAATACTGAGCTGGCCTGCTCCCTCCATAACCGCCATCTCCTACCCTCTTTCTCTGTGGTCAGCTCTCCCAGTGCTAGAAGTGAAGAGGCAGTGTCTGCTGGATGCACACAGATGAAGGAAAGACGATGGCTAAAAACAGTCTGCACATAATGACCCCAATTAACCATTGCTGAGGTGGGTTATTTTACACTTGTAGTTACAGAAATACATGAAAGTGCAGTATAAAATTTTTAAAAATTGGATTCTTTAGAAATTATTTCCTAATTTAGTTGAGAAAAAACAGTTTTCTGACTCTGTGTCCAGAAGCTGGCAGCAGCACAAAGCAGGAGCTCCCTGCTGCTCTCTGCACAGTGCAGCTCAGCAACATCTCCAGCACCTACTGGACAGCGCCCTGGGGAGTTCCCTACAGAGGTGTTAAAAATGACCAAGCATCAGAATCCAAAGTGCTCTTCAAACTCACACTCAAAGCCTGCTCTAGAAGTTGTTTAAGTGTGAACATGTCTCCTTAGGGATTCTGTTGTTCCACTTGGTTAGCAGATAGACATGCAGATTAACAGTACTGAACTCTAGCAGCAAAACTGGTTTTAGGTGTTTGTTGTGCACAGACATAAAATGAAGGGTCTCCACGTGGTACAACTGCACAGCTTTCTGTCACAAGCACATGTCCACCACTAAGGAACATTCCTGGTAAATCTGAATGTTCTAGATGTCAACAGTGCTCATCAATGACTAATCAATCAGGGCAGCTAAATCAAGGGAATTCAATATCAACTACACACTCTAATACTTGGAAATCAATTCTAATATTAGTGGTTAGTTAAGAAAACGAAAGTGAGAGTTTACCTCATACAGTATAAAGTATAACATAGTGAAATATAAATGTTAAAAGTACTTCATACAAAACACACCAATAGTTTTAAAAAAATTAAATTCTCAGGCACAGGTACTGTGGATGTGGATGGGCACCCTTCTAAGGATCTTATGGGAAGTCGAGATGTGGCATTTGTCAGGAATGTGTTCTTCTTTGTATCCAAGAGTGTTTTCTGGAAAAGTAAAACAGATTTAAGTGGGAGTGAAGTGATGCTTGCTGCTTTCGTCACAGACAATATTATTTCCCTGCACAACAAAGGGCATCGATTGAGCAAAAGATGGGCTTATATGACCAGAGTAATCTAAATCAAAGTATCTGTTATGCTGGGTGTGGTGGTGCATGCCTATAATTCTAGCGGCTCGGGAGGCTGAGGCAAGAGGACCACAAGTTCAAAGCCAGCCCAGGTAACTTACCAAAGCCCTAAGCAACTAAGCAAAACTCTGTCTCAAGGTAAATCATAAAAAGGGCTAGAAGTGTGGCTCAGTGGTTAACTGCCCCTGGGTTCAGTCCTGATACCAAAAAAAAAAAAAAAAAAGGCATCTGTGAGACTCTGAACAGTGAAGCACTGTGAAACTGAACAGCAGAGATCACAACGTCCAAGACTGCCACGTGCTCACAGGAGCAGCAGACGGGTCAAAGGCCATGGCAGAGTGCCCATTCCTGCTGCTCAAGGGCCCCTCTTGTACCTCGGCTCCTCTCCACTGAGCCTCACTCCGTCAGGTGCAAGCTGGTCACGCAGAGCCGGTTTCTGGAGGCAGGAGCCCTGCTCTAGTGATGTGCCCGCAGGCAAGGCACCTCAGACTCCTGCAGCAACACTGACTGGGGACTGACTGAGGTCCAGGGTGATGAGAGGGCAGCGACCGACTCAGCCATGTGAATGTGGACAGACACCGCCTTTACAGCAACTGTCAAGCCAGCCACACCCTGCGTCTTTTAATATACATGTTCAACAAACCTTCCCTAGTAAGCTGCAGAGGGCAGGGGCCAATGACTAGCAAGTCCTCTCCGCCGTTCCATAGCCACCATCCCTCTGCTGTGGAGGTCTGGGAATGCTTGCCTTCTGTCTTCCCTATACACACGTCTCAGCTAATGTTATGGTTTGAATGTGAGGTGTCTCCCAAAAGCTCATGAGAGACAATGCAAGAAGGTTCAGAGGAGATGGTTTGGTTGTGAGTCTTAACCCAGTCAGTGAATCAGTCCCCTGCCAGGGATCAGCTGGGTGGTAACTGAAGTGGGGGGTGTGACTGGAGGAGGTAGGTCCTGGGGTGTGGCTTTGGGGTATATGTTGTACCTGGCAAGTGGAGTCTCTCTCTGCTTGCTCTCCACCTTGTGAGCTGCTTCCCTCTGCCACGCTCAACTGCCATGATGTTCTGTCTCACTTGAGCCCTGGGGAAGGCAGCTGGCCTTCTATGGACTAAGACCTCTAAAACCACGAACTCTCAAATAAACTTTGTCTTCTCTACAATCGTTGCAGTGGGTCCTTTTAGTCACGGCAGCGAGAAAGCTGACTAGAACAGCTAAACTCTAATTTGCCTCATGCCTCCAAAATGAGGTCCTAAAATAGCAGTGAAGACTTTCTCCATAATTCCCACCTTTCTTCCACTTCCAACTCTTTCATGCCCTGCTTGTACCATCTGTTTGCCTCCATGTAACTTTCTTTTGGGGACTCTCAAGCCTGCATCTGATGTTCCCTTTCACTGCTTTCCTCCAGGAGCTAATGGGAGTGGACCTCTGCTTTTCCAGTCCTGAGGCCATGGTGTCTACAGGTTCCTGTCAGGCAGGAAGGCTGGTGGGCACTCAGCCAGAAATCTACGCAATGCACTAATTATTGAGCAGAGCTGCCGTGAAAAACCGGAGGCCAGCCGTCTGTGGCAAGGGGACCTCCATCTATCTGCATTGCTCTACTGTGACCAGCCGTCCTCAGCAAGGGGGCCCCTTCTATCTGCCTGGCTTCCCTCTGTGGCCACCCATCCTGTCCTTGGCAAGGGGACCTCCATCTATCTGTGTGGCTTCCCTGCATGGTATCTTTACTTCTGATTGACACAAGCTGTCTTAATAACGCTCCACATTTTTTTATACTCTTAAAGAGAGATTCTTAACATTAAGAAATTTCTAGGGGCTGGGATTGTAGCTCAGTAGTAGAGCGCTTGCCTGGCATGCGTGAGGCCCTGGGTTCGATCCTCAGCACCACATACAAAGCAATAAAATAAAGACATTGTGTCCATCTACAACTAAAAAAGTATTTTAAAAAAAAAAGAAATTTCTAATTGTATTACTAATGCAAGTATTTACAAATTTTCTTCTAAGTCACATTTGTAAGCTTAGAAAACAGTAAACATCTTTACTAGATGTCAGGTAGCAGTGCAGAAGTGGTGCCTGCACTTCAGAAGCACTGCTTTCCCATTCAGGGCTCAGCACGTGGTCCAGGCCAGACTTAGGAAGCAACCTGTCATACTCAAGGTGAGCCAACAGTGAGATCCCTCAGAAACAATGCCTATTTTCCAGGCTGATGGACACCAGGGCCTCTGACTGGTTAACATGCACACGTCACCTCACACGTGGTGGCCGAGCGCCCCGCTATCGCCGTCTCCGCCTTGCATCTGCATCTGCATCTGCGCCTGCATCCTGGCGATCATCTCCTGCATGCGGCGGAGCTGAGAGACAGTGCGTGCTGGGTTAGTTCACTGTCTGTCAACATTACCTGTGGTGTTCTGTAACACGAGGACTTCTTACAGACCAGAAAAAGGACCAACCATGTTAACAGGAACCCAGGTGAATAACAGAAGAGCGCAATTCAGGTGAGACTCAGACACTACCAACAGAGCACGATTCAGGTGAGACTCAGACACTACCAACAGAGCACGATTCAGGTGAGGTTCAGACACTACCGACAGAGCAGTGACTTAAGAAAAACAGGACAATGAGGTATTATTTAAAAGGTGGGTCAGTGGGGAATGGGAAGGAATCAGCTTTTTTGAAGGGCAAGGAGGCCAGGGACATGGAGAGTCGGTGTCTATTTTGGTTCTTAGCAATTTCTATCAGTAAAACATTTACTCGAATTTTCTTCAGAAAGCTTTGTGGTGATGGCTGCAACATTCAACTGTTTGATCCACATGGGGTTAATTTACCCAAAGGCCAGTCTATTGCGGCCAAACCACTACTGAACACCAGCATTGCACTCTCCAGCAGGTCTGGGGCACCTCTGCCAAAGGACATTCGTCGTCTACCTCTAGATGCTATCTGGGTGACCAATGCTGTCTAAGTCTTTGGACCAGTGAGGCCAGCCTCTTGTCATTGGTCCATTTTTTTTTTTTTTAATATTTTTTAGTTGCAGATGGACACACCACCTTCATTTTATTCACTCATTTTTATGGGTGCTGAGGCTCAGACCCAGAGCCTCGCGCGTGCCAGGCAAGGGCTCACCACTGAGCCCCACCCCTAGCCCCAGAGCTTCCTGAGCCTCCCATACTCATTCCTCAGAGCAGACATCAGGAAGAACCATCCGCACTCACCTGAGATGGGGAACAGCGCACACAGCCCGGCACACGTGCAGACGCACTCACCTGATAGGGAACAGCGCACACACACAGCCCGGCACACGTGCAGACGCACTCACCTGAGATGGGGACAGTGCACACACACAGCCCGGCACACGTGCAGACGCACTCACCTGATAGGGAACAGCGCACAC
>CM053402.1:160276155-160348114 GCA_028644305.1 Xerus rutilus | reverse complement strand
TGGGGACAGCGCACACACACAGCCCGGCACACGTGCAGACGCACTCACCTGATAGGGAACAGCGCACACACACAGCCCGGCACACGTGCAGATGCACTCACCTGAGATGGGAACAGCGCACACACAGCCCGGCACATGTGCACATGGGCTGAACTCAAGAGGCTGACTTGGAGGACTGTGACCCTGCAGTGTCTTCCCCCCTGCAAAGTCGCCTGTCTATCACAGTCTTTAAAAATCTGTTCTGCAGAGTTTTCCAATTTCTTTCCCCAGAAATCCTACTTATTTTTTCTCACATTTTTGGTAACTGGTGCCAGTGGCAGTTTTATTTTATTATCTAGTTACTATCAATGTATGGAGAAAATGATTTTTAAACATTTTATAAAAATCAGTCACATTACTAAATTGTTCCTGTGCTTTTTAGCTAAATTGCTAAATGAAATTAAATACATAAAACATATATATTATATATGCACACATGCATATTATTATAAACACCAAGAAAGAAAACTACAATAGGCTCATTGCAGACAATATTTCTGGACAAACCAAACAGCTTTAGTTGTAAGAAGAGTAGTTTCCTACTTACTTCAGCCTCCTTCTCCAGCAAGATCTGGTCTTTGTTCATGTCCTCGTTCTCCACTTTCCTAAGAAGAGAGAGATGATGGTGACATACCACAGTCAGCTCAGTGTGGTGGGTTGTGTTTATCATAGATAACCAAGGGAAAATGCACTCGGAAATCCTGAGAAACACCTCCTTAAAATTATATATTTGTATCATTTTTAAAATTAAAGACATGAAAAAAGGGAACAAAGAAAAGCACAAATACCAGGAAGCTGAAGCCCAGGATGCTCGCTGCCCTAAGCTGGAGCCATGACCTGCCTCCTCTCAAGGACACTCCTGTAGAGGTGGAAGGTCAGTGTGCTGAAGGAGCAGGGCCTGAGCTGGACAGAGCCAGTCCAGGTGACAGAGGAAGCTCTCCTCAGCACACTGACCAAACACAGAGCCCAGCAGAAGAGTCCTGCTCTGCCATTGCTTCCTGCCTCTAGAACCTTTATTAACATCTGATTCCCAAATTAACACCACAATAAATGAGATCTTAATATGCGCTTCATGCATATGCACAAATCTGTCATTAAAAAGTACATTTTAATTAACTAAATACATGAAATATTTAATAACTGCTGTATATCCACCTATTTGTTCATTAAACTGTTCTAAGCAGAAAGCAGAGCTACTTCTGAATCACCACCATACAAGCCTCTGGCCTTTCAATCTGGAGCTATTCTTCAGGTGCACATGATGAAATCCACCTTGATCATCTGTGTGTGTGTGAGCTGCTGGGGATTAAACACAGGGCCCTGGGCATGTTGGGCAAGTGCTCTACCCCTGAGCTACATCCCCAGCACTTTTTTATTTTTATTTTGAGATAGGGTCTTGTTATGTTGCCCAGACTGGCCTTGAACTTAGGATCCTCCTCAGCCTCCCAAAGTAGCTGGGATTATGGGTGTGTGCCCAGCTCTTCATTTTTTTTTTTTCCCTCCCTTTAAGGTTAGAAAAGCATGATTTGATTAACCTAGCAGCAACTCCTTTGGAATAGTTTTCGTGTTTTTATTGCACCAAGGATTGAACTCAGAGGTACTCAACCACTGAGCCACACCCCCAGCCCTACTTTGTATTTTATTTAGAGACAGGGTCTCGCTGAGTTGCTTGGTGCCTCACTTTTGCTGAGGCTGGCTTTGAATTCAGGATCCTCCCGTCTCAGCCTCCCCAGCTGCTGGGATTATAGGTGTCAGCCACCATGCCTGGCTTTTCCTTGAACAGTGTTGAAGTAGGAAGCTCATGTTGCTTAGAGGTCAAGAAGGCTGAGTGAGACACAGGAGGGGGGACAGCACCCTAAGGGACACGACAGTGGACA
The DNA here is from genome assembly GCA_028644305.1 of Xerus rutilus. Taxonomy (NCBI): domain Eukaryota; kingdom Metazoa; phylum Chordata; class Mammalia; order Rodentia; family Sciuridae; genus Xerus; species Xerus rutilus. The sequence goes on along the minus strand of CM053402.1, from coordinate 160,346,198 downwards.
GGAGACAGTGGGATCACCTGCCGCCTCTCTTGAGCCTCTCGGAACGGAAGTTTTCATAGTGAAGGTCCTGGGTCACCTCCTGGAGGTCCTGCATGTGGGTGCTGGAAGACAAAAGGCACACACCAAATTATCTGCTGTGTGCACATGCCAGCTTCAGGGGGACTGCTCACCCCGCACACAGAGCCCCTGCGGGCCACATGGTAAAGGTGCACAAGGTTGCTGGAGTTTCCTAAGGAAATGTGGCTGTGGAACATCTAGTGAAGTGGCTCTCCTCTGCTGCCAGTCAGCAGTGAACCAATACCCAAGAGGCCTGATGTGACCCTCTAGTCCTCTGCCACAGGCACTGCTAGTCCCTGCATGAGGTCATGGCCACTGGAGGGACAAGATGCAGAGATGTAGAGGATTTTAGGTGGATAACATCCATAAGTAGAACATACATTCTAAAAGATCTTTTAGAGAACAGGCAATCTGAATATTACTGGTTTCTTAAGCTTGAAACTTACCTATTCCTCTTACATCAGAAGCATCTGATAATCTCAAGCTACAGGTGAGTCCACAGCGTGAGACCCCCTATTCCTCTTGCGATAAAGGGTGTTTTGGCCCAGTCTTCCCAAGTACTCAGAGCAGACACAACCACCCAGGCCCGTGGACTCAGAGTGGGGCTTGCTCTGAGAACACACTCTGGGACTGCCCGCTCCCTGCGCTCAGGGTCTGCACGGTCCAGGCTAGAGCAGTGTGCCGCCACACCTCAGACAGCCCGGACGGTGACAACTCACTGGCCACCACTTGCTAACAACAGCCAGACTGAGACACAGACCTTATAAGAACAGAAGGGAGGAGCTTGATGGCTGCACCAAGAAGGGGTAAACTGGAAATGTGAACACTGCCGTCTCACAAGTGCGCCCACACAAGAGCACCAACACCACACTGCACCCCAAAAGTACAAGTATACATTAACACAAGGAAACATATCTCAGGCAATATGCTTTCCTTTAGCTCCTTCATTCCAGAGTAACAGCAATGGACATAGGCTACTGCAGGTGTGATTCATGTTTACGGGGCATAAAGCCTATTTCTGTGGTCAAGTCTGCTGTACTTGTCAACTGAGGAGAAAGCTCAAGGCTCAGAGGGCCACCTGGTGTGCCTCAGAGGCAGTGGGTGCCAGCTGGACCTGGAGTGCTGCTCAACGCCCACCAGGAGCCTGACCACCTCCACAGTTTAGGTCCCGTCTCCCATTAGCATCAGAGATCCTGAGATGCTAGAGGGCACGAAGGACAGGCACTCAGCTGCAGGCCGCAGGACCAAGGCACTGCAGCCTCAAACCCCTCAGCGCCAATGTGTGCGGATCCACAGCACACTGCATGCGGGGGGCGCGGCCCCTGCCCCTTGCCAAGGGCACACACCCAGCATCTTACATGAGCATCGTCCTCAGCTTCAGAAAGTCGTTGTGCTCTGGGTTCTCCACCTCCACAACACCCCATGGGTAGAGGCGACCTCGGACCTTTTTGCCTTTGGCTTCGATCAGCTGGTTGGATCCCACCACAGAGAACGGGATACTGGCCTAGCAAGAGAGACAGCAGACAGGCTGTATGCAGGGAACCCCAGTGCTCACTGAGAACACAAGAACACCAGCAGAGACTTATCCTGTCGCAGTCCTAACAAAGTCTACCTGAGCACTAAGGGCACACGTGGATGCGGCAGAGTGTCAGATATCTTCCATGAGACAAACAGGAAACAGACCTGCGGCAGCACTTCCACGCCGAGGTGAAAGCTGGTTCTGCGTGTGCAGAGCAAGGGCAGTGCTGGGACTGGCCCGGCCAGCACGCTCTGGGCGGAACCTGCCAGCACCTCGCTCTCCTCTCACCGCAGGGACCACAGCACACAGGGCTGCTCACACTGTGCCCTGCAGCCAGCACTTGCCTTGAGGAGTCTTGTCTGCTCTTTAAAATCTTCATCTTCATCTGACTCTGCATCAGGTAAGTGATAGATTTTGATGTTATGTTCTTCAATTTCATCCAGAATCTGAATGTAAGACAAAACCAGGACCAAGTCTAATTCATCATATTAGAAATACATCAGAATTATCCAAATGTCAATGAGAATCAGATTGGTTCAAGTTATTCTGAAACCATTTTATTAACTGTTAAAAAGGTCCTTATGTGGGGCTGGGATTGTAGCTCAGTGGTAGAGCGCTTGCCTCGCATGCATGAGGCCCTGGGTTCGATCCTCAGCACCACGTACAAAGCAATAAAATAAAGACATTGTGTCCATCTCCAACTAAAAAAATATTTAAAAAAAAAAAAAAAAAAAAAGGTCCTTATGTGTAAAATCTCACAATCTGACCTATCAACCAGGCCTACAGAAGTGGAAAGACTGGGCTGGAGCTGAACTACCAGTCATCCATCAGTCTCCAGTTAAGAACCAGTGTCCAGTTGTCACTGTGTGCTGGGCACTGCACCAGACACCAGGATGACCTGCACCACCACAACCACGGAAACAGGAAACAGCCCGCCCCCCTTGGCTGAACTGGCTGACTTTGGTAAGGATGGAACTCCTCACTGGGCCTGGGTCTCCTGTCATCACAGACTGCTCTCAACACACTATCTTTCCTGGCCTGATTCCAGAACAGACGCCTCTTCACATCCTGTACTTGACGCTTTCCCATTCCCATGAATCCCTGTTCCTAAGGGGGGCTGAGCGGTCGGCATGAACCTGCTCTCCTCTTCTAGTGCAGCCCTGCAGATTCCACCTGTGGTTCCATGCTGGCCTCACAAGGCCCGGGCTTACACTGGGCAGACAGGGTGTGAGAAAGACTTAGCAAGGAGACTGTTCAAACTGGAGGAGAGGAGAAAGAAGTGACGGCTCAGTATGGGCAATTCCACAAATCGGGGGGTATTTAAAGACAGAGAAACTGGAAGGACAAGAGCTCAGCAGTGGCGAGTGAACTCCCTGGAGGGAAACACAGAAGCCACAAAGATGATGATTTATCAGAGCAGAACCAAGGGACACTGTCCTGCAGGGATGGAGGTCAGGGAGGCAGGGAGGGGAAACAGGCTGAGAGTACAGCAAGCATGGCAGCTCAAAGCCAGGGAGGGAGGGTCCCAGGGAACCACGGTGCAGGGCTGGAGAAGGGCTGCAAGAGGGTCCTCCGCAGCTGGGGCAGAGACAGAGGAGCAAAGGCACAGGCTGCAGGCACTGTTCCAGTATCAGGCCCTCAAGGCTTCGGGCACAGAGCTGAAGATCAAGATCAGAGCATTCTAACCTTGCCCCCCACTCCACCTTAATGAAAGCCAACCCAATGCTCAGCATACTCGCTAAGAATGTCCAAGTTTTCAGGTGCTCTCCCAAGGGCCCAAACAGTTCCTAAAAAGCTGGGAGGTACTTCAGATGATAAGGAAAAGGGTAACAACGTTGACCTCATATAGCCTGAAGTCTTGCTGTGGCAAAAATATAAAAGTCAAACTGGGAGAACTCATCTGCAACACATCGACACCTACACGTTTCAAGAACATCGGGTCAGCAGGAAAGCACTAAGGGGGCTGGGGTTGCAACTCGGCACTGTACACACTTCACATGTGGCACTGGGTTCCATCCTCAGCACCACATAAAAATAAACAAAGATAAAAAAAAAGACACTAAGACGACACCAGTGGACACTGCACACCAGGATCGTCACTGGCACTCGAGGAGGTAACACTGAACAAGCGCCCCTGTCTGAGGTGGGCAACGCTGCCTTGTGCTGGTCACCTGCCCGATGCAGCTGAGCTGAGCACATGGGCACTCTGGGCAAGTAGACTGCTGCTGACCTGGGGGGAAGTCTGGCATCTTCTGAAAATTCAAGTTCACATTAATTTCCCAAGAATTCATCTGATTTATACAACAGTTAGAACAACAAACATGACTGAGTTCCTCCTGTGTGCCAGGGGATAATCTGAACTCTTGGGATACGTTAAAAAACAAAGCAAAGAAACCTGACCTCAGGGACCAGGGGCTGGGGGTGAGGAGACCACAGCGCAAAGGGAACAGTGCACAGGGCAGCAGCTGAGCGCACAGCGGGCACCTGGCGAGGACCTCCCAGGCAGAGCTGTTCTCCGGTAGGGAGCCGCTGGGTCTGAGCAACAGCAAGGGCGAAGGGACAGGGGATCTGGTCAGAGACCAAGGGGCCAGAGCACAACAAAAGATGAGCCAGCTACCCTTAAACAGGGAACTAGAAAAACAAACCACAGCATATTCATACAGTGAATACTGTGCATGCAGTAAGAATCAGGGTAAAACCACATAGGATGAGCTTTAAATGTTTTTTTAAACTGAAACATCAAATGGCAGAACAGTACTACAAGATACTACCATTCTGAGAAAACAGACTATGTTCTGGAGGGACCCCAGTTGACCACTAACTGCTATTTCTGTGGATAAATAAAAGAACTTTCAGCCAGGCACAGTGGCGCACGCCTGTAATCCCTGCACTCTGGGAGGCTGAGACAGGAGAATCGCGAGTTCAAAGCCAGCCTCAGCAATGGCGAGGTGCTAAGCAACTCAGTGAGACCCTGTCTCTACATAAAACACAAAATAGGGTTGGGGATGTGGCTCAGTGGGCAAGTACCCCTGAGTTCAATCCCTAGTAGCAAAAAAAAAAACAAAAACTCTCAGTTCAGAGGCTAGCACATGTAAGCTGTCTGAATTTTCTTAAGAAGCATAGTCAGAAAAAGATAAATAATTTTTAAAAACACATAGTCAGCCAAGAGGCTTCAAGAGATACACAGGAGAGGGCACTAAATGGCACCAGACAAACATGGGAGCACGGCATCAAACAGTTGGGCGCTGGACACTGGCAGGCTGAAGCTGATGGGCACTTTCCCTTCCACACAGGAACCGCCCCTGCTCAGACATATCCTGGTGTGGAAGCATCTGCAAGGAGGCATCTGGATAGAATGCCAGAACTTCACGTCTTCAACCTAACACTGGTGGGATCTCCTTGCACCTTGCCACCTGCCATTCATCAAGGGCATTTTTACCTAAGAAAATCTAAAAAACTAAAATGTGATACTTTGATGAAGGCAAAATGCTAGAAAACAAAACAAAACAGCAAGTATTAGGTGTGCTTTGAGTCCTGTCCCCAAGATGCAGGGCAGATGCTGCAGCCCTCCTCACCCCGTCCACTCCTAGGCCCCTGGCGCCCGTCGTCCTGAGCAGCAGCCAGGGCCAGCTGCACTCACCCTCTTCTTCAACCGCTCCCTCTCCTTCAGAGTGAGAGTGTCGGCTTTTGCGATGACAGGCACGATATTCACCTTGTTGTGTATGGCTTTCATAAAGGCCACATCTAAGGGCTTCAGTCTGAGGGAAGGAACAGGGAAATCACAACATTTTCTCTCTCAAAATCATCTCAATTCTTCTATTGCAATACGTAGCTTGGGGGTGACTTGCAAACTTGTGTAGTGAGTCAAGTTCCCATGGAAACGATCACCTACCCATGTCCAAAAGGTGAGATGAAGTAGAAGCAGCAGTGCACCCTGTTGTCAACGATGTGCCGCCGGTTCAAGCCACTCTCGTCATGCAGGTAGCGCTCAAACTGCTCATCAATGTAGGAGATGATCGTCTTGAAACTGAAATGCAGATGGAAATCAGCAGCCCCTAACTTCAAAGAGAAAACAAGACTCTCTCTCCTCTCCCACCAAGGACACACAATCCAATAATTCATTTTTAAAATGAGAGCACAAGACTGACTCCTAGGTTTGCAAATGGAGGTTTGGGGAAACTGCCAAGTATAAACTTCCTGAGGCGCCAGGAGTCAACAGCTCGAGTGGAACGTGTTAAGTGGGATTTGAGGGTGACCTGATGCCAGGGGTCTGCTGACCCTTCCAAGGAGTGGGAATGAAGAGTGGCTGAGGAGCTGTGCAAGCAGGAGCAGGAGCCATGGGTCCAAGGCTGGAGGAGCAGCCTGCTCAGCAGGACAGCGCGCCCACGTGGCAGCAGGAAGGAGATTCCCAGCGTCCGCACAGCGCGGCAGGCAGGAGACCCTGCTCCTGCGCCTGAGCCTCACCTCCCTGTCTGTGAAGGTGAAGCCCACCAACAGCACTTACAGGCACTGCAACTCAGGCACCTACAACAGCATCCCCTCCATCCATGTGCAAGGGCACACCACGACCTCTAATCCACTGCCCAGGCGGCAGCTGGGGCATTGCTTTTACACCTTAGATCCCACTCGGCTGCTCAGAGAGAAACCTCGCTCTCTAGAAATGTCCTTAGAGAGTTAAAGTTTAAAAGTCAGCAGTAAATAGTTTATAGTCTGTATTCAATGTTTCAAACTGCCTCACTACTGGATGGGATGGAGCGATCGGAGCCTGATCACCATCACTGACACCATCTGTGAATGAGCGTGCACCGGAATGAAGACAAGCTGGCAGGTGCGCAGTGCAGGGGCCTGGGCTCCGCACCCTCTGTGGCTGCGTACCAGTCCCTGCAGTTGATGGCGTCCCCATAGCCAGGCGTGTCCACCACTGTAAGGCGCAGCTTGACCCCACGCTCTTCAATCTCAACAGTAGAAGCCTCAATTTGGACAGTTCTTTCAATTTTCTCTAGAAAAGAAAAAACAATAGGGAAAATACCTTAAAAGCTAAGCCAGTATGCAAAGGGGAGAACTTACCTGTTATTAACGCCATTTTAAATAATTTAGAAGGTCACTAACTCTCTTTGGAGGAAGGGGCTCAGAAGGTAACACAGAGACTATCAAACACTCCCAGAATCAGCGAGGGAAGTTGTAACTAAGGTTGCCTCCCGTCCTGGGGAAGGTTAAAAACACCAACACTGGCCAGGTGCAGAAGCACACGTCTACAACCCCACGATTCTCGAAGCTGAGGCGGGAGTGCAAATTTGATGCCAGCCTCAGCAACTTAGTGATACCCTGTCCCAAAGCAAAAATAAATAAAAACTGTAGCTTAGGTAGAATGCCCCTAAATTCAGTCTTGGGTAGGGGTAAGGGGGGGGTCACAAGTTCAAGGCCAGTCTGGGCAACTTAGTAAAAATCTGTCCAAAAAGGGGGTGGGCGGTGGGGGGACAACTTAGCAACAGAGGGCTTTACTTAGCAATGTGCAAGGCCCTGGGTTCAATCCCTGCACTGCACTATATAAACAAATAAAGCCAATATTAAAATTGTTAATTTGGGGGCTGGGATGGTAGCTCAGCGGTAGAGCGCTTGCCTCACATGCGTGAGGACCTGGGTTCAATCCTCAGCACCACATACAGAGCAATAAAATAAAGACATGGTACCCATCTACAAAAAAATTTTTAAAAATAAAAATAAAAAATAAATAAATAAATAAAATTGTTAATTTGGGATAAATAAGATAACTTAAGAGTTGAGTGAAAGCTGCTGAGGTGGTGCCTCAGTGGCAGAGCGCTTGCCTAGCATGCGCAAGGCCCTTGGCCTGATCCTTAGCAGCGCCATATATAAATAAATAAAAGCCCATCAACAACTAAAAAAAAAAAGAGTTGCATTAAAAAATACTGGCGAGAGGGCCTGCATCCTTCTCGTGGCAGCCCTAGACCCAGGCTCTGACTGCGAGCTTCATCTGCTCACTCAAGCCGTGATGGAGGCTGCGGCCCTCCCCTGAATACTGAAGTAGGTGAGTCCAAAATCTGCTGCTAGACGGACTGTCCACACGTGCAGCATTTTAAATGATATAAAACTTTCTCACTCGATCCTCTTATCCAATGTACAACACAGGCCGGAACTATTTTTCACAATTTACAGATAAGCTCAAAGACAAGGATGGACACGTGAGGATGTGCCAAGCAGGCACACAGCCAAGGTGCACGACCTTGGGCACAGGACGCTCTCCATAAGCAGCATTCTCCTTGCATTTCACAAAAACATTAGAAGAGACCTAAAGGTAAAGTATGCATCTTGCACTCTTCAGCAACGTTCATGCAGAATCACAGTCACAACCACAGAGGGCCTTTTTTACCTGCGGCTCCAGGTATGATTCTTTCTGGGTAGAGATCAGTCAGGAATAGGCTGTTTATGAGAGTCGACTTTCCCAGACCCGATTCACCTTCGAATGGAAACGAGAGCCTCGTCAGCACCTGCTCTGCAGGACCCGTGTGCCCGGCGCTCCTGGAGGGCGGACACAGGCAGTCCTATACCAGCACCTCAGGACCACCACCCTGTCCTCCACATCGTGACTACGAACCAGGCACCACCACCCTTGTTCCACAGAGCGGGAAACAGATGCTCAGAGGCAGCAACTTGCCCAGGTCAGGGAGCTATGCAGACCAGGGCCCCAGTTTAAATCCAGGTCTGTGGGATGTGAGAACTGATCATAAACACAATCGTATCTCTTCACAGATTTATGAACTGCACTTTGGAGTTGTTCTTTCTTTTTTGGCAAACAATGCAAAGTAGGTTTCCGACAGTGAGTTCTGCTGATCCTCGCACGGCATTTCAGAAGGCTTGGACACACCTGCACAACAGTGCCCCAGGCACTCCTGCTCCCAGCTGTGGGGCTGGGCAGACGCAGCGGGGCCTGCCACCTCACAGGTTCCCTGGCACGCACTCCCTTTCGACCTCCTGTCTGACATGCTCCCGCCACCACCTGACTTCCTTACCCGCTTTACTGGGCGGGGGGATACAGCACTAGTTCAGCCGGCACACACCCTCTGGAATGCTCTGGGCTAAGGAGCCCTCGTTGGCTGCTCTATATATTCTGAATGTTTGACATTTAACTCCAAAAAGATACAAAACACCAAAAACTAAATTTTATACTGGAAGGAAGTTCAAATCCCAGTTGTTCATCACTGGCTGTCACCCAGGACATCATTCTGCAAGATGAATGCCTCTGAGCCGGCGGGCAGAGCGGCCTTCGCAGGCCCTCCATCTACCTGCCTCCGCTACGCCCTGCACAGCACAGGGAAGGAGCGCAGATCTACGTTTAAAATCTTTATCTGGGAAAATCACGGAAAAAGTGAACTAGAAATGTATTGACACAGAATGTGGACGGCACTGCACACTGCGGCACCCACGAGTGGGAGGACGGATGGCAGCTCTGTGCTCCACAAGTCCCGACGAGGGCACAGCACCGCGACTGCTCACTGTCCCTCAGGTCACGCTCTTGCCAACTGGCCATCTTTCTGTGAAAGGACATCATCAATATTCACTAAGAGGCATAGTTCTAGGCAAGGGGACAGGACAGGGAAAGGGACAGAGAGGTCCCTACATACAGAGCCTTGCCGTTCAGTGGAGGAGACACAGCTGAGAAGGGACAGATACAGAAGGAAACAAGGCCTGCGCAGAAGAACCCAGGAAAGGAGGCGATACTGCCTGCAGAACCATCCACCTCAGGGTGTGCGATTCCCCTTGGCACAGCCACACACCACCCACCTGCTCCTGAGCTGAGAGCACCACGCTGCTCTCGGGCCCATCTGAGGGCACCTGGTTCTACCCTGCCCCACCCTGGCCAGCATCTCCACTCTGGCCAGGAACTGCTCACCTCGGAAACCAAGATACACCAGACAAGATTTAAAACAAGGTAAGCCCATCGACATCCAAAAATGTGAACAGAAAATAATGGGGTCAAGCAGTGTTATGTTTATGTACCGAAGAAAACAGAGACTGGGCGGTGGAGGTGTTCCCAGTCTACAGAACACTCCTGTCTGCACCAACTGGAAACAGCCCAGGCTCAGGCGGCACTATGGAGATGACAGAGGAAGGATGTGCAGCCTTTCAGTCCCACAGGCAAAATCATCCGTGGCAAAAGTTTTATATTTAATTTGAACTTTAAAAGTTTTTAAAGTCTAGGTCTTCAAATCTTAGGGCATCTTTCTTCATATCAGTTTTTTGATTTTTGACCAAAATGATTATTAAACTACTTTCTCAAACAATATACAAAGGCCTTTCCCAGGAGGCTGTTCCTGCCCATGCAAACAGCCCCTACGTGAGCTGGGTGAGGGGCAGCCCAGGGTGGCCAGGTCCACAGCTGCAGTGCCGAGGGAGCAACTCACCATGCGCAACCCCAACCACACCAGCCTCCAGTCTTCACTCAGTCCTCAAGTGCTCACCCTGAAACTTTCTTGTGAATTTGGTCACATTAACAACCTTTTGATTTCTTATGAGGCAAAATTGGGTAATACACTTAACCTCCGCCCCTACACTTTATCCTTTTAATCTCACTTTTCTTATAAATGAAGCAACCACCCCTCCTAACTGTGGGCAGGACAACTTAATGCCGGTCTTCCCCATGTGATGGCAATCTCCAGCCTCATGGTCACCACCTTCTCTCAGGGGCAATCTGCCACCTGGCTCCTTTCCTGTGTCTGTACACAACTGCTCTTGATTTCAGAACTGCTTGCAGACCTTGCAGACCGCTTCCCAAACGTGCAGGCTTGTGCTTGCGATGCCACCCCACTCCAGGAACTTGCTTCTTTAGTCCTCGGCCACAAGTTTAAAACCATGGCTCTGCTCAACAGCCTTGTGTTCAGTCAGCTGAGCTGGTAAAAACAAGTGTTCTGTTTTTCCTGGGCCATTAACAGGATGATTTAGAAGCTGACGGTCCCTGTGGTCAGCTTTCTAGCTCTATTCTTCCCTACCCACTCTTCCTCAACCCCTCAGTGCCTGCCTGCTTCTAAGCCAACCTCACTGAGGGGAGATTCACATACGTGTTGACACTCCACTTAAACTGCACCGCTGGGTTGGCAGCAATGACAAGGTACACCCTCGGATGACCAAACTCCACTCCAGACACGGAGCACTGCCACAGCCCTCTAAAGTCCCCGGGTCTGTCTCAGCCATCTCTATTTCTAGGGCTCCTCCAGGCAGACACCAACCTGCTGTCACGACAGGGGCCTTTACTCGGTCTAGAGCTTCATATAAACAGAAGGCTGCAGTGTGGCCTCAGTCTGGCTGCTGGTGCTCAGCCAGCTGAGATCGATCCCTGTGCTCTATCTAGTCATCGGTTCCTCTGCACTGCTGGGCAGTGTTCTCATGTATGAACACACCATGTTAGCCTACTCTGCTGCTGCCAAAGACACCCGTGCTGCTTCCAGTCTCGGCCTCTGAGAAAGGGGTGTCAATGTTCACACCCAAGTCTGTGGACAAAGTGGAATTACTGTTTTTGTTTGTGTTTGTTTTTTGGTACCAGGGATTGAACTCAGGGGCACTCAACCACTGAGCCACCTCCCCAGCCCTATTTTGTGTTTTATGTAGAGACAGGGTCTCACTGAGTCGCTTAGTGCCTCGCCTTTGCTGAGGCTGGCTTTGAACTCACAATCCTCCTGCCTCAGCCTCCTGAGCCACTGGGATTACAGGTGTGTGTGACCGTGCTCAATGGATTATTGGGTTTTCACTATGAAGAACATACCAAACTGGTTTCTAAAATGATGGCAGTCTTTTGCATTCTTGCTGGCTGTTAGCAGGGTTCCGGCTGCTCAACACCCTCACGAGCGTGTGGACAGCCAGCTCTGATCTCTCCAGCACTGTGTGGGCAGGGGCTGTGCCCACTGTGGTGTCCACGTGCACAGCTGCACGTGGGTTTCCCGGCCGTGGTGCCCTCAGTGAGCTGTGTGTGCACATCTTCTGCCTTCGTCTCCATCTGTCGTGCGACGGTAAGACCTCCACGTCCTCCACACGCGTCCTCTCACAGGTGCTACTCTGGACACTCTCTCAGTGTCCTCCACATGTGTCCTCTCACAGGTGCTACTATGGACACTCTCTCAGTGTATGGCCTGTTTTCTTATCAGTGTTGTGAGTGAATTTTAAACAAAAGCACAACTGATTTGTTTTTCTTTCATGATGGCTGTTGTTCATATCCTAAGAAATCTGCTTACCCAAAGTCATGAAATTATGTCTGGCCACTTTCTTCTAGAAGTGTTAGTTTTACACTCTGGCCTGTGACCCCTTCAAGTCAACTTTCTGTCTGCTCACCTGGCTGTCATCTGTCTGTCTGGTCACCCTGGCACCTTTGATCTTTCACGTGTCTACTGCTGGGCTGCTGTTCTGCTTGGCCATCTCATGTCCACCTGTCCATGCTGTCTTGACCACTGCTGCTAAGTCTGGAAGTCCACAGTGTATGTCCAGCTCTGTCTTTCTCTAAACTGGTTTGTTTACTCCAGGTCCCTTGCATTTGCATTTCGACTTTAGAATCAGCTTGTTCATTTCTATTATTAAAAAGTTTATTGGGCCTTTCACTGGGTTCAAATTGTCTCCATGCATCAATTTAGAAAGAAAAGGACATCTTAATAGTGTCAACCCAAAAGAGGAGCAGATCTCATGTGTTCAGGCTATCTTTAGAATCTCTCAGCTGTATTCCCAGTACACACATCCTGCATGCACTTTGTTAAATCTACCACTGAACAACATATAATTTTTATATTATTGTAAATGGTACTGTCTTTAAAAAGTTGACCAGTATTATTATGGTACTGACTTTTCAAGTTCATTTTTAAATTGTCTGTTGGTAATACACAGAAATAAAGTCTATTTTTCTATGCCAAACTAGTACGTAAAACCTTTACAGCATTACTACAATCGTGTAACCAAGCTCCTGAAACATGTTGAGACACTCACTTTTCTTCACCAAGGATTCCACAATTTCTTTACTTCAGATGTGTGGACTAATAACTCTAAGGAATACTCATTTGTCTGCATGCATGAACAAAGCTTTTTCCAATGCCTACCTCATTACTTTTGATAATTTTGCAGTTACCAAGAATGAAATAAAATATGATATGGCTAACAGAACACATTAAGCTTCTTATGGATATACTGAAATACAACATGTGCCACAGTCCATACCATATAATACATAAATACACATAATATCTAATGTAACAGAAAAGAAAGTCAAGTAGCTACTAATTTCAATGGAATTCAAGAAATAAGGTTTTTAATTGTGCAGTAGAACTGTTACTTGCTTAAAATATACCCACTACTATAATTTTCGGAGTTAGTGCTTCTTCAGTAAGAACTACACACAGTTCTACCTGATGAGTACAGCGGCTCTGTTAACACATGATGATCACGCACGACCTGGAGCCTTCCAAGACCCTCAAACACCTCAGATTTTTCTGGATGAAACTTTCAGAGTGGCATGGGGTCTCTCGTGGCTCTTCCTTGAGGTAATGGTCAATGTCAGCAAGATGCAGTCCTGCATCACAAGTCTACCCGGGGCTGGAGTGTGTTTCTCAGGGGGTCACCCACACAGCTACCTAGAGGCCTCACTTCTCCACCCTGTAGACTTCTACGCAAGCTGTGTGAGTGTCCTCAAACCACACAGGTGGCTTCCCCAGAGCAAGTGAATCCAAAGGCTACAAGCTGGGAGCCTAGAGGGCTTCTTTTATGACCCAGTCTTAGAAGTCACATGCCTTCATTTCTGTAGTGACCTCTGGCTATACAGGTAGATCCTGGGTGGGGAGCAGATGGATCATGAAGACAAGGAGGTAAAGGTCACTGGAAGCCATTTTGGAAGTCAGCTGCCACAATGAGCAAGACCTCTCATTACAAAATAGTACTAAACTGAGCATATGCCCATAATCCATAATCTAGCTACTGGGGAGGCTGAAGCAGGAGGATGGCAAGTTTGAGGCCAACCACAAGTTAGGGAGATTCTGTCTCAAAATCATAAAAAATCTAAAAAGGGCCAGGGATGCAGCTCAGAGGTAGAACACCCCTCGGTTCAATCCCTAGTACTGCAATACTCCTTGCCCAACCCCCCCAAACAGTCGTTATATATAAAGAAATTAGAGAAAAATTATAATTTTACTCAAGCCAAATTTTTTAAAGAAAAAAAAAGTTTTTTCCCCCAAATTTTCAAATGATTTGAGTCTGCCAACAAAGGAATCCTCCTTCTATTGTGGGCTATGCTGCTGCTATCCCCATGGTTGGGAAGAGGAGACAGCTAATTAATAAAGTTGAGGCTATAAAATCAGTTTCTTACCAACCACCATCAATGTGAACTCAAAACCTTTTTTCACTGATTTCCGGTGAACTTGATTGGGAAGATTTGCAAATCCAACATAGCCAGGAGTTTCTGGATTTATAAACTGAGTTGGTTGTTGCTAAAATAAGATTTAAATAAAAAAAGAAGAAGAGCTAATAAATAACTTGATTGTTTTTCCGATATAATCTCTTAGACCTGTGAGAAACACAGGTAACAGCTCTAAAAAGCCATATTTCAAGGGGCTGGGACTGTAGCTCAGTGGTAGAGCGCTTGCCTCGCATGCGTGAGGCACTGGGTTCAATCCTCAGCACCACATATAAATAATAAATGAATAAAATAAAGATCCATCAACAACTAAAAAAAATATTTTAAAAAAAGCCATATTTCGATCAGAAGATGGTATTATTCACTTTTTAAAAAAATTATTTTAGTTGTAAATGGACACAATAACTTTATTTATTTATTCTAATGTGGTGCTGAGGCTCGAACCCAGTGCCTCACATGTGCTAGGCAAGCGCTCTACCACTGAGCTACAACCCCAGCCCTATTATTCATTTCTGATCACTAAAAGAAAAGCCAACAATCCTTTAGCTATATGCTAACCTAAAATGAACACTTTGTTAATCAATATTCTGCTTATGAATTCAGCAATACATAATAGGTACAAGTTTATTAATTCTTCTTAGTTGCAATTTTGTATTATGACTTGAGATAAATAGAGTTATAATAGGGCTGGGGCATAGCTCAGTGGTAGAGCGCTTGCCTCACATGTGTGAGTCACCGTGTTCGATCCTCAGCACCACATAAAAATAAATAAATAAAATAAAGATATTGCATCCATCTACAACTAAAAAAATATTTAAAAAAAAATAGAGTTACAAGAAAAAAACAACCGAAACTAAACTGAGTGGTTTCATTCAACAGATGTGGCTACAGAACAATCTCTAACTAGACCCATACTTAGGAAGGGGAGACAGTTCTCCTGCCATCTTCCCAGCTCTGGGACAAGGCGTCAACACAGGCCAGGCAGGTGACCTGTAGTCACCACCTGTAGTAGTGGGTTGCCAAGTGCACAGCTTCAAAGACCAAGAGAGAGGACTGAGGTTGTGGCTCAGTAGTGGAGCACTTGCCTAGCATGTGTGAGGCACTGGGTTAATTTCTCAGCACAACATATAAGTAAATAAAGTCCATTGACAATTAAGAAAATATATATTAAAAAAAAAAAGACCAAGAAAGAAATGAGCAAGAGCACCAGTGCTCCTGAGTGACAGGGTGCCTGACACAGAGGTAGACAGGGAGGTGACCGCAAAGCTAGGGCCGGCAGTGGCATACTGAGAATGAGAAGAAATTTCTAAAAAAACACAATTGATTTATTAATTGAAAAGATATAAAGCAGTATTTTAGTATTACATTTTGTTCATTTTTTTTGGCACCGGGGATTGAACTCAGGGCACTCAACCACTGAGCCACATCCCCAGCCCTATTTTGTGTTTTATGTAGAGACAGGGTCTCACTGAGTTGCTTAGTACCTTGCCATTGCTGAGGCTGGCTTTGAACTCGCGATCCTCCTGTCTCAGCCTCCCAGAGTGCTGGGATTACAGGCATGAACCACCGCGCCCAGCTTAGGATTACATTTTGTAAACTGCATTCCCACGTATATACAAGTGGAAGTGAGTATACAGAGATTTTAGTAGTGCTTTTTCTGCTGGGTGGAAAAATGGATGATTCTCATTTTCTTTTTTGCTCATCTGTGCCCCACACTAATACTTGTATAAAAAGCAAAAACATCTGGTTCTTTAAAAATATTTTTTTTAGTAGTCAATGGATCTTTATTTTATTCATTTATTATTTATACGTGGTGCCAAGGATCGAACCCAGTGCCTCATACACGCTAGGCAAGTGCTCCACCACTGAGCTACAGCCCCAGCCCCAAAACATATGATTTTTAAAAATCAGCAATGGACATCAACAGGCTCGTAACCAGAGGCAAACAGAAATGACCTTAGGATTTCAACACAAGTCCCACGTTTCTCAGCAGGTATCCTCTAGGATCAACTGACCTGAGGCTTGGGGTCGGCTCAACAGGGCTGATCTAGGCCAGATGACCAAGTCTAAGAGCCCCATCAATCTCAGCATAATAAACTATCACTGTTTGATTAGTCTGCTGGGAATGCTCTAAGGAGGCTACATGGATTGTTACTGCTGTGTTCAGAAAAAGGAAACCTGAGAAAAGAGACAGCTCAAAACTTTTAGAATGACAAATTAGACTTTATCTCAATGACTCAAATACCTAAGTCCTGACTGTAAACAGTCTGAAAAAACATATTGGTTTCTCCTCACACTGTAGACATACACGAGGAAGCGTGATCTTACCTTAGACATCTTGCCTGGTGTCTCCTCTACCTGTTAAAACAAAACAAAACACCACCTCAGTGTCTGCATACATACACACCAGTACCACCTCGCTCCTCAAGGGTGTTAGGTTGGTTCAGGGTCCAGGGTATCCACTTAGGGGCAGCCAGCCAGACGCTGACATCAGCAGTAGAGGTGCCTCCTGTCAATCAACGGGTTTTTCCTGACTTATCCAGGAAGGACTCTGACCTTCTCTTCCTGCCTTAAGCCCTCCCCTTCCGGACCAGGCCTTTTAAAATTTTCTGTACCCGGGAACACGTGCGCCATTCTCCCGTACACATACTGATGGAGAGTTCAGCCCGAGAGCGTGTATTTCCAATAAAGCCTTGCCCAGCGGTTTTAATTCGCCTGCTTTTGGTCATCTGGCTTTACAAAGGGCCTCACATACTTCCCCAGAAATCATGAAAGTCATCTTTGGTCACAGAGGTAAACGGTTAAATGTCAGGCACTGATGATGGCAACCACATACATTACACACACGTGATACATTCCATATTTTCAACTTTGAACTTTCTTCCCGGCACTGGAACCCTGAACTTGTCACCATCCGTGGTGCAGGGACACAGTGGCACAGGGAGCAGGAGGACTGAGGGCACAGGAGTGATGGAGAGTCCAGGTACTTTTAAAGAAGTCTGGAATTCATATTCAAATTCTAGAAACCTTGAAGCTTTGGGAAACATGCAGTGTTGTCGGATGACCTTCAGAAACAAGGTCAGAAGACATGCCTACATTCCAGTGCGTGTACCCCCCCCCCACCATGCGGCCTAGAAACAGCAGAGTGCTTTCACTGTGCTGCCTCCCCTTTCCCCAAGTCTTAACGTTCCTGGATACTGCGAACTCCAAGTTTCTCCTCTAAATGGGACTATTCCAAAGCATCTTGGAAGAAAAAGGGTCCCCACACCATAGTGTATTTGGTCTGGTTATTCAAGGTAATAGAGCAGTAAGATCATGAGCCTTTCACTTCACAGTATCATATCTCCTAGAACATCTAGGTTACAGTCTTTTTTTTTTGGTACTGGGGATTGAACTCAGGGGTATTTGACCACTGTGCCACATCCCCAGCCCTATTTTGTGTTTTATGTAGAGACAGGGTCTCACTGAGTTGCTTAGTGCCTCACCATTGCTGAGGCTGGCTTTGCACTGGCGATCCTCCTGTCTCAGCCTCCCAAAGTGCAGGGATTACAGGCGTGCGCCACTGCCCTCAGCTTAGGTTACAGTCTTGATTCTTCTTTTTTTTTTAAATTTTTTTTTAGTTGTTGATGGACTTTTACTTTTATTTATTTTTATGTGGTGCTGAGGATTGAACCCAGTGTTGCACACATGCTAGGCAAGTGCTCTACCACTGTGCTACAACCCCAGCCCTTGATTCTTCTTTTTAGAGGCCCACTATATGCCTCAGACTTAAGAAAATCTAGGATCTCTTAACAGTAAGAGTTCCCACAGGAAAAAAGGGTACAGATGGAAGAAAAGAAAAAATAAATTTTCCTGCAGTGGCGCACGCCTGTCATCACAGCACTCTGGGAGGCTGAGACAGGAGAATCGCGAGTTCAAAGCCAGCCTTGGCAAAAAGCGAGGCGCTAAGCAACTCAGTGAGATCCTGTCTCTACATAAAACACAAAATAGGGCTGGGGATGTGACTCAGTGGTCGAGTGCCCATGAGTTCAATCCCTGGTACCAAAAAATAAAATAAAATAAAAATAAATTTTCCTCAGAACAAACACTAGACTCTATACATTAACCAACTATGTGGAACCATGTGAGACAAGTAAATTAAGGTCTCTTGAATGGAAAGGATATTCTAGAAAAATTCTTATAGACTGGAACTGAAAATAATAAACTACCTCAGCAAAACCTAAGAAATGGAGAAGGGACAGAGGGAGAGGCGAGAGTCAGATGGAAGCGCACAGTTCTGGCAGAGATGACCATCTTGACTTCAAACAACAAAAACCAGGGGATTAGGAAAGGAAAAGAAAACCATTGAAGAGAAATTAGAGGAGACCCTCCAAATTAAGAGAAAATAGGTAACAAACAACTTGATCACCCAGCAAAGATAAGGAACAAGAGGAAACAAAACCAACAACAGCCTTAAATTAAGACAAAAGAGATGAAATTCAAGAATATCAACCAACAGCACAAATGTGAAAGAACCACATTTCTCCTTAAAAAAAAAAAAAGGAAACAGGACTCGGGATGTAGCTCAGTTGTAGAATGCTTGCCTAGCACATGTGAGGTCCTGGGTTCCATCCCAGCACTAAAAACTTTAAGATTTTTAAAAATCAGGAGGGCTGGAGATATGGCTCAGGGGTGAAGCATCTGGCCAGCATGCAGGGGTGGAGGGGTAGACTGGGTTAGAACAAACAGACCAGCCCTGCTGGTTATAAGCTATGTGAAAGAAATGTGCTTAAAATTAAGGACCAAAGAAAGGCTGAAGACAGGGACAGGCCGATACCAAGCCAGTGCGCGCACACAGCGGCAGCAGGACTGGTATCAGTCAGGCAGGATTCAAGGTAAAAGAACTAAACAGCAAAGACAGAACACAATGTTAACTTAATAAAAATACAGCTGAGTGGGGAAACATCCATGGGCCTTTCTCAGAACTGGACAGACATAGGGAACCCAAGATCAGCAAGGCAGAGCTGACTGAGTAATCCTGCAGACACACCTGACTTAGCAGAGGACCCTGGACTCAATCAAGAAAGTATCTGAAAGAATAAAGTAAAACTTAAAAATTTGGGTTTTACATGTATTAATAAATATTGAATTTAAGATATTTGGTACTCAAATTTCCAGAAACAAAGAGAATAAGTCGAAAGGAAACAGGAAAAAGAAATTAATAAGGAGGAAAAATAAAACTAAACGAAAAAAACAGAAGGAAAAAAATTCAAAAGTTGATTGTCTGAAAGCCAGCCTCAGCAACGGCGAGGCGCTAAGCAACTCAGTGAGACCCTGTCTCTACATAAAACACAAAATAGGGCTGGGGATGTGGCTCAGTGGTCGAGGGCCCGAGTTCAATCTCCAGTACCAAAAAAAAGAAAGTTGATAGTCTGAAACAAATCCCTCCAAGTTAACAGAGGTCCCTTCACCTTCTGAAAAGAGTCCTCCTTGCTCTAAGGCTTGTATTTTTTTTTTTAAATGCCTTTTCTCTTCTCCCCTCTCCCCCTCCCCAACAAGATCAGGGGGCAGTGTTCTCTTTTCCCCCCCAGTTAACTGCCCTTGAACACACCACTACTGCAAGGAGATGCCCCCAGGATCTGGGAAGTGACTAGCTCCCAAATCAACAAGTGAATCCTAACACACCAACAGGGTGCCCTGGGACCCCTACAGGAATGCAGCCCTGATGATTTCCCGTAAAACCTCCCTGTTCCTCCTGATGAGGAAAGTCAAAGACTTGGGACAGGAGTCCCCTGTGTTTCTCCTTTGCTAGCAAAGCAATAAACCTGCTTTTTCCTTTTTCTCAAAATCACATCCTCAATATTAAATTGGCATTGGGGACAGGGACCGAGCTGTCGGTTACAAGAGGTCCAATAAGGAAGAGAGAGCAAGAGTAGGCATGGTAGGACAAAAGGTGGCAGGCAGGGAGGGGAAAGTGGAAGAAAGATGTGCTCCTGGGCACTGGAGCTAACTGGAGAACTCCCAGAACCAGTGTCACCCAAAGGGACGAGCCCAGGTGGAACCAGAGCTAATTCTACAGCTCTGAACAGAGAACAAGTGCCAGATTCCAAGCCACTGCACAGAAAGGGAAACACTCCAATTGACTTTAGGAAGGCCGCATGGTTTTAATAACAAATCCAGAGGGGAAAGGAAGGAGGAGAGAAGGAGAGAGGGAACAAAAGAACCACCTTCAAGAAGGAAGGAGGGGCTGACAAACAGCCTAAGTCAATCTCACTCATGAACATCAATACAAAAATTCTAAAGAAAATATTTGTTAGCAACTGGATTCCAGAAATGTATCAAAAGGCTCTCTCATTATAAGCCATTGCAACAACAAATTAAAGAAAAACTCATGGATATATGTTGATGAGGTATACAACAAAATTTAGCAACCAATTCTAATATAAACACTAAGTGAGGAAACTACTTAAATATAATTCAGAATTATTTCCTAAAACCAATGTCAAATGCTATTCCCTAAACAATGGCATGCTAAACCTATTTAAATTACAATCAGTAATTAACCATGAATGTCCATTACTGTTATAAAGCTGGGGTCTTCCAGAACGAAGGCCCCTCTTCAATCCCTGATTTTTGTGATCAAGTCAGAGTTCAGACATGGCTCAGAGTAACTGGAATGAGTTTATTGAAGGGATAGGAAAAAGTAAAAGGGACACTCTCAAGGGAGAGAGACGGTCCTCTCAGAGAAGAGGGACAATGTGCCTCTCTTACACTCCAGTTTTACTGGGGTGCCAGAGAAGTTCCCAGAGAATCCTGCCCAGGTCCACCTCTTGACTTCTGACTGACAGCAAGATGACATCAGACTTTCAAGTTCTCACTGCCATGGCAACTCTAAGTCAACTTGGCCCATGGTGACTGGTTCTCATTGGATTCTTCATACATTCTTACAGATTTTATGGTTAGGAGGAACTAATCCTTATCTCTAGAGTTCCAGGATCTTGTCACAAAAGTCTCCCCTTCAGGGTAACTCCCGCTCCTCTTATCTACATTATTTTTGGGCCTGCATTTCTCCTGCAGATAACAGGTAGTTTGTGCAGGACTGTGACGTGTCCTGTCCACTTAGGCTGGGCAGGGATGCAGGTGAATTGCTTCTTGGAAAAGAAAGCATGTGGGGGCCACACAGTAGGCCCATTTTGGAATTATTCTTTTAACCTTGTGTTCCCACCATCCTCATCTGTCTGTTGCCTAACATATCAACAATCATTTTAAAATACTCATGAAACACTTCAAAACCCACTATGTGCCACCCATTATCCAGATGCAGAAACCACCAATTCGAGACCAGTACCAGCTCACCCAGCCTCACACTCGCTCTTCCTGTCCTGTCCTGAAGTGGAGCCAGACCCAGGATCTCACTTATAATTTGGTATGCATATCTAATAACAAGAGCTCCTGAAAATGACAGCATCCGAGGAAATAACAGCTTTTTAATGTAACAAAAAACCAGTGTTCATACTTCTCAATTGTCTGGATTTTTTTTTCCATTTTGACCAGAATCTAAATAAGATCTAAATATTGCAACTTCACCATGATTATTTAATAATACTTTAGTAAGTTCTGTGAATGCAGTGAAACAAGAAAATGAAGACACAAAACAAAAACTGCTGCTGATAGGATTGAATACACAGAAAATACAAATACTTTAGTTAAAAAGAAAAAAAATTCCAAGCCAGGCATGGTGACACATGCCTATAGTCCCAGCTGCTTGGGAGACTGAGTCAAGAGGATCATTTGATCCTGGAGTTGGAGGCCGGCTTGGGCAACATAGCAAGATTATGTCTCTACTCTCTTCCAAAAGGAATTTTAGAATAAGATAATAGGGTGCCTAAACACAAACCAGATATTAACCAAGTCAAGTTTCTTTCAATACCAGCAATAAATAAGAAATGTACATAGGAAAAAACGTCATTGACAACAGAGTAAAAAAGAAAAGTCAAATCCACAGACGTAGGAAGGAACAAGTTTAGAAACAGGAGAAAATAGGTTCTATGTGAACCAAATTATTTTTATTTTCCCCAAATTAGTATAATTAGGTCCGATTCTAATAGGAATCTCTAATGCTGGGCTTTGTTCTTAAGGGAGTGTGTAAATGACCTTCCCTTTCATGAGGAAGTACAGATCTCTGCAGAAAGAAGAGTGCCACTTGCTTTACCAGCTATTATAGCTATCCAACCTTAAACCAACACCTGCAACAGGGAGGTCAGAGGCCTCTCCTGGACCCTGAGGCCCTCAGCCTGCTGCACCCTAGTCTTGGCAGCTGACCTCCTCCTCCGCGGTGCACAGTCCGGAGACACTGGCCTCATGCTGCCCTTGACCTCTGCTGCTGTGCTCCTCCAGGGAAAATGGTGACTTCCACTTCTATCTGGTTCCTTCTACCAAGACTTTATCCTGAGGCTGAAGTAAGGGAAAGTGAAGAACACACTACTTTCCATCAATAACGAACTCCAGGCCACAAATATCTCCTGTTTGTTTTTCATTAATTTTTTCTGAAACATAGTTTGGACCCACAATGGTTTTCTAACAATTTTAGTTATTAGCTAAGTAAAACAAAAGCTGAAAGGGAACTGCTTTGGAACACCTGGTTTTCAGTGAGAAGGCTTTGATCTAGGAACAGACTGCTGAGCACTGCAATTGATTAAAACCTCAGCGGCAGACAAACTGGATTCCCCAAATCTCAAAAATGTGGCCAAGTGGAAAAATTCTGTTCGTTCACACTATGTTCATTCCAGATGCTGGAAGCTGTTTACAAGTACAGCTTTTTTCTTCTACAGAGCAATACCCTCATCCAAATTTGCATATAAGAAACCAACTTTCCCAAATAAGGGGTCAAGAACAAAGAAAACTATCCAGGCATTATAATTTTTTATTTTCCAAGTGGCATTTGTATTAATGAAATACTCACAAATGAAAATTAACCATTCATTTACATATGTTATTCCTACATTGCATACATGACCCTAAATCCATAAAGTGATCCCTCCCTTCAACACAGGACTCCCAGGTTCATCATTCCCCATCTGAAGGGCTTGAAGTGTTTCCACATTTGGATTCTTTCCATCTGAGGAAGGCATATGTATCCTGGCACCCTACAATCAGCGAACTTTCTGTAGCAACCAGTCCAACCATAAGCACAAAGTGGAACAAGTACAGGCAATATCAACAGCCTCACCTCAACTCTTCAGCTACGCGAGTTTTGATGCACCCTTTTCTCCAGGAAAGACAAAAACACACCTTTTTCTATTTACAGCAGACTCTATATTTTGAAATTCACAAAAACCTGAACCATATTCATTTAGGTCCTAACCTCCTTTCCTAGGGTCACCCTGCCAAGTCAGAATGAAAAGCTGATCTCATATAAAAAAGCCTGCTCTTTACTCTGACCTGTGGCGTTACGAGAGAGATCAGGGTGTAAAATGGAAAAGAAGTATCAGCTAAGGAGATCATCGTCAAAGTTAGACGTCCCAGTACACACTGTCAGTGCTAAGTGCTGCAAAGTGCGCCTGGATGAGAGCTACCAAAAATAATCACTAAAAATAACGAACCTCAAATCAAATCTCAGTCCCGACGTCATCATAGTTTTCCTTATAATGACAAGACTACTTTGTATCTTACGAATACTTGGTAACCTATTACGTTCTGGTCACCGTGCTAGGCAACGTGCGAGGGTGACCGCTACCTCACATCAGATGAACACCTAAGCAGCCTGGAAATCCTGCACAAACAGCGGGCAGGGACAGGCACAGAAGGTGGCATGGGTGGGGCACGACGGCCGTGGGGGGCGGGCGTACCGACGCGAGCCGGGAAGGCGAGGAAAGCAGGCGCGGCCCGGGCTTCAGTGCCCCTCGCCCTCCCCAGTGTTCCCCCATCCCCGCTGTCTCCTCTGGTGCAAGCGGCCCTTGGTCCAGCGTCGCCAGTGCCCGCGGAGAGCCACCGCGGGCAGGCCCTGCTGCCCCGCTGCCCACTTATCGGCCGCGTCCAGCAGACCGGCGCAGACGGGCTGCGACCCCGCGCTGCGCGAAGGCCGCGGGTGGCTGGCACGTCCTCCACATCTCCAGTTGGAAATGGCACCGTTAGAGGGGCAGGACGGCCACAGACCCGAGCGCCGGCGGCCGCGGCCCCGCGGCGGCCCTCCCCACGCCCGGCGCGGCCCCGCCCGAGGCCCGGCGTCGCAGGCTCGCCGCCCCTGCCGGGAGGACCCGCCCGCCGCGCCCCTCCCCCCGCCCCGGCCCCGCGGCGGCCCCGCGCCCGAGCGGGGCGCCCCGCACCCTCGGAGGGTCGGCCCGCGGCTCCAGGCCCGCGGCGGCGGGACCATCGGACGCACTCACCCTCCGCTCCGCCAACCCGCAGAAGAGGCGCAGAACGAACCCGCGGACCGGACCCGCCCCGCCACGCCCGTGCGCAGCGGATTGCGTCATCGCGCCGCCCCGCCCTTGCCAACACCTTCCTGGCCCGAGCCACCGGGCCTTCCTCCCCTCCCCCGCGAAGCCCCAGTGCGCAGACGCACACGCGTCCGCGGCGTCCGCCTCTGCGCAGGCGCCTCGCCCCTCCCACGGCGGTTGGCCATATAGAGGCTGGGGGCGGGGGGAGGTCAAGCGTAGCCTCTTCTCCTTTACCAAGATGGCGGCTTGCCCCTGTTTCGCCACAGTTCCTACCTTATGAGCTTGGTTTCCTCACGCTAATAAGAGTGGTACAGGTAATGAGAATCTTCGCCTTACGGGCAACTGGACTAGGGGAAAGGGCGTTTCTCTAGAAGGAGCCAGGCGGCCGCTGAGGGTGAGGGCGGCCGGGAACGGGCTGGTGCCGGCGTAAGTGCGGAGGGCTGACGGGGAGGGGGCCTTCGCCTCTGTCCGCCCCTCCAGGAAGATGGCGGCAGCACCGAGCTGGCAGCGCCGAGCGGGGCTGGGCCGGGGCTGGGGAGCCGCCGGCGGGCTGCTCTAGCCGCGGCCGCGGCCGTCTCGATGGCACGTCGCCGCGCCGGATTGGCTGCGCGTGGGTCATGTGGGGCGCGGCCCCGCGCACACCATCGAGTCGCGCCGGTCCCCGGGGACGTGGCCTTCCTGCGCCTGCCGGGGCCCGCGCCCCGCGGGGAGGGCGGAGCCGGCGCGGCCCTCGCTTCTCCTAGTCTGAGGCGCTAGGTGAGACCTGCGGCGTGCCCAGCGCGCTGGCTCGCGGCGACTGGCCCAGAGTCTGGCGGGGATGTCCTTTCCTCGGTCCCGTGTGGCCCATGGCCCAGGCAGCCACCTGTCTCCCGCCTCGGCCTGGCGCCAAGGCCGCTCTGCAGGAAGCATCCCTGCGCGCCCCCGACCACGAGGAAACCCTTCTTGCGTCCCTACAGGGTGACAGGCACGGCGTTGGGACTCGGAGCTGTTCTGACACATGGCCTGTTGCGAGGGTACTTTTGTGCGTAGCCCCCTTGGAAGGGAGCCAGGTGCTTAGGGTTAGCCGCCGTGTGACCTCTCCCGTCCGACTTAGAAGACGAGAGTCAGATTTGACATGGTGTTTGCATACCAAGTAAACCAAAAGAGAAACTGACGCGTTTTGCTTATTAAACAGTGCACACGAGCAAATGAAACGTCTGGAGTAATCTCTAGAGGCCGTAATCCTGCAGGATGACTCGTCCTTCAGTTTGGGGGTTTTTTATTTGTAGATCTGCAGTTTCCGTCGCTTTCTTAGCAGGCAGCTTTCTTAAAACCCCTTTAAGATAAAGTCATAAGATTGCTGAGCTGTTGGTAGCTTAATGTTCATTATGGAAGCAAACCTGAAATACCGAAACATCGGATGAAACCTAGCGCCTTGGTTTATGTTTTAATTATTTCCAACACTCAGAGTACCCCCAGGCTGAACTCATTAAGTGTATGGTGAACTCATTCTACTCATTAAGTAGAATGCTCGGAAGCAGTGTTTTGAAGTAGCTCAGAAAGTGTTTGGTGAAGAATAGCTGCCATTCCCAGGGGCTTTCCTATGGTCCCAGCTATTCTGGTGGCTGAGGCTGGGGGATCATCAAGTTCAAGGCCAGCCTGGGTAATTTAGCCAAACCTTGTCTCAAAAATAAATAAGTAAAATAAAGCCACCATCTTGTGAATTCCCATTTCTCTGGATCTAAAACATCAACACTTAACTTACCATGAGAATTTAGGACTTGGAGAAAATGGAGCCTACTTCCTCAAGTCTCAGTGATTACTTTAGAGGGTCCATTAACTAATTCACAATGATGGTTAAACTTTCCTGAGACTATTAATTCTGCTATGAGCCAAGGCTGTTTAGAGGCTTGTCTCATCTTACCTAGAATCACACTAATGCTGCCTGGGGAGAGTGCCAATGTAAGGTAGCACCCCTAAGAGGATGTCAGCCCATGCCAGGCAGACCCCTGTCACAGCAGTGACTCTATGAGGCAGGCTGACTTCTTAGTGGCCTGATGAGAGAATTTCTTGGGTCATTAAGTACTTTGACTTTGTTGTTTTAGTCTTGTGATTTTCTGGCTTAAGTCTCATGGCCTCACTTCTTCAGCACTTTAATTACATGTACTGGAAACTGGTAATGCCAGCCACCGTTGGGAGTTCTAAGGTTGCAAAGGTAAAGAAGATAGAGATTTCTTTTTCCCCCTCAAGCAGCTTGTGGTTTAGTCTAGAAGATTCACTTATAAAAGAAACCATGTAGGGGCTGGGATTGTAGCTCAGCGGTAGAGCGCTTGCCTCGCATGTGTGAGGCCCTGGGTTCGATCCTCGGCACCACATACAAAGCAATGAAATAAAGACATTGTGTCCATCTATAATTAAAAAAATATTTAAAAAAAAAAAAAGAAAACATGTAGCCGGGCACGGTGGCGCAAGCCTGTAATCCCAGCACTTAGCGAGGCTGAGACAGGAGAATCACGAGTTCAAAGCCCTCAGCAATAGCGAGGCACTAAGCAACTCAGTGAGACCCTGTCTCTACATAAAACACAAAATAGGGCTGGGGATGTGGCTCTGGGTCGAGTGCCCCTGCGTTCAATCTCCAGTACCAAAAAAAAGAAAACATGTTACATTGTGATAAGTGCAGTAATGGAAATACATATAAGGTGTGAAGATAGGAAATAGGCAGTGATTACCTGTTGGAAAGTTCATAAAGAATATCCTTGAACTGGAGTTGAAAGGTAATTAAGAATTTTCCCAGGCAGGTAGACTAGGAAAGGGAGATATGACATTGACAGCCTGTGGCACATGTGGCACCAGGTGTGCTGCTCCTGCCCAAGAGGCAGAGGGCTTGGCTGAGTCTGTAGTGCAGGGCTTTAGGCCCCAATCAGCCCCCATCAGAGACACTGACTGGGACAGGATTTCAAATGATCATACTGTGACTACTGGCATGATATATGATGTTTCGCAGGTCAGCTCCTCCATTAGAACCTCCCAATAGAACATTGTTTACCGAAAAGTCTTGGTGGAAACATAGATTTTGGAGTGTACATTTGACATGGCCCCTTCCTTCCCATGAACATGTGGTCATAGGAAAGCTTTTTTCTGTTAAGTGGCAACCAAGCTCTGGAAGAACTAGCACACAGCTGATTTCTCAGTTGCCAAATTATGGTGGCACAAAGTCCAAGATGCATGTTCATATTTTTGACCAAGTAGAAAAATAGCCAGAGAACCCAAACCAATATAATGTGTCAGAGTGCATATTCGCTCAAATTGTCAAAGCACCTCAACATTCAGCATCTGGAAACAATAAAATAATGAAAAGAAATTTTTACATGTATAGATTATAAAAAGTGATTACATGATACTTTGAGTTAAAGCAAGATTTTAATTTTTCTTCCCTCCTAATTTCTAGAATCAGACATTTTACAGGTAGAATTGCTTGTAGGCTGTTTGGCCAGACATGCCTGAGTTCCTCGAATACCATCACAGATGAGCCAGACACTTGTTCTGAAGCATGTCTGGGCACCTGTCATCCGTTAGTCATCCTTGCTGGTGTTTGCTGTGAGGTTGATAACAAGACGTTGATGTGTACTCTCCCTTGCTATGTTTGCTTGACATTCGTATGAATTTTAAAATAAAAATCGGACATCACTTTCCTGTGCTCATATGTGAATACATGACCAACGTAACTCCACATCATGTGCAACCACAAGAATGGTTGTTATACTCCATGTACACATGATATGTCAAAGTACACTCTCCTGTCAAAGGGTCAAATACACAACAGAGGCTGGTAAGTAAAAAGTTTCAGTGTCTTAGGCCTTTGCTTCCAACTCTGAAGAGCAAGTTTGCTGGACTTGCTCGCACCTCCCACCCTGTTTCACAGGAGGGCGTGGATGTGGAGTGCTGGGCTTTCTTTCACCCCTCCCTTCTCTGTGCAGGCAGATTATGGCTCCCCAGAGTGGGTATGTCCTTAATTTGGTGAGTTTAGTGTGTAGTGTGTGTGTTTGCTTGTTTGTTTTGTATGTATGTTTAGTGTTTATAGTGTGAGTACACAGTGCCATTCACAGCTGGGCCAAATGGTGTAATAGGGTTATTTTTACTTTCCTGGGTAACGTTTTGTTTTCCCTGGAGTTATGAATTTTGTTTGGTTTTGTTTGCTGTTTGCTTAGTTTCCTACGTCGCTAAAATTCAACCCCAGGTTTTGCACCAATTTTCTTACATCTCTTTCCAAGAAACTTAGTGCTTTTTGTATGGTGAAAGGCAGTGTTCTGTTCCTTTCATCGTGAATTAGTTCTTCAGTGCCTCTGACCACTGCAGCCTGGACTGTGCTGCACAGCGTAGCACTTCCTCCACGTTGGGACCTGGGTTTGCTGGAGCCCGTGTCCTGCCGTCTTCACTCTCACCTTGCTGGGGCACAGGCTCTGGGAGTTGCTGAGGGCAGCTGCAGGGAGGTGAAGTGCTGAGGTGCTGTGTTCTACTTGTGCTTGCGTGAGAGCTTAACATGGTTTTGTCCTCTGCTCCACAGTTACTGAAGAGTGTCTCAGGCCATCCTGAGTGTGGAGCCTTCATGCATGACCGTTCTGGCAAAGGTCAAAGGCTCGCTGTCTCTGAAATTAAGAATACCCAGAACAAGGTACCTTTGGGGGTCTGTTTCACCCAGTGCCTTGCCGATTCTGGGCCTCTTCATTTGGAAACTTGTGTTTCTCAGTTCTGGGGGCACTTTGACTTCTTCCCATTTGCTTTCTCTCTCTTTCTGAGCCTCTGTCAGATTCCTGATTGGCACTCTTAATTTTTATAGATTTTCTATTCCCAAATTATAAACTGGCAGATTGTAGTTGGTTGTACTCACAGGGCACAAGGTGATGTTCATGAATGCGATCTGGAAGGACACAATCTAGCCCATCAATGTATTCATTGCTCCACACTTCATCTGTTACAGTGAGAGCTTTCTACTCTCCAGTGATTCAGAAATGTAAGATACATTATTATTTACTGTGCTTACCCCCTGCAAACTCTCCCCCACTCCCCCACAGTCTATTGAGGCTGTGTGCCATTGGTTTCCCTTTTTTCTGGAATGTGCTCTCAGATTCATAGTCCCTTTGCTGAGTTCTCATTCTGTTTCTGAGAGCTTTCCCTTGTTCCTTATATCTCTGATTCGTCGCCTGTCATTGTTCCACGAATGTAATGTGTCCTCCTATGTCTCTGTGGATTTTGGGTTTTTCTTCAAGTTTTCCCTGGGGTCACTGTTTGCTTTAGGCTGCTCTGTTTGTTCTTTTCAGGGCTTTTCTGGGTTCTCTGGTCATGTTTTTGTACCTGTTTGCAGGCCATGGCCTCTGAGTGTGTGGTCATGGTTCGTCGCCGAGGCTGTGGTGCTCTCTGCAGAGGCCTCTGCTGGACTGTCTCCTCGTGGCATTCTCCAGCTCATCTGGTCTCCGCAGGCTCCCAGGAAGAATGTCTTGTTGCCCTTGCCTGCTGCTTGTGTTGAGGGCCACATGAGGGAGGGGCCTGGGGTCTGAGCACCAACCAGGGAGGAACTTGCTGCATGATTCCAGAGTGGATCCCGCTCCACTGACTGTTGACCCCAGGTCAAAGATTCTGTCTACCTCTCCAGAGGAAGCAGTGGCAGCCTTTGGCCAGAACAGGAGAAGGCAGCTGCCCAGCCTTGCAGTTTGGTGCGAAGTCTAGAGACTTTCTGCTCTTACGTTCTTGATTCTGTTTGCAGTGTGCATCTTCCTTCCTGGGCTCCGGTTGTGTTGGCCTTCCCCATTGCTGCTGTGGGTTCAGCCCTTTGAGGTCTGTTGCCAGCTCCAGCCTCTGGTCTTTGGGCTCTTATCTCATATTTTTTTTGTCTTTCTGTTTGTGTCTTTAAAAAGAAGATCCTTGAATATCATTTCAGAGGTGCTTGGGTGGAGTGTAGGTGAACTGGGGATCTGACAGCTGCTGCCTCCAGGCCCTGTGGGAGGAGGCGGCTCCTCCAGGAACAGCAGGTGTGCCTGGCTGCGCTTTCATGGAGGTCACATTTTAGTGCAGGGAGAAAGGCAGTCAAGGGGCCTGCAGAGGTGGCCTGGCAGGTGCAGATAAGGAAAGAGGAGGATGGGCTGGGGTTGTGGCGCAGTGGTAGTGTGCTCGCCTAGCACGCGGGAGGCACTGCGTTCCATCCTCAGCACCACATAAAAATAAAATAGAGCTATTGTGTCCACCTACAACTAAAAAATAAATATTAAAAAAAAAAAAAAAGGAAAGAGGAGGAGGAGGGAGAGCAGCAGGAAACTTAGGCTGGGTGCTGGCCACTCAGGAGGCCTACAGTGAGCACACAAGCATGGGTAGCCACATGCCCAGGAGGAACGGGGAGCTCCAGGTGGTAGAAGACTGCAGACCAGAGCCAGGGGGCAGCAGGAGCGCTGCAGATCAAGGACGCGGGCAGACAGATCTCAAGGCCCTTGGTGGACGCCTTTGGAGAATTGGGGCAGGCTGACCCAGCTGACCCTGTTGGTGATGGAGGACCATGAGGGAGGCAGTCTTAGGCCAGGCCTGTTGAAGGTGCTCTCATTTTTCCCTTCAGCCAAAAGACAAAGGTACCATGACCTTCCCTTGCGGGGGAGATCTGAGCCAGACTGCGTCAATAGGTAGCAAAGCATGACTCTTTACATAACCAAAATTGCCATTTTGGAGAATTACTCCCTTGAGACAGGGTGGCTTAATGTTGTGAATGCATTGGCACTTGGGCAGACTTGGGGGTCTCAGCTGGTCAGCCTACTTTGTCTACTGCATGTGTGGCTGAGGAAGTGGCATCCTTTCCTCAGTTAGGTTTCTTGTGGGTCTTGCCTGGCTGACCTCAGCAGTGCTGTTTTGAGCTTACACTTGAGTGTCACTTGCGGGCATCATGGTCTGTTGTTCCCACTGCTGTGCCAGCTAACTGAGTTTTTCTTTGTCTTCAGTGTGTGCTGGAACCCACTGGTGGAAAAGTGGGTCGAGTTGTAAGCAGTTAAGGCTTCACATCAAGAAATGCAGATGGCTGGTGAACTGAACAAGATTTCAGTCTCACCAGTGGTCAGAGAATTGCCCTTACATAGTTCCGCTCACATCAGACTGATGGACAATAGACAAGACCATCTGGCTGTTGTCAAGAGAACAAGGGCAGGGCTCCCCAGATGCTGTGACTGAAGGTGGTGGAGCCCCTTTGCGGGGCAGGTTTACTCTCACAGTATGGGTACGTGTATTGCTGGAAATCATATGTCCAGGAGTTTATCCTATGGGAGTTCAGGCCCAAGTGAACAAGGATTTTCTTCTAGGCTTTTTTTTTTAATGTCATTGAGAATAGGAAGCGAAAACTCAGGTCCCATCAGTAGGGGATTTCTTAAGTTATGCTAACTCCATTCAACATGCAATTTTTATAAGGAAAAATTTTATGCAAAAGTTGTAAAGATGGCCATGACCTATTTTTTAATGGGTGTAGGCGTGGTAGGTGGTGGACAGTGCAAATGAGATCTTGTCTTTATTGAAGCCATGTATTAATATATGCACAGAACATTGGGAAAAGATTAAATTATTATTTTGGAGATATTTCTTAGAGGACAGTCCTGGGAGATTGCTTGCCAGTTACATTGTTTTGTTGAGTTGTATTTTATTGTTTTTATGCTAAAAATCTCATTTCTTGGTAAACATTACCATACCAAGCGCCCTGTGGTATTGATGTATTAATTGAGTCAGTATTAACGTAGCCCTGTCCCATCCAGGTCTCGCTAGGTGCCTGAGGCCTCATGTGGGGCAAGGACAGATAGAGCAGCTAATGCAGAAGCCAAACTTGGAGTCACATGTTCCTGCAGGTCTTTTAGGAGGATAACAGGGTAGCATAGATGGCTGAAAGTAATATTCTGAACACTTGTCCTTTAACTGACTTTTGGGTGAATTATATTGGGCTCCAGAATGTAGATCCTCTTTTTAAAACTCTGGGAAATGCTGGGTATGGAAATGATCCAGTCTGGAGGCTGGTTGGTATCAGCGTGCTGCTCTTAGGCCACCATCTAGTGAATGCCTGCAGTGAATGTCTTTGTGGACTGGCTTTCTCCAGAGGTTTGTCTATGCTGGGGTGAACAAACCGTCGAGGACCTGATAGTCTTGGGCCCATGGCCTTCTGTGACCATGCTAAGTATTCAGGGCCTGCTATCCTCAGCCACCCCTATGGTTGGGAGCTGTGCTGCTTGATGGCATGTGGGGCCATCTTCCACAGCATCTTGAGTGACTCCTCTTCCCACTTGCCTGTTTTCTGTACTGGTCATCTTCATTAGCATAGTTCTTTTGACCTTGGATTAGACTGGGGCCTGCACTGACACCAGGGAACAGCGGTTCTGCACTGTCTGCCAGGTGAGAGAGGACCTGCCATGGTGCTGGAGGAGCCCTGACCCCCCTGCAGGGCATGCTTTTCCTTCACATCTAGCTTGGCTGGCTGGACCAGGTGCAGTTTACATTCCTCTTCTCTGCTGCAGGTACTGTTCTCAGTGCCTCCCAGAAATACACTGGATGTATGGGTGGCTATGTGGGTGTTGGGCCTGCCCAGCACTTGGTCTTGGTGGCTGGGGTTGGTCACTGGGCTGGGAGGGCTGTGTGAGCTCTCTGTGTCATACCTGGGGTCAGACAGATAAGATGTGGTGGCTGAGCTCCCCTGTCTGGCATTCCTGGGGGAGAGAAAATTGTCCTTTGTGGTTTAGTGACAACCGCCTGGCAGGGCAGCCCAGGAGCTCTGCAGGCCTAGAGGGAGTCAGCCAGCCGCAGGTTGCCATGCAGAGGCCTGGGGACGCAGTGCAGAGGGCACTGCTCCTGCAGCAGTGCAAGAACTACTTGAGAAGCAGTCACTAGAAGAGGCTGGTTTTGTCTATCCTTGGTGGTTACCTGCCAAAGTGACTCTGCCCCTCGGGGCTCCCCTTCCACTGGAGTGTGTGGTTTCTGACGCCTTCTCATAGAGAGCAAGACTTGTTGCCTTATCTTTTTTTAAATTTAAAAAAAACCACACATTTTATAAATGCTGTTCACCTGTCACGTGACCTGTTGGGTGGTGATGCCTTGGCTGACGGGGGTGTGTGTGGGCAGAACTCTTGGGTGCACTCTGCTCCTGTGTTCTTGATGCTAGAAGCAGCTCCTCAGGTGGCCATGTATATACGCCACATCCTGGCAGGTGGGGGGGGACCCGGCAGGTGTGGCTGTGTCCCCTGTCTGTTGCTCTTGATTTTACTCTTAAGTGGTAAGCTTTCTAATAATATCAGTACTTAGCTCAGAAATGTTTCAAGTGGAATCATGGGTTATATTTGGTTTGAATTTTAAAAATTAAACAAGATTTTGTTAGATGGTCTTAAAGCATTGACATAAATCAGTGTGTTTGAGAGGCCAATTTGAAGAATACTTTTTTTCTTTTGAAACAAGGTTTCTATTTTAATTTGTTTGCTTGTGCTGGAACTGACTTGCCCGGCCCTAGAGACCAGAGTTCCCTGTTGTGTTGCCTACATGGTGAGCTCAGCAGGGCTATCAGGCTCTGCAGGGCTCCCAGACTACCAAGAGACAGGCGGGACCCAGTCGGGCCTTCCTAATTCACACAGGTGGCAGAGATGGTCATGGTAGTGTCCCTTTAAGATTGGTAAGTGCAGGGAGGAAGAGATGGTGTTACTGGGGAGAGTCAACGATTAGACTGTGGTTGGGTCTCCATGAAAGATGCTTTTACCTTTGAACAATGTGTGCAGGGTGTTCATGGATGCTGATTTACTGCCAGAGATGGCGCAAGCTGGAGAGAGTGTGTGTGTGCAGGACTATGTGAGAAACGCCCCCCCCACTCCTGATTTCTTTGGGTTTCAGCTGTGCTTAGTTTTAGGGCCAGAGCTTTATGCAGGAATGACATGTGAAGGACTGGTGTGCTGGAGGGTCCTTTCTCCTCCATCAAATCTCTTATCAACTCCTACAGTATTTAGATTCTGCTGTCTGCTGGGCTTATGCTCTGCTGAGGGCTGCTATCGCCTGTGCTGAACTTG
Organism: Xerus rutilus; assembly: GCA_028644305.1. Lineage (NCBI taxonomy): Eukaryota > Metazoa > Chordata > Mammalia > Rodentia > Sciuridae > Xerus > Xerus rutilus. Next base: position 160,311,773 of record CM053402.1, on the reverse strand, counting down.
GCATGCATGAGGAACCTCCAGCGTGCACTGGTGCTTGCCTGGTCTCCTGCTGTCCTGAGTTGGCAGGGGTGTGTGCGTGTGCCATGAGTTGCTCAGTCTGCAGGCTCCCTGAAAGTGAGTCTTGCTGTCCTTCAGGACAGCCTTCATGGGTCCACAACACTGGTGTGGCACCCAAGTAGCACATCTTGGACTCAGCATCTCAAGACACCTTGTGGAGCACCACCTCTTCCCTGCTCCTGGGATGGGGTGGAGAGGTCTTCAGGTGGACCCTGACGTTATCTCTGGTGTGCTGTTCTGCATGTGCTCTCTGTGATTTCCTTGGCACATTCTGATGGTTTTAAAAATCTGCTTTCATGAACTCTGGCAAAGTGATTGGGTGACAGACTAGTGTCCTAACGGTGTCTACATGTCACACTACATAAAACATGGGTGGAGTGCAAATTGATCTTAGTACTTGAACTGTGATCGAATTTACAGTCAAAATTTGGGTTTCCACTCTGAACTTGAGTAGCCAGTCTTCTTTGCTACCCCTTCTTATGTTGATGTGCTTAGTTCCATTTTGAGGTGTTAGGTTTTTCTGATGATAAGTAGTGTGTGTCCTCCACTAGTTTTTTGACTATTTGAGCTTACCGAGGTGAGGCAGAGTGGGTGTGTTCTCCCTGCGCAGCACGCACTGGCACAGACATGCTTGCTGCCTGCTGACTCCAGAGAGGCCCCACTCCAGAGGGACCCATGTAGAGTTGCCTGTTACCATTGTCAATGTCCACGTCTCTTTGGTCCCCCACACACTGGAATTGGCCCCGGGCCTTGCCCTCACGCAGGCAGTTATCTGGTAGAGCATCCTTTGGTGAGGTTGGCTGGGTGTGTCCCTTTGACCACATGTAGATTGTGTGTCTATCGAATTCTGGTTCTTCTCTGCAGCCTGTGAGGTGGCCCAGGGCTACTCACTTCATGAAGGTGATGCCTGCCAGGCCTCTCCACTCTGTATGGTCTTTGTTAAATATTTTGTGGGGAGATGCTTTTGAAACCAAATCCAACCTTCAGTTCACTCCCTTGCATCAGTATTGATGGATACCAGCTTCCCATTGTATTCAGTGAGTTACTGTCTCTTACTGTTGGCCCTTTGTTCTGGTATTTCTCAAGCCAGCCCATAATTACTCTCCTCTTGCACTCTGGTATCGCAGGCTGTTCTGGGCTCTTCTGTCCTTTTCCTGCTCCACACCTGTTACCTGCCTCTTCTTCAAGGAAGCCTGCTTCCTTTGTCTGGTATTTGGTTCTCAGAGAAGCTGGGTTGTTGGAGGGTTACTGTGCCCAGGCCCTCTCAACCAGCCGACTCACAGAAGAGTGTGTGCATGTGCCTGTGTGTGGACACATACATACACATATACATGGGAGTGTATTTTTGGCACAGTTTCTTTTTATATTTCTATATTTTGAAAAACACAAGTTTATTGCAGTACACTCAGTTCTGATCTTGTGCTCCTTGGGTCTCTTTCTTAGTGGTCAGCTCCCTCTTCAACAGTGACCACCCTTCTGCAGGCTGCCCTCAGCAGCATTCTGTGCCCTCCCAGGCTGCTGCAGGGGCTGTTGCACTGCTGTTAGTGACAGTGCGTAGTGTCCTGCCCATAGCTGCCACCTCCTTACTGATGCCCACTGGTGTTTGTCCTGGTTCTTTGCTTGTCACAGTGCACCAAGTAGCTGCCTTGTACCTGTGACACCTGTGCTTCTGCATTCTTCTGCAGGTTTTTCTGAAAAGTAGCTGTTTTGAGGAGTGATTGCTCAACTGCTTGTGCATGTGTCTATTTTGTGTTGCATGTTTTTCAGTCGACTTCCAGTTGTACACACCCTCACCAGTGGAGTGGTCTCTTCCCTTACAGTTGCAGACACTGCATGATGGGGCCAGGCCAGTGGGGCATGCTCACATCCCAGCAACTTAGCCAGACATTGTCTCAGACAGCGCTGGGGACTTAGCACAGTGATAAAGTGCCTCTGGGTTCAGTCCTCAGTACCAAAAAAAACAAAAAAAACAAAACTGCGTGCTCACTTTGTTCATTTGCCATTCAAGGATGAGCATTCATTCATGAGTTTGGGGCAGTTTGTATTTACAGCAGTCAAATTAATTATCTGCCACTTAGGTATCTGTGTGTCCTAACCTATTGAAATATTTTTGAAACCAAGCTGCTTGTACCCTTCTGTGTTAGCTGTTCTTTGCTATATAGAGTTCTTAAGCTCCGACATGGTCATATGAGTCAGCACCTTCTCAAGTTGCTTTTACAGTCTGTGTCATAGTGACACTTTGCACCCCACAATCTCCCAGGTCTTCAAAGTTTGTTGGCATCCAGATTTCTAATGCTACTCAGGTTTATTTTGGAGTATGGTGTGAGGTAGAGATCAAATGGATAGCAGATTGGCCCAGTTCTGCTTATTGACACCCTTGGGTTTTGTTTTTTTGTTTTTTTTTTTAATTCTGATTAGTTATACATGGACATCCTTGTTGATTCAGAATGATACTTGGGTCAATCAATAACATAGATTGATACATGTGGGTCTGTTTCATTCATTGATTTGCCTTTCTTAGCCAGTAACACTAAGTGTGGTTAACATTATTTAATAGTATACTTGTGCTAAGTTTAGATGAATCCTACACCTTTTCTCCCTTGCCCCCTCCCCCAAATTTTCCATACTGGTTTTGTTTTTAGGTGAATTTGAGAATCCTTTTACAGTTAAAAAAAAAAAAAAAATCCTGCTGAGATGATGTGTTGGTTTTGTATAACTGCTGGAATAGATTGCCACAGACTTGGTAGCTTACAACAACAGAAGTTTGCTTCCTCATGCTTCTGGAGGCTAGGAACCTGAAATCTGGCAGGCCGTTTTTCCTTGGAAGACTTCCAGGAGAGGCCTGTGACTCTCCATCTTCCCGCAGCCAAGTCACCTGTCTCTGGCCCCATCTGCATGGCTTTCTCCTTCCAGTGTCCTCGTGCTCTGTGCCTCTCTCTCATAAGCACCCAGTACCCCAGGGTTGTCTCACCTTGGTATCCTCCACTTACTCATGTTGGAAAAGACCTTTCTTCAAATAAGATGATTTTGTGAGTTTCAGGCCTTTAGGACCTGACGTCTTAGGTGGCCTTAGGCAGCCTCTCAGAGTGAGAGGTAGACAGGCTTGGAGGAGAGCAGGCATCTTCAAGCCTCCTGGAGTGTGCACGTGCTCACGCACATGCGCGTGTGTGTAGGACTTCGGCCGATGCTCAGAACTTCCAGTGCTGCTAGGACTTCATAATCACAGAGGGTCTTGTGATATACATGGTTATCTGCCATCAATAGGATTTGTCTTGCTTCATCCTGTCTCCTTAGAGTCCATGTTTGGCAGTCTTTGGTGATAAGATCTTTGTCATTTTGTTGCTTATTTTAATTTTTAGCTTTTCACTAAATACCCTCTGTTATTTCTGGGAAATACTGTTCATGTAGCCATTTTCTTATGTTAAACTATAAGAAGCAGTGCTGAATTTTATCAGCCTTTTGGATATTTTTAATCACCTGTCAGTTACAGATACATGTGGATTTGCACTCCTTTTAGTTATAAGTATGCACTTCCTGGTATTAAGTCATTGCTGCATCCCTAGAACAGAACCCTCCACATCATGGTATGTTGTAATAGACTGGACTAGTGTTTTGTTTAAAGATCTTACATTTGTAAAGTGGTTTGTAGTTGGTTACCTTTTCTGCATCATTCACTCCTTTGTGGAGGCAACTCAGTGCCCTTCCTCACCTCTGGGGAGCCTGCCTTTCCACCAGGCACAAGCCATGTTTTTGAATAGAAGGGCTCAGCTGCAGGGGTGAGTGCTGGTTGGCTGTGGCTCTTAGACATGCCACATCCCCTTGGCCCCTTGACTACAGTTACTGGTCCCTTAATGGGCTCAGAACCCAATTACTGCCACTGAGAGACAAAAATAATTTGTAAAGCCCTCATGGGGGCAAAGAAACTCTTATTTCTTTGGGAGTTCCAGAAAATATAATCACCACCCTTTATAACAGTTTGTAACATTGTTTCAGAACCAGGCAAAGATAATATTGTTTCATTGTGATCTGTTGTGTGTTTCCTTTTCTTTGTCAAACTAGAGATTTAAATGGTCTTTAATTTGCATTTTTCAGAGAAACTAATTTTGGTTTGAATTGACCAAGTCGCCTGTTTTCTGCTTGTTTTCATCTTCTCTTTACCAATTCTTGTATTAATCTGCTTTCTTTGACTTCCTCATTCCACTTTGCCTTGCTGCTCTGCTCATTCACCTTTCTTCTTCCTCACAGTAAGACTTAAGAGTTTGATTCATCCTCTGCATAGAGCTCTAGTAGCTTCCAGTGGTCGTGGGCAGGGAGTGCTCTTTGCTTTTTTTCTTTTTTAGACCTTTTCATTAAACTTTGAAACATACCAAAAAACAGAAGAGAATAATACCTATCACCTAGCCTTAGCAGTTTCAGCATCGTACAGTTTTATCTATCCCAATGCCCCAATTTCTCCCCATACTTTGTATTTTTGATTTGAGTTACGAGCAAATATTAGACTTTATGTGACCTCTGAATACCTCATTGTGTATCTTTAGTAGAATGAGCTTTTATAAAATCATAACCACATACTTGGGATGTGCCTCAGTGGTAAGGAAATTGCCTGGGTTTGATCCCCAGCACGAGGGGAAAAAATCATAACCACGATACCATTATCATAGAAAAAAATTGACTATTATCACACAAAAAATTGACTATATTTTGTAATACCATCTAATATGTATTCTCTCTTCAGTTTTCTCCAAGTGTCATACACAAAAGAATGTTTACACTTAGAGACAAAGTGAAAGGTCTTCATGTTGCTTTGGTTTAAGCCTTTTAAGTGTCTCTGAAAATTCGTAACAAATCCCTTAACTTTTTTTTTTTTTTTAATTTTGTTTTTAATGTCATTTATTTAGGAAAGCAGTGAGGCCTCTGTGTTGTGGGAAGCACTTCTGGACTGGGCTCACTTGCCCAGAGCTCTTCGGGGTGCTTCCTGGGAACTGGTAACCAGGTCTAATTGTGCTCATTTCAATGGAGGGCATCAAGAGCTTCACAGTAGTGCTGTCTCCTGTTGTGCTTGGCCACAGGGCCAGCGGTCTGCTCTTGGGACTGGTCAGGGATGCTGGGTCAGCGGAGATTCCATCCTTCTTGGAATTGCACATCAGCCAGTCACCTAATGGGCTCAGCAGGCGCTTGCGTGTGACTTTGTTCACGCAATACGTTGTGTTGGGTTCAGGCTGTGCCAGGACTGGCTCCTTCTGGGGGCTCTGAGGGCCTCTCCATCCTGTCCTTTTTCTAGTTTGTAATGGCCATTCTTCCTCCATTACAGCATGTGGTCTAAAGGATAAGGGACGCTGGTGATCACATCCAGACCCCACGCATGAATTCAAGGCAGCACCCCAGCTTGAGACTCCTGTTCTTCTGTAACACTTACAGGTTCCAGGAATTAGGACTTGGATATCTTTGGAGGCTGCTGTTGATTGAGCTTGCAGTTGGTGGCTGTAAGGTGAAGATTTTTCTAATTTTATTTCTACATTTATTAATTGGCATTCTTTTTTTTTTTTTTTTTGGCACCAGGGACTGAACTCAGGGGCACTCGACCACTGAGCCACATCCCCAGCCCCATTTTTTTGTGTTTTATGTAGAGACAAGGTCTCACTGAGTCACTTAGCACCTCGCTGTTGCTGAGGCTGGCTTTGAACTCGCAATCCTCCTGTCTCAGCCTCCCTAAGTGCTGGGATTACAGGCGTGAGTCACCGCGCCCAGCTAATTGGCATTCTTATATAAAGATGGTTTCCTTTGTCAACTTTGGTTGCTCCTCCTGGAGAGGAAGGAGAAATGAATAATGTCTTTCCTTTATCAGTGTTCAGAATGCATGAAATGCGTCCTGTGGCTCTCTTCTCCCTGCAGTTGAAACTTGCTGGTGATCAGATGGTTGTGCCCCCCCCCCCCCCCCACTGAAGCTGTGTGGGAGCTGTGCTATCCCCAGGTTGGCTTGCCTGTATCTTGGTCTGTGGCTGCTTCCTTGCTGTTTGTCACAGCAAGACACCCTTCCTGATGTCTCTGCTCACACCTAGAGTCCGCTATGCCTCCAAGGAACCCTGGTCCCCTCGGTGGGGATGGTGATGGCCCCTACGGTGTTAAGCTAGGGGCACTCACTGCCAGTGGGCTGCTTTTCACGTAAACAACCTAGGAAGCCCTTATTGTTTTTTTAAAAGAGAAAAAAAGGACGTAAGTGTAGATATTTGTAATTCAAATAATAATTTATAGGATTTTTGTGTCAGTGTGTATATTAGGCTGAGAATCTTTGTTCTTAATGATGCAAGTTTGATTTCCAAATCACCTTAGAGTATAGTAAACATGCAGAGAGCTATGCAAGTCTCTGGAGTATGTACCTCAATGAACTTTCTCGACTGAACTCATCTATGCAGCCAACATCAAGATGAGGATGTGGAGCGTATTTTACTTCATTGATTTAGAGTCTTTCTCTGGTTTATGTAGTTCCAGCAGCAGAGCTGTGCAGCATGGTGTGTGCAGGTGAGTGTGGTCTCCATCCCTGCTGGCACACCCTGCCCCTGCTTTCCTTCTGTTCCTTTGAGAACTATAAGCACATGGAGCGTGCACCTTTGCTTTGCCTTTGCCAACTCTCAGAGAAGGTGGTTCGTGTGTGCCTGGTCTTTGATGTGTGCTCTGCGGAGGGTGTACAGCAGCCTGAGGCCCTCCCCACCTCTCCTGCTGTGCTGTCGCCTCCCTAGTGGACAAGTGTGGCTTTCTCAGCCTGGCTCCTTCTGGAGGTTGTCTTGTTTCCGTACGTGTTGGCTATTTCTGTCTCTGCTCTTGCCCTTCTAATATTCATTCTTCATGGCTAGGGATATGACTCGGTGGTAGAGTACTTGGGTAGCATGTGGGGGGCTGTGGGCTCCACTCCTACTACCCACCCCCCATAGTAATAATAAATAAAATTCATTCTTCAATTGCTGACTGTATCACCTCTTTGCCCAGCACTAAAGTGTCCCAGCTGGCGCCTAGTGTCTGCCCATGATTCCTGCAAAGAGCTCCTTCCTCCCTGCTCGCTGGTCCTCACTCTGCTGCTGCTTCCCTCCTGGATCCTTGTGGATCTGAGGGAAGTCTTTCTCTTCTATTCTTTTTTTTTTTTTTTTTTTTGGTACCTGGGATTGAACTCAGGATCACGCGACTGCTGAACCACATCCCCAGCCCTATTTTGTATTTTATTTAGAGACAGGGTCTCACTGAGTTGCTTAGCGCCTCGCTTTTTGCCAAGGCTGGCTTTGAACTCGCGATCCTCCTATCTCATCCTCCCGAGCTGCTGGTATTCAAGGTGTGCGCCAGCACGCCTGGCCTCTCGTCTTTTTTTCTGGCTCTAGTTTTCCCCTAATAGGGATTGTAGTCTGCTCTTGGTCCACCCAGACTTGTCACTGGACAAACACCCAAGTCCTGACCCCAGCAGTGTGTGTTTCTCCTAAGTGGCAGCATCCTGGTCTGAGGCAGTACTTCAGCAGGTTCAGGCAGAGGGGACTCTGCTCTGCTTTGGTCCAGATGCTGCACTGTGTTCGTTCAGCTCAGTGTCAGATCAGCTCTTCCCAGAGACGTGCATCTCAGGAAGGGTTTCAGACTCTTCCTCCAGTAGTGAGACCACATCCCTGAGCGTGGCCCATGGAAGGGTGATCCTAGGAGAGACAGGCACCAGCACCCTGAGTATCGTGTGCTCTTTACCCTGGAGAGAACACCAGACACTTGATTTCTGATGTTTGTTTCCGCCTTTGTCCTATTTGGATAGGACAGGTCCCAAGATTAATCTTTCAGATTCTTAAGTATTTCTACCCATGGCTTAGTCAGCTTTGTATCCATAGCAAAGTTTTCTATAAACGTGAACTAAGTCTAGCTCATGGAACTTTGTGGGGGAAAAAATGTAAATTGTAGGAATCAAAAAATCTTCAAATATAAATTGTTGCCCTTGATCAAACTTTTTGTTTCTTGTAGTTCAGTGGAATCCACAGTAAAATCAGAAGTATTTCTCTAATTGTAGAACTGCGGGGAGTTCTCCCCCAGCCATTCCACTCCAGTCCTGGCCTTGGTGGCCTCCTCCCAGGAGTACTGTTCTAGTGAGGCGGGGACTGTGTCCAGGAGCTGCTCGAAGCCCCCTTCCTTGGATTAAGGTGGTGGTCTGTCTGACCAGCTAGGCAGAGGAGCCCCTGGGGAGCCGTGTGACAGGAGCAGTCTCCATGGAGCCACCCCTCTTGGTGGGCTGTGGCTCTGCCCACTGGTTCTCCAGGCGCCTGGAGGTAGAATGTATCTGGACAGTGCATCGCTGCTGCTCCAGGTTCAGAGACAGTTCTGTTGATGGCTGTCCTCACCCTTCGCAGTGCCAGCCTTTCTGTAGTCACCAGTCCCTCGCAAGGGCACTCACAGCAGTGACATTTTACTTCAGTTCTTGTTGAGCACATGGTCTAGTAAAGCAAAGAAAACAGGTCTCAGACTCTGCCTTATTGCTGAAGCATCTCTTCTCAGCGAGAGTCTCTGTTGAGAGGCAGGGTGACGTCAGATGCAGGGGGCACTCATCTCCTCACAGACCACGTGCCAGCCACGTGTGTGCCTGCTGAAGCACACTTGCTTGGATAGGAAGGGTGTGGACGTGCAGTCCTGGGCCAGCCATCCCTGCTGAGCACTGCTCACAGCCTCCAGTCACGGCACAGAGCCATGTCGGGCCTGTTGGGCAGCACCAGGTGCAGGTCCACAGCCTGTTGAGAGAGGGCTGGGACCTCTAGCCTCCCACTTGAAATGGGGCTGCTGGTTGTGTCTACTTGCTTCCTTACAAAAACCAAGTTTATAAGTCTTCTAGGATTTTTGATGGTTATTCCTTTTAATTGAAGTTGCTTTAGAATGTTCTAACTAACAAGCAGTTAGGATGTAAGATTCTTTGAGATTTTAAAGTTTCCCCCAGTTGTCATGATCACATCCCTGGAGGGAGCCGGAGCACAGCACACCAGAAGGCGTCTCTTGGTGTGGGGCAGGCGTCAGTGGGCTTGTTCCCGGGAGTTGAGGGAGAGCTGGTCCTTTAGCGGGTCACCTTTGGAGGTCAGTTGTGACACTCTATGCTGCTTGTGCATCCTCGCCTCACTGACAGACAACACAGACACGTCTTTGGACTCTACAGAAACGCTGCATCACACATGCCATACATGTGAGAGATGCTTAGTGGGAGGAATTGGGTCAAGAGTAGTTATATTTTGAATTTTTACATATGTACACCAGTTACTCCTCTAGTTGTACCCGTTTCTGACACCTTTTCTGTAGTCATCAAACTTATTTTGCCAGACTGAGTATTGACGTGTAGAACCTCACCCTATTTTTCTTTTTTGCATTTTCTTTTGTGCAGATTGTTTCCTGCATTTCTGTAAAAGGTCCGTTTGTATCTTTTGCCCAATTTTTACTGGGTTCTTCAAGTCCTTGGAAGAAAATCCATGTACTCAGCCTGCTTGCTTCTTCCCAGGCCTTTGAGACCATGCATCTCCCCTAGGGCATGTTGGCAGGGAGAGGTGTTCATGTCCAGGACCACACTGGCTGGCCTTGTTCCCTAATGGAAAAGTGTTCAGATTATAAATAAGAGAGTGGTTATAAATGATTTGAGTTTGATTTTTTCCCCTTAAGGTTTCTATAAGAAGTTCACTAATAAGGAAAAACAAAATTCCTGCCTCGGCCTTGGTTTGAAAATGGAGTCATTCTACAGCACTGTTGCTCAATAAAAGTGTAAGATGAGCCACATAAATAAAGTTCTTTGATATGTACCTTAAAATATAGAATGAAATAAGTGACGTTGATATATTTCACTTCACGCAATCTATCCAAGTAGCACTAAAACTCCATCAGTATAAAAATTAGGAAAGTATTTCACATTGTAGTTTTGCACCAAGTCTTTAGAATCTGGTGTGTGTTTTCGACTTGGAACACATGTGAGCTTGAACCGTCACATGTCGAGAGTCCAGCCACACACAGCCAGTGCACCTTGGCCAGCATGGCTCTGAGCACAGTGTGTTTGATTGCTGGGGAAATCCATTAATATTTTCTCTTGAACCTAACATTTATCTCATCATCTTTTTGGGGAGAAAAAGTCATCAGATGTATTTATCTGACATGTATTCATTTTTGATGCTGGGGATTGAGCCCAGGGGCACTCTACATCTCTCGCCCTTTCATTTTTTATTTAGAGGTATGGACTCACAAAGTTGCCTCAGCTGACCTTGAATTTGACCCTCCTGATTGAGCCTACTGAGTTACCGGGATTACAAGTGGGATTACCACTGTGGCCAACTCCGGCTTGTTTTTTGTTTGTTTGTTTGTTTGTTTTTATTTTTTAGTTGTAGATGCACACAGTATCTTTATTTTATTTATTTTTATGTGGTGCTGAGGATCGAACCCAGTGCCTCATGCATGCGAGGCAAGCGCTCCACCACTGAGCCACAATCCCAGCCCCTTTTGTTTGTTTTTATATTGGAAATTGAACCCAGAGGTTTTTAACCACTGAACTACACACCCACACTCCCAACCCTGTTGTATTTTTATTTTCATTCTGACACAAGGTCTTGCAAAATTTCTGAGATTAGCCTTAAACTCAGAATCCTGTCTCAGCCTCCTGAGTTGCTAGGATTACAGGTATGTACTACCACATCTGACTCTGACTTATATTCTTGAATTAGACTCTACGTAAATATTCTTTATTCAGCTATATATATATGCTGGTTATTTCAGCATTCATAAAATTAATGTTGTAGAGTGCCACATTAAACACTCATTTAGTGGAATTAAGTGTAGTATCTCCAGACATTGAGAGACCTACTTTAGGCAGGTTCTCTTAGCTACACCTTTTTACAGAAAAGCTCCCAGCATTTGCAGATGTGAAATGCAGAGCTTAAATAGCCAGCCATGGTGACCGAATCTGAGCAATATTCTGAACTCAGGAATCGTGGCAAGAAATCTGGTGATCTTCATATAGTGGGTTCATACTATGGGTACCCACAGTGACTGAGCTAAATGTAAGTTACATATTTTCACATTAGTAATGCATGCCTCTGAGAAGTATACCACAGTAACTGTGTAGCTGAAGAAAATACCAAGTTACCTTTTCTTTAGTTCCTGAAAAGAAGTGAAACTAGGGCTGTTTGTTTCTTTCTTACCTGAACTTGGTCTGCTTTACCTTAGGTTACTGAGTGATGTGTATATATGACAAAAAGCACATCTGAGCCAAAGCCAAGAACCTAGTTTTGATGTGTTCAGCATTAGAATATTCTACAAGTCACTTAGGCCAAGTGTAAATAAGCTTAATCATAAAAGAAGGTTATGCTAATCCAAATGAGCCATGTGTATGATTTCAGATGTGTGGCTATCAGGAAGGATGAGAACCTTCTCTGCCCTGACTTCCAGCTGCTCTCCATGGGAGACCCCACTGTGCCAAGCACCTCCATATCTTGGTACTGACTACTGGAGTATGCTTTGGTGTGGAGTACTTTCATCCTCACATTCTGTTTTGTTGTTGTTTGTTTTTTGGGAATAAGAGAATGTTTGTTTTTTTTTTTAATGTGGTACTGGGGAGGGGATGCAGGCCTTTGTGCATGCTGAGTGAGTGCTCTGCCACTCAGCCACTTCCCCAGCCCTTTTCACCTTTTATTTTGAAACAGGATCTCACTAAGTTGCTGAGACTGGGCTTGAACTTGCGTTCCTCTTGTCTCAGCCTCCCTGGGATTACATTCATATGCCATCCTGCCTGGTTTATCTCAGGTTCTTGGGAGGTTTTTTGTTTTGTTTTTGGTACCGGGGATTGAACTTAGGGGCACTCGACCCCTGAGCCACATCCCCAGCCCTATTTTGTGTTTTATGTAGAGACAGGGTCTCACTGAGTTGCTTAGCGCCTCACCATTGCTGAGGCTGGCTTTGAACTCGCGATTCTCCTGTCTCAGCCTCCCTAAGTACTGGGATTACAGGCTTGCGCCACCACGCCCAGCTTCAGGTTCTTGATTTTTAAAAAAAAATTTTTTTTTGGTGTGTGTGTATGAGAATGAGACAGAGAGAGATGCTGGGGGTTGAATCCAGAGCTTTCCACATGCTGGTCAAGCAACAACCTTCCACCAAACTGCATCACCAGCCCCTCATCTTACTTGTGGAACTTCAGACTTTGATCTTCTCCATTGTGGGTTGATGTAGATGTCCATTTCAGCCTGGTATGAAGATTATTCCTTCCTGAGTTTAATTTCTCAGTTTGGGCCAAATGTTCCTGGACCAAAGGGGTAGTAGGGATTTGAGCCCAAACCTTTGTAGAGTTCTTGTTCCCCTGTCTCTAGCTTCAGAGACACGCTGAGTGCCCAGCCCAACCCAGGTGTATGGGCTTTTCTGTTCTCTGCCCCACCCCTTTCCGTTGAGGGTGTGGCCCTTTTTGAGGATCATGATGGGGGCACGGGTAAGAGGCTGTGTCTGTTCTAAATATTTCACCTTGATTAGGTCGGAAGCTTCTCCCCTGTCCCTTAGTGTTGAGAACACCGATGTCAGACCAGTGTTCGCTTTTGGAGGTAGCGAGAGAGTTTACACACCATCTGGTCTGAGTATCTCTGGACGTGCAGGTGCACACACAGCTGGCTCAGGGTGCTACGGGTAGCTGGGAAGAAACACTGGTTAGAACTGTCACAGCCTGGGATGTTTTGTGGCACAAGTTCAGTACTTGATTTTATGGCACCTTTTGTCAGATATGTTTTTTAACCGTCTCTTGAGTGCCCTGAGCAGGTGCCAGCCTCTGCCAGCGTGGACTCCCAGCTCCACTGGAGGCGCCTCACACAGCCTGTGCACTGCTGAGGCCAACCCCGTGGCCTGCCTCATTGCCTCCCAGTGCTGGACCCTCAAAAACAAAAGGGCAGCAGATACCACATTTGTTCTCACTGCTGTTGGCTGATGTCCAGGGACGGACGCCCCGCAGTCCCCAGGAACAACGCAGTGCTCAAGTCTGCCCTGGCGCAGGGGGTCGCCCGGCCCCTGTTGCCTGGCAGCAGAGTGCTGCTCACCAGGCTGCCTGGCCTCGTTCTGTCTCAGAGGGCAGGTTTTCTCTGCTTTCATTGATCTCCCCTCCCTGAGTGACATCACGAAGTGCTGTGGTGTTAGTGCCAGCTAGGCTGCTGAACCCTGACCTCTTGTGTACATGGTTCCCTGCCCAGCACGCCTCTTCCCTGTCCGGGGCGCCTCACACTCCTTGTCCCCAGTGCAGTGAGCGCGCTTTCCTAACATTGCTCGCAGCCCTCGTCCTGTTAATGGGATTCTGTTGGTGCTCCCTCATCACAGTGCAGGCCCTAGTCAGCTTTAGAGTGAGCCGCATCGCAGGAGGCCTCTCTGGCCCTCCAGGAATGTCAGTGTCCTCCTGGAAAGCCCCGCCCCCGCCCCTCCTGAGCAGCGCTGCTCACCCTGCAGGGTGCTGCCCATGTGGGTGACCCCTCCCTGGGTATCTCCTGAACATCTTGCAGGTTTGTGCCCACAGGCCACCCCAGTGCCACCCCAGCAGAGGGTGAAACTGATGTCTACATGGACTTCTTCCAGCTGTCTGTCATCTGTGGGACACAGTGGGTGCAGAACTGATGAGGGCTTGGCCCCCTCGGAAGGAAGCCCTGAGGGCAGGGCCTCTGCTGCCTCCCGCTCCTGTGTCTGCAGAGTGGACGCGCACGCACTGGACATACCGGTCTTTGCGTGTATGTGGAGCTGGGCCCCGAGGGATGCGCGCTGCGCAGGAAGAGGGCCTTCGGAGGGGACAGGTCGGCGCCCGAGGGGAGAGGTGGGCTGCAGGCTAGAGTGAGGGTGCGCAGGAGCAGGACCTGAGGGGCGGGGCGCGCCCGCCAGTGTGGCGGGGCCGGAGCTGGGCCGGAGCCGCTGGGCTGGCGGGGAGGGAGGGCCGGCGGCCGTGCGGGGTGTCCCCGCAGCTTCCGGGCTCCGGGGGCGCAGCCGCCGCACCCCTTGCCCGGGCCCTACGTGCGCTCGCCCTGCTGGGCCTGGCCGCGTCGGCGCTCGGGCGGCCCGGCCAGGACTCCGGGGCGCGGGGACCCCGCGGCGGGCGGGGCGCGGCGGCCGGTCTGACGTGTCTCGGCGGGATTGGAGCCGCCGCCCTATATAGCAGCGGCGGCCCGGGCGCCGCGCCTCGAGCGTCCCGGCTTCTCGGCGGCGGGCGGGGACGGACGCGCGGACGCGGGACCACGAGTGAGGCCGGCGGCGGGGCGGGGGTGCGGGCGCCGGACGGGACCCTGGCCGTCTGCGCGCCCTGCCCGGGCGGGGTGGCTACGTGTCCGTGTGCATGGCCGCCGCGCCGGGCGCAGAAACTTTCCCAAGTGCGCGTCGGCGGCGGGGCGGGCCGCGGGCGGGGGGCGCGGGCCGCGGGGCTGCCGGGCAGGGCCGGGGGCGCGCGCCGGCTCCCCCTGGGCCTGTCGGTCGGGCTGTACCTCCACCTGCCGCGCCGGGCTACGTGGTGGCGGGCGAGCAGCCCGGCTCCTCGGCCCAGCGCGACCTGGACGCACCCCAGGGTCCTCGGGTGAAAAATGCATTACGGAAAAATACCGAATTTGGATGAAAGGCCAGGAGGCCGAGTGGGATGCTGTCCCTTTAAGCCTGTCCCCGCCCGCGGGCGCTCGTGGCCTGTGGGAGGGACGTGCTGAGGTGGCATCTGCGAAAGTTCCTCCGCTGGCCTGGCCGGGTCTGACTTCCAGAGCTGGGTAGAACACGGCGCCCCCGCTGCTTTCAGACTTAGATTCTGTGAACGTCCAGTGGAGCAGGATTTTATATTTATTCCGGAGTTTGTAGTCTTGGGTACTTTGAAAAAAATATGACTTGCAAGACTTTTGTGGACATGAAAGTAAGCAGCTTTACCTGGAAGAGAAGGCAGGATCTCTGCTTGAGGGGCCTGGTGCTCTCCCCTCGGGACAGATCTGGTGTGAGCCGCGTGGCTCCGCTGATGGCTCGTCTCCGCAGTCGGCTGACAGAAGGCCCTCGAGGGCACGGCTTAGGAGTTCTCTTCGCAGCCTCTTGTCCCTTGCACAGATAGTTGGCACTCAGATACTTCCTTGTGGGGAAGTAAACAAAATTCTACAGTTGAAGCCCTTTCTGCTGTCTGCTTGTTAGCCAGGGTTTCAGCCAGCCCTCCCGGGGTCTCCCAGCTGTCTCCCTTGCCCTCTCCCTTTTGCCCTCCCCCCCAATGCTCCTCCACCCCTTTCTTGGCATAAGAGAGGAAGCTCTTGGCTCCTGCCTTTCTTCCACGGTTCTTCCATGGTTCTGGTTCTGTCAGCTGCATGGTTGGATTTTGAGATGTGACTTTTTTTGCTGTGACATTCACACCCTTGAAAACAAAACTTAAAAATCCAGCTTGAGAAGAGTCTGAGGTTTGCATTGGGCGAACTTGATTTCTGAAGGACCCCAACTTCCTGTGGAAGTGGTAGTTCAGGGCAATCCTGCTGCTGAGGACCTGGGGCCCTGTGGGAATCATGAGGGAGGTGGGGTGAGGAGTCCTGTAGGAGAGAGAGGAGCCCAGTGCTCTGTCTAGCCCAAAGGGAGAAGAAGTTGTAGCTGTCCCCGTATCTTGATACTGGACCTGAACAGCCACCCACAAGGGACCTGGACTCCCCCAGAAGCCCATGCACTTCCTGTCCCCATGGTGTTCGAAAACTGGACCGTAGAATATCAAAGGCCCTTTTCAATCCATATTTGAGCAGTTTTACTTGATTCAGTGAGAATCTGAGATATCAGATGTAGGGCCTCTGTTCCTTGATTAAGGGCCTTCCTCAGGTCTCCCAGGAACTTAGAACAGGGGCAGGAAAGCAGGACAGTGGACATGTCAGGCTGAGGCTGTGGGTTTTGTGAGGCATCAAAGATTTAAGTCCAAAAGCTTGGACCTCTGGATGTTGTCAGTGAGGGCAGAGTTGGGGCTCTCTTCAGTGCTGCTGTACTAAACCAGAGGCAGGGGGAGAGCTGGACTGGCGCCAAGGGAAGAATGGCTGGGCGTCTCATAAGGACTCTTACCTAGTCTCAGGTGGGGATGAGTCTACGTTACGTGGGGTTCATTAGAGATGTTAACACCGGTGCTTAAAACTGATTCTTTAAAAACAGTCTTCCTGGAGGGTACCAGAACCCTGGTTAGTAATATGTATGTGGTTGTGATCTTTGTCTACAGCTCTGACAAATAGTTATCTGAAATGTGAAGGCTAGGGCCCCAGTGTGTCCTGTCAAGCCAGTCTGGAGTTTTCTGGAGGTTCTTGTGCTGTCCTTGGTGGCCCAGAGGCCTTCGCACACTAAGGAGTTCTGGGGACCCTGCTCAGGTTCTCCCTTGCAGTGGCTCAACTGTATGCAGACTCCTTGCTTACCCACTTGGACGTGGGAATCAGCGTGAGGGCTAGTTGGTGTGGACTTCAGAAGGTATGGAAGAGATTAGCATTGGACAGAGCTGGGACCCGCCAGGCATAGCTCTGTGCTGCAGGTGCTGAGAGCTGATGTGACATTGCACAAGCCTAAGTGGCTGTCCCGGGCACTGAAGACGTGCCCAGTCCTGGAAAGCAGGGCAGTGGTCAGTGCAGCACCAATGTAAGCATGTGGGTGTAGTTTGAGGTCACGAGGACGAACCTAGCTTATTAAGGTGTGGGCGTCTGGGCTTAAGAAGTGACATTGGAACTGGGTACAGTTGCATACCCGTGATGCCAGCTGCTTGGGGTGCTGAGGCAGGAGTGTTGCAGGCTCTTCCTGGACAGTCACAGTGGCTTAGCAAGGCCCTGCCTTAAAATGTTTAAAAGGGCCAGGAATGCAGCTCAGTGGTAAGGAGCTTTCCCAAGCATGCATGAGTTCCTAGGTTCAGTCCTCACAACTGAGTCAGGAGCTTGAACCAGGGCGACCTCAAGTGCGGGCCAGACCGTGAAGGTGCAGGTCAACAGCAGGCCTCCCGGGAAGACTGGGGGATGGGGTGGGAGCAGCGGCCAGAGTCACAGCCTGGGACACCTGTTGGCACCTCTGCCCAGAGCACCCCATCTTCTCACACTGGCTGTGCACGGACTGGCCAGACCCCAGGACTCTCAAGGAGCAGGTCTGACTCGTGAATATACTACTGTTGATAATTTAATTTAACAGATAGGTTTTCTTGTTCACCTTAGTCTTCAAAATTTATAAATTGAATTTGTTGATGCTGCTGTCATATAAAATATTCCTGATTAATTAGTCCCACCTCCTTCAGTTAGGGCACATTGGTGTGGCTGACCTGAGGTGCCCCCAAGCAGCTGTGGCCTCCGGCCTGTGTTTTAAGCCCTGGGCCCAAGTCACCATCTCTTCTACGTGGAGCCTGGGACCCTGAATTCTTACTCCTGTCGTGAGTCTGCAGTTGCTCTCTGGTCAGACAGGACGGTCCTGTGCCTGTCTGGACACCTCGTTCCTCCTGGACTCAGGGCTCACACCTACCACAAAGCCCACTGTGAGTTCAGGAGCCCCTGAGGCTGCGTGCAGTCAAGTGGCCTACCTGGTGAGATCGCCCACCCACAAGCCCCCGCAAGGCGTGGAGTCCTCCAGTGGCCTTTAAAGGTTCCTTCCAATCCTGCGATTTTATGGCCTGGTTTCTAAATCCTCAGTGGATTAGATGGGACTGAAGGACTTTCACAGGATAACAGCAAGAACAAAGGAACTGCAAAGTTACTGAAAATGCTTAAAAAGACAGGAGCTCTGGGTCCCCTGGAAGCTCAGGAGCCCTTGGGTCCTCTTTCTGTCCTATGCCATAGCCCGGCATCACATCTTCCCTGGCCCAGAGGCTCTGAGGGTAGAGGAAAGGTGGCTTACCCTCAGGGGAGCCTGTCAATTTTGTGATAATATTCCTGCCAACTGGTTAGATTTAAAAGTTCTGACACTCAGTGGTCACTCCCTCCAGTCCCTAGAAGAGTTGTCTTCCGAGTTTGCGATGGGTCAGGTTTCATGTGATGTCTTGTTCAAAGCTAGTGGCCTAAGAGCAAAGCTTAAAGCTTGCCTGAGTATTGGTATTAATAGCCACTTGGTGAAGAGGATTCTGGCCTCTCTCACCAGAAGATGCAAGGATCTGGATTCAGGATGTGAGTAAGTCACTGTTCTCTGTTTTCTCTCTCTTCTCTCCACCCTGTCCCATCCCAGTAAAAGCTGGCAGGCTGACAGAGGCGGCCTCGGGACGGACTTCCTGGCTACCGACCGTTTTGCTGGTAAGTTTGACTCTACTACCCAAAGTGCCACCCATAGTCGGCCTGTGCTGGGGAGGGGAGATGTGTCCCCTCGCCCTGCCTCTGTCCCCCGCCTGTCCTCGGTAGCTTCTCTCCTGAACTGGACAACGTCTCTGTGACTTTGCTCTCAGCATCAGTGTGAGGCACTTGCCTTTCATCAGTGTGAGGCACTTGCCTTTCATTGGTGCCCTCTGCCTTCCATCTGTTTTCACTCTCGTTTTCTTACATGTAAATTATGTTTATTCAGAATTTTCCAAATTTGGGTCTTATTTTGCTTTAGGAAGCAGAACTTAGTTTTCCAAACCTGTGGAGAGGTCTTACTGTGTTGTAAAAATCATGCAAAATCTCATTCCTTCATGATGAGTTACCCAGCCCTCTTGTGTTCTGCCAAGGTGACGCGCATGAGGCCCTGGGTGCACACCGTGGAGGGAGCGGGCCTTGCTCGTGTTGTGAGGTGCTTCTTGGCGTTGGGCAGGAGAGGGGCAGGAGAGGGAAGCAGGCACTCCCACCTCAGAGTTGGTGTCCCACTGAGGACTGCTTGGGCCAGGCTCTCCCCTCCTCGTGTCCCTCTGACACCTGGGAGACAGTGGAGGAGAAGAATGGGTCACAGGTGTCGAGGATGTTAGCACCATGTGTGCACCTGCTGCATGACCACCACAGCATGGAGGCTGCCGCTTCCTCTCAGGCCTGGGACTCTGGGTGGCTCTGTTGGGCCCTGGGTGGACACCTGGGGATCCTGCGTGGCTCTTGTTGCCCTGAGCAACGTTCTGTACTATCAGGAGGCCCACGGGAAATGCACTGACAGACTAGCAGAGAGGTCCAGGTGCTTGTCTGTGCCAGGGAGTGGGTGAGGCAGGGGCAGATGGCCACTGTAGTGGAGAGGTGGGTGCAGTCTCTCTAACCCTGAGCATCTCTTGACCAGAGCCTTGTCCCCTTGATGGCAGGCCCCTTTAGAGAGGACAGTTGACCAGCTGTCCTAGAACCTGCCCTTACTCCCATTTTTTTAAAAATATATTTTAGATGTTGATGGACCTTTATTTTATAAAATATGTGGTGCTGAGAATCGAACCCAGTGCCTCACACATGCTAGGCAAGTGCTCTACCACTGAGCCACAACCCAGCCCCCCTTACTCCCATTTTTTCCTGTTCATCCCTTGGTGAGAGTTTGGGAATCAGCTCACATCAGATTGTAAAGAAAAGTTGTGGGTTACTTGCAAATGAAAATAAAACCTGCAGTTAAAACTTTGGCTATCTCATAAATAATTGAGAGTTGGCTTTGGCTTTTCCTGTTTGATTCCTTCTTACTGTGTAGTGGCTACCTGGATTACGTGTGGGTGTGTGATCAACCATGAGCTCCGTTGCAGTTTTGACCCAAGAGAGTTTTGCTGAACACCGAAGTGGACTGGTTCCGCAACAAATCAAAGGTGACAACTTCTTTGGGCCTCCTCTTGCTGACTTCCAGGCAGAGCTTGCCAACCCACACCTTTCTAGAAGCATCTCTTGACCAGAGCCTTGTCCCCTAGACCCTTTCTGGAAGGGTCTTTGCCCTACCCATTTCATACACTGTTTTGCATTGCTGGGTGTGCAGGTGTGATCGGCCAGGCACAGGGGAGGTAAAGTGTAGACATCCTTTTGCAGTCATTGAATTTGAGCTCTGATAACTACTGGGATCTTTTTCAAAGTTGCTGTCCCAGTGATGGGCACTGCATCCTGGCAGTGAGGCACCCAGAGCTTGGCCGAGCCTCCTCAAGGAGGAAGGCTGGGCCTGCATACTGTCGGGAGAGCAGAATGCCAGCCACACACGCACCCCTAGCACTCCTGGGCATTCTTGGCTCTTGGAGTTCAGGTTATCCAAACAGCCATGCCCTTGCTTTTTACCCACAGCAAGTGAAAAGGAGTAGGTGAAACTAATTGTAATGTATTTTATTTAACACAGTATGTCTACAACATTCATTCAAATATTTCTTTAATGTAGAAGGAAAAAAACCTGACATTTTGTTTTCTCTTTTCCTTCGAAACGTGTGTATTTATAACTATAGGACATTTTTATTTGAATACCAAATTCTATTAAAATCTTTTACCTGAATTAAGATTTCTGAAAATTTCTATTAAAAGAGTAGATTGTTTTATTCCAAGTTGTTAAAAACATATTTAAAATTCTTCAGTAACTGGATTATTAGTTCTTGCATTTTAGAACTGCCTCAGTCCTGCTGACCACGCTTAGAGTGTTTTCAGTGGCTGTCCGGTGCTGGGGCCCAGATGCTGCTGCTCACCTGGTTTTGCATGCTTGGGGCCTGGGGTCTTTTTATTTAGTGCATCACCTTACTAGTGAAGGTGGCACTGACAGACTCAGTCCCAGGCAGCGCTGCCTTGCCCTGGGCACAGATCTTGCCTCTGGCTCAGGCTGCCTCTCCCTCCCTGTACATGGCACTAGGTGCTTTCCTCGGGCCTTGCTGCTGGGCACCACCTGGCTCTGGGAGCTCAGGGTTGCCCAGGACAGCCATGCCCTAGCTTCTACAGAGATCATGTTTAATGGGGCAGAAATATGAACAGAGACCACGAGAGTCACAGTGGCTAGGGACCCTGACTTCTGCAGGTCCTACTGCTCCTGCTTTGGGCTGGGGGGAGATCAGGGGTAGCTGTTCCCACTGGAGTTGATTTTAACACTGCACATTATGGTGGAAAACCAGCTGGAACTCACCTCAGAGGTGGCTCTTGCAGACATGCTGGGCAGCACTGTGGTATTGCTTTGCTCTGCTCCTGTCACAGTCAAGTCATGATGTTAGAATCTGCAAACATCTTTGGCAGGTTCTGCCTTCACAGGCTCACTGGTCTCAGTGTGGGAGTAGGGTTCATAGTTACTGTGCTGACCATTGACAGGGGACTGCGTCGAGGGGGGAAGACTCAGCCTCAGGGATTGGGAGTCTCTGGCCCAGTCTGGCTCACACACTGACAGGGCCTGATGGCTGCTAGACCTTTTCCCCTCCTGGGAATGAGAAGTGTGTGGTATCCACTCAAGCAGTTGGCGTTTCATAGGAGATACCCACTGAAACCCTCCAAGTGTGTTCATACCTCACTCACTGTCATCTCTTCCTTTAATCTACGACGGCTGGTCCAGTGGCCACTTTAAATTCAGAAGAGGAGAGCGACCCTCCCACCTACAAGGATGCCTTCCCTCCACTTCCTGAGAAGGCGGTGTGCCTGGAGAGTGCCCAGGAGCCTGCTGGGGCCTGGAGCAGCAAGATCCGGCCCATCAAGGCTTCTGTCATCACTCAGGTGGGTCTGCGCTCTCCCTGCCGCTGGTCACACGGGACAGCAGTCTGAGGAAAGGCAGACGCCTGCTCCACTGCCCGGCGCCCACCCCAGGGCTGGCCCGAGGCATATGTAGGCAGCAGTGGGAGCATCCGCCCCGTCCCCACCTGCTGGGCTGCCCTCCCTGTCCACACCAGCCTCATCTGCTTCTCCTGAGCTGTACGCACCCGCCCCTCTCAACCTGACTGAGCTGTCAGTGGGCTTCAGAGCTTCTGCAGGAATTCACGTCTGCTCGTGGTGGGGAGTGGCCACCCCTGCCCTGACAGACATTGTCCCTCTGTGCTCACAAGCAGCCAGACACCCTTCTTTCCATTGTTCCCAACTTGTCCTGCATATGATCGTGTTGAGTGCTGCTTGCTGTGGTTCCAGCCCCTCACCAGCAATAGTCGGTGCCTCTTGCTTCCACCCTCTGCTTGACCAGTCCCGTAAAGCCACTGAGTCAGTAAGCAGATTGTGTTCTGCTCTAAAACTTGCTGGCTTTTACCACAGGAGTCCAGACAATGCCCTTGACGCGCACCCCTCGCCTGATGTCCTCACAGCCTCCTGCTGCCCCCTCCGCTCACGTGGCCGCCTCCCCGCTTGCCCCCCGCATAGGCTTCCTGTCGTCTGGTGCTCTGTGCTCTCTCCTCAGTGCAGTGGTGTGACTGGCCTCTGCCCAGAGCACAGCCCCTCAGCTGTGGTCTGCCCTGCGACAGTGCTGCTTGTGAATGGTCAGGTTCTCCCCTGCCTATTGACCACGCTGCTCTGCTTTGACATCTGAACCTTCCCCCACTTTTGATTTTTCCTGAGCAGGTGTTCCATGTGCCCCTGGAGGAAAGGAAGTACAAGGACATGAACCAATTTGGAGAAGGTGAACAAGCCAAGATCTGCCTCGAGATCATGCAGAGGACTGGCGCTCACCTGGAGTTGTCTCTGGCCAAAGATCAAGGCCTCTCCATCATGGTCTCAGGGAAGCTGGATGCTGTCATGAAAGCCCGGAAGGACATTGTCGCTAGATTGCAGACTCAGGTGAGTGTCCCCAGCTTGTGGTGCAGGCTAGTGCCTCTCTAGATTCTTCTACTAGTGGAGCAGCTCAGCCATTTGGAATTAGAACAGCCTCATTTAAAACCCTTGACATTGCAATAGAAGTGGAACACCTACATTTCAGGCATCTGAGTGGATGTACTGGAAACTTAAATGTTTGTCCCAGAGTTTGAGACATTGAAAAAAAAAAACCTGGGCTTACTAGACAGTGCAGACCTGCCATCCCCAACTTCGCGTGAGAATCAGGTAGCATGCCTGTGTTAACACACATTACCAGATCCCAGATTGGCAGATTCCAGTTTTAAATTTTGTTTTTCTTGTTTGGTGGTATTGGGGCCCAAACCCAGAGCCTCTTGAGGCTGGGTCTTGCTCAGTTGCCCGGGCTGGCCTGGAACTGGCTACCCTTCCCAGGGCTGGGCACATTGCATTTGTTTTAGACCCATTCCTATCCTTGGTTGTCCAGCATTGGCACTTGGAATCTATTTGGGAACCGGTAGAGTAAGTAAAGCTGTGGTGCTTTTCCCGAGATCAGGGGAGGTAGAGAGCCTCCTCGGGCAGCATCCTCGCACGACAGCATCCAGGATGGAAGGCTGGTTTCAGAGCTGGGCCCCTCCGCCTGCCACTGTGGGAGCTGGCTCAGGGATGCTGTAGTTTGTAAGGGTGTGTGGCCCTGTGCTGCCACAGGCTCAGCCACATGGAGCCCAAGGACAGTCCCAGACTCCCAGTGGCCTCATGGAGGTGCACAGGTCAAGGTCACAGAGGTGGAGATGCTCTAGTACTTGTTCAGCATGTGGTTGGTGCATAGAGACCTGAAGCATCCACTGCATCCACTTGTCACAGACATTTGTGCATCTGCTTTGTGGCTGAACACCCCATAGGGAAGGATAGGTCACCATCTGTATGTATGGGCCGTATGAAAGGACTTGTTCTGGCTCACTCCCGTGCTGCTTGCTTGCTTGCTTGCTTGAGTCATGCTGGGGCTGGAACCCAGGGCCTCATGAATGCTAAGTGCTCTACCACTGAGCCACACCCTGGCCCCATGATTATTTCGAAGTGAACCTCATACACATTATTTTACCTGTAAATAGTTTGCTATGTGTATATGACTTTTGGGAGACTGGGGATGGAACCCAGGGCCTGTTGCTTGCCAGGCAGATACTTTACCACTATTGTGCCACAAGCTCACTTCGTAAAGTCGATAGAGGTCCTGACACGTGCACATCTGACCTAGTCTGTGCTCAGACTTCTCATTGTCTCAGCTGTCTTTTCCGGTTGGTGTGTTCAGATCAGCTGCAGTCACCGTCTACACCAACGGTGGGTCACAGTATCACAAGCCTCTCCTCAGTAGCACACCCCAGCCCTTCTCAGTGCCACTGACAAGTGGGAAGTGCTTTTCCACTGCCCCTCGCAATTGGCTGTGGCTGGTGTGGGGTCTGGGGCTGGCCTAGAGCCTGCAGGTGGTCCCTGAGCTTGCCCGTGGGTGGGCTTCTTCAGCCTGCCCTGTGTGGCCTCCCTGTTGGTCTTTGGCTGCATAGCTGCTTTGTTTTTCCTGGCACTAGGGATTGCACCCAGGGGTTCTCTGCCACTGAGCCACACCCAGCCTTTTCTGAGCTTTCTTTTCTTTTCTAAATGTTATTTTTTAGTTGTAGATGGACACAATATCTTTATTTATTTTTGCATGGTACTGAGGATTGAACCCAGTGCCTCACGCATGCAAGACAAGTGCTCTACCACTGGGCTACAACCCCAGCCCTCTGGGCTTTATTTTAAGACAGGATCTCACTTAGCTGCCTAGGCTGGCCTCCAACTTGCCACCCTCCTGCCTCAGCCTTTGTAGTCCCTGTGATCCCAGGTGTGCACCACTGCACCCGGCATGCAAGGGGTACTGCCACCCTGGTGGCCCTGCCCTGCCTCCTTTTCTGAAGTCTGCCTGTGTGCCGGTGGCCCTGTGGCCAGGAGGGCTGTGCTTTGCAGATGCTGGGTGGAAAGTGCCTGGTGGGTGCTGGGTGCCTCTCCCCTGCTATGCATCTTCAATGGTGATCAGGTGGAGGATGTTTGTAAAAGTCACTGTGAACTGGGAGGCTCGGCTGGAAGTGCCTTGTCCTGGCAGGCAGCATTCTGTCACCACCCTCAGGGCTCCGTCATTTCAGGCAGAAAGGCAGCTCAGGCTGATCTTGGAGTTTCCTCCCCCATCCTGGAGTCAGCTGTTTCTCCTTAGGACTGTTCATGCAGTTGGAGACGCCAGTCCAGATTCAGGAGCAACAGGTTGTCAGAGGACAGAGCTAAGAACAGGGACTTGTAAGAGAGGAAGGTCAGGAATTCATACCATCTCTAGTTAAGATGAAAATGACAGTTTTTAAATTGGGTTTTCCTATGTATTTAAGTTCATTTGTTTCCATTTATTTTCACTTTTTAAATATTATTTCAAGCTGGGTGCAGTGGTACCCACACCCATAATCCCAAGGCTGAAGCAGGAGGATTGCAAGTTGAAAGCCAGCCTCAGCAACTTAGTGAGACCCTGTCTGAAAATAAAATCTTTACAGAGGGTTGGGGTGTGGCTCAGGGCAGAGTGCCTCTCTAGCAGCGGCAAGGCTCTGACTTCAGTCCCCAGTACCACAAAAAAGCAAAAGTAGGAGACACTCCATCAGACCTGACTGCAGTGCAGGACTCAGCAAGGCCTCTGGTCTCTTCGCCCTTCCCGCTCTCCGTGGGGGCTGCCCCTGCCTTCTCCGAGGCTTGCTCCTCTCTGCCTTTCAGTGCCTACGCTCATGATGGCTTCAGTAGTTTATCCGGTCTCTGCAGGTTTGGAATCTGTTCCTGTGCCATTTCCTGCTTTGCCCCAGTGCATCCTGGAATGGGGGTTCTGCAGGCAAGAGGTCAGGTGCAGGGGTGCTCACAGCCATGCTCTGTGCCCTCTGGCCAGCTCCTTCCCTCAGTGTGAGTGTGCACCCACTGATCAGAGAAGGCCAGGGCATCTAGGGCCTGGGTTTTGCCAACCTGAGAGATAGTTGAACACACTTTTCATTTGCCTTTTTTTTTTTTTCTCCCTATGAAGTGTGTGTTCTTCAGCCTTTTTGGAGGGAGAGAGTACCAGGGATTGAACCCAGGTGTGCTTAACCACAGAGCCACATCTTCTGTATTTTATTTTATTTTTTAAATTTTGAGACAGGGTCTCACTAAGTTGCTTTGAACTTGTGGTCCTCCTGCCTCAGCCTCCAAGCTGGTAGTCACAGGTGTGGCCACAGGTGTGTGTTCTTTAGCCTTCTCTGTGGTGCACCCCACTCGGTGGGCAAGAGCTTCATCAGGGCAGAGCAAGGTGACACACACCTGTGAGGCCGGCCACTCAGAAGGCCACACTCGGCAGTACAGCGAGTTCTGTCTCAGAACAGGACAAAAAGGCCTGGGTTGCTGCCCAGTGGTAAGAGTTCTTGCCTAGCGTACACCTGGCTCCGCTTTTAGTTCCCACTCCCACAAAAAATCTTAGTCATTGATGAAAATTACACATGATTCTTTTAGTCTTTCATTCAGTTGATCCTGGTAAGTTTTGCTAAATTAGTATTTTATTTTTATGTAGTCACATCTGTTATTTGTGTCACTTTGAGTCATTGTTAGGAAAGTTTGTTTATAAGTCATAAATATTTTTTTTTAATATTTTTTTAATTGTCAGTGGATCTTTATTTTATTTATGTGGTGCTGAGAATCAAACCCAGTGCCTCACGTGCTAGGCAAGTGCTCCACCGCTGAGCCCCAGCCCAGCCCCCCATGTACTCTTCAGGCCTGCTAAGAGTGCTCTTGCACTTCACTTCCAGGTCTGCCTGGGGTGTGTCTTGGGTGGGGTGAGGGGTTGGCTGGTCATCTCTTCTCACAGGCTGGCACTGCATCAGCACCAGTCTTACAGGATCGTCCTGCCGAGTCCTCAGCACAGAGTCCAGCTCTGCCTCTGGGCACCAGTCCTGGCCCTTAGTCTGCTCTGTGCTTAGGTTCTCCTGGCCATGGCGTAGCAACACCATTGTCGCCACCCTGCCCTGAGCTGCCCCTCTGAAGGCTCTCTGGTCTGTCCTGCTCTGGCTTTGTCTTACCCGCTGAGCATTCTAGTTGGCTCTTGCTCTCAGCTGCAGTATTTCTTAAAGTTGATCTTGTAAGAGCTGACATCTTTTTGATGTAAACATCCCTTTAGATCTCTCAGGGGTGTCTTCCTGTTTGTGTTTATGTTTAAATCAGTGCCAACCTTGGTTATCTCATTTGTGGTGCCGAGGATCACACCCAGGACCTTGGACGTGCTGGGCAGGCACTGCACCACTGAGCTGCATGCCCAGCCCTGTTTCCCAGTTTATAACACACATGTTCTCCCTTTTCTTGTGCCTCCGTTCGGCTTTCTTTTTCTCTTGGTTGTGTTAGGTATGGAGCCCCAGGCCTTGTGCACGCCAGACAGCTCTCTACGACTGCACTGCAGCCGTTCACCCTTGGTCATTTATCTAGCTGGGCTGCTAACTCCAGAGTCCAGGAGTCGGTAGAGCAGTGCTGCACCAGACTCCAGATGTGCAGCCATGGGCCTGCTCCTGCCCCACCTTTGTGGCAGGCTCCTGTTGACTGGCCTGCCCTTGTGGCATTCTGTCACCTGGGGAGGGTCTGGTGGGCGTTCTGGCCAGAGAGCGCCTTGTTCACGGAACTGCAAGCACTCTTGTTTTCGGTTTGCGACCTGCTGCAGGCCTCAGCAACTGTCGCCATTCCCAAAGAGCACCACCGCTTTGTGATCGGCAAAAATGGAGAGAAGTTGCAAGACCTGGAGCTGAAAACTGCAACCAAAATCCAGATCCCACGCCCAGATGACCCCAGCAATCAGATCAAGATCACAGGCACCAAAGAGGGCATTGAGAAAGCTCGCCATGAGGTCCTGCTCATCTCTGCTGAGCAGGTGAGGCCTCCCTGCACCCTGCCTGCCCGAGGCCAGCTTGGCTGCTCCTGGGCGGTCGCTCCTGTGTGGACCGGCAGCGCTGTTCTCAGGTGTTCTCACCAGTGCACCTGTGCCTTCCAGGACAAGCGTGCTGTGGAGAGGCTAGAGGTGGAAAAGGCCTTCCACCCATTCATTGCTGGGCCGTACAATAGACTTGTGGGCGAGATCATGCAGGAGACAGGGACGCGCATCAACATCCCCCCACCCAGTGTCAACCGGACAGAAATCGTCTTCACTGGAGAGAAGGAGCAGCTGGCTCAGGCTGTGGCTCGCATCAAGAAGATCTACGAGGAAAAGGTGTGCGGTATGCAGGGGTGGGGCCGCGGCAGGACAGGCAGCAGGGTCCGAGTCTGGAGGTGAGATCAGGGCTCCACTCCTCCTCGTGTTCTCTTCTCCCTGGACACAAAGCTCAGTGTCTGTGTGGCAGCGACCTCATTAGGGCTTGGTGCCCCACACTGCTGGCCCGCTGCAGGATAGGTGTCCACGCGGTCCTGTCCTTGTGTGCATCCTGTCCAAGCTGGTCAGTCATGTGCTTAGGGTGGTCTGTGATGAAACTGTAATTCAGATGGTCCAACTTTGAGGTCTGAGACTTGCTCCCTGGTTCTGAGAAAGGACTTGGTGTTCTTAAGTCTTCCAGGTCCGTGTCACCGTCTAGGGTGACCCTGCTCAAGAGAAGTCCAGTCCTTGAGAAGTGAGTTTCTGGGGGAGGGTTGGTCACGGTCCCCACTTGATGGGGATTGGCATTGGTAGTCAGGGCCCTTGGGCACGTTACCTCCTCTACTGGCTGCGAAGCTCTGTCCACCACCTGCCTCTGCACCTTTCCCTCTGACTGCTCCTTGGCCTCCCACTTAGAAAAAGAAGACCACGACCATTGCAGTAGAGGTGAAGAAATCTCAGCATAAGTACGTCATCGGGCCAAAAGGCAACTCGCTGCAGGAAATCCTAGAGAGAACTGGGGTTTCTGTCGAGATCCCACCATCAGACAGCGCCTCTGAAACTGTGATCCTGCGAGGGGAACCAGAGAAGTTGGGGCAAGCACTGACTGAGGTCTATGCCAAGGTAGCTGCCTGGGGGGTGTGCCCAGCTGCGGAGCACGCACCCATGAGCCCCAAGGGCACGGTCCAGTTCTGTGGTAGCCTAACCTCGAGCTGTCCTCCAGGCCAACAGCTTCACCGTCTCCTCTGTGTCGGCCCCTTCCTGGCTTCACCGTTTCATCATTGGCAAGAAAGGGCAGAACCTGGCCAAGATAACACAGCAGATGCCAAAGGTAGGGAAGCCTCTTCTCCATCGGGGTTGTCTGACACGTCTTGTTTGTCCAGTGGGTGCCTTCAGAGATGAGCACATTCTCCAGCTCATTCGTCCTGCCGGGCACAGCCAGCTTCTGAGGCTTGTTGTGGGGCTGCAGAACAAATTTGGTCTTTGTAACCAGGGAGGACATGTTGCTAGGTTTGACAAATGTCTTCAGAAGCATGCCAGTTAGTAAGTGTGCTGTAATAACCTCATAGTAGTCGGAAGAGCCAAACTTGGTGCAGACTGTGTCATGTGTGGACTTAATAGGCCTTTTCGCCCTCTGCATCGCTGTCTTGGCCAGCGGGACAGCAGGCTGGGAGTACCAATGCCTCTCAGTGGCAGAGCACTTGCCTGCCGTTCTAGCGCAGGCCACAAGTTTGATCCCCAGCACCACAAAAATAAATAAATAAATCTAAACTGCGAGGAAACTGGAAGAAGCAGCACCGGCTGCCACCACCCCTCACGCCTGCTCTGCTGAGCTGGTGTCCTGCGTTCCGAGTCATGGTTTCACCTTTCCTGGCTGTGAACTCTTGGTTCATCCAGGTGCTAGTGGATGTGCTGGTGGGAGGGAGCAAGCCACCCCACCACCCAGGCAGCTGTTCTCGCTGCAAAGCTCTGCCCTGTGCAACCAAGGCGGAGCCAGCCCTCCAGAAGTGGCCGCGGGTGGTGTAGCAGTGATGTTCCCATGCTCAAGTCCATGGCTCTGGGCCAGCGCTGCGTACGGGGCAGGACAGAGGAGAGCCCACCAGACCACGGGGTTTGTTCCAGGGCACCTGCCACCTACCTCCCTTCTGCTCTCCATGGTGGTGGTAGATGTGACCATCCCTCACCTGTATTTTTGTGGAGCAGCTTAGGGTCAGCTGCTGCCCCCACAGGAGTGCCCTTTGACCTTCTGGGGACAACAGTGGCATGGGACTGAAGTCACTGCAGCTGTACCGTCTCCTTCACTTGGGTCTGGTAGGTCCACATTGAGTTCACTGAAGGTGAGGACAAGATCACCCTGGAAGGCCCCACGGAGGACGTGAGTGTGGCCCAGGAGCAGATCGAGAGCATGGTCAAGGACCTGGTGAGCTGCCCCTGGAGCAGCCTGTGCTGTGGGGCTGGGTCCCTGTGGGTGGACCGGGTGAAGCACATCTCCTGTGGGTCACCTCTCTGGTGAGGGGTGGTTCTGAAACAGAGCTAGCTGGAGTCCTGAGGGGACGAGACGTCCATCTTGAAGAGGGGCCTTTCAGATAACCGGCCGGCGCCAGGGAGCAGAAGTGCTCCCCTCTGCTGACCTGCCCTGTGCTCTCCCCTAGGTCAACCGGATGGACTATGTGGAGATCAGCATTGACCACAGGTTCCACAGGCACCTCATCGGGAAGAGCGGGGCCAACAGTGAGTGGGCTAGGGGTGGCAGCCTGTAGGCAGCCCAGGCCAGGCCTGCTGGCCCTCCTGGTGGCCCTGGGAGCCATGGGGAAGGCACGCTCAGGCCTGTATTCTCCACTTCACAGCAGGCCTGCTGGGTTTGGCCTCTAGTGTTGGTCGGCCTAGCAGACTCACTGCCCAGACTTCCTGCCCAGGTCTACCACCTTGGGGAGGGCACTGGTGAGCCCTCAGTCACTGTCCACCCATCCTCAGCACTGGATACATCTGGGTCCCTTCATAGGGACCACATAAGGATGCAGTGGCTTGAGGATATGTCGAGGGAGCCCTTGGCCACAGTCTGAGATGGCCTCTGTAAGCCTTGCCCTGTGCTTGGGTCACTGCACCCATCTGCATGTGTACTGGAAGTGGCTCCAGGCCCCGGGCTTCACGCTGGACTGTAGAGTGTAGAGCGCACAAACCCTTCCTGGTCGGCAGAGGGTCCTTCCTGGGCCTGCTCTTGGCTGACGCCGCGCAACCCCACCCACGGCGAGTAGCTAGGAGCCTGCCTGCCGGGACTGGGGCACAGCGTCCTCTTCAGCACCAGCCTCGTGTCCCATGCTGTCCTGTGATGGGGACAAGCGTCTCAGGTGCACAGTGCCCTCGGTGGGTGCTGACCTTCCCACACTGCTTGTCCTGTGTACACATCACGACCTCGGTTTTAAGGTTTTGCTCTTTGTTTTGGTTGAAAACCACAGGGAAGTACTGCCGTGCGGTTCTGGCCAGTTTCCAGTGGTCTGTGCCGTGGCACGCTCAGAGCACTGATCTGCTCTGTCTTCTCATGCAGTTCCAGACCGTCGTTTTTTGTTTTTTCATACCTAAAATCTGCTGCCCGCTTGTCTGTCCTGTTGCTCTTGACCCACATCCCCCCTGTCCCGGAAGGGCCAGCTCTTCTCTGTCCCATGGCAGATGGCACAGCGTACAGCCTCTTGTCTGGAGCCACTGGTCCTCCCAGCAGCTCGGCTCAGCCTCGCTGCGCAGTGGGCAGTGCCTGCCTTGTTGCTCAGTGCTGTGACTCCACCAGGGTCAGGGACCTGAGTCTCAGATGGGCACCTGTACTGTCCAGAACAAGTGGCAGCAGGGGAGTTTGCCATCCTACTTGTTCTGTGAGGACAGCAAAGCAGTCAGTGTGGGTCTGAGCTGGTGGGGTCCCCACCACTTATGGTCAGCCATGTCATGTTTCTGTCTTGAGCTAATGGGTGTAATTTTTTTACTTGAACCATCCATTGCAGACTTGCACTTTAGCACCTCCAGGGATCTTTTAAAAGAAAGCCCCAACCACACCCCAGACCAGCAAACCTCTGACTCCTTGGTCCCAGCAGATGCGAAGCCTCAGGGCAGTGCCAACACGTGGTTAATGCTGGGAGCTGGCCCACCTGAAAACCTTACAGTCCAGAGAAGGCCATAGCCAGCTCCCAGGGCAGACAGCAGATGCTCCTGTGTGGAGGTTGCTTGTTGTTTTGGGTTAGTGGGAATAACTGCTTAGGTCAGTGGGGCTTGGCTCTATCCTTTCTAGTTGTGGGGCATTTGTGGACCTTGTAGCTGCTATGTCCAAGCCATGTCTTCTTTCATGTCCCAAGTCAACAGAATCAAAGACCAGTACAAGGTGTCTGTGCGCATCCCTCCTGACAGCGAGAAGAGCAACCTGATCCGCATTGAGGGGGACCCTCAGGGCGTGCAGCAGGCCAAGCGAGAGCTGCTGGAGCTAGCCTCTCGCATGGTAAGCCCTGCCAGGAAGGCACAGGCCTACGTCTGGCTGCCTCTGGGCAGGGGTGTTGCTGGGGTGTGGTCCTGGCTGGGGTTGGGCGCTCTCACGGGGCCTCAGCTCCTCCATGCTGCCCCGAGACCAGCCTCCCTCAGCCCCAAGCTGTGCTGGAGAAGCACAGGAGCACCCCGGGCCCCCCCCCCCCCCGGCACCCCGTGGCCACCTTCAGGGATTACAGCACCATTCCTGGACTTTCAGAGAACCCCAAGTGGCTGTCACTCAGGCATCTGCCCAGTGTTTCCACCCACAGGCAGAAGTACTAGGCTTTCCAACAGGTGACTTCTGTGCACTGTCCTGTGAGTGCTCTTGCCTCCAGGAGTCCAGTGTGCACCATGTAGCAGTGATTCTCAACTCAGCTCCAAGAGGCCAGGAAGTCCAGTGCTGCAGTCATTTACCCCAGGCGGCTCCTCTTGGTCATCTTGCCCAACCAAGGACCCATGTGCAGAGCCTCACTTTGGAAGTCCTCTGTTGTATTGGCAGTGATTTTAGTGTCCTCAGCTAGCACTCCGGTGTGGCCCGCCCCCTGCGGCCCTCTGGTAGTCCCAAGCTCTTTCTCTATCCCAGTGTCCCTGCTCCTCTGCACCCTAGCCCTTTCCTAGGGTGTCTTGCCCCGTGTCTCCTTCCTGTTCTAGACCACTAAGTCCTTCATCCAGATGCCAGTCTGGTCCTGCTCCTGCCTGGATTGTAGCTCTGCTGATGCCCTTCTGTGCTCCCTCTGGTGTTTCCAGGAGGCTGGGAGCCCTGGGGTTTCGTGCCCTGGGTGGGGTGTGACAGCCACTCTTCCTCAGTGTCCCATGTAGAGGCAGTGGTCTGAGCTGCCCTGTGTTGGGCAGGGACCACCCTCGGGCATGCGATGCTGGTTCCCCTCTGCCTCTACAGAAGCAGATGCTGTGCTTGACTGCAGGGCCCTCCCACCAGTTCTGTAATTGTCTCGTTCAGGAAAGTGACACTACCAGGAGACTTGGGAGCACGAGGGTGGTGGGCAGAAATGAGGTGTCCCATTGCCGGGCACTCTCTTGGCCTGCTGTGCCAGGGTGCCACCTGGACAACCCCTCACCTGCTGCTGGGCCACAGCTGGGCTGTGCAGCAGAGCACGGGATCCTGGGCCCCCTGGAGACGCTCACAGGTAGCTCACTGTCATCAGGGGCGTTGTCTATGCTGATTGTTTTTAGGAAAACGAGCGTACCAAGGATCTAATCATTGAGCAGAGATTTCATCGCACAATCATTGGGCAGAAAGGTGAACGGATCCGTGAAATTCGTGACAAATTCCCAGAGGTAAAGGTTCCCCAGAGGCACCCCCCACCCCGCTGGTACTGGGGATTACTCAGGGGCTCTCACATGCTTGGGCAAGCACTCTGCCACTGAGCTGCACCCCAGCCCCTCCAAGAGTGCTGTCATGCACCTAAGGAATGCTCAGAATTTTAAAACCCAAACTCAGTCTCCTGGTTGTTTCAGGTTATCATCAACTTTCCAGACCCAGCACAGAAAAGCGACATTGTCCAACTTAGAGGGCCCAAGAACGAAGTGGAAAAATGTACCAAGTACATGCAGAAGATGGTGGCAGACCTGGTAGGCCTTCCGGAGGCCTCCTCATGAGGCAGGGCTGGACGTGGGCTAGGGTACCTGCCCCTCAGACTCCCGACTGCCCCAAGGACTCTGCGTGGGGAAGGGTCTCCTGTCAGGGAACTGGACAGTGAGGTGGCATCTCTTAGTGCCTGCGTGCTCAGACCACCAGAGACTTTGAGAACGTCTCATGTGGAGTTAAAGTGGGAGAGGACTTGGGAAGTACGGAGGAGGGACTGAGGGGAAAGCCACGGCCTGCCACTGCCCAGGGCTCTGGCCCAGGGAGGCAGTGGTGAGGGGGTCCAAAGGTACTGTCAGAGCAGCCTGGGCGCTGTGTGCTGCCCTGGTGTGTAGCACAGACTTCTCCGGCCAGTGTGCTGGTTAGGGCCCCAGGGCAGACCTGGTGGGTATTGGTGCACCGGTGTGTAGCCACCAACAGGGACTTCAGAGCAGTTGACTAACGTGCCAGGTGATTGGTTGCCAGACAGTCGTCTCACTTGTCCTGACAACTGACTCCGGTGCTCAGCTAGGTGGAAGGAGAGCGGCTCGCAGCCCACATCTGCTGAGGGCGTCGCTCTGCCTAGGTGGTCACTGTGCTGGCTCCTGTCTTCCAGGTGGAGAACAGCTATTCGATTTCTGTTCCAATCTTCAAACAGTTTCACAAAAACATCATCGGGAAAGGCGGTGCGAACATCAAGAAGGTGACCATCTCGTCCCCAGCTCCTGGCTCCTCTGCCGTCCCCACAGCCCTTGGCCATCTGGTTGTGGACAGGCGGGGACGGCCCACCCCTGCAGGCCAGTGCGTGGTGCGCCTGTCGGGGGGCCTGCAGCTTCTCAGCTCCGCCTCTCTCTCCCAGATCCGTGAAGAGAGCAACACCAAGATCGACCTTCCCGCGGAGAACAGCAACTCCGAGACCATCGTCATCACAGGCAAGCGGGCCAACTGCGAGGCTGCCCGGAGCCGGATCCTGTCCATCCAGAAGGACCTGGTAATGGGGGTGCCCAGTGGCCCACACGCAGGGTGGTCAGGCCCGGGAGCCACCGCCACTCTAGAACCAAACAGTGCTGAGCAGGTGGCCCGCAGCTCTGCCTCTCACTGCTCTGGGCGCTGCCACTGGCCCCGCAGCAGCGCCCGCAGACCCAGGCATCGGTCCTCCTAAGCTCTTGGGAAGCTCCATCTGAAGAGGCACACACTATGTCCTTCAGCTTTTGAAAAAACCAATGTGTAGTGATTGGCTCTGAAGGCACGCCACAGAACCATGCCCGCTGCGAGCTCGTGGAGAGAGCGGTGGGCAAGCGTGCAGGCGGGTGGCTCACGGTCCCCGCGTGGCGGAGTCTCTGCGGTCACTCTGCCTGTGCCGGGTCTGCTCTTGCTGCTGGGGCGGCACTGCTGTGTGGGCGGCTCCCGCTCCTTGTGCTGGCTGTGAGGGCTCCTCTCCTGCACGCGGGGCCGGCACTGGCTCACAGCTGCCTGGTCCTCTGCTCTGCCCTTCCTGCTGCCGCCTCCTGCCCTGGTCGGGAACACTGCAGCAGGCCTGCTTCATCCCTCCTGCTGGTGTCTGCGGCTTGCTGGGTTAGGGAACCTCGGGGCCACGGTGTTGGTGTCCAGTCAGTCTGATGGAGTGCCGTGTCTCTCACGACGTCACCACACGTTTGGCCAGCACGTTAGACTGCGTTTCTAGATGCAGGAAAGCACACGTGGCATGCAGTCCTTTGTGCCCAGTGTGCTCGGGGTCCGTGTTGTGTGGCTGTGCCCTGTCCACTTCCACAACCTCCTCAGACACTCAGGCCCGGGTCTCCCCACCTGTCGCTGCAGTGCGGGTCCTCTGGCTGGGTGGAGCTGTCCTCCTGCTGTCCACTGCAGTGCGAGTCCTCTGGCTGGGTGGAGCTGTCCTCCTCTGCTGTCCACTGCAGTGCGGGTCCTCTGGCTGGGTGGAGCTGTCCTCCTGCTGTCCACTGCAGTGCGGGCCCTCTGGCTGGGTGGAGCTGCCCTCCTCTGCTGTCCACTGCAGTGCGGG
>CM053402.1:160203353-160276055 GCA_028644305.1 Xerus rutilus | reverse complement strand
GTCTTGAGGGAAGGGACGACCACAGCTCTCGTGGGCCCAGTTTCCTACATCCATCTTGTGCCCGCAAACAGGACAGTGTCCATCATGAGAGAACCAGAGTACGGGAGGAACCCGTAGGGAGAGCAGCCGTGGGGCTGGCCACGGCAGCACCACGCACACACCGGCCTCCCCTCCCAGGAGCAGCGGCCCCGCCCTGCAGCTTCCCCGTCCTGTGTCCCCACGCCCCACCAGTTTTTTTTCTTTTGGATTGAATATTTTTGTGATTCTCTCTTCCCTCCTCCATTGGCACATTCAGGGTGGCTCTGTGGAGTCAACCCAGGGCCTTCAGTGTGTGCGCTCTGTGGCATAATGGGCCTCTGTGCCATGGTGCCTCTTTCTCACCTGCCCAACTTTAAGGCCATGAGGCCCCTACGGTGCATCATTGATCTTTTTATCTAAAATCTCAAGTTGTTTAAGAGATTTTAAATAATGTACATATTCCGTAGTGGTTGCTGTTTCTGGGGCTTCCAGTTACTTGGACCTCATTTCTGTTCACTCCGGTGTGAACGCTGTCCCCTGATGTCCCTGTGGTGTGTCCGATGCTTAGCCTTTCCTACATTTTTGAAAGGCACTGTATTGAGTGCAGTCTTCTGGGCTCCTGGTTTCTGTTCAGGCTGCAGACTGGCTTAGTGTCAGCTCCCTGGCCTCATTGCCATGGTCCACCCAGTCCATCTGCCCGGGTGGCAAGCCTGTCTCCTCGTCCCCCCAGGCAGGCTGCTGCCGCCTCTGCTTCCCTCGATCCAGCACTCTCTC
The DNA here is from genome assembly GCA_028644305.1 of Xerus rutilus. Classification (NCBI taxonomy): domain Eukaryota; kingdom Metazoa; phylum Chordata; class Mammalia; order Rodentia; family Sciuridae; genus Xerus; species Xerus rutilus. The sequence continues at coordinate 160,275,263 of CM053402.1, read as the reverse complement.
GCCTTAGAGCAGGTGTCTTTCCAGGAGCCCTGGGCTCCTCCCTTTGGGGAGCCAGCAGCCTGGAGGCCAGGTGGCCTGCCCTGCAGACTCATGCCTCTGGGTCATGCCCGTCCTCCCGGGACCCCAGGTGGTGTTTGTCCTTCTGGGCATCAGTGGGCCTGGCTGCAGAAGTTGAGTGTGTGTCTTGACGTCCTCAGAGCTCGGCTCAGTCAGTCTCCTTGGGTTCAAAGCACAGATTGCAGGATGCCTGCCCAGTGTCCGTGCCTGCTGGCCCTGTCATTCTCTGTCTCTGAGTTGTTTTCTGTTTTCTTTGTCATGGGTTCTTTCTGCCTGTCCCTTTGAAAGCTGGTGTGTTTTGTTAGGTATTTCTGTATTCCTCTGAGTGTTTTGAGCTGTAAGTCCTTTTGACGGTCTGCTCCCTGGGACTTGTTCTTCAGTTTTGTTGGGCGAGATCAGAGCCATGCGTGGCCCACCCAGCGTCCTCCCTTCCTGGAGCAGCGCAGTGGCCCAGGAAGCCAAGGGCAGGTGTGGCTCATCCTGGGCTGTGCACCATTGCCTGTTTCTTCAGGGGCCTTTCGCTGCTCTGGTGTCCTCAGGGTCAGGTGTGGGTGGTTGGGGTCTTGGGTTCTCTCTGCTTCCTGGTGCAGGTGGGCAGGAGGCAGGAGTTTCTGTGTCTGTGCTCCATCCTTGCTCCTCACCCCTCAGCACGTGAGACACAAGTCACGTCGTGGCACCACGCGTGCCCTGCTGCTGTGCCGCCAGCACTCCTGCGCGGGCCTGGTCCTCCTGGTGAGCCTCTCCCAGGCCGGCCCGGTCCTTCCTCCACACCGCAGTGAGGGCCTGCTGCTGCTGTCTGCTTCCAGGCCAACATCGCCGAGGTGGAGGTGTCCATCCCTGCCAAGCTGCACAACTCGCTCATTGGCACCAAGGGCCGCCTGATCCGCGCCATCATGGAGGAGTGTGGGGGTGTCCACATCCACTTCCCTGTGGAGGGCTCCGGGAGCGACACGGTCGTCATCAGGGGCCCTTCCTCTGATGTGGAGAAGGCCAAGAAACAGCTCCTGCACCTGGCGGAGGAGAAGGTGAGCTCACGTGTCCCCTCACTGTGGAGCGCAGCACCCTTTCTGTGGCAAGACGGGAGCACCTATACAGCCGGGCCCGCTGGCCACACTGTGACCCCAGCACCTGGCAGAATGGTAGGCTCCAGGCCAGCCTAGGCAACGCAGTGATTCCCTGTCTCAAAGTGAAAGTGCAGGGACTGTGGCTCAGTGGTGAGTGCCCTGGGTTCATCCCCAGTGCCACAGAGATGGAGAGGAGGCGTAGAGAGCGCTCCATGGGGGGACCACTGGGTTCAAATCCCAGAACTAAAAAAGTGTGTGTGCGCACTCCAGCATGTGTGGGGTGGAGAGTTTCAAAGGACAGGGTTGTGTTAATGCGTGATTCACAGTGAGGCTCAGTTCCCACGTTTAGTTGTAAGTCCTGACAACCACACCGTCATGTGACCACCTCAGACCCCACCAGCCGTCACCATAGCTCTGCAGCCCCTGGCCTTGGTCAGAGCCCACCACCATCGGGCAGCACCTCGGGTCTGGGCCAGGATACCTGCACGTGGCTGGCATGCATCCTCTGGCTGTTCCTGGTCCCCTGGCTCTGTGCATTTTTAGAATTAGACTCTAGGAAAACCACCTTCCCTGGGTTTCAGCTGGAGTTGTGCAGAGTCTGGAGTTGGAGCCGGGGGCCCATGGTCCCTGGCCTCGAGCCTCCTGCATGGCTGATGGATGGTTGTTACGTGTTTGTACATGTATGTGCACACAACACCCGGTAGAACAACAATCTGGCTGCTACCCTTCCCCAGCACCACCCGTTTTCCGCCCTGGCTGGGCCCTGGTTTCGTGGCATCAGGCGGGCTTGTTCTGCCATGAAACTCTGGCTCTTGCACACTGTGCCCTGGTGGTGGTGGCTGAGTTAGAGCCGAGCCTGGCTGCCTGGCATGGGCCACCCTGCAGCCCTGAGACACAGGAAGTTGGCCCTGTACCTGGGGAGGCGGGGAGTTCGGGAACTGTGTCGGGACCTCGCTGGCATGCACATCCTGCCTTGCCTTACGCCTAGCCCATGGGGCCAGTGCCCCCCGCCACCCCTGGCCCGGCACATTGCCACACCCCAGCAGATCCACATCAGTCATTGCTGGTAAGTGGCAGGACGAGGGTCCCAAGTCTGCCCTTGGCCACCTCGCCGTCCTCTGGTGGCTGTGCGGAAGGCCACGGTGTGGTCTGTCTGGGTGTGCGCACACCTTGAGGTGCCAAGGCGGCAGCGGGCACTCATACACAGGTTACTTTCTGCAGCAAACCAAGAGCTTCACTGTTGACATCCGAGCCAAGCCGGAGTACCACAAGTTCCTCATCGGCAAGGGGGGTGGCAAAATCCGCAAGGTGCGTGACAGCACGGGTGCCCGCATCATCTTCCCAGCTGCCGAGGACAAGGACCAGGACCTGATCACCATCATAGGGAAGGAGGACGCTGTCCGGGAGGCGCAGAGGGAGCTGGAGGCGCTGATCCAGAACCTGGTAGGGCGCAGGCCTGGGTGTGGGGCATGGTGCTCCTGGCGGGGGCTTCATCTCCCCTTCCTCCCCCTCCACTGCCAAGGACAATGTAGTCGAGGACTCCATGCTGGTGGACCCGAAGCACCACCGCCATTTCGTCATCCGAAGAGGCCAGGTTCTGCGGGAGATTGCAGAAGAGTACGGTGGGGTGATGGTCAGCTTTCCACGCTCCGGCACACAGAGCGACAAGGTCACCCTCAAGGGGGCCAAGGACTGTGTGGAGGCAGCCAAGAAGCGCATTCAGGAGATCATCGAGGATCTGGTGAGGGCCCAGGAGGCTGTGGGCTGGCACACCGTCCAGCCGCTGGCACACCGTCCAGCCCCTGCCTCCCCGCCTGCCACTGGGAGGCAGACAAGAGGTGGAGATGTGGCCAGGGCTTCACGCGTACCAGAGAGGCCTGCCCAGGCCGCCTCAGCCCTTCCTCTGTGTAGTGAGCATGAGCCACTTGAGAGCGCACTCTGAGGGGAAACGGCACCAGGGTGAATCCCTGCAGCAGCCGCCCAGACACAGGTTTTCTTAAAGCCCCTCTTAAGAGCTGCCCCTGCACACCATGGAGGCGGTGCCCCAAGGGACTCTGTCTCTGGGGAGTCAGGTGTGGCGTGTTGGTGCTCAAGCTGCAGGACCATTTCACAAGGAGCCTGGGCCCTATGTGCCTTGCCATGGGGTCACCTCAGAAAAGTAGGTGTGGGTGGCAGGCAGGGCATGCTGAGCCCTGACCTGGACACTGCTGTGTGTGTGTGTGCCCACTTCAGGAAGCTCAGGTGACCGTGGAATGTGCCATACCTCAGAAATACCATCGATCTGTCATGGGCCCCAAAGGTTCTAGAATCCAGCAGATCACTCGAGATCACAACGTTCAGATTAAGTTCCCAGACAGAGAGGAGAACCCAGGTGAGTCCTTCAGCACAGCTGCTCCTGCGCCTGGGGTGGCCACACAGGTCAGTCGTGCACCTCCCTGGCACCTCTCCTGCCCCTTGATCAGTGCTGATGTGCTTGGGCACCAGCTGTGGAGCCTGATCTGCGAAGGTGGCCTGTGTCAGGGTTCACGGGTGACTGGGCTTGGGGAGCTGGGGTCTGCAGGGTCAGCCCTGGGGTGGCGTTTGGGCTCAGATGTGCTGTGGCAGCTCGGCTGTGTCTAGGCCACTGCCTCTCCCTGCTGCACAGCACAGTGGGGTGTCCCATGTGTCACCTGGTTCTCTTGAGGCCCTGGCGGTGGGAGGAATGCCCACCTGCGCACATGCTGGACACGTGCACCCTCGTTGTAGACGCGTCCTCGTGGGCCCGTGTGGCCTCAGGGACCCTGCAGCCATTGCAGTTCTCCCCGTGGCTGCTTTGTGAAGGAAACCAGCTGAATTCTACTGCCCGCGTGTCGGTAGGCGTCACAGCTAGCCGGCCAGCTGCTCAGACCCATCCAGGCCACAGCCTGCACCCTTCCCGCCCATGCACCCACGGTGGCGTTTCCACAGAGCACGTGTCCCTTAGGTGGCCTTGGTGCTTGCTGCTGTAAGGAGCGCCCTCTGGCCGGCAGCCACAGGCCCCTGCTGCCTCATGCTGTGACAGGTGGTGTCGGGACCTTGGTTTGCACGGCTGGTCTCACCTGGTCTGTCCTGTTGAGGGCCCCGTGCTCTCGGACTCTGGGGCCTCCTCAGAGCCAGCTCCCCTGGACTGGGCTGTGCGCTCTGCCCTGTGTCCAGCTGCACGCGCAGGGGCCGCTGTGCACTCTTGCACACACTGAGCCTCGTTCACACCTGTGGTGGTCACGGTCAGCCCTGGCTTAGGTGAGGACGGGACGTGCAGAGCCCAGGTCTCCTGTGCCACCAGCCTCAAAGCCTCTGTGAGACTTGCCATCTGCTCTCCCTGCCCAGGAAGACGGGCAGACCTTCCCTCCCTCTCCCCATGCATCACATAGCAGTCGCTTGGCCCAGGTGTGCCTGTGAGTGCAGAGGGGACACCTCTCTCCTCCCCTAGTCCACAGCACAGAGCCAGCCATCCAGGAGAACGGCGAGGAGGCGGGGGAGGGTAGAGAGGCCGACCCCGGTTCTCCAAGGAGGTGCGACATCATCATTATCTCTGGCCGGAAAGAGAAGTGTGAGGCGGCCAAGGAGGCCCTGGAGGTGCGTTGGTTCCAGAGAGGGTGGGCAGCTGCCCTGGTGGTGGCGGACAGTAGGTCTCTTCATAGTGGCCCTGAGTAAGCGCAGGGACCACGGAAGGGGAAGGCAGCTCAGGCTTGTCATGACAGTGAGTGGCTGTGCACTGAGCATTTATTGAGCACACTTACTCTTGGGTCCTGTGGTGAATACTGCGACACCACAGCACACCTCCGTCTGCCTGACGGTGGATGGAGACGGGCTGGCTGCTGCACTTCCCTGCAGAGGCAAAGGCACAGGGCAGTAGGTTTCGGGCCTGAGCGGACACGGGCAGGTGCCCTCGTCTGCAGGACCCGGGCTTCGATGCTGTGTGCCCCCGTCCCCGGAGCCTCAGGCCTGCTCTTCAGGAGGGCACTGCCTAGGCTGAGCCCCTGTCCTGCTCTCCAGAGATCAAGGTCTAGGTGGCTTATCGGGACACAGAGACGGGGACACAGTTGTTCCCAAGGCTGTGGCCCTTGAGCTTAAGGATCCCTCTGCTCTTGACCTGACACCCCTCCCGCCCCGCATCTTCCCACAGGCACTGGTTCCGGTCACGATCGAGGTGGAGGTGCCCTTTGACCTTCATCGTTATATCATTGGGCAGAAGGGAAGTGGGATCCGCAAGATGATGGACGAGTTTGAGGTAGACCACCTTCCCGGGGCTGTCCTGGGGGTGGGCTGCACACCACAGCTTCCTGAGGATGTGCCCAGGGACCCTCAGCATCGCCACCTGCTGCCCCAGCCTCCCTCCTGCCCTCCCTCTGGACCCCCACCCTGGGTTTGCGTTCTGGGCCAGGTGGACACCCTGCTGCCTGGCCCCGGACCTCACGCCTGCTCCCGACGACAGGTGAACATTCACGTCCCAGCTCCTGAGCTTCAGTCTGACGTCATTGCCATCACCGGGCTCACTGCTCATTTGGACCGAGCTAAGGCAGGGTTGCTGGAACGTGTGAAGGAGCTGCAGGCCGAGCAGGAGGACCGGGTGAGTGTGGGCAGCGCAGGCCACGCCTGGGTCGGGGGCCAGAGGTTGGTGGAAGGAGCTCAGGAGAGAGACGCTCTTTGTCTTTCATGGTGACAGCAGGGTTGGGCGCTCGTGTGGTCCTCCTCAGGCCTGTGGGAGGTGGCCAGCAAGCCCAGGGCCACCCTCCACACAGCAGGGCAGGGCCCACCTGCCTGGGGCAGCGAGGTCTGGGGCCTGGAGCAGATGCCACTGTGGGCACAGGGCCCCCTCGGGAGGATCAGTCTGCAGCCTGCTCACCCAGTGGGCATGCGCAGGTCAGCCACAGGCTCCAGAGCCCCCTGTCATGGGTGTTCTGCTGCTGTCTCCTCGGCCTCTCCTTAGGAGACCCGAACGTTCCCTTCACATTGGTCCTCAGATCCCCAGATGGCAGGCGGGCGGGCAGGACCAGGAGCAGTCCTGAGAACAGGTGCTGACCTCCAACACCTCGGCTTGTCTCAGAGTGGCCAGTGCCTCTGGCCCTCACTCTCCAATGGTGGAAGGTGCCGGGCTCTCCTGCAGTGCGTCAGAGGCTGCTGCTGGCAGGTGTGTGTGCTGAGCTGCAGGCGGGCCTCCGCTCACTCTCGCTCGCTTCATTTCTAGGCTCTGAGGAGCTTTAAGTTGAGCGTCACTGTAGACCCCAAATACCATCCCAAAATCATCGGCAGGAAGGGGGCAGTGATCACCCAGATCCGGCTGGAGCACGACGTGAACATCCAGTTTCCAGACAAAGATGACGGCAGCCAGGTAAGTGCGGCCACCCTGCTGAGACTGCAGTGTTCCTCACTGACCTTGGCTTTGACCTGGAAGCAGTAACCAGGCAAGCTCCAGTCAGGCAGCTGCCCAGCTAGGGTCAGGGGTGAGTTTGCAGAGCAGGTCTTAGAGTCTGATTTGGGCTTGAGGTGTGGCTATGTCTCAGCCCCTGCCAGCAGGTGAGGTTTCCTCCACGCATGTGGCCTCGGGGACCATGGGCATTTCCTCTGTGCCCACTGTTCAGTCTTGATGCGTGCTGGGGCTCCAGCTGTCATGTTTGTGGAGTAGCTTGTCCCCCAGCTCCCGGGGTTCCTGGGGGCAGGTGGATTGGAGAGCACCAGGGTCCAGCTCTCTGTAACCACATGGCCTCCTGCCTCACTCAGGACGAAACAGAAGGCAACTCCCCCTCCCCACTTCTGGCATTGGACCCCCTGCCTCAGCCTCACATCCATTTTTGGCTTGGTCCTGCCCAAGCGTTGGCCATCCTGCCCTCAGGCTGGGCCTCTCTGGGTGGCCCTGCTGAGGTGGCTGCTTGCTGGGCATGGGCTGATCTTGCGGCAGCCCAGCACAACCCGGTGACACAGGTGCTGTGCCCACAGAGCATCCAGCAGCAGGACACCCTGCTTGCCCACCTCTCCTTCGCAGGCCCTTGCGCCACCCAGTGCCCTGGTTGTCTGCCACCATTTTCCCTAATGACCAGTTTTCGGATCGTGACTTATGGTCTGACCGACACTCCACAGCTATGCGGGGTGAAGTGGGCATGGCTGTCCACTGCTGGGCGTGACCCAGCTCTGCTGTGCCTGTTGAGGGCAGAGCCCACCTCCCTTGCTGCTGGCCCTCCTCTCACTGGTCCATCTGCCCTGGGGTCACCTCTGCAATCTGACCTTCTTCCACTGTGACTGCGTCCCTGTCCTGAGGACCAGAACTGAGCTCCGCCATCCCCATGCTTCTCTGCCTGCAGTCTGCTCGGGTCCGGGGGCCCCTGGGCAGGGGAGCCCCCTGGCCCACTGTCCTAGAGTCCACTCCACACCCACTGCTGGTGCCAGTCTTTATGGGCGGCATCCTTTCTAGGCCTGTGTTGGGTTGGATTTTGGGGGGACGGGTGCAGAATGCAGGTGGGGAGCCCTCCACCTCCTCCTCCTGAGCTGATGTACTGAGATGCCCTCTCTGCCCTCTCCTTTTCAGCCCCAGGACCAAATCACCATCACAGGGTACGAGAAGAACACAGAAGCTGCCCGGGATGCTATCCTAAAGATCGTGGGTGAGCTTGAGCAGATGGTCTCTGAGGACGTCCCCCTGGACCACCGTGTTCACGCCCGCATCATTGGTGCCCGTGGCAAAGCCATCCGAAAAATCATGGACGAGTTCAAGGTGAGTCCCCGGAGCCAGGCAGAAGCCCAAGAACAAGAATGCACCCCTCCTCGAGGGTGCTATGGCCTCAGGCTCCTGCGCCCCACGGGGCTGGGGCACTGCAGGCTGGCAAGCCATGTGGTGTGTTCCTCCCACACCTGGTACCTCTGAGCTGTGTGGCCTTCTGGTGACAGGGAGGGAGGAGCCCTGAGAGCAGGTCTCTGCATTTCCACCAGCTCAGAGAGACACTCGCTAGAAACAGATTCGCAGGGTCCTGTGGCCAGAGTCCTTCCCTCAGCCCCCCGGCTGACCTGTGCTCCTTCCAGGTGGACATCCGCTTCCCACAGACTGGAGCCCCAGACCCCAACTGTGTCACTGTGACAGGGCTCCCGGAGAACGTGGAGGAGGCCATCGACCACATCCTCAATCTGGAGGAGGAATACGTGAGTCGGGCCGGGAGCAGCCAGGCCAGCTGAGGTGCCACTGGTCTGGGCTGCTGCCTGACAGGATACTCCTCCCTGTCCCACAGCTGGCCGACGTGGTGGACAGTGAGGCTCTGCAGGGCTACCTGAAGCCCCCCGTGCATGAGGAGTCCAAGGCCCCCTCCAAAGGCTTTGTGGTGCGGGATGCACCCTGGACTGCCAGCAGCAGCGAGAAGGTCCGCAAGCCTCTCTCCCTCTGCTCTGGGGGCCCTGGGGGAGGTGGGGAGGCGGGTGGCAGCTGCCCTGGAGGCTGTGTGGACACTGGCGGGCCCCATGGTAAGGCTGTTTCTCCTCTCTACAGGCTCCTGATATGAGCAGTTCTGAGGAGTTTCCCAGCTTTGGGGCTCAGGTGGCCCCCAAGACCCTTCCCTGGGGCCCCAAACGATAATGATCAAAAAGTAGAAACCTTGCCAGCCTGCTGACCAAACCTACCACACGGCCTGTCTCGGTCTGACCCAGCGGCTGGACCCTGTAGTTGCTGACGCTGTCCCCTCCTGAGGTCTCGCAGTGAAGCCTGGCGCTGGCCCTGTCACCCTTCCCCAGGCCTGGTCGTCACCCAGCGGGCCCAGGGGCTGCCCTGGCATGTGCCCAGGACAGGCGCCACTGTGTTTAACACTAAGCAGAGGTCATTGCGCATTCGTGGTAAGACTCAGCTTCCTGGTCCACCCAGCATGCAGTCAGCACTGACCTTCACCAGAGCGCCACAGCAGCGGCTCGGAGTCGGCTTCCTGTGTCATGACCTCAGGAAATAAATTTCCTTGACTTTATAAAAGCCAAACGTTTGCCCTCTTCCTTTCCCACCTCCCTTGCCCGCTGCCTGACACCAGACCCTCCTTGGTGGACTGCCGCTGGCCTCTGGCTGCACAGTCTGCTCAGCACAGGGGACAGGCGGGAGGCTGAGGGCAGCCGGGGTCCTGCACCAGCACCCACGAGCCTCAGGTGTGGAAGCACCAGGGGTCTGTGTGTGAAGCCTGGAGGTGAGGCTGTGAGTGTGCCCGGGTGCCCGTGGCTACTGCGGCGGCCTGGTGTACTATGCTCACGGCAGTGGGGATGGGAGCTGGACACTGCCTGGACTGGGATGGCCTGCCTTTCAGGAATGCTGGACTTGCTTCCCACGCGCCAGGCCGTGCCATCCCCCGGGCCTTCTGTCTACCTCAGCTGGCACCCAGCAGTCCTGTGCAGGTCGGAGCCTTGCTGCAGGGCTGGCACAAGGCCCTCGTGCCAAGGCTGGTGCCCTCCAGGGGCCGCTGCTCCTGCTGGTGGAACTGCCCTACAGGCCTAGAGGATGGGGCGCCAAGCGCCTGCTGGCTGTGGAGGGCCTGGGCGTGGCCTTCAGCTGACCAGGCTGGAGGTCCCTCAGGAGGGAAGGTGGTCCCAGCAGAAGTGTCTGGCCTGGCTGCACGGCTGCCCCGGGCCCCTGCAGGCCTTCTCTGGAGGTGCTGGCTTCACTCAGGCGTGGCTGTCTAGCTCGGGAGCTCCTGGACGGGCCCAGAGCTGCTGCTCCCAGGTCTGACTGCAGTTCCCAGTGGCTCAGGCAGCCCCAGTGTATAGGAAGGGTCCACCGAGACAGGGAAGGGCCTCTGCTCCCTCCACAGGCCAGTGGCCCCTGTGGGTTGGGGTGACAATGGGAAGGAGGCAGAGACTCAAGGAAGCCTGGCAGGGAGCACGGCAGGGAGCACGGCAGGCCTCCATCTGCATGCGCGGGGGCTCCTTCCTGTCGCGCTTGGCTTCTCGGCCCCCATACCACCCTCTGGCCCTGCCTGTCCTCTTCCTCCTCCCCTGCAGTGTCCCCTGCAGCTCCCAGCCCTCCCCTCCCCGGGGCAGCCCTCACGTTCTCACTTGGGCTTGCACGTCCCGTCCACGTTGCTGAGGCCGTGGACGCGGTCCTCGAGCTGCTCAGGGCCCTGTGCCCCTCCTCCTTGGTTGTTGGTAAAGACTGAATGACTGTACCCGTGCCCGGGAGTGTCCTCCTGGCTGAATGTCTTCCCGTCCTGACTCCTCAGCTGCATCCATCCCTCGGCCTTAACTTTTGCAATTTGGTAATTATATGCAACCACATGTAAAGGCTCACGACTATGGATGACACTGGAATTTTATAAATTCTAAAATAAAAGCCGGAACCAGGTGCACTGTGCGTTCTTGTCCCTGTGGCGGGTGGCAACATGGGTGGTGGGTGCAGTCTTCCTTGCCGTCCTCCGGCGAGTCCCGGCGCTGGCTGGCTGCTCCCCAGCCCCAGGCACCAAGGGGCCAGTTCATGGGTTGCAAGGAGAAGGCAGGGGCCACTCCAGCCCCACGTGGTGGTTGAGTCCTCGAAGGGCGAGCGGTGCCCCTGCTACCAGGAGGGTTAGGGTCAGCGATCCCACTCAGGCTCAGCCCCTGCAGCTGGGCTCATTCCACGTAAACAGTGAGGCGGCCCAATGAATGACCACAAAGGTGTCCACACCCTGGAGGCTGCCGCGGGCGAGGGCCCACACCCTCGGCCTGGCAGCACCTGTGCTGGACGGGAGAGCCAGGATCGCAGGGCCCGTGGAACCCCGCGGCCCACCCCATGCTGGTTCCCGCAGTACATTCACAGGAGAACCCGTCAGGGAAGATGAGCGTCTTGCCTTTCTGTGAGTTTGCTTCAGGATCTGAGTTTAAGGTAGCCATGAAAAGCAGCAGCCGGCCAGGGCAGAGGCCAGGAGGGTGGTGAGTTAAAGGCCAGCCTCAGCAACTCACAAAGATAGCGGCTGGGGATGTGCCCAGTGGTTTTGCACCCTGGATTCAATCCCCAGCACTGAAGCAACGCCAACCGGCTCGGGGAGCGTGGTGGTGGCCAGGTTCTCCACACCCACCTGGCACCTGCACCCCCAGCACTCCTGGCAGAGCCCTGCAGGCAAAGGACAGCACTCTGAAGGCGCTAGTGGGCAATTGGCAACCTCACTGCCCAGCAGAGGGCCCTGGTTCGAGACCAAGGGTCGCTGGGGCTGAAGGACACCTGGTCGAGGACCTTGTCTGGAGAGGCATTTCCCAGGGGGGACGCAGGGCAGGACTCCCAGACACTCCAGTCCTACTCCGAGCGTCCCGGAGTCAGCCACAATGAACACGTGTTCACAGAAGAGACCCCATAGCAGGCGGGCACGCGGGTGGGGGCAGAACCGTGAGCAGGCCTGCGAGCAAGCAGGAAAGGCCTGCAGAGGCCGCTGGGCACGCAGGACACCCTTCTGTGTGCTCTGGCCACGGGGCTTGTGTGGGGCAGCAGAGGGCCACCATGGAGACCACTGCTGCTGCAGGTGGCTGGCCTTGGGGACCTTGAGTGTCCAGCAGGGCCTGTGACCTGGGGACAGGGAGTGAGCTGGGCTAGGGAGCAGCCAAGCCACGGCATCCCCATGTGGTTAGCTGACCCCACATGGGATCTGGAGAGGGGTGGACCAGCTCCTGGAACCGAGGGCTGTGGGTCCAGCCTGGGCTCTGCCTTCAGGGACTGGTCATCCTCCACTCTGTTCACCTTACAGGCAACCTGTCCAGGAAGGGAGTGTGGTTAGATTCCAGAATAGCCGTGATGTCCTGTCGACTGCCCCGTGCCCACTGCGGGGAGGAGGCCAGGGTGCCTGCTTAGCCAAGGGGCACTCGCTCTCACCTCGATCTCCACTGGCTCTGGGACATCTGGGACCAGGAGGTCCAGGACGTGGCCGATGGCAGACCACCATGTGCTGGGAGTAGAAAGTCCCCACCTGAGCCCTTGGTAGAGCAGGCCTGGGCTGCAGCAGCTGCCCCCAGGCACCGCCCACAACCACGAGTCCACTCTGGGGTGCACGGCCCCGCAGAGCTCCCTGGGGCTGGACATCTGGCCCAAACCCAGGGACAGAGGCCAGCAGGAGGGGTGGAGGTGTGGGAAGCTCTGAAAGACCGAGGACAGTGGGAAGTCCCCTGGTGGGTGACAGTGTGGCCAGGCCCAGGTTGGGCAGCGTGTGGTGGGGAGGTGGGCTGGCAGGTGCCTCAGCTACCGCAGACACATCACAAAGGCCAGCAGTTTCCAGGAGGTCCAGGAACAGTGTCCATCATCATCATGGAAAGCCCTGTATCTGCAGGAGATGTGGCCCCTGTGGGCACAGGGCTGGGCAACGGGGCCTCTGCAGTCGACCTCTCACCCTCTCCTCCCTGCCTGTCCCGCTGGCTCTTCAGGGTGCCTGGGGGCCAGGGGAGGGTACTTCCCAAAGGCAGAGGCTCTGGGCTGTCCTACCCTGCACTGGGCTCCACTGGGGGGAGGAGGGCGTCAAACATGACCTTCCATCACTGTGGCCGTCCCAAGTCTGTGCCTCTGTAAGTGGCGTCAGCCTGCTCACAGCAGGGGACATGTGGCCCCTGGCCTCAGCAGGGCCTTCAGTCCACTTGCTCAAGTGGAGCCTGGGCAACTGAGCACATACCCCCACCGACCCAGAAAAACCTGCCTTAGCCTCCAAGCTCAGAGGACCCGGCTCCTCCCCGCCACCCTGGACACCCCTGGACGCCCCGTGGTGAAGGCGTGGCCCTTGGCGCTTTGATGCACTGCAGAGCATTACCAAGACAAAGGGGGCACTTTTTTTCTTTGCAAGTACCAGCTATTGATCCCAGGGCCTCGGGCACACCAGGCAGGCACTCCACCACGGCACAGGGAGTGGGGGCCTTGGTCAGATCAACACACCCTGAGTCTCCACCCGGAACAGAACCCTCCCCGACAGACAGGAGGATGCAGGGGAAACGTAAGAAAACACAAGCGACAAAAGAATAACAGTTCCCAAGACCTGAGAAAAATAGCTTTGAACTAAACCCTGAAGGGCAAGGACACAGAGATATTGTACATACATAAGAACTCAGAATCTGCCAACCACAAACCCTCCCCGAAAGCACTTTCTTTGGCAGTACTGAGGACGGAACCCAGGGCCTCAAGCATGCCAGGCAAGCGCTCTACCACTGAACTGCATGCCCAGCTGTTCCACCTTTGTTGTGACACAGGGTCTCAGTCCCCTGCCGCAGCCTCCGGGGGAACTGGGATCACAGATGTGCACCACTGTGCCTGGCTTCTGGAGGGGCTTCTGAAGGGTCTGCCTTGCCAAGCAGCATGAACCCAGAGAGAAGGCACTCACTGCACGGGAAGCGATCACCGCCGACAGAGTGACAAGATACAGCAGCAAGGCTGACACACAGATGACTGAAAGGTTTTCTGCGTGCTTGTTGTTTAAAGAAAAGCTAAAACTGCAACAATGGTAAGATGGTGGGCCTAGTGCACATGGCCCATGAAGACCCTTGTCGTGCACAACAAGAGATGACTGACTTCATCCAGCCTCGCGCTGCACTGCGGAGCATTACCAAGAGAAGAGGGGCACTTTTTTTCTTTGCAGGTACCAGGTATTGATCCCAGGGCCTCAAGCACACCAGGCAGGCACTCCACCACCCAGGGCGGCATGGGGGAGGAGGCTCGGGACAGTTGAGCATGTGTGCGGAATGTGCACACTGGGCCAGGCACCATGGCGCAGGCCTGTGATCCCAGCAGCTCGGGAAGCTGAAGCAGGAGGATCGTGAGTTCAAAGCCAGCCTCAGCAAGGGCGAGGCGCTAAGCAACTCAGTGAGACCCTGTCTCTACATAAAACACAAAATAGGGCTGGGATGTGGCTCAGCGGTCGAGTGTCCCTGAGTTCAATCCCCAGTACCAACAAGACATGAGGACATCGAGCAGACCTCACAGCCTGCATTCCTGAAAAGTCTTGAACTCATTTCTATCAGGGGCTCCAGGGTAGAGGGAGGCAGGACAGACACCTGGACAATGACATTAAGGGCCTGGCCTAATGCGCACATCCAGAAACTTACTCAGAAACTAAGAAATGGGGTGTGTCAAGTTCACCTGAAGCCCAAGTGAAAGCTCACTGTGATCAACCAGACCCACAGGGGTCTCCCAGCCGAGGCCGGACATTCAGACTTAAGCAATAAAACTGCAACCACTTTTTTTTTCTAATTTTTTTTAGTTGTAGATGGACATAATATTTTTATTTTACTTACTTATTTTTATGTGGTGCTGATTTTTTAGAACCCAGGGCCTCAACGCATGTGAGGCAAGCGCTCTACCACTGAGCTCCAGGCCCAGCCCCAAACCGCTGTTTTTGGGGGGGTTTTGGGGTACTGGAGATTGAACTCAGGGGCCCTCGACCACTGAGCCACATCCCCAGCCCTATTTTGTGTTTTATGTAGAGACAGGGTCTCACTGAGTTGCTTAGCGCCTCGCCCTTGCTGAGACGGGCTTTGAACTCGCGATTCTCCTGTCTCAGCCTCCCAAAGGGCTGGGATCACAAGCGTAAGCTACCAAAAATGCCATTTTTTAAAAAAATGAAGGTCAGGGGCTGGGGTTGTGGCTCAGTGGTAGAGCGCTTGCCTCGCATGCGTGAGGCCCTGGGTTCGATCCTCAGCACCACATACAAAGCAATAAAATAAAGACATTGTGTCCATCTACAACTAAAAAAATATTAAAAAAAAAAATGAAGGTCAGATGCTATGGTGCATGCTTGAAATCCCAGTGAGTGGAGAGGCTGAGGCCAGGGTATGCCAGTTTGAGGCCAGCCTGGGCAACTTAGTGTGTTGTTGTTGTTTTTAATGACTACACAGGTGTTGTAAGTTCTCCATGGCAGACAGGGTTGTGTCTGTTTTATTTATCACTACTTATAAATAATGCTCTGATGTGTAGTTCCTTTTTTCTTCCTTAAGTGCTTAGAGAGAGAACATCTGGGTCAAGGGGATCCTCAAGCTTTGTGTCAATTGCCAGACCCATGACCATTCACATCGCCCACTCCCAGCATCAAGGAGAGTTTCTACTTATTCACACCTTTGCCAGAACTGGGTACTGTTATTTCTTCTCTTTAAAAAAGAGAATAATGCTAACATTTGCATAAGGAAAAGAAGTCCTCGGCTGCTGTCGCCATCTCACAGTGAGGTTCTCGGGTCCAGGACAGGGAGATGCGTCCGGCAGGTCTGCCAGGGTGGACAGATGGCCGCTTGGGCCTGGGAAGTGAGGTGCAGCTGGTGCCCAGAAGCAGGGCAGAGCGACTCACACAACTGGAGTGAAGCCTCCGGGAGCAGAGGCTGCCTGGTGGCAGGTCAGGAGCGGGCGCAGCAGGAGAGCTCAGAGGCCTGCGCAGGGCCAGGGGCGAGGCAGCTCGGCCCAAGCTGCACTGCCCGGTCACCCGGTACCCAAAGCCAGTTCTGCTCTCTGCTGACCTACGGAATGGCTGCTTGGCTTCTTCAGCCCGTGGCGCACCAGGGGTGGTGAAGGCAGCGGCACCCCAGCCGCAGCGTCGGAGGCGGGGACTTCTCTTCCAGGTCGACCTCGGGCTCGGCTCCACGGCGAGCCCAGACTGCTGCCAGAAGTCTGCCCTAAGCTGGCCTGAGGTCAGTGGTCCCCAGCCATAGGGAGCTCACTGAGGGGCAGGGTGTCCAGCAGGGCTGGGGGACAAACTCTCTCCAGGCTTCTGGACACCATGCCCTCAGGCCTAGGTCCCTGAGCCTACGCACAGCCCAGGGCCCACCCACAGGCCCCTCCAGGTTCCTGTCCCACATGCGGTCTAGCCACAAGAACATTTTCCGGAAAGGTCTCCTGCCAAGCTGCGTGTGTCTGTCTGGCCCCAAATGGCTCTGCCCTGCTGCCCACCCAGCCTCAGGTCTTGCTCCCAGACAAGGACAAAGTCTGCTGAGAGAGCCAGTGGGGAGTGGGCTGGGGAGGGTGCAGGCTCTGGGGAGGCTGCCACTGCCCAGGACTCAGGGTCCTGGTGGGGAGCGAGAGCCAGGCATAGGACACGTGGCCTGCCCGCCCGCTCCTCTGTGTCTCTGGCCCAGGAGGGCTGAGGGGACTGCAGGGGGGCGTCCAGCACAGCTCCATGCGCCCGGGAGCCAGGGCTGGAGGGCCGGTGCACCTCTGACCTCCACCCGAGGAAGAGACTTGCTGGCCACCACTCTCTCACCAGGACTCCAGGGCCCAGCGACAGGGACGCTGGCGGGGCAGACTCCACCAGAGGCCCACCAGGCGGGTGGAAGGCAACCAGCGGAGGAAGGAAAAGTTGCAGATTGTATTTGAGAAGGGTCTCGTCTCCAGAAACTGCAAAGCTCTTACAACTCAGTGGTGGAAAGATAAACATCCAACTTTAAAATGGGTGGAGAGTGTATATATATATATTTATAAATTGTTGATGGACTTTTTAAAAAAATATTTTTTTAGTTGTAGATGGACACAACGCCTTTATTTATTGTTATGTGGTGCTGAGGATCGAACCCAGGGCCTCACATGTACTAGGCGAGCGCTCACCACTGAGCCACAATCCCAGACTCATGGGCTAAGATTTTGAAGAGATATTTCTCTACAGAAGACATAAATGTCAACAAGCACACAAAAAGATGGTCACAGTGTTGCTCACTGGAGGATGCAAGTGCCAGCCAAGAGGGTCACCTCACCCATCACAACTGCATGGAGGAGGCCCCTGCAGCCCTGCCCTGCCTGTGGCTATGTGGTGGCCCAGTCACCTCAGGGAGCAGCTTGGCGTTTCCTCAAAATGTCAAACATTGAATTAACCATGTGACTGTCTGGCACGGCTGTCATCCTGTAATCCCAGAGGCTCAGGAGGCTGAGGCAGGAGGTTCCCAAGTTCAAAGCCAGCCTCAGCAACTGAGCAAGGCCCAAAGCAATCAGTGAGACCCTGTCTCACAGTAAAAAATAAGAAGGGCTGGGGATTTGGCCCAGTGGTTAGGCGGCCCTGGTTCAGTCTCCAGTCCAGAGGTACCACACAACTCAGCAACTGTACCCAACTTCTCCCCAGCAACTGTGCGCTGGGGAGAAATGAAGACTGTCCACACAGGGCTTGTGAGTGCCCTGCCCACAAGGGTACAGCACAGCCCCGTGTCCATCAGCCAGCAGCAGCACACACATGTGGCACGTCCACACAGGGAGCGTGGCTGAAGGCAGGCTTTATAAAGGGAGGGACTCAGGCGCCCACTGCTGCGGGGGCCAGAGACTGCTGCCCAGCGTGGCATGCGAGGACCTCAGGGCAGAGGGTGATGGCAAGAGGTGAGAAGCTTCACACGGCGGACAGGCCAGAAGAGAGGCCTGGGATGGCCTTCAACAGATCCCTGGGGACACTCTGGCCCCGCCTCCTGAAGGCCCACCGCCTCAGCACAACCACGTCAGGGACCGAGCTTCTGACCGGGGGCCCACGGGGGACAGTCAAACCATATCCAGACCGAGGTGGAGACAAGCACCTTCAGCAAGAGAGCACAGGAGGCAGGGGGCTTCACAGGACCAGACGCTGGAGGGTCTTGGAAAGCCCAGCGCAGCCCAGCCAGGGTCTCGCGGGCCGTGAAGACTCCCCGGAAACACGGAGGCAGAACCCCAGGGGCTCGCGTGAGCAGAGGCGGAGAGGCTCCATCGCCAGCTGTCTACACCCACAGAGGGTTCTGCAGGGAGAGGAGGGACCCCGGAGAAGCACAGGGTCCACGCAGGGCAAAGAGGCCCAGGAGCACACGGTGGGGAGCAGAGCAGCAGGCGACGCCCGAGACCCACGCGGGTGAAGAGGCTGGTCATGCAGAAGCGGGTCACAGGGCGGCCCGTGTGGGCTGCACGGCTCTCGGGCCCACCTGCTGCAGACAGTGCCCACCCCGCAGCGAGACCAGCTTCCAGCTCTTTGGGGTGTTTACCCAGAAAGGGGATCACTGGACCGTCCCGTGGTTCTGTGCTTGATTTTTTTCAATACTCTTATTTATTTCCATTTTCATGTGGTGCTGATAATCGAACCCACTGCCTCCCATGTGCCAGGCAAATGCTCTACCGCTGAGCCACGACCCGGCCCCTGCGCCTGATTTTTTGAGGCGTCTCCTTGCTGTTTTCCACAGCGGCTGCACCACTTTACGTCCTCTCCGGGGCACGTGTCCCAGGCTCTGTGCGTCCCTGCCCACACTTGTCTGTTCCCCACCACCACACGCCACAGCCCCCCGAGTGCATAGAGGTTAGGCGGTCTGCTTTGATGTGCCAGTGCGAGTGGGCCACGGGCCCAGCCAGGACTGGTGCAGTCCCCTGGGGAGACGAAGGCAGCTCTGGGCACACGGTCGCGTGGAGAGGCTCTGAAGGGGAGGCTGTGGAGTGCGAGAGAGAACAGTCTGGGATGACGGGTTTGGGGCCAAACCCCTGGAAGGAGGGGACAGCCTCTGCTTTTGTCCTGAGGCCAGAGCAGGGCTCAGACTCCCCTCCGCTCTCCGGAACCCTTCCCAGCCCACCTCATCAGTGGGGACCTCTTTCCTGCTGTCTCTGTGGCTGGAGCTCACTCCCCAGGTGGCTCCCTCGCCAGCCCCTCATGCAGAAACGGTGGGGGCCCAGGCCCATCTGTGATTCTATCCCCAGGACCAAAGAGGGCAGGCTGCAGACTGAGGGAATCCCTCATGGATCCCGGCCCGGCAGGTCTATCCAGGCTGCCAGGAGCCACCTGCTGTTCACCTCTCCCTGCCCCCACAGCTGCCTTCCCTGCCCCACCTGTGCCTGACCCCACCGGGCCCCAGACACCAGGGACACAGAGACCCCTGTGTGTGGGCAGAGGGGCTGCGGGCAGGCAGAGCCAGAGGGCAAGGCCAGCTCGACCTCCCCACCCCTGCCAGCCTCCACCAGTCCCTCAGCACCTCTGCAGGCTGTGGCAAGGGTCAGGGGGGCAGGAAGCACGGCAGGACGAAGGTGCCTGTCCCTCCACCTCTAGAAGAGGGAAGCCTCGAGGACCAGCCAGAGGTGGCAGGACACCAGAGCTGGCTGCTTAGGCTTCTCAGCCCCTGTGAGGGAGGCTGTGTTCCTCTCCCTGGGGGCGCACTCCTGCACCATGGGCAGGTGGGGCCTGTGTCCACCTAAGGAAGAGCAAGGCCTCTCACACGCCTCAAGGGCCCAGAGTCCTTCCCAACCTCAGCGAATGCTCGTGACCTCCACCCAGAGGCAGGAGGACCTTGAACACAGACCTGGGCAAGGCCAGGTCGTGGCTGCTGTCTCCCCACAGCAGCCAGCAAGACTTCCTACTCCAGGTTCCACGCAGGAGACAGACATCTGAGCCAAGCCTGAGCCCGAAGCCGGGCTGCAGGGAGCCCCGGGAGCTGACGGGGCCTCGTGGGGCACAATGCTCTCCCCGTGTGCCACCCATCTGTGCCCTTAATAAAAGGCATCTCCATCTCACAGGCCAGCCTGACCTGACCCTGTCCCACCCTCACTGTAACCATAGGATCACCCCAGCCCTGACCCCCACCCTTGCCCTCTCAGGAACCCCAGCCCTGACTCTGCCCTGACCCAGGCCCCAGTTCGACAGCACCCCCCCCAGCAGGCCTTCAAGGCCCTTTCCCAGCATTCCAGCTGCTCAGGCAGAACAGGCAGGAAGTGAGTGCCAAGCACCATGTCCTGCCCAGCAGCAGCCCTCAGCCCTTGCTGTCTCCTTTGATGTCTTAGGTGATGGAACACTCAGGGTGTACAAGTCCCCGTGCTCTGGTGGCCTCGGGCGCCGGCCACTCACTCCCTGGCTCGCATCCTGGGCGGTCCCTGAGCTAGGAGGCTCATGGCACCCATGCTTGCTGTCTGCCGGCACAGCTGCCCTGGAGGCCCCAGGCTCAGCCGGTCCTATCCACATGCTGGGGCCTCTTGTGCCGTGGAACCCCCTCTAGTCACACATCGTCCTGGCTGGAGTCATTCTCTTGTCCCCAAGACCCCTCTCAGTGGCCTCAGCCTTTGGAACCTCCAGACTGCCCCATTCTTGGCCTTGGCCAGCAGGTTAAGGCACCGCTGGCTGTAGAGCCTGGCCAGCAGCAGGCGCGGGGTCCTTCTGTGCAGGACCGCATTGAGGAAGCCTCCCAGCAGACATGAGCGGAGATGGGAGGGGCCTGGTCTCACAGCTGCAGGGGCTTGGCTGTGAGGACGGCAAGTTGGGTAAAGCCCAGCTTTCCCTAGCCTCCTGCAGCTTTGCTGGTCACTGCAAAGGCCCACGTCAGGGAGAAGTCAGCTCCCAAGGGTGCCTAGTCTCTGCTGATGGAGGCAACATGGTTCTGATGGCCCCAAGGCTGTGTGTCTGGGAGGAGCATTGGAGCAAGCTTCTGGAGGCCACCAACATCAAGGACCCCAAGGGACATATGTGTGTCAAATACCTAGGACACTCACCCTGCATGCCTGGTTCAGTGTGTATGCTCAACAGCCCAAGTGCTCTGATGCTTTTTCCTAGCTGCATTGTATTATTTTTATTTATTTTTTATTTAGAGACAGGGTCTGGCCTAGTTGTCCAGGCTTGCCTCACGTGTGACCCTCCTGCCTCAGCCTCCTGGTGCTGGTGTTCCAGGTGAGCGCCACTGCACCTACAGCCGCACTGCTGTTTGCAGGAGAGACAGACACACACAGAGACAGGGAGAGACAGAGAAGCAAGCACAGTTGTCCCAGGGTCCCAGGTGCTAGGGAGAAACCAAAATTGGCTGTGATCGTTCTCTTTGACTATAATTTTTATATCAAATTATGTAACATGTAGAGATATAGGCTAGGGACAAAGCTGAGTAGTGAGGGCTTGCCGAGCACGTGCCAGGCCCTGGGCGCGAACCCGAGCCAGGAAAGAAACACGGACAGACAGACATTTGGTAGAAGTTAAAAAATAAGCCTCCAACTACTGTGGTTCAACAAAAAAAGGCTTCTGTGTGGCACTTGTTCTGGATCCATGACCCAGGGTGGCAGGGCACAAGGTGCCTCCAGGCTGCAGGAGGGCTGCAGAGATCCAGCCCAGGTCCACATGCAGGGTATGACAGCATGGCCACCGTCACTTTCCTCAGAGAAGCATGTGTCATTGGCTGAGCAGGAGCAGGGAAGGCTGCAGAGCAGACAGGTCCTGTGACAGGCAGCAGGAGGATCCGCTACGGACAGCTCCATCTCGAGGAAGGGCACTGAGCAGCCAGGGCTCTGACCTCATGACAGGGCCTGGGGTGGGCAAGGGCACCCAAGACGCTCCTTCCCTCCAGGGCTCCCCTCCCTCTCGCACTGTGCCCCTCCCGCACTGTGCTCCCTCCTGCTCCCCCTCCCTCCTGCTCCCCTCTCCCTCTTCATTCTTGAAAATGCTTATATTGCAGGTGGGTGGAACACACCCTGTGATCCCAGTGCTGAGGAGGCTGAGGCAGGAGGATGGCAGGCAGCATGGGGGTTGTTTCATGGGTTTATCCAGCAGGGGACTATAGGAGCACCTTCATGGAGATCCCACAAAGCAGGGAGGCTCCACAGGAGGACTGACCCAGATAGAAGGAATTCCTGAAATCACAGAAGGGAAGCCTGGCATCCCAAAAGAAAGGTAGGTGAGGAGGCCAGGAGACTCAGAGGTGCCATAGTCTGTGAGGCTGCCCATTGGACCCAAGCCCTGACTGGATGGGATAGCGAGAGAGGGGGTAGCAGGGGTGCTGGTGCTGGGCTCCCTCTGTCTGGGACCCTGAGCTTGAGGCCAGGGATCTACCTCAACCAGGAAGATAAGCTGCTCGGCCGAGACACTGGGCAATGCAGAGGCACAGGGCAGCACAGGACGCAGCAGCCCCAAGGATGCGCGCAAACAGGCCCTTCCAGATGGGCAACAGTGTGGGCGAGGGGGTGAAGGACAGAGATCTGCCAGAGAAGGGCCTTGCCAGAGGCAGACAAGAGAGCGTCCCACGGGTGGAGGACGGCAGTGAGCCAGGCCCATCTGCCTGAGGTCTGGAACAGCCACAAACCAAGAAGGTGGCGGCAGATGTGAGGAGCAGAAGACGCAGGCGGCAGGCACACAGACCCCAGCGGGGCCGCACTGCTCACACGCTGTGTCCAGCGGCACTGCTGAAGGATGCGGGGCTGCAGACCTCGCTGCTCTAGCAGGCCACCCACACAGGGGCTGTCTGCTCTGTAGCCAGAGACAGGGAGACGAGCTTAGAAGACAGAGTGTGGTGGCACAGCCAGGGTGGGGACCACATCTGGCTGTCAGCTTCAGTTGGGCCTCGAAGCACATTTTCCAGGCTGTGTATATACCTAGGAGCTGGGGGCGCATCATGACTGCAGCAGATATATACGCCCTGCCCTAGTGAGCTTCCGGCAGAGTGGGGTTCACGCTGACCTATAAGGCAGCCACACGGGACGTCGGAAGGCGATCCCTCATGCGCTGGGAAAGTTGGGGCTTTGAACAAGTGTGTTCAGAGTCACTGGAGCGCAGCAGGCACCAGCATGGTCCCAGAGGAGGACCCAGAGGGGCAGGGTGGGGGCACTCACTGACCGTGGGGCTGCGGTGAGGACTTCTGGTGTGACTCTGAGATAAAAGCTGAGCAGAGGACAGATGTCACCTGGCATCCCTTCTATTAGGAACCCTCGTGACTTCAATAGAACGCAGACATGGACAAAATGAGATCAGGTGTTGATCCTCCAAGTGCAACGATTGGAGCGGATGTGGAATTGGAGGAGAGGCATCAAGGTTGTCAACACTAAACCTGCACACACGTCACTTCCACGTGGTCGCAGGAGCCTCCCGCTGCCGGGGTCCCCAGGCAGTGCTCCTGTTCTGCAGGGTTTGCTGCATGGGTGCTCTGGGCTGGAGGCGTGCCTCCCTCCCAGCCCACACAGCCTGAGTCCTCTGGGTCCACCATGCACTGGGTGTCAGGTGGGCAGGGGTGGTGTCTTTTCTTGCACAGGACAGGGTGCCAGTTCTGTCCCCGGACACCATTGCTCTCCCAGACAAGTCCCAGCCCAGGCTCCTTCCAGGTCCCAGGCATCTCAGGCTGCCCAGCTCTGGCGTCCACACTGTCTGCACTGTGGGTTTGAGGCTGGCAGGGTGCGGCAGGGTGCGGAGTGGGCAGCCCCTCACGGCTTTCCCTAAGCCCTAGACCATGCTGTGGGACCTCTCTTCCATGTCCATTTTAGACTTTAATGGATGCCTAAAAAAATGATAAGTGATATTTTGATTAGGATTGTGCTGAATTTAATGCACCTTCTCATCCCTTCAACATTGTGGTGTATTTTAAAAACCGTCTGATAAAGAACCTGGTGGCTGGGGGCTGGGGCTGCAGCTCAGGGATGGGGCGCTTGCCCGGTACACAAGGCCCTCAGTTCCACCCCAGCCTGGATACAAACCAACAAATAAGCAAAGCAAGAGCCAGATGGCTGGATTCGCTGGGGCCTCTCCCTGAGGGATTCTCCTGCATGGGACGATGTATGGCTGCCCCTTCAGTCCTCTGCTGCTCCCCGAGGGACTCCCCTCATGGGCTGCCTGCTGGAGCTGTTTCAGAACACACTGCTGCCCTATCAGGGGTTTCCAAGATGTTGTTTTTTGGTATTGGTGACTGAACCCAGAGTGCTCTACTCTACCACTGAGCTACACCCCAGCCCCTTTCACTTTTTGAGCAAGGGTCTCATTAAATTGCCAGGTGAGTCTTGAATGTG
Organism: Xerus rutilus; assembly: GCA_028644305.1. NCBI lineage: Eukaryota > Metazoa > Chordata > Mammalia > Rodentia > Sciuridae > Xerus > Xerus rutilus. The sequence continues at coordinate 160,251,530 of CM053402.1, read as the reverse complement.
CAACCCTCCTGTCTCAGTCACCCAAGCAGCTGGGACTACAGGTGTGTGCTGCTGTGCCCAGCTAGGGGTTACTTCTTTTTGAGATGGGGTCTTGCTGTTGCCAGGCTGACCTAGAATTCCAAGGCTAAGCTGTCCTCCTGCCTTGGCCTCCCTAGCAGTTGGGACTCCAGGCAGGCACCACCCCACCCAGCCTAATTAGGAGTTAGTTTAAGCTCATTTACAAATGACTGCCCCTTCCTCTCCCTGCTAGGAGGACAGCTGCTGGCCATCCTGCCTCTGGATCATTTCTCTCTTCTTCATTTGGGCTCACTGTGTGGGCAGAGCGCTCCTCTGTAGGAGCGCTAGGCAGGGGAACCTACCTCAGCCTCAGTCTAGAAATGTCCCTCCAGTCCTCAGATGTGAGCCGTGTTTGGCTGTGGGCAGAATCCAGGGCTGCGGAGCAAAGGCTCCCTCTGGGGCACACCCTGCCTCGCTCCACGTTCCTTTCTAAGAGTTTGCTTTGACAGGAAGATGCTTCACAGATTCAGGTCACACACTTTATTTTGGTGAGGATCAGAACCAGGAAACGGACATTCAGTCCCAGGCCAACCACTCTGACGTCTGCACCCTCCCTGGCAGCTCACCATGGAGTCACCTCGGGCACTCCAGCTCACTCTCCCCGGCTCCCAAGGAAGCCTGCCCGGTGACGCTGCCCAGGGTCTTCCGCATGGCAGGAACAGGCTGCCCCCAGCAGCACAGGCCGCGAGCCCGTGGGGAGCAAGTGCGCACCAAGAAGTCGACCGCCGATTGATTTTAATGGGTTTGAGTTTGAGTGGAGGAAGCAGGGGTGGCAGTGGGTGGCCACACTGGACAGTGCAGCTCTGGAGTCTGGGAGTGAAGAGCCTCTGGTGACCATATCATTCAGGGGAAACGAGGGGCCCTGAGGGGTGACAGCGTCCCCCAAGCATTGAATTTGGGTCTGTCGATGTCAATTTCATATTTAAAGGAGCCAGGGCGGTGGCAGGTCAGAACGGAGGTCACACGAGCTCAGGAGTCGGCCTTTGGAGAGGAGCTCAGGCTCTGCTGGCAGCTCACCTCCAGGGGGCGCCTCTGCACACCTCCACTTCCACCCCAGGTGACGTGGGGTGCGTGCGGAGGCCGCCAGTACAGTGCCCGTGCCAGCCGTGGCCCCAGGCCAGACAGCACCCAGGGCACGGCTCGAGGGCCTGGGCCGTCTCCTAGCCACACCTGTTTATAATATGTGTCTTTTCAGAATTGGCATGGACTGGTCTGAAAGAGGTGTGGTCACGGCTGCTGCAGGCCAGGGCAGTGTGCCCTCTATTAGGATGCCCCGCACCTGCCAGGGCAGCGTGGACACCCTAGGCCACCCTCAGACCCCGAGCTGCACCACTCAGGTGGGGCTGCGACCTCCCTTGGGACGGAAAGGAGGGGCGCCAGTGCAGCAAGGTCCCCTGCGCTCCCTCTCGGACAATGGGGACGTTGAGGTGCACCAGGAGGACCTTGTGGCGGGATTTAATGGCACTGGCATCTCCAGGGTGCGCAGCATCAGACACACGGCCACCACCAGGGCCTTTTTATTGCCATTGGGTTGTGACTGTTGGTGTAGTGGCGCCTTCAGGAGCACAGGTGGACTGGAAAACCGTGGCTGGGACGTTCTTCTGAGGAGAGGGACCAGGTGAGGAGCAGGCGACTCAGAACCTGACGAAGGTGGCGTCGATCTGCCGCACGGAGGGCAGGGCCAGCATGACCTTCCTCCGGTACTGTGGGTCCTTCTGCAGGGGGTTGCGCTCCAGGTACACGGTCTCCAGGCTCCGGGCACCCTTCAGCTCATCGAGGTCGCTCCAGCTCTCCAGGAGGTTGTCGTTCATCTGGGGACACATGTGAGAAAAGCCCTCACCAAGGGCCCTGGCCCTCAGGCCCTCTAGGAGGAGGTGTGGGGGGGTACTGAGTCCCCCACAGGAAACAGCGGGAGTGGGTGCGGTAACCCCTCTGTCCCCTGGGTGCCTCCGGCCACCTCTCAGCAGCAGGTTCCCATGCAATGGACCTGTCCACATGGCACTGGGGCACATCCCTGCGTGGCCTGGCCCCAGGGCAGAGCTGGCGCAGAGCCACCTCAAAGCTCCCCTCCTGCAGGCAGGTGCCGACACAGGCATGGTCCTCTGTGATCTCTCTGACAGATCAGTCCCCAACAGCTGCTCCCAAGGCTGAGGTGTGGTCCGAGGTGCACAGCAGGCGAGGCTGTGCCACCTGACCGCATGCCGCCCTCACCACACCGGGACCAGAGCCCATGGGAGGGGCTGCCTGCAGCAGGAGGACTCTCACTTCTCAAGCCATCAGGACGAGACTTAAGTGCCAATGTGCATGTGGCCCACACTTTCCAGGGACATGCAAGAACAAGAGCCATCTCGGTAGGAGCCGCAGCACCTGTGAAGCTGGCGGGACCCGTGGGACAGCTGAAAAGGGCAGGCGGTGCTAGTGACAGGCTCCTGGGAGAAGAGGGAGCCAAAAGAAGAGCCCAGCAGAGCCCAGGGCAAGGAGCTGGCACAGGGCCAAGCCCCAGGTCTGACCCCAGATCTGTCCTGCCCTGTGTGAGTCACGCTTTGACATGCTAGGCCTCAGGGCGACGGCGAAGGAAAAGCAGGGTGTTGCTCCTGGAGGGCAGCAGCAGAATCAGGCGGAGCAGGAGGCCAAGGTGGCTTCCCTAGAGAAGCTGGATGAGACCTGTGCACAGCTGGAATGGACAGCAGGCACGGACACCCAAGGGCCCTGATGGGCAGGCTCAGCATGCCAGGCCATGCCAGGGCACTGGGGCAGCTCTCCTTGCAGGGCTTCTGAGCCTCAGCGTCGCAGATGTGCTGGTGGGCACTGGCATCGGGTCTACCTTGCCACTGGGCCTGCAGCCCCCACCAGCCAGGCATGACGTCTCCCACACTGGCTCACAGAATTGCCGTGATCTAGAGGTGCCTACCACGCGGGAGGCTCTGCTCTGTGCTGGGATTCAGCACTGAGACGGCACAGGGGTCTGGGGAGAGGCGGGAGGCCAGTGCGGCAGGGAGGGACTGATGCCGAGGGCTTCGCAGGACTTGGCTTTTACTCTGAAGTGAAAGGGAAGTGCTTGGAACTTCGTGTTTGAGAAGGATCCTCTGTTATGTGGTGGGGAAACACAGGGCTACAAGTCAGGAGGCCCCTGAAATGGCTCAGGGAAAGGATGCTGGTGGCCTGAGCCAGGCAGCTGCAGCAGAGGAGGTGGAATTCTAGATACATTCTGCAAGCAGAGGCAAGATGCTGGATTGGACGTAGCATGTCAGAGAAGGGGAAAGTACAGGAGAAATCCAAAGTCTGGGGCCCAAGGAGGTGGAAGGACAGGAGGACAGAGGTACTGCCCGCTGAGATTGAGCCTCATGGAGGAGACTGAGGAGAGCTCATGAGCTCAGGCGTGGACGTCTTGTTTGGGTGGCAGGTGGATGTCCAGAGATGCCCCACATCCAGCAGGCAGCTGGGTCCATGGATGCAGAGTCCAGGAGAGAGAAGCATGCGGCCAGAGCACAGCAGTGCAGTGCCGTCAGGGGTCTGAACAGGCTCGCCAGGGGAAGAGCCCTGGAGCATGCCCTTGATTTGCAGGTGCAAAAAATCCAGGAGCAGCCAGCAGACAACCAAGGAGTGACTAAGGTGGCAGCAGAGCTGAGTCGCTCTGTCAGCTATCATCTCATCCGTGCGCCCACCAGTCACCCACCCTCAGCTACCTATCATCCATCCGTCCATCAGTCATCTATTATCCATATCCACTGATCTCTTTCCCAGAAGCTAACGAAGCACGTATTTCAAGAACAGACTGATCACGTTACCTTTGGAGGCCAAGTGTAGTGGCACAAGCCAACCATCCCAGCTACTTGGGAGGCAGAGGCAGGAGCACTCTGGCCAGCCTCTGGCAGTTGGTCTGAAGCCACAGCAGAGGGGGATGTTCACGTGGGAGACCCTTCTCTGCACAGCACACCTCCGTGTGGCTGTTTCGCACCCTCCAGACATCACAGCTGACCTCGGCTAGCAGAGGGGCCTGCTCTGCTTAGGAAGGTATTCCACACAGGACGGAGCAACAGCGGCTCGCCTGCAGTCTCTCTTCTCCAGGACCACAGTCCCATGCCGCCTCTGCATGGCCTCGAGAGACTCGGGTGCTGTAGCTCCCTATGGTGGGAAGGCAAGGCAGCACCAGGTCCAGTCAGAGCGGACGGTCTTCAGGGCTGCGGCCCTGAGTCCCCCAGAGAGGAATGCGACAGGAAGGCTTCCCTCTTGCCTGCTTGAGGAACCTCTTTTCACAGACCCTCTCATGGCACTAACGTGTCACCAGCTTTGGGAAATCCAGATTTCCAAAGCCCAGAGCTCGGCCCTCGGGGAGTGGCAACCGCTGCTAGCCTGTGCGCCTCCGCTGGGAGCACAGAGGGAAGTGGTCATCTTGCAGTGAGATCTTAAACCCTGCCCTGCTGAGCAGGAGCCTGTGGCACCACACTCACCCGACCTGAGCTGGTCACAAGGCCAGTGCGTGCAGGGCTTGCACAGCAGGAGGCAGGCCCGGTTCCACAGACCCTTGCAGTGCACTGTGTGGGGCAGGAGCACCTGCTTGCCAAGGCTCCTACTGCATTTAGTCAGGGTGACAGCTGCTTCTCCAGTCTTGTGGAAAGAGGCAGGCACTCCCTCAGGAATGACCGAGCCTGTGTCATCCCTCTGGGCCAGCCTGTCCTGTGAGGCATGGTGTGGGCGGAGGCAGGTGCCCAGGCTGGGAGCCCACCCTGCTCTCCAGCTCCACTCTCGCTTGCTGTGGGTGGCATCATGCTGACAGGCCTGCACACCACAGAGAAGCCAACCTTTCAGAGAGCTAGGCGCTTGTCCTACCATGCCAAGTGTTCTGCCTAGGTACAAAATCAGACACGTGTGCTTCCTTTGTCCACTCCTGGCTTTCTGACCTTGTTAGGAAGGTCTCCATCACATCTCCTGTGAAGAGCGGTTCAGGGCAGTGTGCAGCAGCTCTCCACGGGGCTTCTCCACTTTGCTACAATCTGACCTTCACATTCACAAGCAGCCCCGTTTCCATCAGCAGAAAATGCCGCTAAGCCATTCACATGGCAAGGTGACGCCCACAGCAGCCACGGGGCACACAGATGGGCTACGACTGTGACATCTTGGCCATCACAGTTTAAGTCACTCTGTGATGCCTGAACAATGACAAAGCCACTACTACACGCTTCTCAGACTCACCCTGCTGTTCAGCGGCGTGTGACTGTAGTTCCATGTCCCCACACACAGACCTTCATGTGGACCTCTCACTCTGTTGGGCCCTGAGATACGGAGTCACTGTCAGGGGGCACTTGTGTGTTTGCTGTATGGATATGGAGCCCAGGGTGCTCTGTCCAGGCTCCTTCCATGTTTTTGTTTGTTTATTTTTTTTAAAATTTTTTCTTAGTTGTAGATGGACACATGTCTTTATTTTATTGCTTTGTATGTGGTGCTGAGGATCAAACCCAGGGCCCCACGCATGCGAGGCAAGCGCTCTACCGCTGAGCCACAATCCCAGCCCCTGTTTGTTTATTTTTTGAACCAGGGGTTGAACTCAGGGGCACTCCACCACTGAGCCACATCCCCAGCCCTATTTTGTGTTTTATGTAGAGACAGAGTTGCTTAGAGCAACTGAGTTGCTTAGAGCCTCGCCATTGCTGAGGCTGGCTTTGAACTCGCGATTCTCCTGTCTCAGCCTCCCTAAGTGCTGGGATGATAGGCATGTGTCACTGTGCCTGGCTTCCTTCCCTGCTTTTTGAGACAGGGCCTCACTAAGTTGCTGAGGCTGCCCTCAGATGTGCCATCCTCTTGCTTCGGTCAGCCTGCCAGGTGAGGTGGTGACTGGGGAGGCAGAGGCGGCTGGAGTTTCTGGGTAGGTGTGAGCTGTGCAGGGAAAAAAGCTCCAGGAACCCATGGTGTCTGTCCCCTTGCACCCTGGACTGAAGGAACCCATGGTGTCTGTCCCCTTGCACCCTGGACTGAAGGAACCCATGGTGTCTGTCCCCTTGCACCCTGGACTGAAGGAACCCATGGTGTCTGTCCCCTTGCATCCTGGACTGAAGGTAAGCCACACACAGCGGGGAACCAGCAGAATGAGCTGAACAATCACCAGTGCACACGGGCAGGGACGTGCATGTGTGCCTAGAACAGGCACAGCAACTGCAGGGCAGCAGCTCGGGAGCAGGGGTGGGCTGGTCCCAGAGGACAGTGCAGACTTGCCCCAGGGAGCCCAAAAGGAGTCTCGGCAGGTCCTGCAGTGGCTCCCTTTCCTGTCAGATGAAAAGCCAATGTCCTTCAAATCCAGACACCCAACAGCTCAGCACTCTAACAACATCACATGTAGCAGAGCATCACAGTAACCAAGGAGGGACCTGGTGCAGCACCTGAATCTAAGGAGGAGGGAAACCGATTCTAAAAACAGCTAGGTATTCTTTTAGGGTTGGGAAATACAATATCTGGCATAAAAACCCACTACCTGGCTTAACAGCCACCTGGATATTGCAGAAGAGATGCAGATCTTGGAGATGATAAGCAATGATCATGAGGAACAGTGGCAGGAACGGTCAGCTGAGCCATAGCAAGGGCGAAACCGAGGAGCCGGCGGGGAGCAGAGCCTCCGTGCCCCGACTGCCAAAAGGCCACTGTGAAAGAAGCTACAGGCGGGAGGGGCTGCAAAGAGTTTAGAGGCATAATTCCCAGAAGTTTTCCATATTTGATGGGACCTATAAATTCACAGATCCAAAAAGCTCAATGAACTCCCACGTATCAAAGAGAATAAACTGGGCTGGGCCTGGGGCTGGGGCTCAGTGGTAGAGCACTTGCCTAGCATGTGTGAGGCACTGGGTTTGATTCTCACCACATATAAATAAATGAATAAAGGTCCATCAACAACTAAAAAAAATTAAAAAAATATAAAACAAGCCCCTCCATGGCACGTCACATTTGAGTAGCTAAAACAAAAACAAAACAGACAAAAGCCGGGTGCGGTGGCTCAAGCCTGTAATCCCAGCACTTAGGGAGGCTGAGACAGGAGAATCGCGAGTTCAAAGCCAGCCTCAGCAATGGCGAGGCGCTAAGCAACTCAGTGAGACCCTGTCTCTACATAAAACACAAAATAGGGCTGGGGATGTGGCTCAGTGGTTGAGTACCCCTGAGTTCAATCTCCAGTACCAAAAAAAAAAAAAAAAAAAAAAAAACAGACAAAACAAAAATTGATTAAAAAGAACATTAAGAAGCAGTTGGAATGGCTGGGATTGTGGCTCAGTGGTAGAGCGCTTGCCTCGCATGCGTGAGGCACTGGGTTCGATCCTCAGCACCACATAAAATAAATAAAAATAAAGATATTGTGTCCATCTACAACTAAAAAATATTTAAAAAAAAAAATAAGCAGTTGGAAGACAAAAGACAAGTTACAGAAATGAGAACGACCAGAGACTTCTCACTGGAAGCAATGCAGACCAGAGAACCGCGGGCCAAGAAGAAACCATGTACACCCACAGCACCGCCCTTCCAGAGGGAAGGCAAAGCAGAGATTCTGCAGACAAATCAAACTGAGGAACTGCTTTATAGCAGACTAATAATGAAGAACATTAAAATCCTTCAGGTAGAAGGAAAACACCCAGTAGAAACTCAGATCTACACAAAATAAGGAAAAATGCCAGAAACAGTAAAATAAATGAGTTTTCTTGTTTTTAAATTTAAAAGATAACCAATTTAACAATAGATCACATAGCTTATAAGACACTTAACATGTATGACAGCACAGCTGCAGGAGGGGAGAGTGACGCGTGCTTCTGGAAGGGTCTTCTGTTACATGTGCAGTAGACACAATATTATTTGAACACAGAATGTGGTAAATTAAAAGTATAATTTGCAATTCTTAGACCAGTCAATAAAACAATAACAACAACAAAAACCCAATACAGGGGTATATCAAATATGCCAATAACAGGGATAAAATAAAATATAAAATGTTCTCATTCCAAAAGAATGTAGGAAAAGAGAAAAAGGAACAAAGGGATGGGACAGATGAAAAGCAAACACCAAGCGCTAGAGTTAACGCCGACCACGACAGGGAGTGCCGGAAGTGCAGCGTATCGAGTGCACGCAGTCTGGAGGCGGAAGCGCCGGCTGCAGGGCAGAGCAAGACCTGCCTGCACACTGTGCAGGGAACACCGCGGAATCACGAGACACAGGGTCAGAGCAGCTGAGCAGGCTGGGGTGTGGCTCAGTGGTCGAGTGCGTGCCTGGCATCAGCCCTGGGTTGATGCCCAACAATACAAAAAGAAAAAAAGCAGACAGGTGGAGAAAGACTCCCTGGGAACATGAGTCACAGACGGACGCAATGGCTTTGTTAGCAGCAGACGAGGCAGGCACCTGGAACTGGGGTGAAGAGGACGACAGTGAAGAGGGACACCGCACTGGACACAGGACCAAGGTGTCAGCAGGACGGCACAGCCTGTGTGAGCGTGCACCCGGCCGTGGCCAGGCTGCTGGCTCCGAGAGGAGCAAGGACAGCACACAGGTGCAGCAGGCGGGCTGCATGCTCTTTGGTCAGCCAAGGACAACACGTGGACAGGAAACCACCAAGCACAGTCTCTGGGTCACTGAACATTCATCAGGACTGGTGGCCTGTTCCCTCTTAGGACTCGGTGCAGCTCACATGTGACGTGAGCAGGGAACCCAGTTTGAGAGTTTGGAGTTAGCAGCTGCCCTTCCTGGATCCAATTCCTCATCTGCAGAACAGGCTGACGGCCTCCCTCACAGGCGCTGTCACTGTGAGAGGAGACGGAGCAGGGGACACTACAGAGCACTGCACGGACTCTGGCTTTGCCCGTGGCCGCCTTCTGTGGTCTCAGAAACAGGGTGACTCTCTGCTCCAGGGTCAGGTACTGTCTGGCCCCAGGGATCAACTGCCCACTGACCTGCTTCCCTGAGATGGGACACCCCTGGCTCCTGGCTGTGCTCAGCATGCCATGCCCACATCCTGCCCACTGGCAGGGCATGCAGAAGGACCTTGTTTTAGAAATCTGCTTCAGTGCCGTTTCCCGCCAGTGCCCATCCCCCCACTGCCCAGGTCCCCTCTCTGGGCTCCTCATTCATGTTGTTTGGCTCTTCTGTGTGGTTCTCTGGGTTGCTCTGGTCAGCCTACCGGCAGCCACACCTTCCTATGGGTGGGCTGCACACAGACCCACCTGGCTCCTGGGCGCTTGCTGGTCTCCCCAGCTCGGGGCACCACCACCTTCCACCACTGTTTCTGTTCTTTCCAGACATGGTGTGTGCCACGCACCAACACCACCCAAGACCAAGTGCTCCTAATAAGGGGCAAAGGGCATTTTCATAGTGGGCCACTTGTGTTCTGGGGCAACTTGGATGACCTTTCGAGACGGGACAAGGAAGGCACAGCAGTCAACACAGGGCAGGCAGGAGCAATCATACTCGGGATCCACACAGACACTGGGTCAGGCTGACTGCACCAAGGACATCGGTCCAGAGCACTGCGGGGCCAGACGAGGGGAGGGCAAGGCTTGGGAGCACTCCTCGATGGAATCCCAACACTGAGGACTTCAATGCTGCAGGCACTTCTCAACCCCTTCAGAGGGCTGCAAAGGCCTTTTTGGGGGGTTGCGAGGGCTCATTGGGGATTGAACTCAGGGGCACTCGACCACTGAGCCACCTCCCCAGCCCTGTGTTTTATGTAGAGACAGGGTCTCACTGAGTTGCTTAGCGCCTCACCCTTGAGGCTGGCTTTGAATTCGTGATCCTCCTGCCTCAGCCTTCCGAGCTGCTGGGATTACAGGCCTGTGCCACCGCGCCCAGCTGCGAAGACCTCTTAATCCTGATCTCCTCTTACAGGCTCAGCCACACTGCACCCAAAGCCACACCACAACCACTGATGAAAACCAGCAAATCCCAGGATGGCTAAGCCACCTGGCCTTCCTTCTACTGTGCTGGGAAGTGTCTGTGCTGAATGCACCCTCCCCTCCACTGGGATGTGGCTATCTTTTAGCCAGTCACAATTCCAGGCTTGACCATACGTACACCAGGACTTCTACAATGTTCATGCACACCACAGCCACCTGGAGTTTTGTCAAGGTGCATATTTTGTACTTGGGGGGTGAGGTGAGACTGCTCCCCAGTTATGGGGATGCTGCGGGTCTGTGATTTGCATTCTGAGGAGCAAGGCCCCAGACACCACAAGGCTGCTCACTTTGCATCACAACTTCCAGCACATTCCACTCAGCAGGACCGACTCAGCCAAGGACCATTGGCCCTAGCATGGAACTTACCCAGAATTCTTGCAGCTCTGTGAGATGGCTGACATTTTCGATCTTCTTGATTCTATTTGACGCAATGTCCAACATCGTAAGTTTGTTCTAAAATAAGGAAATAAGATTCCTCCTGGATTACCACAGCTCAACAGGGACCCCAAGTCCACGTACAGTGGGAGGCATAGGGCTCAGGGCTGCAGGCTTTCAGCCAGCTCCCACGCTGACCATGGGTGATAGCCTGCCCGTGCCTGCAGCCCTTCCCAGTCAGGCTCTGGCTTCAGTGCTGCCCAGAGCCTGCCTGGCTCTCTCATCCAGCTCTCTGTCCCTGGCATTTGAAGCTGGCTGTGTCAGTTCTCAAGCCCCATGTCTACTGAGGGTCCCAGTGAGACCAAGATCATGGGCTCTGAAGAAGGGGTGAAAACTATGCCAACATGTGCTAATCAGGAGGAGATGCCCAACACCCAGCAACCTGCAGATGGAACACTTCTTGTTAGGAAAGAGCCCGGGGCCCGGTGGGGCAAGAAGCTGGCCAGGCACATGGTACCGTTGGAAGGAGGCACTCTGGCCCAGCCTGTCTTCTTTCAATAGAGGCCCTTCCATCTGGGGTGAAGCGACCAGGAGCAAGCCAGAAAGTGCAGTGCTGAAAAAAGGCTGGTGCTACACCCCACTGGGACTCAGGGAGGACAGGATTGGAAGCCAAGGGCCAGTGGACATTCAGCCACAGAGCTACATCTGGGGCAGGCTGAGCACCTGGTACAGACTGTGCGTGTCTAGGACACAGCCTGGTATTTTGTGATCTGTTCTACAGATACGCGTGATATCTCTGATACACATCAGCTAAGCCTGGGTAACTGTTCTAAAGTTCACAGACCTTCAAGGTTTAACTGAAGAACAATCTCATGGTGAAAGTGGAATCTGTCACGCTCTCACCACAGTGCATTTAACAAGCCATGCAGCAGGTTTTTCTAAGTGAAGGCCGTCACTCCTACTGGGCAAGCGCCTGGACGCAGGCCCTCCCCTCCTCTCTGCCTCCAGGGCTCCTGATTGAGGGTCCCTGCCTCCCATTTTCTGCTATTTCTGGTATTCTAATTTCAAATCCTCTTGGGTTTTAAGGGAAAGTTAAGAAACATCTCGATAAAAAACAAAAAACAAAAAACCCTACAAGCACTTTGAAGCGCTGGGCTGTCAGCCGTGGCCTTGGCCCTCCTTGAGGCTTCAGGGCTGCCTCCCTGGCCTGCACACCCAGCGTCCCACCAGCTGGTGCTGAGAGCACCAGCAGCGTCACAGAAGTGCATGGGTGTGAGAGCTGCCACCCTGCGGCCCCTGCATGGCCGCCGAGCTATGCTGGAGTGAGGATGGCGCGGGCACAGCGGTTCCTTTGCCCTCTCCTCGCGGACTCCACGTCTGCTCAGAGCACTGAGCACTGCAGTGCACAGGGCAGGGCAGGGCGCCTCAGAGCTGCCAGCCGCTCGGCCCAGCACTCCGCCTGTCCTGTGGGGCTACCCAGTGTGTCTGAAACTTTCACACGGTGGACTGAGGCTCGCGAAGCAGCAAGACCTCATGAGAGGAGACAACTGGGTGCTGGCTCTCCAGACTGCCCTCAACACTGAGCTTGGGGGTCCAGCTGCATGCTCAAGACTTTCATGTCTGTTAGGAGCTGGACAATGTTCTGGAAGCTCATCCAAAGCAAACCAGTGAAGCCAGGAGCAGTGTGGCCCACACCTGTAATCCCAGTAATTGGGGAGGCCAAGGCAGGAGAATAGCAAGTTCAAAGCCAGCCTCAGCAATTCAGCGAGGGCCTAAGCAACTCAGCGAGGCCCTGTCTCTAAATAAAATATAAAAAGGGCTGGGGATGTGGCTCTGTGGTAAAGTGTCTCTGGATTCAGTTTTTTACTCCTGGTATCAAAAAAGAAAAGAAAAGAAAAAGGAGCAGGCAAGGGCACACACCAGAGGTCAGAAGTCACGGCACCATGTGCCACGTGACGTGGCCAGGGCTGGGCCAGTGTGAGCCAGACAGTGCAGAAGAAAGCACAGGACAGCCAACTCCAGACCATCCCAGGGCAAGGGGGCATCTGCGGAAGCACATCTGCCTTCTGGGAAAAAGGTGCATCACTTCCTTACCTCCTGCTAGCAAATAAAGCCCTGCTCAACTAAGATCGGACTCAGAAGAAAATTAGGGGCATATATGCTCTCGAGTTGAGAACATTCCAATGGAAAGACTGGCACACTGATCACAGTGCATGTTTCAATAAAGTAATCACCTTCTCAAAGCCAGCCTCAGCAATGGCGAGGCACTAAGCACCTCAGTGAGACCCTGTCTCTACATAAAACACAAAATAGGTCTGGGGATGTGGCTCAGTGGTCGAGTGCCCGAGTTCAATCCCCAGTACCAAAAAAAAAAAATCGTCTTCAATCCAACTGTTTTTTTTTCCCTTCTGTTTTGTTTCAGAGGCCCAGAGATGGTCTGTTTGACCAAGATCAGGCTCTGCACTGCTGCTTCCTTCCTATTTGCTGAGCCAGGTGCCCGTCCCCAGCACAGGCTCCTGTGGGGCTGCTGTGTGCACGCCTCCTGCAGTCCCTGTGCAGCCAGGACCACCGTGTGGCCCCCAGGAGTGCTTCAGCTCCTGCTCTCCTGCACCGCAGCAGTGAGTATCTGGCCTCACCCTGTTTTACAAACTCTTGGGTGTAAAACTGAAGGAAGGTGACCACACTTCCCACAGGGACATCCCAGCTTTTCCAGATTTGTGTTTGTAGATATTGGTGAAATGAAATTAGAAACATCTTTTTCCTTCTATAACAGTACTAATGGCATCTGGGCCCTGGCTGAGGCAAAGGCCAAGGAGCCTGTGATGAGACTGAAACACTATATTGACAGTAGCAAAAGTGACCCATCTGGTTACATTTGCTGGCAATTAAACAAAACAGGGAAAAAAAAACAGTAAAATTGAATGAGAAAAAGTATTTTATTTGTTTTGACTTCTGCACTGAGGAGAAGCAGGACGCGCTGAAGGCAGCTGCAGGGGGCGGGGTCTCGAGGGCGAGTGGAGAGCTGGGTGAGCGGGGAGTAGGGACAGACTGGCCAGAGGCAGCAGGGGTGGTGGAGGTGGAGAGGAGCAGCTTCCTGCGGAGAAGCTGAGACCTGCTCACCCTGTGGCCCCTTGGGCCCTGAGGCTCCCCAGGGCCCTGCAGCCCGAGAAGGAGGGCCTGAGGCAGCAGAGGTGGGCCAGTGAGCTTAGTGGCCAGGAGGGGAGGAGGAAGCAGGGCTGCTAATGTCAGCATTCCTATCTGTGCCTAGACTGTGTGGTGGACACACAGCAAGGGCTTCCTGAAATCCCACATGTGGCCATGGTTTAGATGTGGGCCCTTCAACGCACACTCGGGCAGACCATCTACCTGAGACCAGCCCTGAAAGGCAGGGAGTGCTGGCCGCCAGCTGCCTGCCCACAGGCACCACCCACACCATCCCAGCAGACCGGCGGGTGCTTACGTTGTTCTCCAGGCCCTCGATGACCTCGATGCCGTTGTGGCTGAGGTACAGCTCTCGCAGGTTCACCAGGCTCTGCAGGCCCTCGATCTTCGTCAGCCGGTTGCTCTGCGAGAGGGAGAGTCGGAGCCACGAGAGCCAGGAGCAGTGCAGAGGGCAAGAAATAAAGGGCTTTAGGACGTGGGCTTTCTTATCGTTCTGAAGAATCCTAAGAACAGGGCATTTCATTTAAACTGTGCTAGAATAGAGCGTGCGTAGAGTGAAAAGAGGGTCAAGGCTGTTAAACTCCACTAAAATTCATGCAAGGAAATTCAAAGTTTCTCATATAGCGAACTCTTTTTAGATGTACGTAAGGAAGATTTACTTGAATTAAATTTGACAATTTTAAAATGTCAAAATTACTGAATATTTTGAATTCTCATTTCTTTTAGAATGCATTTCAACTTAAAAGTTAGACCTTAAGAATTTGTTTTCACTCTGCAAAACATCTGCTTTACAAAGGATCAGAGTGGTTTTGTGTGTCCATCACTGGGAGTCAGTGGGACCTGCTATTCCAGGCTGTCCCCAGAGTGCCTAGTCACATCTCTCTTCAAGGGTCTCATTTCACCAATTTGCTTCTGACAAAAACCAAACAACCAAACAAAACCCCCAAAACAAAACCCTAACACTGGTCATCTGAGGCCCAGCAAGCCTGCGTGCCAACTGGTGCCGCATGCTGCAGTCAGTGGGCCTCTGCCCCCGGGAGCAGGAAGCAGGCTCTCTCTTCCTTCTAGCCTACGAATGAAATCATCTCATTATCTAATGGGAAGAAAGAACAAGGTCTTTAAGGAAAGAGATTCTATCAGGATATGGTGGTGTGTGCCTGTAGTCCCAGCCACCTAGGAAGCTGGGGCGTGGAGGACCCCAAGTTCCTAGCCAGCCTGGTTACCTTAGTGAGACCCGGTCTAAAAAAAAAAAGGTGCAAGTACGGGGACTGGGAATGTGGCTTAGTAGTAGAGCACTGGCCTAACATGTTTGAGACCACTGAGCCACAACCCCAGCCCCAAATTTTTAATATTATAAAAAAACCACCTTTCAGTTGGGCACACATCTGGCCGTGTGTGGTCTGTGGATTTGATGCTTCAATCACTTTCTGACAGTGAGACTAACGCCAGCTGTGGACAGTGAGGACGAACACCCCCGGGTGAAACTGGCTCAGGCCCTGCTGGGGCTCTAGGGCTGGGAAGCTGGGGGGCACCAGTACCTGCATACTGAGGACGGTCAGGTTGGTAAGTGCATCCAGGTTCTGAAGTTTGGTGATTTTGTTTTTTCCCAAAAACAAACTCTCCAGGTTGGTTAATGTGTCAATATTTTCAATTGCCTGTGAAGAGGACAGAAAAGCAGTCAGCACTGTGCTGGGGACTGTGCAGGACAGCGAGGTCTAGACCAGGAGGGCGAAATCTGGACTTTAGCTTTGACACTGGGCCTGTCTCTCATCTGCTCTGGGAATTTTCCAATAAAATCTCAATGGAAAATATATAATGAACAAACAGGAAAATGCGGGCGGGGCGGCGGGGGGAAGGCCCTGTCTCTTGGGCTGACTCCCAAGCCCCAGAGGATTTCAGGCCTCTGGAGTTCAGGGGAACAGTCTGGAAGTCACAGAACAGCTCTCTCATGTCCCTGCAGCCCCTGGGCCTGAGCTGGCCTGTGCATCTTGTCTTGGCATGTCTGTCCACGTGCACCCCGAGCCTGGGCCTCCAAGGAACAAGATGCTGGCAGCTCTGACCCAGATCTCCAGACCCTGGAACGCCCACAAGGATCCCCTTCTTCACTACCAAATCCTCCTCCGCTGCTGTGGGCTTGAGCGGTTCTCATTCCTGCCTGCCCAGGGGGACCCTCCTTCTTCTTTGTCTGGCAGACCCATGCCGCAGTATCGACCCTCATGTGACCTCTGAGAGTCCACTCCATCAGATGCTGGGAACTCTTCACAGGGGCTGACCAGTCAGCTGGTAAAGGACTTGAACTTGGTTCTGTGGAATACCACCATCACTTTTCAAAAGTCTCACTTTCCATTTTGCACCTTAGTTTCAAGGTCAAATGGATCCTAGAGAAGAGCAGATCTAATCTTGCCAGGAGACCCAGTCCAGGAAAAGCACCAGCCCAGTACAGTGCTCTCAGCAACAAGCCACTTGCTTATCAGACGGCAGATCACTGCAGTGACCACCTTGCTGTGCTTGGGGAACCTTTATCTTGGAGGCTCCCTAGAGAAAACCATAAACAGGGAGCAGGTTCAGAAGTGAAGTTTCTAGGCTGGCTGGCTGATGGTGACAAAAGCCAGATGGGAATGGACTGAACTGGGGTCCTAAAATCTATGTGCTGAAGACACAGCAGACCACTTAGTGTGGGCACATATTCTGATTAATACTGACTTCTAGGTAGCAATTTTTTCTTAAAAAACAAACAACCCAAAAAAACCAATTTTCTTGTTCCTGAAAAACCACAACACTGTAAGAGGAACCCAGCTAACTGTATCTCTGGTGTGCACCCTGCTGGGCCCAGGAAGACCAGCGGCTCCCCAGGACACCAGCAGGCACCGTCTGTACCTACCCGGATGCGGTTAGACCCCAGCTCCAGCATCTGCAGTTGGTGTAAGTTGCTTATGTTCTCAATTTTATTGATTTTATTGTTGACCAAGAAGAGTTTTTTCAGCCGTGTCAATTTATCAATCCCTTCAATGTTTCTTAGCAGATTAAAAGAAATATCTAGAATCCTAGGAATAAGCAAAACATTTTTTTTAAACAAAAATGAATACAGATTACACATGAGTCAGAATTTAAGTAGCTCAGAGGTGGCATCACCACGGTGGACACAGGGTCTGACCCCAACCCTGCACTGCCTGGCTCACACAGTGCTGTCACATGGGTGGTGAGGCTGCCAGGACCTGGAGTGCGCCAGGGCAGCCTGCAGGCACCTGACACTCTATTCTCCTAGGGCTGTGTGTGGGGCAGAAACCAGGTTCCCGTCACACCTGTGTCCAGGGGAGGACCAAGCATCAGGTGCTGCACACAAAAGGGACCTGAGAAGTGCTGAATTAAAAGCAGACAAACAACTATCAAGCAGCAACAGAGGGGCAGAAGTCCAGGTAAAGGTACATCTAGGACCTGATTCCTTTAATGAGAAATGACACTGAATTCTTTATTTTAAAGAGGGGCAAAAATGACATTTTTTTAAAAAAATTTTTTTAGTTGTAGATGGACACAATATCTTTATTTTATTTATTTTTATGTGGTGCTGAGGATCAAACCCAGTGCCTCACACATGCGAGGCAAGCGCTTTACCACTGAGCCACAATCCTGGCCCCCCAAAATGACATTTTTGATTAAACAGTCTCATCTTCCTGATTTCGCCTTCATTCCTGAATGGAGCCTGGCCAGAGTCCTATGCCAGCCTTCCAGTCAAGACCGACCAGCAAGCAGATGGCACGCAGGAGCTGCCGTGCCCTCTTGGAGCCCTGGACAAAGCAGGCAAAGACCTGGGAGCCAGGTGCAGGGTAGGACCTAGTGGCAGAGGTGGCCCCCAGAGGCCATGTGGGGCAGGTGTGGTTCTGGGGAGGTGGGCTGCCCCTGTCCAGTCACCTCCCCCAGCAGTCCCCACTCCTCCAGGTCCTCCCACTCACTCCAACTGCGTCAGCGCCTCCAGGTTCTCCATCTTCTTGATCTGGTTGTCGTACAGATCCAACTCTCGGAGACTCTGCAGTTCTTCCAGGTTCTCAATGCACTTAATCAAGTTCTGCCGAAGACAGAGCGTCTGGGGACAGAAGAGGACGATTGGCGCAGGCAACGGGGAGGGTGCAGAGCCAGCCTTCCTGCCAGAGGACACGCTCCCCTTCTCCCACTGCTTCCTAGAAAGGTACTGCCCTTCAAGAGGCAGGTGGGCAGAGGTCTGAACTGGAATTGCCCTGCCCCACCCGGGGACAGGCAGAGGCCCAGGGAAGAGGCCATGCGGGCCCCACACCAAGCAGGCCTACTTGGGGAGGGAGGCATAGGTCTGGGGCTGGAGCAGTGTCCCGGCAAAATGAGCCTTTGGAGGCTCCATTTCGAGAAGCAGAAATGTTTTTTGTGTGGTGCTGGGATGGAATCCAGGGTCTTGTGGGTGCTAGGCAAGCATTCTACCACCTGAGTTGTACCCTAGTCTTTGAGAAGCAAATTTAACTGCAGAGGGAAAGGACTATAGACTTAGGCAAGTGCTCCTCTGAAGCAGGCTCAGCCCCAAGGCAGGCCTAAGCCCCAGACTGCCTCTCAGGTTCCTTCCCTGCTGCAAAATGCTGGCCACATGCAGAAGAGAGGGAGACCCTGCATGGCAGGGTCTACACACAGGTCTGTGCCTTCCACAGGCTGGGAACAAGGACAGAACCCCCTCACCTTCACCTTCTTTAGCACCTCGAAGCCTTCAATTTTTCCAATGCGATAATGATTCAGATCGACATCCTGAAACAGACCAAATCTAGCTCAGCTGTAGCAGAGTGCTTGGTAGCCCAGTTCCTGGGACAGGAGCTATCAAGGGAGGATGCCAGGTGGGTGAGGTGAGGGAGGGCATGAGAGATTCAGACTGGGTTTGTGACTGACAGGTGATGGTGTGGGGTGAGCTGACAATCTGATGCTCTCTGGTTTAGCTACTGTTCATATTAGTTTTACGTGAGACTGACTCTCCAAATGATTGGCATGTGACAGTTTTCTCTGACCCACTCCCAGCTCCCTTGAGCACCAAGCACAACCCCAGGCTCCAAGGAGATGCACTTCTTAATGTCACATCAGTGAGCAGCTGTGGGTTGAAGAGAAGCCCCCAGGCGGGGGCCTTGCTCTTCAATCCCTTGGCAGCTGGGGATGTGAGCATCTCACCACTGACAACGAAGTCACTGTGCCCGCACACTCCACGAGTCAAAGCTTCTCACTGGCCGCAGTCCTCAGTGGTTAAACAGAAATGAGACTCAACCACTGGTATTAAACACAGTGAGAGCCGGGCGCGGTGGCGCACGCCTGTAATCCCTGCACTTTGGGAGGCTGAGATAGGAGAATCGCGAGTTCAAAGCCAGCCTCAGCAAGGGTGAGGCACTGAGCAACTCAGTGAGACCCTGTCTCTATATAAAATACAAAATAGGGCTGGGGAGGTGGCTCAGTGGTCAAGTGCCCCTGAGTTCAATCCCCAGTACCAAAAAAACCCCCAAAAAACAAAAAAAAACAACACAGTGAGAACACAGAGCACTGCCCCAGCCAAGGGAGGCTTAGGCGACCTCTCTAGGGAAATCACTTACTAATCTGTCACCTTCATAAAAGATAACCTGACGGTCAGGGTGGTCCGTCACCATGCCCCTGAGGCTGAGTCGAGCACGCCGCATTACCTCTGCATCTCGGTCCAAGCTAATGGTTTCCATATCCACAGCCAGCTCACGTTCCTCTAAAGAAAAGGAGAAGGAAAGGGCTCATTTAGTACTCTGTTTATAAGTGACAGTGGCCCTGAGTCAGTAAAGAGCTGCCCCTCCATACGGGGTCTGAGACATCGGGCTCATGGAGCTCATGCAGGGGACATAAGGGTAAGGCTAATGTTTCAAGCACCCTGAGTTTCCTGAACCCAGCTACTGGCAAAGGACTCCAAACTTCTATCAGTGCCTCCAAACTTTCCAAGAAAGGAAATGCAGCCTGAAGGTACTGGCAGAAGGGGGAGCTGCCTGAGCCATGGAGAGCCCAGTCCCTGCTGGGGATACACACTCAGCAGGGACTGCCTTTCTGGAACCCCCAGAGTGCACACTGGCAGTGGCCTGCCCTCCCACATATTCTTTCCCTCCTTGTCTGTGGCCATAAATCAGGCCATCTGAATATAAACCTTGCTGGGGGTATCACATGTTCTAGTATGCACCTTTTACTGCTTTGGAAAACAGCCCCGCATCTACAAATGCTCTTCTCTGCAAAAAGCAAACAAAATGAGGCACAGCTAAACAGCAGGATCAAGGAGCCTCAGTGAATAATTTAAACACACCTCTCAACTTGAAGATGGTGAACTAATTCCAGCAGAGAAGCTCGCTCAGATTTCGCAAGGACTATCAACCCGGGAGTTGGGCTCCTCTAAGCCAGAGGGTGGTAGGAACCCCTCTCACTGCTGGAGTGACAGCCTGTCAGCAGCCCCTCCCTTTTACTTAATCAGAACTTAAGTGAATGCGTGAAAAGGCGCTAAGACACACGGACACATGTGAGCACACACAGGGAATACACATGCATGTACAGACATACACACTCTGGAAGCATGCTCAAGGCCCTGGGTTTCATCCTCAGCACTGCCCAAAACAAAACAAAACAAAACAAAACAAATCCACACTGAAAGAGCAAGTTTTTCCTCCATATCACAAAATATCCAATCATTGCTTATATTTTCCCAACTGTCTTATCATTTCTTCCCCCAGTTTACTTGAGTTAGGATCCAAATAAAGTTACATATTGTGACTGCATGTATTTCTCTTAAATCCCCTTTTTACCTTGCAACCTTCAGTGGTAGAGAACAGGCTGTTTGTTTTATAGTGGAGAACCGGTATGGATCCTGAATTCCATGCCCAGAGGCTCCTACTTGTCTCTAAATCTCTTTGTGGTCTGAGAGGTTGGTCACAGGATGCTGAGCGTGCTTGCTCAAGTGCTTCCCCACTGAGCTGCACCCTCAGCCCTTTTCCTTTTGAGACAACGTCTCGCTAAGTTGCCCAGACTGCCCGTGGACGTCCAATTCTCCTGCCGCAGCCTCCCGAGTTGCTGGATGACCAGGCTTTCACCTCGTAGTTCCTGTAAACGGTCCCCTCTTTTCAGTTGTGTCTGGGCTTGCTCTCCTGTGCACTTGCCTCTGCAATGGAGCTGGCTCACACAGCCCTGGACCTCGTGTCCATGGCTGGCTCCCAGAGGATAAGGAGCCTGCATGCCAGTTAACCAGCTCCTGGACTAGAGCCCCGAGAGGAGCACTGGGCATAGGAACAGCTTAAAACAAAGCAGCAGTGGCCCAGCACTGATCTGCTTTTTCATGATATCTCTTCTACAATGATCAACTGTGGCCAGTTTAAAAAAAAAGTTCTTTACTATAGTTTACTCATAATCTTATCGAGTACTCACCAATCAAATAATTAAATAAAAAGAACCAGGAAAAGCAAAGAGATAGACCCAAACTCTCCACAAAGGAGAGCATCAGCTCACCACCCCTAAGCTCAGGAAGGTGGGCAGTGAGAAGCACTGCCACCAAGTTGGGGTGCCCAGGCCATGTGGTGTCCAACCAGGACATTGGGAGACTGAAGACACCACAGACAGTGGTGCCGGGCCAGCAAGTGGGAGCAGGGGCTGCTTCAGACACCATAGGACTGTGGTCTCTGGCTCAAGGGATTCTGCCTGCAGTATACCCAGTACAAACTGCCCCTACCACATGAAATGCCAGCAGAACTAGAGTAGTTACCAGTCATTGTTCTCAATTTACCATGATGACCATAAACAAAAGGGTTAGGGAATGCCAGGAGCCATGGCACACACTTGTAATCACTGGTATTTGGGAGGCCACGACAGGACGACTGCATGTTTGAGGTCAGCTGGAGCACTTACTGAAACTCTGTCACAAAAAGTGTTGGGGGGGGTATGGCTCAGCGGTAGAGTGCTTGCCTAGCATGTGTGAGGCCTTGGGTGCAATCCCCAGGATTACAGAAACAAAACACAACTCCTAGACACAAAAATAACGTAAGTTAGGGAAAATAAATTGAAGGTAATGGTTGACATGTTTCAGTTTGTCTAGTTCGAACTTAAGACTTAAAAAAAGTACAGGAAGGAATGAGTCCCAGTTTCTCTAAAAAGACTCGAAAGGCCTATTCCCAGAGGACCTAGAATCATCTAGTCCTCTGAAGGAAGGAGCCCGGGGTTTAGATGAACTGGGCTCCAATCCAGGGGCCCTGCCCCATAGCACGTGCTCTCTGGGCAAACGAAGGGTATCTTACTCTCCTCATCTACACCAAATTAGAGCCTTGTTACCATGACCCATCATGATGACATCGCTACCCTGGGAACAGAAGCCCAGGACCCAGTGGCTACAAGTCCCAAGTCCTCCCCAGACAGCTGGCATGAGTACAGGCTGGAGCCCTTTGTGACTAAGTCAGATGACGACTGCTATGTCCATGCCTTTATCCACCCACGTCACTTCCAGAACAGACTCTGAAGTTTCAAACTAAATGTGATGGGTATTTTTGTGGTAATCTCCTTTTGCCTTAAAATTCAGTTGCCATAGTTACCAATCATCCTTGCTGGCACAGAGAGCACAATCCTATTTTTAAAATTAGCTTTGTTTTTATGAACTTATTTTTATAAGGGTAATGTGTGATTATGAATACCTGAAAAATCTATACATTTCCTACAAATCTGAAAAACAGAGAAGGCTGAAGTCATATCATCCAGAGAGACCTTCGGCAACACTGATATATTTTCTTTTTTAAGCAGGAAAAATTACATATTCATATTTTTAAACTGAAAATAAGATTTTGTTTGACATGTATACTGTTTAGAAATGTGCTTTTTCAAACTTAATAATCTGTATTGGCTATCTTTCTGTGTCCACATGGTTCCTCTCATTCTCTTCCATGTAGGTTGATTTTCTAAGTAAACAAACAGAAAGGTCGTGCCACCACCAGAGAGCGTGGAGGACTGTGAAGGAGGCTGCTTGACTGTTTCTACTGAGATGATCATCCTAACAGCGACACATCTGACTCCCAGGCCTGTGGACCCATGAAGCAGGTCAGAAATGGCTTTGCCAAGGACCTGAGCACTGCCATGACTGTGACAGGTCGCCCTTTGCGTCTACTTCAAACCTCGTTTCTGAACCCTCTGGTTCTGTGCCAGAGGACACACTGTCATCAGTGCCATTAGAACTGTACCCTTCCTGCATGTGCCACAGGTGAGCTGTCTGCTGTGGAAGCACCCAGGGCAGGCTGCTCCCTACAGCATGCCTACCTGCCCCGCCCTGGGGGCCTCGAGGAGCACAGCAGTTCTCAGGACTGGCGAGATACCACCGCAGCAGGACCACGTGCAACACAGCTGTCACCCACACAACACGTGTGCCCTTGTGGTAACCTCAGGGTTCTCGGCTGCGCCCAGTACCTTCTGGGTCCTCCTCCCCATGCTCCACTCCATCCTTCAGGCTCTGCTCGCTGAGGTCTGCCACGAGGCCGCCGCTGCGCTTCTTCCCTTCCTCATCACCCGACTCTTCGGATTCCACCCGCCTGTCAACTGAACCCACGCACATCAGTGAGAATTCATGTCCACTTTACATGACCATGAAGAACATTAACAGGCTAACACCCAGGTGTAAGTCAGCAAGACCTCACTCAGAAATAGTGGTTGAGTTCTGTTGGTGACCATTCATGTCTCAGCACACAGTGGCAGGAGGCACGCAGTGGCAGGAGAACTGGAGGCAGAGCAAGGCGGCCACCTGGACACTTGGGTGAGTAATATACTACCCTTTCCCTCAGGGTCTTGTGAAGAGTTGCTGTGTTCAGAAAGCCCCAGAGCCCTCTGTGTCACAAATGTTAACAGCCACATGGTGAAGTGCATTCTGGGTAGCTCTCACTTGGGCCTGGATATGCACCACAGTGGGGCCCAGTGTGACCCTTTAGCCACACATCTCACCTATACTCCACTATCCATTTGGCCAAGAAAACCAGTGCACAGAACCACATCCTGAAAGAAATCAAGACTAACTTAAACTAGACTGTGGGCAGGGAGGAGCTTTAATAAAGAACAAGAATGCACCAATACTGCTAAACTCCAGAGAAGGTCACCGAAGTTAAGTGTCACTGGACAGAGTGTTAACAACTCAAGGGTTTTAAAAGCTGGTAAAAATTCTTTTTGATTTAATGAAAAAGGCAATGACTAAATGTGACAGGCTAGTAAAAATTCTCTGGCAAGGTTGTTAAATAATTATTCTTTTTCATAACTTTTTCCATGACTTCTCTTGGAGGCTTGTCTGGAAGGTCTGAGACACCAACACATTACATGGAATTATCAACCACACTGAAAGAGTTCTGATTATGGCTTACTCTCTAGAGGGATGTCTTCTCTGAGGTGAAATTGCATTTCACCTTTGCTTTGCAGCACACCCAGGAAAGGACTACTGGATAAAACAAACCCTTCTAAAAACTACTTCCCAAATCTCCACATCCATTCCTTTTTCTCTGACCTGGCAGCTGCCTTGGCTCAGCCACTTCTTGCCTGGGGCTTGGGCTCCTGCCCTTTCTCCCTAATTAGTCTCTCTATGCCTTGTCTTGCCCTGTTTAACCTATTCTCCATTGCCAGGGAATCTGATCCATGATTCCAAAAGTATTTCTGGAATATCAATGGCTCTTCCTGAGTTTGAAAGCTCGTTCCTAGAGACACAGCTTTGGTAAATCATTTTCCTTTTCAAGCCTCAGTAGCCTCATCTGCAGGGGGAACTAGTAAAGCATACATACCCCAGTGCTATTGTCAATACTGAATTAGAAAAGGCACAAGAGCAGTTAGCATGTGCATGACATGCAGAATTTAATAAATAAGTGACTGCCAGGCACTCTGGTCCAGGCTCAGGGAGAGCAGGTTCTGGGTCATGATCTGCACACCTCCCAGGAGAGAGAGGAGGGGCAGCCAGTGTGCAGCCTGTGATTCTATCCTGAGGGCAACAGAGTGTGTGGAGTGTGGGGCAGTGAATCAGCACACACTCTGGGGCTCTGGGTACAATGGGCTGGCAATACAACTGCCCTGAGAAGAGGAAGGTCTGAGTTAAGGCACTGGCAGTAAGAACAGAGGAGGTGTTGAAGCAGTGTCAGGGCTGGTACAGACGTGTGGGAGCAGAGCAGTGAAAGGCCTGGCTTTTGTATTTGCCTTTTACTAAGAAATGGAAACAGCTGAAGAGGGAGCAGGAGTGGTTGGGGAGACAGAAAAGGCACTTCCTTGCTTAAAAAGATTCAAGGATATCCAAAGTCCAGGACCTTTAGTGTGACCTTCCCTGGCCAGCCTCATTGGCCACCCCAACCCTCATCACATATGATGTTCATCCTGGCTCAAACTCTCCTCCACACCCCTTTGCATTTGACAGAGTTTTCTTCGGCTGGAATGATATTTAATTCCTCCCACCCCAACCCTTCCTACCCCAGTCTAAGGAGTCTTCAAGGTCCAGCTGAAAGAAGACATCACCACTCCCAAACATGCCAGTCCTTCCTTGTGCACCCTCCCTCCTATCTCAGTGACCCACCTCCCTAGCACTTTTCACATGAGGAAGTGATTGCTCTTCTGGAAGTCTGTAGAGTCAAAAGCACTGAAGCACTCCAAGACACGATTGGTTCTCCAGCTACGGACAAGGGTGTGGATGCACAAGCCTACGCATGTAATAATGAAGAATATATGTAACTAAGCATAAATGCACGTGTATGTATGATGTATACACACACGTAAGTGTGTAAAACACAATTCCAGCAAATTGGAAGAGGAGGAAGAAAGTTGAACTTAGTCTTTCCATGACTACGATAACCTGGGAAACAGGCACTGCCTTGAACGACTCAATCTCCGGAGCCCCTTGTCATCCCGGCACAAGGCGTTCCTTTCTGGGAGAAAACCTTTTTCACCCGCACCGCCAGAACAAGCCGCGCCATCCCGGCAGGTCCCCGTGCCGAAGCTTCAGTTTCCCCGCGAGATGACGGAGGACAGCGTCCGGCCTGTCAATCTCGGAGGCTCGGGACAGGCTCCCACTGCCGCCGGTCCCCGTCGGTCCCCACCCCCAGGCCGGGCTCGCGCCGCTCTTCTCTCGGCTGCGGTCCTCGGGCCGCTGCCGCCCGCGGGCCGGGCTCCCCGAGTCCGAGTCTCCCTGTTGTGCTGAGCCCGGAGGGCAGCTGTCAGGGCCCCGCGGCCGTGCCCCGGACATCAAGAGCCTCTCGGGTGAGGGGCCGTGCCAGCTCGCCGTTACCCTCCCGGCCCCCAGCCGCCCGCAGGAGCCGCTCACCCTCCATCATCTCCTGCGACTGTTGCTGCCCGGCGCCTCGCTCCGCCGCCATATTGGCTGCTCTCCCCCTTTCCGGAATTTGTCGCCTCAGAGCCCTCAGCCAATCAGAGCTCCCGGTTCCGCGCTGCCCAGCCAATTGGGTCCCGGTGCAGGGACTCTTGTCGCCGCGCCTGCGCGGGCGCAACGCCTCATGGGAGCCGTAGTTCCTCCGGAGGCCCGATGGCGCCTCCCGCCCGGTTCCAGGGCTAGCAGGGCTCGGCTTGGGAGCTGCACGGAAGCTGGCGTTGCCGTTCCGCGCTTGTAGGGTCCTTTATGTCCCCGTGCCCGCCCTGGAGGCGCGGAGGGCCTGCGGGCGGGTAATCTCCTCGGGCTGCAGGTGCGGCCAGCAGCACGTGATTCTCGGACTCGGGAGCCTCGCAGCTGTGTGTGCACGATGAGCCGGGGTACCAGAGCGACCACAGTGCCCGGAGTCCGCGCGCGGATTCACTCGTGCGAACGGCCTTCAGTGGGCGATCAGCGTAGGGCGGGAAGGGCCGAGGGCTGACACCAGCACGTTCGCTGGCCGCTCCCAGGCCATGGCGGGTGCCGCCGCCTAATTTGCCCTCGGTCTGTGACCTAGGTGTTGAGGATGATGCCGCCGCTAGGCGAACTACGCGCCGCTCACCTTCCTCTATCCCATGGCGGGAGGAAAAGCGGTAGAGGCGCCCTTCTCTTGTGGCTCTTCAGAGGTGCCGTAGGGGGTTGTTCGGTGCGTCCCTAGCAACCGTTTGCGCGGGCGCCGCCACTCTGGCTGGCTGGGTTCCGCCCACAGGTACCCGTGGTTGGCTCGTGGGATCTGTCAATCGGCACGACTCGCTCTGCTATTGGCCGGTGGGCTAGAAGCGCGGTCGGCGCTCTGGGCTGTGTGAAGTGCACCTGGTGTGTGACCCTCTTCGACCCCAGGTGAGAGACACCCCGGCTCCCGAGAGCTGGAGCGGTTGCGGAGGACGGCCGGCGGCCCCGCGCACGGGGCGGAGGGCCCCTGCGGCCTGCCCCCGTCCCCAGGTCACCGCCCCGGCCCGCGGCGCGGCGGAGACTGGCCGTTTGCCCCGCGCATCCGGCCGTCCGCGCCCCAGCGTCCTTGCGGGGCAACCCGCCCGGTCCGAGGAGGCCGCCGACCCTCGGTATTCCGGCCTCGGCGTGGCTTGCCCCACCGTGAGGCGGGACGGAGCCCGCGTCCCGCGCGGAGCGGCCGCGCTACGGCGTTGGAGAGGAGGGCGCCTGCGCCCGAGCTCAGCGCCCGAACGCCGGGTTCGGCTCGGGCCTCGCCCCCAGCCGTGGCTTCCCTGCCTTTCCCTTTCTCGGAGCGTCGGCGTTGCCTCGCGGAGACCTTGGGGCCGTCTTGACGCGCTTGCGCAGGTGTCTCCTCACTCAGCAAATCCAGCCAAGTCCGTGTTTATCCTTCGCTTTTGCGTTCCCTTCTCCACATTTCTGCGGTGGTCGTCATCTTAAGACCTCACAATTTCTGACCTGAATTGCTGTGACCTTCCTTCCTTCCAGCCTTGCCCCTAACTGTTCCTGAAATGATCTTTGTAAAATGCATAGCTGGTTATGTTCTTCCCTAACTCTTGAATCCCTTAAAGCGAATCTTTGGGATAAAATCCAGGCGCTTAGGCAGCCCCTAGCAGCCCTGGGAGCTAGTCAGGCTTCTCCAGGCTCCTCTCCCAGACCCTTCTGCACACCGAACTCCCATGTTTCTGTCTGGGATGCTACACTCAGCTTTGCAGGGCTCTCTGCTGCTTCGACAGCCTAGGAAGCCTTTCCTGACCAATCTGGACTAATTGTAGCTGTCTTCTTGTGTGTTCATTAGGCTGCCTGGGTGCCAGACACAGCTGGGTGCTCAGAGTGGTCTGACAGTGAGGAAAACAACTGGCTCTCAGACCCGAGTCTAAAGGAAGGCAGATTTCAGGGTGCGTTGATTAAGAACTTCAAGTTTCCAGGCCTGAAGTCCTCATGTTTTCTGGTCTGTTGTGTACTGGTTGGGTACATGGGTAGTATGTGCAGTCATTCAGGTGGGAAAAGAGAGTTGCCTCTAGAGGTTCAACCAGAAGAGCAAGGAGTGCATTTGCAGAGCTCTGCTTGCTGTGTTTGTTCCCAGATGGGGTCCCTTGTGCCTTTTGGACTCCTAACTAGCAACTGAAGTAGGGTTACTCTGATACCATCAGGTGTGGTCTATGTTCATCTTCCCATTTCTACTGCTTATTTTAAAAAAATAAATTCTAAAACCCTATCCTGGATTTGGAAGCATTTCTAATTAACATCTGAGTTAAAATTAAACCTGTGAGGGCTGGAATTGTAGCTCAGTGGTAGAGCGCTTGCCTCGCATGTGTGAGGCCCTGGGTTCCATCCTTGGCACCACATACAAAGCAATAAAATAAAGACATTGTATCCATCAACAACTAAAAAAATATTTAAAAAAAATTAAACCTGTGAAAAATTAAGGGATCTCTGGCCATGTGAAGTCACCTGGTGCTCTCAGAAGCCATGCTTTTGTGGAGTTGAGACATGTGAGGCTGGGACCTTCTGTTCCCATGTGCAGAGGTGCTTGCCCAGCACCTACATGGGCCTTGTGCAGTATAGGACACACGGAGGGATAAAGGATCCGTCTTCCCTGCAGCCTGTGCCACACATCCCTGTCGGTCAGCGTTGACTTTCCTCCCTAGGTACCATTGTAACAGTAAAACATCCTCTCCACTCCTTACTATATCAACTCAGAAAGTATTTATCTTTTCTCCATGACAATGTAGCCTGAAAAGGTTTTTTTTCCTTTAAAAAATTAAAGTTTTGCAATGATGCATCTGAAGTTATGTTACTTTTTTAAACAAAATTGAGGTTTTATAACAATGTATTCTGAAGTCATAATCAAGTGTTCCAAGCTTTGTTTATAAATTAGTTCTAAAAGTAGAAAACTGCTGTCTAATAGGACCATGGCATTGTGATTTATTGTAGCAATAATTAGTGCATTTAGAGGTGTACAGATGCAAATCTGTAGCACATAAATGGTGTTACTGTAAGGAAAGCAACAGTCTAATAATTACTTCTAGCTTCCCCTACACCTTTCAGTTTACACTGAACCATTTTTTTTTTCAGTGTCCCATGCTGGATTTATGTGTGTGTAACACTTCTTGATTTTTCAGTATATGTCAAGTGATTCATGCAAAGGGGAAAAGGTAGTGGATCATGAATCATGATAGTAAAGTGGACACGTTTAAACCCACCACCCAGGTAAGGAACTGAAGCCCCCAGGCATTGTGTCTCTTCCACATCTCAGCTCCCTGCCTGACCCAACCACCTGCCTCAAGTGTGGGCATGCCTGCCTTTTGTTGAAATAGTCTTATATGTGGGCATCCCTGAACAATGTGTTTAGATTATTTTATTTTACAAGAAAGGAATCCTACTGTTGATAGTCTTTTGTAACTTGAAGTTTTTCACTCCTTGTATTGCTATTGTTTATCCCTGTTGTGTGTAGTTGTTTTATAATTCAGAGCATAAGTGTGCCACAATTTTAAGACTGTTTGCTTGCTGATAAGTGTTTACTTCATTTTCTTCCTGCTTGTCTGCCTGTCTTTGTCATTGTGAATCTACTGCCCTAAGCATTCCTGTGTGTGTCTTGCTACTTATGTGCAAGAATGTTTCTAGTATATCACTCTAAGAGTAGAAAATGCTCTGTTGGAGTAAGCAAATGTTTGACTGTTTCCTATGGGGATTATATTCACTTATTAGAATTTCTATTGACATGTTGATCTAAATCCTTAACAACCTTTGGTGTTATCAAAATTCTTCATTTTTACTGATTTATTTGGTATAACATTATCATGATTATACTGATAATGTTAAGACTCTGGTTATAGGTTTATCAAGCCCAAGGATTTCATGTTCTGTAAGCTCTTGTTCTTATTTCTTGTTATTTTTTTTTGTCTATGTGTTTTTCAATTTCTTTGGGCGGGGGGGGGGGGTTCCTGGAGATTGAACTCAGGAGTACTCAACACACTGAGCTCTGCTCCATCCTCTGCCCTTTTTATTTTGAGACAGTCTTGCTAAGTTGCTCAGACTGGCCTCAAACTGGAAATCCTCCTACCTCAGCCTGCCAAGTCTCTGGAATTACAGGCATGCACTCCATGCCTGGCTGTATCTTTAAAAATTTTTAAGTGTTAAATTATTTATCTTTCAAAAGCTTCTGGATATTTTCCATTATGTATGTGGCAGATATCTTCCCTCAAATTGTACCTTGTTTGTTCTTTCTTTTCCTTGCTTCCAGTTAAACCCAGGGCCTTGAACATGCATTCTGCCACTGAGCTGTGCCATCTCACGGATTGGGAAGGGCTCCTCAGGGAGTCTTGCTCTCACTGCTCTGGTTTCAGGTCATAGGTGTTCTTTACCCTTTGAAGTCCTCTTCTTTCTCCCGCATCTCAGAGTTGCACAGAAGCCCTACTTGTTACAGAATGCAAGGTTGCTGAGTTGTACTGCTCTCCATGGTCTTAGTCCCGATTTTTCTTGAACTTCTGTGGACGTGGGAAGACAAAGTGATACAATTCTTCTACCTCAAACTGTTTAACTCCATTTAAAATAAACAGATTACAATCATTAAACACCAGTCTGCCAGTCCCAACTTAGCTTTTTGAGTTTTCCCGAGGGTGCTACCAGGTGAGTTGCTGTTAACCGCGTTTTACTTGAGGAAGTGATCCTTGAAACGTTGTGCTGGTGAGTACCCCATTGATTTCTGAGACTGAAAATGGACCCTCTGCTGTGTTCCGGGCTCCTGACCTGTTTCTAAGTTGATGGTCCTATTTGTGTATTTAACTTGTGTAGCTTTGTGGCGTGTTTTGATGTCAGCACCTTTCCACAACTGGTCTGGGTGGGGCTTTTTGTTTTCCTTCTGACTAAGAGGTACCTGCCTTGCTGACAGGTGAGGTGAGCAACAGTCAGGCCCTTAGACTCAAGGGGATCGTGAGTGCAGTGGAGACCCCTGTCAGGGTCAGTGTATGTCACTCCTGTTTGGCTCAAAGCCTGTTGATTGCACTAGGTGACCCCTCCTGTCTCGATCGGTACATCGCATCGTGACCTGAAAGCCAGGTTAAAATCGGAGGGCCAGGGCTCCTTGGAGCTCCCTCAGTGGAGTGTGGTATCGAGGGCCAATTCCCTTTCCCTCCCACTACAGGTCTGTCCTGTGGGGAGGGGCCTGTGAGCATGTGTAGACACCACACCTGCGTGTCCAGGCCTGGTCTTATGATGCTGCTTCTTGGCCGGTTCTTGGGTCTGGGTGCGGCGTGTGTGGAGCCGTGTGGGCCTTGGAAGAGGGGTCCAGGCCATTTGGTCAGGAATTTTGGACTTCCAGATGTGCAGAAGGTGATCTGTAAGAGGGGGTGCAGGCGCTGGGTGGTCTTGGCCTGTGGCCTCCCACTTCATTGGGACTCCCGCTGGTGGCCCCAGGACTGACCACAGTCTGCTGTTCTTTTCTGCCCTGGGTGCCCAGGGGGGACTGTGCCTCCTCTGAGCAGAGGAGCTTTTCTTAGTGGCTTTCTTTGTTGAGTGGCCACCAGCACAGAGCACTGGAAGGTGTGCTTGTGTTTCACATGCTTGCGAGTACAGGGTCTTTCTTGGGAGCTGGTCATAGGACTGCAGAGAACGGAAGGCACAGTGCAGTGACTGCTGAGGCGATGCCACTTTCCTGGTGTGGCCCTGGGAGGAAGCTCAGTGTGGCCACATGGAATCTTCCTGTTTCCCCCATGTCTGCATTTGAATCTATAAGTACTAAAGAACAAAACCACAAACTTTGGGTGCCAGTCCTGTCTCCAAGGGAAGCAGACTTTTGCCTGGCTTTTGAGGACCTGCAGGGTGGTGCTGTGTGCCTCTGGGCCAGCAGGGTTGTGCGGCCCCTCAGGCACTGGCTGTTCTTGTGGCGACCCTGGGAGTCTTTCTGGCCTGGAGCATTGTCCAGTGGTGTGGACTGCAGCTCCTGCCGTCCCCCCACCCCCTTCCCACCCCCTCACTAGTCCTTGCCCTCTTGCTCCATCCTGCTTTCCCGTCCCTTCCTAGAAAAGGCTTCTTTTAGCGCAGCTCTGGACTGACAGCACTCACTCTGCAGCCCTAACCTGGGATGGCATTGGGTGTGTGGGACCTGCTTCACCTAGTGTCGCAGAGTCTGCTGGTTAAACTGCCTTGGATTCTTGTGTGGCAGACGATAATTGGATGCTCTTGGTTTTCTAGGTGAGAGTTGTTAGAGGAGGGAGCTCAGTGCCTGGCTTGCCTGCTACCATGGAGGCCAGAGGCTTGCTGGCCTTTGATGATGACCGGAGATGCCTGTCTGGGAGCCTTCCTGTGTCAGCACCTTCTGAGGGCCCAGCTGCAGAGGCTGCCTCCGAGTGCAGCAGGCCACTCTCCTCAGCCCACCGACACCTGAGCAGGAAGAATGGTCTCTCTAAGCTCTGCCAGAGCAGAATGGCGCTTTCTGGTAATGACCTTTCTGATTATTGTGGGCATTGGCCCTGCAGCCTGAAAATGTGACGTCACTGCCTTCTCTCCAGGATCCCCGTTGCCAGTGACATGAAGTCAGTTCTTGTGGGCAAGCGCACTTGCTGGGGCACTGGCCAAGCACTTCCCTGCTGTTTCTGGCCTTCCTGCTGGGAGCCTTAGGCACATAGTGTCCTTGCTCCATGTGGTTGAAACTCACTCCATGTTTTAGGGCCATATCAGAACAAAGTGTTAGTTCTTGCTGGGAGTGGGCAAGAGTGTGTCTGAGACCAGGTCATGTTCCGAGGGAATTATGAACCTGCTGATTGGCTCAGTGTGGCAGAGGGGGCTTTCCACCTGGCACAGAGCCCAGAAGACAGGGCCCGGCCCTGGGGTTTCACACCACAGGGACAGGACAAGGGCGGCCACCTCAGTGTGGCCCCCTACCCCACAGCTAACTGATTTCCGTCAGTGCATGCCTCCTGGGCTATGGCTGAGCAGGAAGTGCCGCCTACCCCTGAGGGACGTGTCATGTGATGGGCGCTTGAGATAGCAGGGTGTCTGCATGGAGTTGTGGTGGACCTGGAAATTGAGGAAATCCTTTGGGATAGCAGGTACAACCAGGACCCTGAGCACAGAGGCAGGGAAGGAGAGGGGTCCGGCTTCGAGGCTAAGTATTAGCTTGACGGGACAGTGGGCATGGGAGCCAAGTTTGCTCTGGTCCTGGGGCTGCTAGAGCAGTCAGTGGGTCCTAGGAGGGCCAGAGGCTGTGCAGGGAGCCAGCTGTGAGGTGTGCCTGGTTCTCAGAAGAGTGCTGACACTATAGATTGGTTCTAGGATGATCTTTCTGGCACTGCACAGGGAACAGAACAGCTGCTTCTTGGGGAGAAAAGGGGAAGAGCTTCGCCCTCTGGCTGCCAGTTCAGGGCATGGTCAGGGAGAGGCTACTTACTGAGGAAGTCTGGACCCTGGATGGGGGACTTGGAGGAGAGGCCTTGAGGGCAGGCAGCAGGGACTCAGGCGTTGTGTGTTTGGCTTTGAGCCTCTGCAAAAATGGAAGTGAGGAGGGAGCCCATGGCACTGAGGAGCAGTGCATACCTGGTGGGGAGTGTGGAAGGGGAAAGAGCTCAGGTGCTGGAGGGAGGGTGCCCTGGCCTGGAAGTCTGGTGCAGTCGGGAGTGGCCTCGGCCCCATGCTGCTGAGTTGAGTGGGGTGAGGACAGACTGGGCCAGGCACTTTGGGAGCCATTGAGGGGCCAGCAGAGCAGCTCTTGGGCAGCTGTAGGCAGTGAGCTGGTGCAAGGATGGGGAGGCGTGGCACAGGAAGCTCTTGAACTGGGTGACACTTTGACACTTTCTGGGAGCAGTTGATGAGGCAGCTTCTGAAAGGACTGTGGGGCCTTGGAGTGACACCAGAGAGGAGCTTGTGTGGGTGGGCTCCTTGGAGTGTGATTAGATAGAGGTGTTGGTGCTTCTGAGCAGGCAGTGCTCTGCCACTGAGTGCCTGAGGCTCCTCTGAGTGGACTTGAAGACTGGTTCAGGTGCAGTATGTGGGTCAGCCCTTCAGGTGGACCGGACCCTTGGATCCTGGGAGGAATAGCACTGTCTGTCTCAGAAGCGAGGTCCAGGCAGCTGTGTGAGGTCTCACACTTCCTTTTGTTCTCAGAAGACAGATGGAGCTCCTACTGCCTCTCATCGCTGGCTGCCCAGAACATCTGCACAAGCAAGCTGCGCTGCCCCATGGCGCCTGAGCACATGGACGCAGCTGGGTCCCTGGGCAGTGCATCCTGCTGCTCCTTGCTGCGCGGCTTGTCTTCAGGGGGCTCTGCACCCCCTTTCCCAGCCCCTGTGTGCAACCCCAACAAGGCCGTCTTCACCGTGGACGCCAAGACCACAGAGGTATTGGCTTTGGTTTGTGGTGAGGCTAGGGATGTTAATTGGGATTTGTACCTCAAACCTGGAACCTCAAACATAAGTTTTTGTGTTTCAAGTGCAATTAGAAAAACATTTGGTTTTAGTTATGTTGTAGCAAAAGATCAGAAGTTGAAGAGCTAACTATAATCAATCAGAACAAACTGGGTTCTCTTCTCAGGACAGATGCTGGGAAAGGCTCAGGTGGGCTGTGGTGTTTGCACACGTTGGTGAAACCAAGCAAAAATGGGTAGTCCGTGTTCACATTACATACGTTGCGTCATGTGTGCAGTGTGCACCTACAGGAATTGCTAGGCTGCATCAGAGTTTGATGAAAATGCCCAAATTTCCTATGGTCTTGTCATGTGCCATTTGGGCTGCTGAAGGGGTCCTGGGTACCTTTGGCACTAGCCAGGTTTTGTGTCCATGAGGTCGAGACATCGGGTGCATGTGTGGGTGTTGTCTGCACCTCTGATGGGACAGAGGAGGCTCTGCTGGGAAAGGACAGGCCCCTGGCCTGCCAGACTGTCTCCTGTGTCGTCTTCGACTCTGCTTCTGGGAGTTAGAGGAGCTGCTGGTAACGTTTGTGTCTTCTCTCTGCTCCTCCTCAGATCCTGGTTGCCAATGACAAAGCTTGCAGGCTTCTGGGGTATAGCAGCCAGGACCTGATTGGCCAAAAGCTGGCACAATTCTTCCTGAAGTCGGATTCCGCTGTGGTGGAAGCCCTCAGCCAGGAGCACGTGGAGGCGGATGGCCACGCTGCAGTGGTGTTCAGCACGGTGGTGAGCAGGGTGCAGGGGGCAGCAACCTGGCCTTAAGGCATGAGCAGCGCATAGTGGGCAGAGCTCTGGTCTCCCAGCCTGGGCTTTGTCTTGGAGCTGCCCTCTGCTGGGGGGCCCTTGTAGCAGCAGCTGTAGCATCTTTAGCTGAACGAGTGGTCCTGGGTGCTGTTTCCCTCTTTGGCTGACTGGGAGTGGGGACTTTAAAATGAAAGTCTCAGAGACAGATGAGCCACCTCACAACCTCATAGGATTAGCACTGGGTGTCCTGGAGAGCCCCATGCTTGGTATGATGGGAGTGCGGTGTGGCCGGCATTTGACAAACCTGCAGGCACCATGTGCGAATCCCAGAAGAGTGATGTGATTTTATTGTCTGGATCAGTTCTTACATCTAAATTCACATATTCTGTTTGGTGTGTTCGGCTGGTGAGTGGTGTGACTGGGAGAGCTTCCCTGGAGAGTTTTGATCTCTCTCCTGTGCTTCTGGGGCCAACTTGGATGTTGATGGGTGAGCTGAGCTGTTAGATGCTGAGGACTGAGCTCCAGGCACGGAAGGAACTTGGACAGGGTCTTCTGCATCAGGAAGTTACTCGTTCAAGAGGCTGACTGCTACAGAGGGAAAGTGTAGGATTCAGCACGTTGGTGTCTGCTGCTTTAAGAAATACTGGGTGCTGGTCTTTTTTCCTGCTGTTTTACCGTGGAGTTGAGTATATTGGTCAGGGCTCTCCAGAGGAATAGAACCGATAGGATGTGTCTAATCATAATGGGGCATTTATCACACTGTTCGCATAACCCGAGACTAGTAGTTGCACAGAGGCTGTCTGTAGGCTGGAGAGCGGGTGCGTGCTGAGCCCAAGAAGGTGGAGCCTCAGCACAGGATAGGCAGTGACGCCGCCCCAGCCAGAGCTGATGATCCAGAACCCCCTGGAGGGTCACTGGTACAAGTCTGTGTTCAGAAGCTGAAGGACCTGGAGTCAGACGTCCGTAGATGGTGGCAGCAAAGCACATATCCATCCACCAAGAAGGGCCAAGTGTGTGTGCGAGGGTCCCTCTCCAGGAACTGTTCCGTCCACGCCCTGCCTGGGTAGCGCCGCCCTCATTCAGAATGCATCTTCTCCACCAGATGCACCCTCACAGACATGCCCATAGTGGGCTTCGCCACTTTGTAGGTGTCCCTTAGTCTAGTCAAAAGTGACAACCACCATAAATCATGGCACCAAGGGTTAACAAGAGCCTTGGCAGAGCATTCATCCAGGGACCACCATTGAGTCTCAGAAGCCTGCTTAGCCGGGTGTGGTGGAGCACTCTGGTAATCCCAGTGGCTGGGGAGGCTGAGGGCAGGAGGATTGCAAGTTCCAGGCCAGCCTCAGAAACATAGGGAGACCCTGTCTCAAAATGAAAAACAGCTGGGCATGTGGCTCAGCAGCAAAGTGCTCCTGGGTTCCACCTCCACGTCCCCCAAACAAACAAAACCCTATGCACTGGGGTGAGTTTCCACGATGGAAGGCAGGCTGGGAAGCTGAGTACCCTGAGCCTGGGGTGTGGGGAGGGGGGCTCCTGGTGGCAGGCACTCCCCGTGTTCGCCGCCAGGGTCCTCAGTGCAGACAACCTGTGCCCTGGTGCAGCCTGTCTGTGTGTGCAGGTGGACATCGTCAGCCGCAGTGGGGAGAAGATTCCAGTCTCTGTGTGGATGAAGAGGGTGCGGCAGGAGCGTGGCCTGTGCTGCGTGGTGGTCCTGGAGCCTGTGGAGAGGGTCTCGGCCTGGGTTGCCTTCCAGAGTGACGTGAGTGTGTCCCTGCCTTGGCCCAGGACCCCAGTCCTGCCTCTTGCCAGCACCCTCAGCCAGCGCTCTTCCTGGCTTGGCCCCGGGGAGGAGAGCATGGGAGGTGTCTAGAGGGCTGCTGGCAGTGCCCCTCACCGTGTGCTCTTGGGCAGGGAACCTGAGTGTCCATGCCTCAGTTGTCCCCCTCTGTGAAGTGGGGATGGAATTGTAACTACTCATGAGATTATGTGTAGAACCTCAGAACAGTGCCAGCATTGCAGGCAGCACCTGAACGTGTTGTCACTAAAGAGCCTCTGTTGTGGCCGGGCTCCCGGAGCACATGTGAGGGAGTCAGACCCCGGAGCACGTCGGACACAAGAGGAAGTGTTGTTGCGAAGCCCCTCTGTGTGCCTCTTGAACTTCAGCCCACCATGAGAATGGTCTTGTTTTGGCTCACAGGCACTGGAGTCCAGGGCAGCTTAAAGCCCAGGTGCACAGGGCTCTTGTATCAACACTTACGAGTGCTGGGTGTTTCTCCAGGGAATCATCACAGCCTGTGACAGTCTCTTCGCGCATCTCCATGGGTTTGCCTCTGGGGAAGATGTGGTTGGACAGCGTCTCACAGACCTCATTCCGTCTGTGCAGCTCCCTCCTCCTGGCCAGCCTGTGCCAAAGGTAGGATGCTGACTGCCTGGGCCACATGGCGGGTGTCGCGTTTTTAGACCTGAATCCCTAGCCTGGCGACAGGACAGCCTCCAGCTCTCTGTGCTCTGAGGTTTGGCCGGAGGCTGGAGCCTGTGTGTTCCCCACCAACCACCGCTGCCCCCTCACTCCTGTCATTAGTGTGCAGCAGGGGCTGCTTGCTCACAGAGTGTCAGTAGAGTTCTCCACTTGGACCTGTGGGTGCCTGTGCATAGAGATAAGAGGGGATTCACTAGGGACTTGCCTCTAGGGGTGACGAGGCCGTGCCCTGTGACCGGCCATTATAAGCTGGAGACTCTGGAATTGACTCTGAGTGTGGGTTTGTCAAAGGCTGAAGGCCCTAGGACCCGGGAACACCAATGAGAGCAGGGGTTTGACGTGGAGGCCCACCCTGCATGTGTCTGCGTCAGCGCTGTGCGCAGCAGTGTCCTTGAGACCCCTTCACAGGCACTCCCAGAAGCAGCGCTGTCCAGCTCTGGGCATTGCTTGTCTAGGCAAGTCCACACCTCAGATGGCCCTTACCCTGGAGGCAGGGTGGCTGTGCCCCACGGGAGGTGGGCAGTGAGGTCTGGGTGTGGTGGAGGCTCAGTCTACAGTTGAGTGCTCAGCCAGTGCTCAGCCACCCAGGGGACTTGTCCCAAGAGCACTTCTGCTTCCATGGGAAAGGACTGACTGCTCTGTTGGTCTCTGGTCAGTGCCAGTTCCTCTGGCGATCTGAGCAGCCCTTCTGGAGTGTCCTTGTGGGTGTGGCTGTATAAACTCACCCCTGCGCCATCTCTTGCTATATCAGATTCTCTAGCCTGTAGGAAGAGCCCCTGTCCCCAGTCCTCATGCTCCCTGCATCCTCTCCTTTGCTCTGAGGCAGGGATCCACATAGGCTTCATAGCTGGCAGGGGCATCTGCCTGTCCACCCTGGACACTGCCTGGCAGCACCTGCTTACAGCCCTCTGCCCTGGAGGCACACCCTGGAGATACTGGCAGAAGGCACACGCAAGAGTGTTCTTAGCCCCAAGTGGGCCACCATGTTCCTCAGGAGTCGACAGTAACATACTGGGAGCCAACAGCGAGGGGCCCTGCGCCCCTGTCTCTCATAGGGCTCGCTGGGCCTGGTCAAGGGAGGACGGGCCGAACCCAGTGCAGACTTGCCCTGGCCTGGGGCCTGGACCTGGTCCTGGCTTGAGTCCGGGTGCTGTGCTTGTGGCATGGCAGCTACAGGTCTCAGGTCTCGCAGGGTGAGCCCTACACAAAGGGTCCAGCCTCCACCCTGAAGCCCTGAAGACTGGAGTGTTTGATTGGGAACACTGTGTTAGCTAAGAGACTGGACTCTTTGGGCATGATGACCCCAGTGACTCAGGAGGCAGGAACAGGAGGCAAGTTTGAGGCCAGCCTCAGCAACTTAGTGAGACCCTGTCTCCAAAGAAGAAAAGATTAAAAAGGTCTGGAATGCAGCTCAGTGGTAAAATGCCCTTGGGCTCAATTTCTAGTACAAAAAAAAGAAGAGAGTGGCCTCTGAAGCATCTGGTGGGGAGCCCTAGTGGGGACTTGGTGGGACACTGGCACACAGGTGGAGTGTGATAAGTGCACGGGGCTGCGTGGCTGAGGGAAGAGCCAAGGAGGTGAGTGGGGATGGTCGGAACCTCCCAGAGTCAATGGCCGCAGGAGGCTGGGGTCCCCAGTCCAAGTGGACTCCGAGCTCTTCCTCCATAGACACAGAACTGGGGCTGTGCCCAGAGTGCGGGAGGCACAGCTGCCCATCCTGGACAAGCCTGAGCCCTGGTCCCCTCACTTGTCCACGTTTTGGTCTGCTCGTTAGGTCTTTCTTGAGTGGCCTGGTATGTGCCGTCCCCAGCCACTCTGGACTGAGTCCTCTGCACCCCCTGCTGCCATTCCCCAGTCAGGGTGGGGCTGGGGCAGCAGGTGTGGGTGTGAAGTGCTCCTGTGCTTCCTGGGTGCGTCTTGCAGCAGAGCAGCTCTGCTCCACCACCAAGCATAGCCGCTGTGCTGAGCCTGGGACCTCTCGTAGAGTCTGAAGATCCAGAGGTCAGTTGGGAGAGCCAGGGATGGCACCACCTTCCCCCTGAGCCTGAAGCTGAAGGCCAAGCCCAGCAGCCAGGAGGCCCCCGAGCTGCAGTACTGGGCATCAGTCTGGGTGTTCTGCACCATCAGTGGGCTTATCACTCTCCTGCCGGATGGCACCATCTATGGCATCAACCACAGCTTCGCGCTGACGCTGTTCGGTTATGGAAGGACAGAGCTCCTGGGCAAGGTGGGCTCATTGGGGCCACGGGCTCCCCACTTGCTCGGGAGGCTGGTCGTGTGTGTGTGGTAGGCCCCTGTGCACGGGGGTGGTGGCTCACAGGTTCACCCAGGAAGGACCACGGGCCGGGGGGTGGGAGAGGAGTGCAATTCCCGGTGAGACCTGGTCTGGCTGAGTGGGCCAGGTTTAGGTCTTAATTGTGGGGCTTCAGTCTGGCCAAAGTCTGAAAATGTCTTTCCTGACCTCAGGGAGGAACTGTCCAGAGACTTGCTCTAGTTTTCTTTTTTTACCAGCTGTTTTCATTTCAACACAACAGGACAGGTCCAGCAGGTAGAATGAATCCTCCCAAGTCTTGAAATGCTGCCTTTTGTTTCCAGAACATCACTTTCCTGATTCCTGGTTTCTATCACTACATGGACCTTGCCTGTGACAGTTCTTCACAGCTACCAGACCTGGCCGACTGCCTGGATGTCCACAGCGAGAGGAGGCCTGGGCACATGAGCTGGGGCCCGGGCAGTGGAGCCCAGGGTGAGACATGGCCTTCGTCTCCCCAGTCAGTACACCCCTGGTAGCCCAGCCCCACCGAGGTCCATGCCTCTGACCAGAGATGGGAGGGGCAGCAGCATCCAGGGGCTAGAGGGGCCCAAGTGAGGGGCACCAGATCCCAGTTTGGTGTCCTGTCTCTCTCAGACCTTCTGCTCCCCAGGGGCAGGGAGAGTGGAAGGGGTTGTTCTTATAAATGTGTTAGCATCGAGCAGCTGAAGAGAAGGTCTTCAAGAGGACATCAGTCATGTCCATGTAGCCCAAGATTGAGTTGATGCAGCTGTCCTGTTTATTCCTAAGTTAAATATTCCTAGCATGTTTGTTGATTTTGTAATGTTTACCTCCCCTATTTTTACTTGGCACTTTAAAACCTGTCAACAAATATTCCTGAGCCACGTGTATGGACAGTCTTAGCCTGGTGGTGTGTGGAGAGAAGCTCCCAGCTTCCTGGGCCAAGCAGCCTGCTCTGGCTCAGGACACTGGGAGGGTGTGGGGTCTGTGACGGGGGCCCTGGCACACTTGGTCAAGCTGTGCCCCAGAACCCCTCGGGTGTGGTTCCAGAGTCCCTGGGCCATCAGGGGTCCGAGGATCCAGGCAACATGGTGTGGGGGGTGCTGGGCGGGGTCTCAACTCTCCAGCAGGAAGAAGTAGAGGGGAAGGACGTGAGGTCAGGTGCCAGTGGGATGCGCAGTGTGCATCGCGCTGGGCTGTGTCCCTCGTGGGCGGTGCTCCTCTGGGACGCCGTCCTGTGTGTTGTAGTTGGGGTACCAGGCAGCTCATGCAGCGAGCACCTCTGAGTAGGAAGCAGGCCTTCCCGATTCTGCTCTCAGATCCGGAGGTGAACATGGTGCATGCTGGTGACCACCTGCTGCCACAAGATGAGACCCTGAAGCTGGCCAGAAGCCAAGACATCTCCTCTGCTCAGATGCAGCAGGAAGCCAGAGCCCGGCTCCCTTCCTCCTCCTTGTCCAGGCCCTTGCTGGGGTGAGTGCCGGTGGAAGGTGCAGGCTGGTGGAGGATCAGCTCTCTGGGGCGGGTGGCCTGCTGGTCTTGCTGATGCATGTGGCTCCCGTGAGCCCAGCACCTGCTCTGTCCGCGTGGTGACAGTGTTTCTCCCACGTTTCCCTGCTGAGCGCTCCGCCTCGGGACGGGGTGCCCACAACTCCATCTCACCTTGTGGGCTGTCGGAGGTCAGGAGGATTTAGGTAGACTTCAGAGGGCTGA
Organism: Xerus rutilus; assembly: GCA_028644305.1. Taxonomy (NCBI): domain Eukaryota; kingdom Metazoa; phylum Chordata; class Mammalia; order Rodentia; family Sciuridae; genus Xerus; species Xerus rutilus. Next base: position 160,210,055 of record CM053402.1, on the reverse strand, counting down.
TGCTGGGCTGGCCTGAGGATTTTGGAAATCACACAAAGCTGCTTGCTTTGTATGTTTTTAAATAAAGTATCCTGCACACAGTGAAGGACGTTTACATTAGATGACTTGGGAGAACAGGAACCAGAGCTCATTGATTCTGTTTCTGCAGTTCTGTTGTCATCAGTGTGTTGGTGTTTTTAACCAGTTTTCTTCATTTTAAAAATCTTTTTTTTTTTTTGATCCTGGGGATTGAACCCAGGACACTCTAGCCCTGGGCTTTATTCCAAGTTTCTTTTATTAATTTTTTTATCTTGATGGTCTTTCTAAGTTGTCCAGACTAGTCTCACACTGGGAGTCCTCCTCCCTCAGCCTCCAGGTGGCTGGAATTAAGGGTGTGCACCACATGTCTGGACTAAAATCCTGTCTCACACGCAGCATTCAGGGGTGTGCCTGAGCCGTAGGTGTGCACATGGAGAGCAGATCGTGGTCTCTGTGCCCCCGGGTCTCCTGCTCTGCACCCTCACCGCCCTGTGCTGGAGTGTAGGTGAGAGCTCCTGTCTGTGAGCTGCAGCTGTGCTGTGCGTCCTGTCTGGCTGCTCTGTCCACTGTTGTGTCTGGAGGTGAATCCATACGACCGTGTTTTCCCAGCCTTCCTGGACTGACTTTAAAGGAGTATGTGCGTGTGTTTCGAGTATAGAGCAGCAGTGACAGGTGGACTCCTGGGTCCCTCTCCAGACCTGCCTCCTCCCCACTCTGAGGACACTTGTCAGCAGCTCCAGCCTTCCAGACCCTCCCTCCTGTGCGTCGTGTGTGTGTGTGTGTGTGTGTGTGTGTGTGCGTGTACCCTTGTGTCTCACCTCTCTAACGAGGCGGGGCCGCTCATGTCCTGGCTGTGTGTGGGCTCGAGCCTGCTGACAGTCTCCCTGCAGCACCTCTTACCAGCAAGACCTGCAGCAGCGCCTTTTGCCTGCCGCGTGGGGTCAGGGTGCTCCTGGTTTGTCTTGACTCCCTGGCTCCCTCCCATCTCAGGTTTGCTTCGGTGGTTTGAGAAGGGCACCTGATGGCTTGTCTTCCTCTGTGCTCCTCTGCAGGTGTGGGGAGTTGGGAGCTAGCATGGGTGGCTGACGCTGGTGAAGTGCCCAGGCCTGGCCAGGCTGCTCACTCGTGCCAGCTGCCAGCGCCCCGTTCCAGGAATTGGGTGTCCAGGGTCATGGGGGATGCTCCGCCAGCAGCTGTCCTCAGGACCAGGAGAGAGTGTGTCTTCCAAGTCCGTGCTGTTCAGTGAGGAAGTTAGGCTACATTGGTTAATTCTACATATTCTTTTAGATGGGACATTTTTAGATCCTAGGGATTTGCGTAGTTATTGTTTGTGGTTCTGGGCATGGAACCACGCTTTGCTCATACAAGGCCAAGGTTCCACCATGGAGCTGCACCCAGCCCAGGGTTCAGAGAGGCCAGCGGCACCCTCCCACATGCAGTGCAGGACAGCGCACCACATATCCTTCAGTGATTCACTCCCTCGTCCACTTGGTCAACAGGTAAACAGACGAAAGAGTTGAGGGCTCCTCCATAACGTTGTGGTCTAATCAGGAAGACAAGCTGTGTGGCCAGAAGTCCAAGGATGGGGAGTGCGGGAGAAGGGGCTGGGTGTGTGGGTCTTCCTCCTCTGTTGCCTCTGGTCCTAGGACTCAGGTGCAGTCCTAGCCGTTTCAGTGACCAGATGCTGATGCTGAGGGGGCTCTTTGAGAGGCAGAGGCTCCAAAGGACTCCACGTGGAGTGACAGCGGCTCCGGATCCTCCATAGTGGCAGGTCCTGGTGTCCCTGCTTCAGGGTCTGTGATCCCTGAGGTAACCTGGATACAGGTCACAGCAGCTCCTGATGCTGTGTGGACTCTGGGAGGTGGGAGTAGAGGAGAGCAGGTGAGGTCATGCGGCAGCCACCCCTTGCTCCAGAGCTGGGTGGTGGGCTGAGTGCGGCCTCCAGGGCAGCTGGGGAATACCCTTCTGCTATCATGCTACCACTTAGGGGCTCTGCAGGCACACAACTCATTTCTTGAAATCTAAAAAGTCCCCAACATGGAAATTTTTCCCTGAATTTGATGCTGAAACATGTTTAATCGTCAAGCCAGCCCTGAGCTGATGGGCAGCCATTAGTGGGTTCCTGCCACCTTACGGTGGGGTGTTCAGAGGCCTCACTGCTGTGTCCATGGCTTGCAGAGTCCCTTCAAGTGACTGATGACCTTTCTGAAATCCAAGAGCACGTCTGGCCCAGGGGTTTGGGGCAGGAGGGCTGTGGACTGGGTGATCAAAGAGAGGAAAGTGGACACTGGAGTCCACCAGTCGTCAGCACCTCAGAGATCCTAAGGGGTGAGTCAAAGTACAGAGCTGCCCTGAGGCCACGGCCACATGTCCTGACTATTGAACACCACATCCAGAGGCTGCCCAGACTCCTTGATCAGGGTTCAGTGAGACCCTTCTGCTGTGGACCCCTTCTGCTGGCCCTGCAGAAGGATGCATGGTCCTCTGAGCCATACGAAGCACATCTCTAGGCAGTACTTGGACAGAAAAGGCGGAGAGGGGGATAGAAGGACACCTCTGCAGACGCCCACCCCCACTCCTGTAGGACACCCTGCTCTCAGAGCTGCTCACAGAGCCCCCTGCAGCACTGTCCTTGTGCAGGACCTGACCTCTTCTGTCAGTGTGAATCACTGCTGCATTTTTGCTGGGTTGCAGACATGAATCTGCCTCCGTGCCCCTGTAGGATGTGACCATGTTTGACACACCTGGTGCCCAGTGTCAGTCCTGGCTGGCGTGGGCAGGCATGGGGTACAGTTGGTGGCATGGTTGGCCTGCTGAGGGCCCTGTTCCCTGGGGGTACCGTGTTGACTGTAGCAGCCCCCTCACCCCACATTACTTGCTGGAGGCACTTGGGGCGTTTCTCTGCTCTTCCCCCCACCTGCTCCCTTCTGAACGCTGGCTTGTCCTGACCATCTCCCCAGTTGACTGAGGGTGGTGGCATTTCTAGCCAGTCGGTCGGCTAGTGTGGAGTTTGCCAGACACTGAGACCGCTCTGGTCCCTTGCTCCTTGACTCAGAGAAGTTGCTATGGTGGTCTGTCCTCAGTGCAGCCAGGTGACCACTGGGGTGCCCTGTCCCTGTGCAGGCTGACCTGAGCGCTGGGCCTGTGCCCTTGTACCTGGCCTTGAGCTTTCAGTAGCATCTTTAATAAAGCCTTGTTAAGTGAGGATTTATCTGGACAATATTTGAGAGTAGGTGCTTTATGTATTGACTTGGCTGCAAAATTTAATCTTTTCTATTGTAAACTTTAAGGTGTTAAATGCTTTGTGTTTTAATAGAATGGCTCCTCCTATTCCTTTTCTGTAACCACTAGTGACTGACATCTGAATTCCTATTTCCAGGGTAGACAGTATCCCTAAGGGAAGCCCGCCAACCCGCAGGGAACAGTTGTCACCCAAGGGCCAACAAAGTGTCCCCAAGGGAAGCTCTCCATCCGACAGGGGACAGTTGTCACCCACGGACCAGCAAAGTGTCCCCGAGGGAAGCCCTCCAGGTGACAGGGAACATTTGTCACCCATGGACCTGCAAAGTGTTCCCAAGGGAAGCCCTCCAGGTGACAGGGAACATTTGTCACCTATGGACCAGCAAAGTGTCCCCGAGGGAAGCCCTCCAGCCCCTGAGGAACAGTCGTCTGTGGACCAACAAAGTGTCCCCGAGGGAAGCCCACCAGTCCCTGGGGAACAGTCGTCTGTGGACCAACAAAGTGTCCCCGAGGGAAGCCCACCAGCCCCTGGGGAACGGTCACTGTCTGAGAACCAGCAGAATACCTCAGAAGAAAGCTCAGTTGTCCATGGTGACTCTTCATTGCTCCAGGACCAACAAGATGCCCCAGAAGGAAGCCCACCAGCCCAAGATGACCAGCCACTGTTCATAGACCAAGAAAGCACTGCCTTGGGGAAAGAGGAGCCTGCAGCAACAGAGGACCCCAGGCAGGGTCCCTTGGGAGAAAGCAGGTCTGAACCAGTGGATATGAGATCCTTGGCTTCACCTGAGGGTTCTGAACCTCTAGGCCCAGCTGAGGACAGTGGCCTGTGTCTGGAGGCTCCACAGGAGCTAATGGGCATCCATAGCTCCAGCACTTGCAGCCTTTGGGCTGACCCCACCAGGCTCTATCCCCACACTGAAGGGCAGCTGGCAGCGGGGGGCCTCCTGATGCACTGCCCTCTTTACAGGAGTGAGTGGGCCCTACGGCACCGAAGCCAAGACATGGTCCCTAGCCCCTCCAGGAGGGCAAGTGTCTCCTTTGGGACGCCCACTGTGGATGAGCCTTGGCTGGGGCCACAGAATGACCGGGAAGAGCTGCAGATTTGCTTGATGAAGGAGAGACTGTCTAAGCCTAGTGTCACTGGGGCTCTGGGCCTCTCGTGCGTTGAGCGAGTACCAGCAGAGCACCCATCCTGCACCCCAAAGTCCTTCTGCCATCTTGGAGGCAGAGACCTTCATAGCAGCCACTTGGGCAGCTCCTCGGCCTGCTACGCCTTGGCCACTGACCTTCCTGGTGTCCTAGAGGTGGTGGAAGCCCAGGAGGCTGATATGAATTCTTACTCCTGGAACCTCAAGGAGCTCTTCCTCAGCGACCAGGAGGATCGGACTTCATCAGCTTGCTCCTGTGCCACATCTGAACTCAGTGAGACGCCCTCTCCTTTGATGCTAGGCTCTGATGAGGACGTGGGCGGTCTCTATAGGCAGAGGCCAGATATCCTGGGTGACAGGGAACTGTTGCTACTGGCTGGTACCTACTTTGACCCTGGTGAAGGCCAGCAGTTCCAGGAAAGCTGTCTAGGACACGGTCAGACAGAACCCTCTCAGATTTGTTTGGTGTCCTCTGAACATCATGAGGCTCATGACATGGACAGCCTCGGCTATATCCATTCCTCACTGGATGTGAGCCCTGAGGATATGTGCCCGTCAGCAGAGGACCCAAAACTGAATGCTCAGGTCACCTCCACACCTGTGGCACCCAGGGCCACCAGCCTGCAGCAGCAGATCCAGGAGGGTACCTACTCTGGGAGTTGCTACCACCGAGATGGACTGCGGCTGAGTATGTGTTGGCCCGGGAGGGCCTGCTGCTGAGTGTGTCCCTGTCCCAGGAAGGCCTGCTACTGAATGTGTCCCTGTCCTGGGAGGGCCTGCTGCTGAATGTGTCCCGGTCCCGGGAGGGCCTGCTGCTGAGTGTGTCCTGGGAGGTCCTGTGGCTGAGTGTGTCCTGCGAGGGCCTGTTGCTGAGTGTGTCCCTGTCCTGAGAGGGCCTGCTGCTGAGTGTGCTCAGGGTGGGGCTGGGGCTGAGGCTGCCTGTCACCCTGACCTGGAGGGGCTGCTGCTTCCTCAAACTGCAGCACAACAGCACAAGGCAATCTTCATCCTGGGGTATACGGGGCCCTCATCTCTGAGAGGGTTTGCTGACGGATAATGGGTTATCGTTTGCCTGTTTGACATTAGGATCATTGCATGTCTGCCTGGCGGGGGGAGCCTGGGTCTCCTTGGTGATGCTCCCTTCCCTAGCCGTAAAGACCCCAGCAGGCTCAGAAGGAGCCTGACCTTCCAGCTTCCACTGGGCCACAGGGCACACTGAGCTGCCAGGTGGAGGGTGCTGTGTTCATGGAGGCGTATGCTCTGCCCTTCCCCCTGCGTCTCTAATGGGCTCTGAAGCCCCTTCTGCATGGGCACCACAGACAGGCTCTGCCTTTCCTGATCTCTGTGGGTCCCCCTTGTTCTACCCAGTTGTTTCCACATCGCTGATTTTTAAAAAATATTGTTTTAGTTATACATGGACACAACGTCTTTTTTTTATTTTTATGTGATGCTGAGGATCGGACCCAGTGCCTCCTTACATGTGCAAGGCAAGCGCTCTGCCACTGAACCCCAGCCCCAGCCTCATTGATGATTTTGTAGGGTTGATTGCTCTATTCTGTTTTCTAAATTTAAAAAAAGTGCCTAACACATGTTATTTGTAGAAATGTTAGAAAACAAATGAAGAAATAAAATCAGCTCTAACCAGAATCCTACCACCTAAAAGCAGACACCAGGGTTTTTAAAAAAATTTTTTTAACTTGTTTTTTTTATACATGACAGTAGAGTGTATTTTGACCTATCACACATACATGAGTGTGACTTCCCATTCTTGTGGCTGCACATGTGGCGTTTCACTGGTCGTGTATTTATACACGAGGATAGGACAGTTAGTCCAATTCATTCTACTGTCTTTGCCATTCCCTTCTCTCCTCCCTTCCCTTCATTTTCCTTTGTCTAATTCAATGAACTTCTATTTTTCCCTCCCCACCTTATTTTGTGTTAGCATCTGCATATCAGAGAGAACATTAGACATTTGGCCTTGGGTTGTTTGGGACTGGCTTATTTCACTTAGCATGATAGTCTCCAGATCCATCCATTTACTGGCAAGTGCCATCATTTCATTCTTCTTTTTGGCTGAGAATATCCTGTTGTGTATACACACCACATTTCCTTTATCTATTCATCTGTTGAAGGGTGCCTAGCCTAGTTTAGCTATTGTGAATTGAGCTCCTATAAACATTGATGTGGCTGAGTCACTGAAGTATGCTGATTTTAAGTCCTTTGGGTATAGACCAAGGAGTGGGACAATTGGGTCAAATGGTGGTTCCATTCCAGGTTTTCTGAGGAATCTCCA
>CM053402.1:160149093-160202853 GCA_028644305.1 Xerus rutilus | reverse complement strand
TACACACCACATTTCCTTTATCTATTCATCTGTTGAAGGGTGCCTAGCCTAGTTTAGCTATTGTGAATTGAGCTCCTATAAACATTGATGTGGCTGAGTCACTGAAGTATGCTGATTTTAAGTCCTTTGGGTATAGACCAAGGAGTGGGACAATTGGGTCAAATGGTGGTTCCATTCCAGGTTTTCTGAGGAATCTCCATACTGCTTTCCAGAGTACTTGTAGCAATTTGCAGTCCCAGCAGCAATGTGTGAGTGAACCTTTTCCCCACATCCTCACTAACATTTATTGTTACTTGTCTTCTTGATAATTGCCATTCTGCCTGGAGTGAGATGGAATCTCAGTGTAGTTTTAACTTGAATTTCTCTAATTGCTAGAGATGTTGAACATTTTTTCACGTATTTGTTGACCAATCATATTTCTTCTGTGTAGTGCCTGTTCAGCTCCTTAGCCCATTTATTGATTGGGTTGTTTATTTTTTGATGTTAATTTTTTTTAGTTCTTTACATATCCTGGAGATCAGTGCTCTATCTGAGATGCAAGTGGTAAAGATTTTCTCCCATTCTGTGGGCTCTCTCTTCACATTCTTTGTGTGTGTGTGTGTGTTTTGGTACTGGAGATTGAACTCAGGAGCACTTGACCACTGAGCCATATCCCAGCTCTATTTTGTGTTTTATGTAGAGACAGGGTCTCACTGAGTTGCTTAGCACCTCGCCCTTGCTGAGGCTGGCTTTGAATGCACGATCCTCCTGTCTCAGCCTCCCAAAGTGCAGAGATTACAGGTGTACGCCACCACACCCAGCTTCTCTTCACATTCTTGATGTTTCCTTTGCTGTGAAGAAGCTTTTTAGTTTGATACCATCCCATTTATTGATTCTTGATTTTACTTGTGCTTTAGGAGTCTGGTTGAGGAATTTGGTTCCTAAGCTGACATGATGGAGAGTTAGGCCTACTTTTTCTTCTGTTAGGCACAGGGTCTCTGGTCTAATGCCTAGGTCCTTGGTCTACTTTGAGTTGAGTTTTGTGCATGGTGAGAGATAGGGGTGTGATTTCATTTTGTTACATATGGTTTTCCAGTTTTCCTAGCACCTTTTGTTGAATAGGCTATCTTTTTGCTTATTACGCCTTTGTCTAGTATGAGATAACTATATTTATGTGGGTTTGTCTCTGTGTCCTCTGTTCTGTACCCTTGGTCTTCACGTCTGCTTTGGTGCCAGTGCTGTACTGTTTTTGTTACTATAGCTCTGCATTATAATTTAAGGTCTGGTACTGGGATGCCTCCTGCTTCACTTTTCTTGCTAAGACTTGGTTTGGCTATTCTGGGTCTCTTATTTTTCCAAGTGAATTTTATGATTGCTTTATGTATTTCTATGAAGAACGTCATTGGGATTTTAATAGGAGTTGCATTAAATCTGTATAGAGCTTTTGGTGGTGTGGCCATTTTGACGATGTTCTGCCTATCCAAGAGCATGGGCGACCTTCCCACTTTCTAAGGTCTCCTTCAGTCTCTTTCCTTAGAGCTCTGTAGTTGCATTGTAGAGATCTCTCACCTCTTTTGTTAGATTGATCGCCAAGTTTTTTTTTTTTGAGGCTATTGTGAATGGGATAGTTGTCCTGATTTCTCTTTGAGCTGATTCTTCACTAATGTATAGGAATGCAGTGGATTTAAGACACCGTGTCTATAGCGCTGTATCCCCAGGGGGTTGTGCAGAGGTGCCTGCACCAGTACAAACACCAGTGCTTCCTGCAGAAGCCCAGAGTGTGTGTGGCTTGGACCCCGAGTGCCTGTGCATGACCACCACATGTGTTTGTGTCACGGCTTTGATTGAGCTAGTCACATTCCTGTCTGTCACTTCTGTCTGGCTGTTCTGAGCCGGGCTGGGTAGCTGGGTGGCCTCTGGTGTGGTGGTGGGGTCCCGCTGCTCTTCTGTCCCACCTCCAGGCCAGGGACCACCTGCCCTCAGCCTGGACTGCCATGTGGTCTCTGCTGTTGTGGGGAGCAGGCTTTGACCTTCTGCTGTCCTTGCCTCTGCGCCCAGGTGTACAGTTCGAGGTGAAGCGAGTGGAGCTGCAGGGCTCTGCCACCCTGTTCTGCTGCTGGCTGGTGAAGGACCTCCTGCAGAGCCACCGCGACTCAGCCACCAGGACCCGCCTGCTCATGGCCAGCCTGCCCAGCTCCACACACTCCATGACTGAGCTCCCTGGTCCCAGCCTCGGGGAGGTTGGTGTCTGCAGCCGGTGTAGGCCTCCTTGTGGCCTTGGACTCTGGACTCAGTTGGCACTGCTCTGGCTTTGTTTCCCTGGGGTCTCTGTGGCCTCTGTCTTCTCATGCCTTGTGTGCAGAACAGATGCAGGGCTTGCAGTCTGCACTTGCTCTTGTGTCTGGGTGGGAGGGCACTTGCACAGGCGCCAGTTCAGACCACTGTGTCCAGGCTGCCTGGAGTCTCGAGACGAGCTCCCTGTGGGCACGAGAGGAGGGGCTGCGCTGCTGGAGACCGTGGCCTGGAGGGAGGGCACCTCCTTGCTTTGTGTGGTGGCAGGCCCTCCCTCAGACCTTCCTTTGCCTTTACAGATGCTCAGAGCCAAGCCCTGGTTTGAGGAGACCCCCACGCCCGTGGAGCTGGCAGAGCTGGCGGCCTGTGAGGGGGAGTACTCCCACAAGTACAGCACCCTCAGCCCAATTGGCAGTGGGGCCTTTGGGTTTGTCTGGACTGCAGTGGATAAAGAGCGAAACAAGGAGGTGCTCTGGCTCTCGGGGGTCCTGGCTCTGCCTTTGGTCTCCTTCTGGGGGTTCAGTGGGAGAGAGGGTTTCTCTGTGCATTGTGCTCAGGATGTGCCCTGGTGCTCGTGGCTTCTGGGTGTGAGGAGAGCACTCCCTGCAGCGCACACATCATGGCGGGGCGGCAGTCCTGCTGCGTGTGATTCCGACCACTGCAGCCATGCTCCTGGGCACTGTATGCAGAGGGCTGTGCCTCCTGCCCACATGCTGAGGCCCATGTCTGCTCCCCCCAACTCTTAGCATGGGGGAGACTCCTGCCCATGTGCTGAGGCCTACGTCTGCTCCTCTCAACTGTTAGCTTGGGGGACACTCTCCTGCCCACATTCCTACTTTTAAACCAAACTGTACCTCCTCCACTCACCTTGAAAGAAATCCCCCCAACATCGTTGAGCAGGCCAGAAAGTATACTTGAAGCTAAAAATACAGAGCACAGTCCCTGGCACAGCTATCCCAATCAAGGGGCATGACTACCCCGCAGCACACGAGCCTGTGTCCTGGCCGTGGACCACTGGGCGGACTTGTCTGTGGGGCCCGCGGCAGCCCTGCCTGCCTGGACACTGTGTGGACTGGGCGGCAGCTCCTGGCTCTCGGGTTGAATGCTTTTCACGTGTGTATTTGCCAGCTGCTTATTTTCTCATTATCTTTGTCTCCGGCCAACTTTTTAAAAATTGGTTATTTTCCCTATTACCCAGGGGCACTTGACCACAGAGCTACATCCCCAGCACTTTATATTTTTTGTTTTGAGGCCGAGCCTCCCTCAGTTGCCCAGGCTGGCCAGACGCTTGTAGTCCTCCTGCCTCACCTCCTGCCCGGGGATCGCAGGCGTGGCCTGTGCTGGCTCGGTGGAGCTTTAAGGGCTGTTTGTGTTGCCGCCTGCTGTGCGGAGGTGCCCTCCCATGGGGGGCCTGCCTGCTTGCCCTCCACAGTGCCTGTCAGAGACAGGTTGGGATTCTGGTGAAGTCCAGTTCATCAGTGTCTTCCCGGGGATCACGCGCTCCCTGTCCTGTGCAACCCAAGGCCACAAAGATCTCCTCATGTATGTTTCTTCAACTTCTGTGTCTGAAGCTTTGCGTCTAGGCCTGTGGTGTAGCGGGGGTGGTTCTGCATGTGGCACAAACTGTGCTGCAGGGTGATTTTGCACGTGCATGTGCACCAGTCGGCACCAGTGACCGCAAGGTGTTCTTTCTTCGTTGGACTGGGAACTTTGTCAGGCATCAGGGGACCACACATGTGCAGGTCCAGTTCGCCCCGGCAACTGTGGGTGTGTTGCTTGGGAATCCTGGTCACCCTTGCATCCTGAATTCAGTGCTCTTGGCCACCATCCATTGTTGTCTTGGAAACACTGGCGCTTTGGGGAGGCCCTCCACACCTGGTGGTGGACGTGTTGATGTCCGTGTCCTGGGAAGGCCTCTGTCTAGTTCTGGTATAACACTGGCCTTGTGAAGGTGAGTCTGGAAGCACTCTCTCCTCTTCTGTCTCCTGCGGAAGTTTGTGTACAATTGTGTAGAATATTATTTCCTCCTTAAATATTTTATAGAATTGAGCAGTAAAATGATCTGGGAGTGGGGTGTTCTTTAAAGGAAGTTTTTAAACTACAAATTAAAATTTAAAATAAGGAGTTGCTTTGGTTTCCATTTTCTTAAGTGAGCTTTGGTGGTTTAGGTCTTTCAGGAGCTTTGTTTCATCCAGGTTATCAAATTTATTGGCATAAAGTTGTAATACCTTAAAATCTTTTGTTGTCTTTAGAGTCTGTAATTTTATCATCCCTCTCATACCTGATATTAGCAAAAAAAAATTTTTTTTTGGTACTGGAGATTGAACTCAGGGGCACTCGACCACTGAGCCACATCCCCAGCCCTATTTTGTGTTTTATGTAGAGACAGGGTCTCAATGAGTTGCTTAGTGCCTCACCGTTGCTGAGGCTGAACTTGGGATTCTCCTGTCTCAGCCTCCCAGAGTGCTGGGATTACAGGTATGAGCCACCACGCCCGGCTTGATATTGGCAATTTGTGTCTTATTGTTTTTTGATCTGTCTGGTTAGAGGCTTATCAATTTTATGGCTTCATTAATTGTCCTTACTGATCTGTTTTTAGTTTTGTGGTTCCAATTCTTTGTTATTTTTCTACTTTGGATTTAGTTTGCTTTTCTTTTCCTCTTTTTTTTTTCCCCTTCTTCCTGTTACCAGGGATGGAGCTCAGGGGTGCTTTGCCGGAATCCACATGCCCATCCCTTTTTATTTTTTGTGTTGAGACAGGGTCACAGTTGCCCAGGCTGGCCTTGAGCTTATGATCCTCCTGCCTCAGCCTCTCTGGTAGCAGGGATTACAGGTGTGGCCACCATGTCTGCTTCTCCTGTTTTTCTAAGGTGAATTCTTACATGGTTTATATGAGCTGTTCTCTTCTCTAACATAAGCATTAGTGCTTTGAATTCCTCTCCAGCTTGGCTTCATCTATGTGCCTACATTTCCATAAACTGTGTTTTGTTTTTATTCACTTTTAAATATTTTCTCCTTCCCTTTGTTATTTGGAAATGTGTTGTTTAATTTCCAAGTATTTGGGAGTTATTCAGATCTCCTTCTGTTCTTAACTTCTAGCTTAGTACACACATAGTCCAAGAACATGCTTTGTGTTATGTTCCAGAACATGGCCTGACCTTGTGAAGGTCCCGTGCACCCTGAACAGTTGCATCCTAGCTGTTGGTGGACATATGGTTACAGTTCCTGTGGGTATATATCCAGAAGTGTGATTCCAGGGTCACGTGGTAACTCGTGTTTATCATTTTGAGGCATTGCCCACTGTTTCCATTCCAAAGGGGCTGCATGGGTAGGTTCCTGCCAGCGTGGACAGGGCCCCCAGGGCCCCACACCCTGCCAGCTCTTCCTGCCGTGGGTTGAAGTGGTGGTACTTGTAGCTGGGACTTGTAGTTCTCCGATGACCAGTAATATTGAGCTTCTTGTCCTGTTCTTATTGGCCATTTGTATATTTTCCTTGGAAGAAATGTCTGTTCACATCCTTTGCTCATTTTAAATTGGGTTGTCTTTTTAATATTGAATTTTAAGAGTTCCGTACTCTAGATACAAGTCCTTGAGCAGATGCGTGATCTGTAAATGTTCCCTCCTATTCTGTGGGTCGCCTTTTCATCTTCCTGGTATTGCTTAAAGTGTAGACATCTTAGATTTGATGTAGCCACCTATGACTTGTGCTCCTGATGCACACTTAGAGAGCTCTGCCTAGCTCAAGGTCATAAAGATTGAGTCCTGTGCTTTCTTCTAGGAAAGCTTTTACATTTACATCTTTAGTCTCTTTTGAGGTTAATCTGTGTATGTGGTATGAGACTGGGATCTGCCTTTGCTCTTTTCTATGTGGATATCAGCACTACTTCGGTCTGCCCCTGCCCTGCAGTGCCCTTGCCCAGACCGCTCCCTGCTGTGCCTCCCACAGGCTGCACCTGCGCAGGACTCTGCTCCAGCCCCTGGCACCTCCCTGCTTCACTTTTCCTTCTGGGTGCTCATCATTCCCTGGTGCAGCGAGTGTTTCATTCACCATCTCCCCAGTGGGTGGTGGGTTTTGTGAGGTGGGACAGAGTCCCTCACTGATGCGCAGAGCAGACCTGGCTGCGGACCTCACCTCCACGTTGCTGCTTCTGTGAGCACGGCACTCAAGAGCAGCCGCTGTTTTGCTGAGTGACAAGACTATCCTGTATGACTTGCAGCATTTCTGTATGGATGGAATCTTGTTCCACTGGCATGTGGGAGCTGATGGCCACTTACTGTGGCAACAGAGTACATTCACTTCGGTCTGTCTGGCTTGTGGGCTCGCTGGCTGATCTCAGAGTTGGTGTTGAGGTGTGTCTCGGGAGGGAGTTCCTTTCACTCTCTTCTGCCCAGGCCTGTGATGCCATTCTCCTGCTCAGGACACAGAACTCCCTGCAGGAGTGAGGCTGCGTGGGGTGGTCTGCACAGCACTGCCCTGAGGTCTCCACGGCTCCTTTTCTCAGGCTTGAGAAAAGCAGAGGCCATGGCTCCTCTGCTTCCTGGATCCTCTTTGCGCCAGTCCATGCGTGCAACAGGACAGGCAGAGATTCCCCGGTGTCTGGTCAGCTGTGCCCGACCACCTGCTTCCTCCCACTGCAGGGGCTTGGTGTTCGCTTGGGGAGGGAAGCACTGCTGCCCTGCTGCTGCCAGGGCCTGGTAGTAGGCACCACGTGGAACGAGATGCAGGACTGTCCAGTCATATCCTCCCTGTTTCCCCACAGGTGGTGGTGAAGTTTATTAAGAAGGAGAAGATTTTGGAAGACTGTTGGGTGGAGGACCCCAAACTTGGAAAAGTCACTCTAGAGATTGCAATTCTTTCCAGAGTGGAGCATGCCAATATCATCAAGGTGAACAGTGGCACCCTGGCTCCGTGGCGCCTCTCTCACCTGGTGGCTGAGGTGTCCGCAGAGTTTCACCTGGCCTGGCCTTTTCCCAGGTGCTGGATGTGTTTGAGAACCAGGGCTTCTTCCAGCTGGTGATGGAGAAGCATGGCTCTGGCCTGGACCTCTTCGCTTTCATTGACCGTCACCCTGGCCTGGATGAGCCCCTGGCAAGTTACATCTTCCGACAGGTGAGAGGGGCAGGGCCGTGTGGGCTGGATGGCCACTGTTGTTGGATGCAGGTGGCCAGATCGCTGACTGGACTCATTTCTCTCTGAGCCAGACCTAGTCTTCAGCCTTGGGATTTTGTGGAGCAAGATACATACTTTGAGAAGAGAATTCTGTGATTGAAGTAGAGAAAGTCAGAGAAGAGGTCAGAGAGTGGCCTGGAGTGAGCAGAGATGGGTGCTTAGTGACCAGGCTTCATTTATATGTGTACAGTTTCCACAGAGATAATGGATAGTAACCCACCAGGCTGTCAAGCAGGCTGAGCCACGTGATTTAGCTCTAAAGTCCTGTCCCTGCAGGCCATGAGACCACAGGGAAGCCATTACTGCAATCTTCTGATAGGTATACTGGGAGTCCCTGTGTCACCCACAGGACGAGGCTGTTAGTCCTGGAGTGTCCTGGGAGCACAGCTGGAGTCCCTGTGTCACCCACAGGACGAGGCTGTTAGTCCTGGAGTGTCCTGGGAGCACAGCTGGAGTCCCTGTGTCACCCACAGGACGAGGCTGTTAGTCCTGGAGTGTCCTGGGAGCGCATGCCCGCGTGGTAAGTGCCTGGGCTGATGGTCAGCCAAGATGATATCCTGGCGTGTTGTCTGCAGCAAGTTCCTTGCTCTGTTTTGCATTGAACTGTGCATTTGTCCCTGTCCATTTGTCATTTCAGTGGCCTTGGAACAAACAGCAGAGGGCAGGAGGGGCTGGACTCTGCTGCTGGGTGGTGAGGAGGTGGGTTCCCTGGCTGCTCCCAGCTCCTGGGGAGAACGGAGCCGGTGCAGGGTTGACCTGCTTCCGGGAAACACCGGGAGTTGCAGGGCATGTGCAGCTGTGCTCCAGGTGCCTGATTGTGGGCTTCAGGTGCCTGGCTCTGCTCTTCCCACCCTGGGGCACTGCTTGCTCCCTCAGCTAGTGCCACGAATGTGTGCTGAGGACTCTGTGGCCCCTGGAGCCCTGGTGTGAGGTGACCTTGAGAGTCAACTCTGAACAGTGTTGCCTTATTGTTGTTGATTTTGTGGCTGATAAAAGTGACCATAGCATTTCATATTTTAATATTTTTGCAAAAGTTTCCGTGACCCTTTTTAAGTACATACTTACATGTGTTATTACGTGTGAATATAGATCCCTAGTTTGAATAAACATATCATCACACACAAATACTGTCAGTCCTCACTCCCCTGCTGCAGCTCCACGTCTGTCAGGCCTCGTGTGTGACGGGGGCCAGAGCCTGTGACCTGCTGTGAATCCAGTGAGCAGCCTGTATGTGCTGGGCACGGGAGAGGTTGCAGGGAGGTTGGCTTCTCCTCCCTGCTCAGCACGAGTTAATAAGTCTTAGTGAGACTTTCCATGTTCTGTCCCTAGACTGGGTCCCGACTGACCTGAGTGTCCTGTGTATGCACGCGTGTCTGTCTGTGTTCATGTCGATATGAATGCACATGCACATGTGTGTGTGGAGTAGGCATGTGTGCACGTGTGTGCATGTGAGTGTGTGGGTATGCAGGTATGTCCTGTTTGTATGCGTATATATATATGTACACTTTTCTTTATTAAATGTAAGTTACTTGGTGGGCTTAGTGGTGCTATTGTTAGCTTGCTTCTGATTGGATTTTGAAATGATTGACTGCACTCTGAGATTGCTGGATTGATTGGCCCAGTTGTCTACATTGTAATGCGGTCATATCCACTGTGTGTCTTCCTGGAATTCATGGAAAGGGTGACTTAGTGGGACCTCTGCCATCAGAGATACAGAGGGGTCCAGGCAGGTGGGTCCATGACTTGTGGAGAGGAGCCTGTTTCCGGTGGAGCCACTCACTCCGATGGTCAAGGACTTGCTCCCTGGGGAAGCATGGTGGATGTACCTTGCTGCTCTTTGAAGAGCCGCAAGCACCCTGAGCAGGAGCATCTGTACCTTCTTAACCCCCAGACTGCTGACCGGACTTTGGGCAAGTGGCTCTCCCTCCCTGTGAGCTGCTCATGAGCACTTCCTGCTGGATACCAGCCTGTGCCATTGCTTGCCCTCCATGCATCCATGGTGTCTGCTTTTCTCCTGAGCGCCTCCCACTGGTACCAGATCAGATCTCTAGCCCCCAGTAGGGTGCACTGGCAAACGTGTTTTGTTGGTGGTGTTTTTCTGGTTAACATTTATTTTAAATGCATGTCTCACTTGAACTGTGTTTTAAACAGTCCCCTCTGGCCTGATTCCAGCTGGTGTCAGCGGTGGGTTACCTGCGCTCAGAGGGCATCGTGCATCGGGACATCAAGGATGAGAACATTGTGATTGCGGAGGACTTCACCATCAAGCTGATAGACTTTGGATCGGCCGCCTACTTGGAAAGGGGCAAACTATTTTACACCTTCTGTGGAACGATCGAGTACTGTGCCCCCGAGGTTCTCATGGGGAATCCGTACGTAGCGTGCTCGTCCCCCAGGCTGCCCCTGCCTTCTACACTGGGCCTCGGGATGAGTTTGATTTTAGGGGAAATGGCTTCGGCCTGTGCCTCTTTGTGACAAGGGTGCTGAGTGATGAGGGCGAGTTCCAGAGAACAAGCGGGTGGCAGGCAAGGTGAGATCGGCCATGGGCGCTGCGCGGTGGCGTGGGTGAGCTCTACATCTGGGTCTCTCAAGGTTTGTTTTTCTTGAGTTTTATGTAATAGGAAGTTAGAAAAATACATAAGATGAGGGTCTGCAAACGTGGGACTTGCTGAGGGTAGTGGTGCACACCTGTGATCCCAGCAACTTGGGAGGCTGAGGCAGGGGAATCACAAGTTTGCTAAGCAAAGGCCAGCCTTAGCAAAGTAGTGAGACCCCATCTCAGAATAAAATTTAATAAAATTTAATTATGACTCAGTACTAGAGCACCCTTGGGTTCAATCTCTAGTACCAAAAACAAACAAAAAAACACCAAAAAAATCCCACAAAAGCCTGCAAAAGTAAAAGATGGGACTTTCTATGTAAAGTGAAGACTCTTCTTTAGCTAGATTTATTTTGATGATAGGAATAATAGTCTACTTCAATAAAGTCTTGTCGGGCTGGCCATATAAGACAATCAAGCAATAGCAATAGTAGAAGCTCAAGGACTCATGGGAAAGATGGACTCCAGTGGGGCCCTTTATCGGGACTGGTTGGCTGCACTCAGCCCCAGGCCCTGGCTGAGTCCCGCTGCTCCTGCTGGGGGAGGAAGTGGACCCTGGGGGGGCGAGATGAGTTTGCTTCTCCTCAGGCAGGGAAGCCTTTGGGCTGCAGGGGCCTGGCCTTCTCAGGGCCTGGTCCTGGTGCTTGGGATCCTGAATGGAATCTGCTGACAGTGGTTCCTGCTGTGCACATGTACTCACCATCTCCTGCGTGCAGAAACTGAGTGTCTCCACATATGAAGTATTCTATTGAGTCAGGTTCAGGTTCAGACACGTTTGTACTGAGAGAAATGCAGCTAGCATGCGCCTCTGGAGGGGAGTGGTGATTGGGCATTGCCCTCCCTGCATGGTCCTGTGAGCAGTGTGGGGTCACTCAGGTGAGCTTGGTTGGTGCTGGATTGGCCCTTGGCCTGAATCTGGAGCGTTTAATTGTAGCCACTGCTGTGCCCTGCACTCCTGAGGCTCACGTGAGAAGAGACGAGTCCAGAGCAGAGTCTCCTCAGGTCTTCTTTACCTCAGAGTTGGAAGTGCAGGCTCCAGGCTGCTCATGGCAATCTCCATAGCTTGGCAGCCCCTCAGCCTGCTCCAGCCCTGTCCTGGATCTGTCTGGCCCTTGTGTGCAGTGACTGGACTTTTTGCCAACAGCAGAGTGTGGGTTCTTTGGAACTTCCGTGTCTGCTCAGAGCCATCATGGTGAGAGTGTTACAGGCTGGTCTAGGAAGTGCCTGAGTTCCTTTTCAGGTTGATTTGGTTACCCTGGCACCCATGAATGCTGGGGTGGTCGCCCTACTCCAGGGTTGGAGGGGAACTAAATGTCTGGTCTGTGGCCCAGGACAAGGGCTGCCTGGGAGGTCCCGCCCCTGTACCCAGGCATGCAGCTTCCATGTGAGGTGTGGGCTGCAACCTGGGCTGACCAGCTACATCCTGGAGGAGTCCCAAGCCTGCTCTCACCTCTCCCAGAGCCCTTGTCTTGCCTTTCTCTTCTCATGCTTGTGCCTCATGTTAGCTGTGTGGGGGGCTGTCCTGCTCCTGGCTCTGGGCCAGACCTGGCTGTGTCCCATCGCCCACTCCACCCTCTCCATTGTCCTAAGAGGAGGCTTTCTGAGCTGTGATTTTGACCCTTCATCAGCATACTCTTCTTTCTCGGGCAAGCTGTGGTCCTTGGCCATATCCAGTCTGATTCTTATGATTTCTTTTTGTTATGGTAACACATAACATTACATTTGCTGTCTCAGCCATCATAAGGCTGAGCTTGGGGTGGCAAGCACATTTATGCTGCTCTGCAGCCACGGCCACCACCCACCTAAAGAACTCTATCTTCTTGACCACCAACGCCTCACGATCCTCTGCAGCCTTGGCATCTGCTGTCCTACCTCTGTCTCTACAGAACTGGTTCCTCTAGGGACTGGACCTCATATGAGTGGAATCCTGTGGTGTTTGTCCTCCTGTCCTCTGGCTTCTCTTGCTCAGAATTACGTCTTCAAGGTTCCCCATGTGGCAGGCGGGGCACAGTCTCTCAGTTGGCTGGCACCAGCTGCTGGTGGATGATGGCTGCTGCCACCGTTTGGCTGCTGTGAACACGGGTGTGCGAGTGGCTTCTACCATGTGCTTTGTAAATAAAGTTTTATTAGAACACAGCCATGTGCACTCACTTTCACAGCCTCTGTGGCTGCTCTTATGCCATCAGAGCAGAGTTGAGTAGCTGGAGCAGAGACCACATTCCTGCGACCCTAGCACACGCTTCCTTGGCTGGTCCCAGTTCTGCTCTTTCCAGAATTCTTGAAATCTTAGTCATGAAATGACATAAAGGCAAAGCTGTCTACTTTGGCAATCCTGCTCCACCTTCCTGCAGCCACCCCTTCCACTCACCTCTGTGGCTGGCCTCTGCTGCCCTCGCCTGGGTTTCTGCCTCCTGATGGCCCAGGCGCCTGTGGTCCCTGGATGGCAGAGGCTCTGGCCTGTGCTCTTCTCATGCTGTGGCTGCTTGGGGCTCCAGGGCACTGCTGCCTCCCAGTTGGTGCCTGGCCCAGACTTCTCTGAGCTCTAGGCCCTGACACTCAGGGCCCTGGGCAGCATGGGACACCATAGTGCAGCGCAGGGCCATGGGCCTGCCTGGTAGCTGCTCCACCTCGCCAAGCCCTGCGCTCTCTGCTATAGAATGAGGACAACATTTCTCTTGCCAGGCTGCTGGGAGGGTTAGGGTTAAACCACCTGATGGCGGTGTGGGTGAGGTTGTGTGATAATAGGAAATGGCAGTGCCCTCGTCACCTCCCCAGTCTTCCTCTTCCACCCTGTCCTGCTGTCCACTTGTCCTTCTGTGTTCCTCGCTGCTCTGAGCCTGACCTTGCACATCCCTCTGGAAATAGCAGCATGGCTGGTGGCGGAGGGCCCAGTCCTCACTGTGGGTGGCTGGGCAAGCTCTGCTGTCCCACAAAGCCCTGAGATGCTCTCTCCCCACAGCTACAGAGGGCCGGAGCTGGAGATGTGGTCTCTAGGGGTCACACTGTACACACTGATCTTCGAGGAGAATCCCTTCTGTGAAGTGGAGGAGACCATGGAGGCAGCCATACACCCCCCGCGCCCTGTGTCCCAGGGTGAGCATGACTCACAGGTGCTGAAGAGATGTCACCATCCCGAGACCCTGGCAGCTGTTTCTGTCTCCTCTCATACCAGTTATCTCATTACCTTTCTTTTCTATTTCCTGTGCTTTGATCTGAACATAAGAATAATTCGAGCTGGGCATGGTGGCACACACCTGGCTGAGGCAGGAGGACCCCAACTTACCCCAGCCTGGGCAACTCAGTGAGACTCTATCAAAATAAAAAAAAAAAAAGACTGGGGATGTAGTTGTGGTAGAGCACTTGCCTAGCATGCACAAGACCCTAGGTTCAATCCCTAGTCATGGGTGCCTATGCCCATGTGCACACACACAGGTGAATGATTGGATATGACTTAAAAACCTTATGATAATTTAGTTTTTATTAGTGTCTTGGATGTTAGAGCCCCTTTGTCAGTGATAGACTTCACAGTTGTACCCTTTCTGGGCAGCGCCTGGAAGATCAGGCATGTAGGTCAGGAAGTGAGGGGACGTGTGGCTATCAGGAAGGGCTAGACCCCCACAGCTCCTATCTGGAGCCTCCCCACCTGGGAGCAGGGTGGTCATGGGAGGCTCAGCTCCCCTCAGGCTGTATTGTGGTTTGATCTGGAGTGAGAACTAGGGTAGCAAGGCAGACGTGGAGTCAGTGGCCAGAAAGGCCTCCCAATCCGGAGTGGGCAGCTCGGGGGTCCACACTAAGAGGAGCCCCAGGAACTGGCAGGGGCAGTCAGTGTCAGCCAGGTGGTCGGACATCAGGGTTCCCAATCCCTTACTGTTAAAATCTGTGAGACAATAGCATCCTCATTCCCAACATCTGTGCCTGGATGCTTTTCCTGTTAGAAACTGCTGTCTAGGTCAGCTCAGGCTGCGTGACGGCCCTGCAGATGGGGCCCTCAAGCACAGACATTTATTCCTCACAGTTTTGGGAACTGGAATCGGAGACAAGGTGCCCTGGCTTCTGTTCTTGGTGAGAGCTCTCTTCTGCCTTACAGGTGGTACCTTCTTGCTGTCCTCTGTTGAGAGGGAGCCTGGTCCTTTCCCCCTCTTGTAGGGATGCTCACCCTATACCTCATGGCCTCACCTAGCCCTGATGGCCTCCCTGAGGTCACACTGGGGTTAGTGCTTCAACATACAGAGTTTTGGGGACACAGCCCAGCCAGGGCATCCTAGGAGAGCATGTTTAGAGTGGTGCTGAGGTCACACAGCTCTGGCGTGCTGCTGCACTCACAGAGGCCGTCCCAGGTTCTCACAGGTCCACAGGGTGGTTCCCCCTGGAACAGTGAGGCTCAGACTGTCCCTGACACTGTTGGAGGAAGTGGAACCCAAATCCCGACCCAAAGCTGCAGCTCTTCTCAGAGCCCATACTGCTTCCCACAGGGCCAGCCTGGGGTGCCTCTGCCAGCTTCTGCTCCTCCAGCCTGCTGTGTTTGCCCTGAGTGCTCACGGCTCTGCGTGGCCCAGCCCCTGACAGCAGGCCAGCTGGGAAGCTCCAGGCCTTCATTTCAGATGTGTCTGTCTCCCGAGAGGCCTTCTCTGGGCATGCCAGGCCCAGCCTGAGCCCTTGGCCTTCTGCCTCCTGCCTCACAGAGGCTCTGTGGGGGTCTGAGAGATGCTCTGCTGGACCCTCGCCTAGAGCTGCCTGTGTTTCTTACATCTCCAGCACTCATGAGCCTCATATCTGGGCTGTTGCAGCCTGCCCCTGAGCAGCGCACCACGCTGGAGAAGCTGGTGACAGATCCGTGGGTGACACAGCCTGTGAATCTGGCTGCCTACACCTGGGAAGAGGTGTGTCGAGTAAGCCAACCAGGTGAGAGCTCTGGGTACCCCTCCCTCCCTCCCTCCCTGTGGCCTTGCTTGGAGGGGAGGCTGTCCTGGACATACATATCAGGTCCTGCAGCTGGCCTGTGAGGGCTGGATTCTGTGCCAGAGGCCACTGGATGTCATCAGGGTCCAGGGTGTGCCTGTAGCCCTTGAGGGAGGGTAAGTGCCCAGGGGAGCCCTTGGCAGGAGCAATGGGGGCCAGGGGCTTGAGGAGTGCAGCTGATGGTGGCTGCAGATGTGATGCCCTGGGGACCATGCTGAGGGATGGTCTTGAGACAAGGCCCTGGCACAAACCAGAGCCCCTGCTCAGAGCAGGTGGACCAAGTTGGCACCAACGGCTCTGGGCTTAGAATCCCCCAGCACCTTGGCACAGTGTGTATTTCCAGAACACGGCCAGTGGTATTTCCAAAGTCCCCCTCCCACTTGTTTGTTCCTCAGAATTCTAGTGAAAAAGTGTTTTAGAATCTTCTGTTGTTGCCAGGCATGGTGGTGCACATCTGTAATCCCAGTGACTTGGGAGGCTGAGGCAGGAGGATTTTAAGTTCAAAGCCGGCCTCAGCAACTTAGAGAGGCCCCAAGCAACTTAGCAAGACTGTCTCTACATAAAATATTCAAAAAAAGGGCTGGGAATTTGGCTCAGTGTTGAAGCACCCGCACCATCCCCACCCCCCAAAATGAGATCTCCTGTTGTTAAGCATGACACATGAGATCCTTTCCTCCCATCAGAGAGCAGCCTACTGTCCACTGCGAGTTTGGAGCTGGGCAACAGGAGCCTGAGTGAAGTGCCTCGTGCTCGGGGGTTCTGCAGGCTTCCTGCCTCTGGTGAGGCCCCCAGTGGCCAGTGCTACTCTTGTCCTGAGGACCCCTCCCCGCCAGTTGGCTGAACAACTTCCTGCAGCTCTTCTTCACTCACTTTGGAGAATCATACAGATTTCAGGTCCTATCTACTAAAAGAAAGCAAATTCTCAAGAATTGGGCCCAATTTACCTTCTAAAAACCCACATGCAACCTTGATAAGTGCCACAAGAGCCCGTGTGACTGTTTTCTTAGGTTTATAAAGTAGACTTGGAGTTCGTATTTTTTTGTGACCCTGAGAAAGCATTCTAATGTTCAGTTACTTTATTAAAGGTCTTTTAATTTGTGAGCTTATAAAGGGAAGAGTGTTTTAATTATCTTTATATATATAATTTGTTTCCCATGACTTGGTATGTACTCATCTGAGTATCGATGTGTGGAATCTATAGAATTGGTTACTAAATGACCAGACTATTTCATTAATTTATCTCCTTGAAGCCACTTTGATAATAAATGGTCCCTCTGATGGGGACTCTATGAACTGTCCACCAGGCCTGGTGTGAGAAGCACTTGGCTTGTTTTTCTGTTATGCACAGCTTGCTGTAGCTGGAGAGAAGTCTAATCTCTTGTCAGTCTGGGAGCCAGTCTCATAGTGTGCTGGAAACAGCTCTGGGCTCCGAAGCTTGTTCCCTCTCAGAAGCCTGGGGAAGGTGCAACGTCCTCAGACATTTCCTTTCTCCAAGCACAGCTCAGCAAGGCCAGGTCTGCCAGCTGTCTGAGCTCTCAAAGAGACTGCTGCCAACCCACAGTGGCCTGCCAACACTCTCCAGATGCCCTACCCTACCTCTGTGTCTGTGTGTGTCTCAGGCCCAGCTACCAGGAGTTAAGTTTTTGTTTCAGAATAAAAATGAGATTTCTGATGATCTAAATACTGTTTTCATGAATGAAACGTTTTCCTTTGTGTTTATGATGGTTATGAAGCACAAGATTAATACAGAACGCATATTTTTAATAAGAAAAAGCAACGAAAACTCATCTGGCTTAATGGCAGTAGGCAGTCTGAGGCACTGCAGGGGTTCTTTGCAGAAAGGAGCTTGAGAGAAGTTCTGAGGCTGCAGCTGACAATTGCTGCTCTGCGTGTTTCAGGTGTGGCTCAAGGAAGCAAAGTTCCACAAAACACTGAGGTTGCCGCCAAGTTTCTAGTCACTCCTGTAGCCAGCCAGCCATCACTCTCTAGAGTGCCCATTCCTCCCTGGGGATGGGGGCACTCATAGGATATTTTTGGCTTTGGGTGTAAAGCATTAACAATTTATTTTGAGGTACTAACAGTGGAGCATTTGAAGAAAATCAGATTTTTAAAAAGCAACCAATTCTTTAGTTTTTTTTAAAATTTATTTTACAACAGAATTCACTTTGACGCATGGTACACAAATGGAGTACAAGAATACAACTTCTCACTCCTCTGGCTGTACATGGTTGAGTTACTCCAATAGAGCCAATTCTTTAGTTTTTACACAACCTTCCTCTTCTGTCAAAAGACATTTAAATAAATACTTCAGCAACAGTTCGATGTTTGGCACAAACGGGTGTCTATGCAAGACACCTTCTGTCAGTTGAGAAAACAAATGCCTAAGAAATAAGGCTCACCGTTGGGGGATCCTGACAGCTGAGAAAGCACATCTTTTCATTCCTCGTCAAAAGCTGAATTCCCTCTGCAATGGGAACAACTTCCGGCTCAGAATGGAGACTGCAGGG
This sequence comes from Xerus rutilus, assembly GCA_028644305.1. Lineage (NCBI taxonomy): Eukaryota > Metazoa > Chordata > Mammalia > Rodentia > Sciuridae > Xerus > Xerus rutilus. The sequence continues at coordinate 160,185,347 of CM053402.1, read as the reverse complement.
CTGCCCTCCATTCAGCCTGACCTGTCTGTCACCAGAGAAGCTGACAACGGAAACTGGCCCTGCTCAGGCCCAAGACAGGAGGCTCGGGCTACACGGGTGCACTTGCCGTCTCTGCCTCCCTGTCCTGCTTCTCCTTTTAAGGTCCTGCTCACCCTCAGGGATTTCGAAGACCAAGCTCCGGCGCAGGACGTTTCCGTCTCGGAGGCTGGCTCTGAAGGCGCTCCATTCCCACCGACGTGGCTCCGCCTCGCAGCGCCGCCTGCTCCCGGGAGCCCCTTCTGGAAGCCGGCGCCGCGCGGGGCCCGCCGGGGGCGCTGCGGTGCCTTAGGAGGCTCGTGCCGCGGGTGTTTAATCGCCGTGGCCAAGCGTTGCTGCTGAGCACACCTTCCCTGCACGGAGCCCGCGCCCTCGGACCGGGCCGGAACGCGCGCCCCGCGCCCCCGCGCTGGCGCCGCGGACCGGAAGTGACGTACCGGACAGGGCCGCGCTTCCGGCGCTGCGCCGCCGCTTCCGGCGCTATGGCTGTGTTCGGCCGGCAGGTGAGGGCGCGACGGAGCGCGGGCACTGGGGGCCGCGGAGCCGCCAGCGGCGGGCTGGACCCGCGGGCGGCGCCGGTCACGCCTCGGGACCAGGGGCCGGGCGACGAGGCCTAGTTCGGGAGGCGCGGGCGGGCCGTCGGGGTCGCGGAGGAGCGGAGGCTCGCCGGCCGCCCCTGCCCTGGTGTTGGTCTTGTGGGAGGGATTTGGGCAGCGAGCCCCCAGGCAGATGATGCCGGGGCCTTTGAAGCCGCTTCCCGCTTCCCTCGCCCTCGCCCGGCCCCGCGGCCACAGCACAGCACCCCGGCCTCGCGGGCTGCACTTGGAGCGCGCGGCCCTCGGTGGGACCGTGGGCTTTTAAAGACCAGTTCTGGCTTTGCGGTTGCCTATGAAAGCCGTTGCGTTTGCGACCAAGGCACTACCGACCCTGGCTCGCAAATCCTGTGGTGGTCATTGTACTGGAGGGAATTGATTCTCTTTTGGTCTTCTGTCTTACAGGTCCTGGATTGGCAACGCCTAATCCCCCTCTCCTGGGTCTGTTTGGCCAGGAGGACTTCTCATCCCCCGGACCCGGGGAGGACTACTGCTGTGTTGCGGAAACTGATTACCGCCCCCGGTGGGGGGAGCCTTAAGGAGGCATTCTGTGTTGGACCCAAAAACTACGTGCGGGAACCGGGGTACAGAACAAATCCTGTTCAGTGCCTCCCTGAGAAGCACAGCACACCTGTGGATGGTGGGTCGTTAGAAAAGGTCATCAGTTCCCTCCTGGACATGGGTTTCAGTGATGCCCAAGTCAAGGATTTGCTCGGTATACTACCAGGTGCCAACGTTCAACAGTTGCTGGACATCATTTCAGAATTGATACTCCTAGGTCTGAATCCTGAGCCTGTGTGTGTGGTCTTGAAGAAGAGTCCCCAGTTATTGAAACTGCCACTTGTTCAAATGAAGAAGCGCTCCAGTTACCTGCGAAAGCTTGGCCTTGAAGAAGGTACAAGATGCAGATTTTATGTGGTGTGAGAAGAGTCAGAGTGGGAAGGGGTAGCCTAAGGTGAGATGGCTTAGGGAAGGTTTCTGAGGAGCCGTTAGTGTCCTAGAAGAGACTGTGTTTGAGGCCTTTGCAGAAAGCATTGCAGGAGGGACAGTGGTGGCACATGGTCAGTGTTCAGTAGGTTACTACTGCTGTGTGGTGCTGGTTTGTGTGTGTGTGCATGTGTGAAGCCTCTGATGTGAAAGCCAATTTGTGTTTTTTTTTTGGGGGAGGGTGCTGGAGATTGAACTCAGAGGCACTCAACCACTGAGCCACATCCCCAGCCCTATTTTGACTTTTATTTAGAGACAAGGTCTCAGTTGCTTAGCTCCTCACTGTTGCTGAGGCCAGCTTTGAACTTGGGATTCTCCTGTCTCAGCCTCCCTAAGTGCTGGGATTACAGGCTTGCGCCACTGCACCCGGCTGTGAAAGCCAACTTGATGTGGCCTTCATGCTTCATATGTTGTAGGGCTGAGGACACCATCCCTTATAAAGACTGAGATTCCTATGGAACTGAGAGAGCCTTCAGGTGCCTGGGAAGCTGGTGAAGTGGCCTCCTATCTGGCTGTCCCCCTCCTCCAACAGTGTTCACACCTCAGAGATCCTTGGAGTTCCTTGGGTCATTTTAAGGACCTTCTGGAGAAGGAGGATATTGCCTGCCTCCAAGGACCCCAACCACTTTGACCAGAGGTGTTCCATTATTATTTCTTTTCACTGTGGGCTCTTCCTAGTAATTTTTTTTTTAATTGAAAAGGAATCTTGTAGGTCCATTATTTGTTAGGGTCTATATGGGCTTCTTTGTTTAGAAGATAAACAAAAAGTTAGTCTTATATAATTCTCTTAAAGTTTATCCCTAAAAGGGTAATACGAAATCCTAGATTTAATATGGTATGTGCTATGGTCATTAATTAGCGACTCAGCGCAGCTGTAAGAGATGAAGATAAAGCCTAAACTCGGAAGTCCACTCCTCACACTTTTTAGTAAGACAGTGTTTGGGAAATTGAAATTTTAAAAATAAGTGACTTTCAGTTTCTAGTTATTACATTTTGCCCAGTGTTTCCTGTGAAGACCATGTGCCCTAGTTTGCCTGGGATAGTTCCAATTTAGACCAGCCACCTTTTTTTGTGTGTGTGTGTGGTCCTGGGGATTGAACCCAGGGGTGCTCTACCACTGAGCCACATCTCTAGCCCTTTTTATTTTTTTATTTTGAGATAAGGCCTCATTAAATTGCTGAAGCTAGTGTGGAACTTACCATCGTCCTGGCTCAGCCTACTGAGTTGCTGGGATGACAGGTGCCACTGTGCCCCACTATATAAGTCATCTTAATGCAATTTACTGTCAAGGTTTCTTTCACCCACAAGTAACCTGGTTTGGATAGAGCACATGGTCACCCTGGTAGTCAGGGCATTGGTATTTGTGGTTGTGTGTTGGGAACATTTTTCTTGTGTTCTTGACATCATTGCTATTGTTATGGAAGCCTATTTCAGTGAGGTCTGACCCCCAGGTCTTGAGAGTGCTGGTGGACAGTGCTTCAGTGATGGTTTTATTAAAGAGGGGAACCACAGTCTGCAACCCCATCCCGGGGAAACCACTTTCCCATCTTGCTGTCTGATCTTCTTGGTGAAGCCCTGTGAAATTCTTTTCTAGGTGAGGAGGGCAAGAAGAGACCTAGAACCTGAAGCTGGCACCTTCCGATGGGAAGCCAGAAAAAGGGGGAGCTGGGTGGGCTGGTGAGTCTGGCAGTCATTGCTGTGGAGAGTGTGGATCAAGCACTCCTTCTCTGAGGGGAGGCCCCTCCTCCTTTTCCTCGTGCTGGCTTCCGCAGGGGTGCGAGTGGCTGGCTTTGGGTCTGGCATACTGTGAAATTATGTGTTGTCCTTTTCTTCATGTTCTTCAGGGAAGCTAAGGCGGGTGCTCCACAGTTGTCCTGAGGTCTTTACCATGTGTCGGCGGGACATTGAGGACATTGTCAAGCTGCTCAAGGAGAAGTGCCTTTTCACGGCTCAGCAGGTCACTGAGATTTTGCACAGATGCCCCGGTGTTCTTCGGGAGGACCCCAGTGAGTTGGAATATAAATTCCAGGTGAGCATGGCTAGCAGCAGCCAGCAGGAAGGCAAGGGTTTCAGGTGCAGTGAGGTGGGCGCTGTGCTCCAGCAGCTCTGGGTGCTGAGCTGAAGGGCTTCTCCGTGCCCTCCCTGGCCCTGCCCTGGGTGATGAGGTGAAGGGCTTCTCCATGCCCCCCTGAGGTTGGCGCTGTGCTCCAGCAGCCCTGAGTGATGAGGTGAAGGGCTTCCCCGTGCCCTCCCTGGCCCCCAGCACAGGGCTCTGGTTCTGTCACTCTGGGCTCCAGGTCAGACCTGCTGTGTACCTTCCACAATAATGAGTGACAGTTCCATTCTTAGAGTCCTAGGTAGGTATCCAAAACAGCTATGAAACAGCTAAAACTTTCCTCTCCTTAGAATCTAGTTTTGCATGTTGATTTTGAAAATGTGGTTGTGCTAATTGGCCTGATTTTTGAGTAACAGTTATGACAACTTGGGTCAGATGCCTGGGTGCTTTCTGAGTTCTGCCTGTTCCTTCCATACTTATGATCCTTCACGTCTGTAGCTTCCTCCTATGTCTGTAGAGAATGGTGTTGACTTCTCCACTGCTTTACTTTCTGCTGCACTTCTCTCAGTATTTGAATTTGAACATGCTTTGAAAACCATCACTTTTCACACAAGTGTCAGTATGGTAGTGAGTATTCTGCCATTATTCATCAGGCGGTTCTTTCTTAATGCTTTGGAGCATGGTTTTAGAGTCTGTGTGGGAGTCCTCACTGTGTGTGTGTCCCCCAGTATGCGTACTTTAGGATGGGAGTCAAGCACCTGGACCTAGTGAGGACTAACTTCCTTCAGTACTCAGTAAACAAGATCAAGCAGAGACACATCTACCTGGAGCGGCTAGGACGGTACCAGACCCCTGACAAGAAGGGGCAGACGCAGATCACTAACCCTTTGCTTAAGGACATTCTCAGAGTGTCAGAAGCTGAGTTTTTGGCCAAAACAGCCTGTTCTTCTGCTGAAGAGTTTGAGGTTTTTAAAAAGCTCTTGGCTCGGGAGGAAGAGGAGCAGGAAGAGGAAGAGGACCCCGAGAGCAGCACATCTGAGGACGAGGAGGAACCACTGTGACAAAGATGGGGTGAGAGGGCCTGGGGCCTGTCAGGGACTTGCACATTGTCCAGGCCTTTGGGAGCTTCGCTTGGACTTTCTCAAGTGTTTCTCACTCTAACACAGGTCTTAACGGAAGAGTCATTGTGAACCACCCAAGACATGGACAGGTCAGGCCAGACAGGATGCTTCGGTGTGGTCTGCTGTCAGCTCTTGTGGGCAGGCCTTGTTCTGTCCTAAATAAAAGGCAACTTTTAAAATCAGGGGACTCAGTACTTCCAGATTTGATTTGATTTTTCCTAAGATGTTGGTGTTAGCTGGGTGTGGTGGTGCACGCCTGTAATCCCGGCACTTGGGGAGGCTGAAACAGGAGGATCGCTAGTTCAAAGCCAGCCTCAGCAATGGCGAGTGCTAAGCAACTCAGTGAGACCCTGTCTCTACATAAAACACAAAAATAGGGCTGAAGATGTGGCTCAGTGGTTGCGTGCCCCTGAGTTCAATCCCCAGTACCAAAAAAAAAAAAGGTGTTAATACCATGACAGTGTGGAGGAGAGGCCCTGCTGGTTGGAGTCCCTTTGTATTCCCTGTGGTGGTAAAGGTAAAGTCAAGGCCATAGTACATCATAGCCCTTTATTTTATGAAAACAAGTAGCAAGTCTCCATAAAAACACTCCTGCTTTATCCAGAATGTCTCCTTGCTGCCCAGCTGCGTTCAGCGCGTAGCGGAGTGAAGGGCAGCTTGTGGGTGATGTGAAGCACCAGCACTCGTCCCTGAAGGCCAGCCCTTCCAGCTCAGTCATGTCCTGTTGGCCATTGTGCCAGCTCCTGGTGGTCACTCCAGGCCTGGGGTCCCTGGCCTGTTGCCAATGCTGCCAGAGTGCTGGTTCTGGAGGGGCTCGGGAGCAGGTTTAGTCACCCCCATGATGTGACGACAGGCTTCGAGACCAGAGGAGAAGACCACAGGCCCAGGTCTGTTCCGGAGGTTTGTCCCAGAGGGCTCCTTAAATGCCCAAGGTGTGGACCTCACCTTGGGGAACCTGGGTGTGAGGGGCAGTGTGAGTGCTGGGAATGGGGGTGGGGTGAAACCTGAGGTAGAAGCCTGGCTTTGATGGTGTGAGCACTTGGGGGGCCCAGAGGACTGGGGCCTCCTGGAACGTTCTCTGTTGTCTTTCCTCGGGGCTGCAGAGGATTGGTGCCACAGAAAACACCTTCTGGTCCGCTTGGTGGCGTCTGTGTAGTCCTGTGGCACTCCCTGATGCTTGACCTCATTCTTCTCACGTCAGTGAGAATCCTGCAAGGCTGCAGTGCTCACCTGGGGGTGACCTTGACCCTTAGGACATCTGGCAGTCTTGGGAGACATTCTGGTTGCCATGACCCTGGGGTGGGGTGCTGCTGGGACCTATGGGCAGAAACCAGAGATGCTGCGAACACCCCTCATAGGGCCCCACAGGTGGCCAGCCTCAGGCGCCAGTGCCTAGGCTCAGAAACCACATTGAAGCCTGAGCAGGCAGAGAGTGACTTCAGAGCGTGAGTGACTCAGCTGTACTCTACTGAAGAGAGCGTCTTGGTAGGCCTGAGCTGTTGTGCTGTGGGGACTCAGTGCTGAGGGGGGGAGGCTCCTGTGGTCTCCACTCACCCTGGAGCTGGACTGCCCCGAGAGCAGTAGCTGCTAGTGGAAGAGCTCCTGCTAGGGAAGGCGCAGGGCCCATTGGGGTCTCCATAGGGAGCACAGGGTGTGTGAGCAGTGGGCGGGGCAAGTGCAAGTGCTCCCTGCCAGGCTGCTGCAGGCTCCTCCCTCTGTCATCCCGTGACTACCACTTTTTTGGGCCCCATCAGAAGTGAGTAGAATCCTGAGCCTGAGTGTGATTTGATGGGCAGCTCATCTCAAGTGCTGATTGGCAGGCGGTGAACTTGGCACTCAGGATTTCCTCTTGTCCTGGTTCCATGTGACCTTTGCTGAGATGGACTTGAAGTGTTTCCGAGGAAGAAGTTAGTCTTAAGAAGGACATTTTAAGCCGGGCGCGGTGGCTCACGCCTGTAATCCCAGCACTTAGGGAGGCTGAGACAGGAGGATCGCGAGTTCAAAGCCAGCCTCAGCAACAGCGAGGTGCTAAGTGACTCAGTGAGACCCTGTCTCTACATAAAACACAAAATAGGGCTGGGGATGTGGCTCAGTGGTCGAGTGCCCCTGAGTTCAATCCCTGGTGCAAAAAAAAAAAAAAAAAAAAAGAAGGACATTTTAGAAAAGCAGTGGCGTCTGGATAGACTGTAACCCCTCAGCACTGGGACGTTCTTTGACCGGCCACTCCGCTAGTGTGGCCTCAGGATGGTTTGACTTCGTGCCAGCACAGCACCCCACTCTGTCTCTTGTTGAAACAAAGGCTTCTGAGCAAACACATAGGACCAGGTCATTGGCTGGCTGGTGGCTAAAGGTCTTGGTCATCAGTGTGGTGGACAAAGTCTTACTTCCTTTTGTGGAGTGTCCCTGGTCTTAACCATTTGCTGGTGATGTGGTGTGTCACAGAGGGACAGTGAGAGGAGGTCAGCCCGCATGTCTGTGGACTGGCCTGTGTTCACCCTGTGTCTGGGGCTCTGCCCTCAGGTGTTTGCAGGGTACAGTAGGGTTTCTTGACATTACTCTTCCTCCTTTCTGAGAATGACAGACTGCACAATGCACAGATGTGCACACAGTTTCAGTTAAATCTAAAATACATCTCTTCAAAGAATGCTCTTGTGACCCACGAGAGGAAGGCAGCCTCTGGCATGACATGACTGTGTGCTCCATTTCCATGTGTTGATGGCTGTCCTCTGCTGAGAAAGGGGCCCGGCTTCTCCGGTTGTGACCACGCTGCAGAGAGAAGACAGCTGTTTGGGGCAGTGCTGGGATGCACGTGGTCCAGGACATGTTTCTGCCTGTGGCCCCAGTGGACTGAAAGCCCTGCATGTCATCTCTTCCAGCCTGCCCAGAGTGTCCCTCTGTCCCTCAGACTGGTGAGAAGACCTTGCTGCTTCATGGTGGTGTGTCTTGGCTTTCTGAGAAGGGTCTGGATAGTTTTTTTCTGTGAAAGTGTTCTGGGGGTCTTTGGTGCCTTGGTGGTAACTTGTCACCAAGGGGATGGCTTCCACTACACGAGACCAAAGCCTGGGTGACCTCACAGACCAGAGGTCCACTCTGTGACTGGCGAGCCAGCTTGGTCTCCACCTGTTCTTGTGAGTGGAGCTTCACTAGAGCACAGCCAGGCTCATCCAGCTGCACGTCCATGGCTGTGCTGCAGGGGCAGAGCTGAGGAATGGCCCCAGAGCCTCTGGTCTGCAAGCCAGAAGGTCTGCATCCACTGTGTACCTGAAACCGCCCAAGCTCCATTGTAGTACTAATGAAGATTTCCACTTCCAAAACACATGGACCACGTGCACCACGAATGACGTGAGCAGGCGGGGGACTCGCCTTGCTTCTCCCTTCCCCACTGCCCACCCCTGTTGTGGAAGCCTGTCCTCCTGGTTTGGGAGCCCTTTCCCACACTGGAATCTGAGGGCTGGTTTCTGAGCACTTCCGAAGTAATGTTCTCGGCCTGGCTAGCCCAGGTGCACGGAGGCACAGGCCATGCTTAGGAACACCACAGCCTAGGTTAGATCACAGGTGCTTCAGCGACTCTTGGGGGCTGGTGTGTGTGCAGGCCTGGCCATCTGTTTTCTAGAGGCCTGAGGACAGAGGTCGCAGAGGGAACTGACCCATCCAGGGCCTTGTCTCTGTATCCTTTTTAATCCAGTTTTTAGCGCTCATCTTCCTAGGTTTTGGAGACTGTTGGGATGGGTGGAGTGCAGCGAGCACATCCCAAGTCCTTTGCAGGCCAGCCAGCCACGAGAAGAACAACAGGCATGCACTCGCTTGTGTCCCTAGAGCCCCAGCCTGGTGGCCTCAGTGCCGGGGGTGAAGGGGGCCCTGCACACCGCCTGGGGCCCTGGGCTGAGCAGGGGCTCTTAGACTCGCATCGGCAGGCGGCTGCCCCTCCACCCACCTCCGCTCGACACCCACGCTCGCCTTTCCTCCAGGGCTGCTCTGTGTTGAAGTGCGTTCCGTGTGGGTCCTGGGTGGTGTCTGGGTGGTGTGCTCCTGTTTGCTGCTTGTGTTTTCCCCGTCATGTCAAGAACAGATGTGTTCCACAGCTGGTGTCCATAATTCACTGGGGGTTTCTCATTTGTTTCTATGAAAATAGGCTTGCTGGGTGAGCTTTTTAAAAGATGCGTGATATTTCAGAAGACTGACTGACATGCAGATAGTTCAACCCAGATGATGTTTGTGGGTTCTTGACCCTACTGGTATTGAACTGCTTGCAAGCCTTGGACTGTTTGGCACGTGTGCCTTAGAGGCTGAGTTGGTGGGGAGGTGGCGCCTTGCGTGGAGGGAGCCCAAGGCTGTCAGCCGCCTTCACAGAGAGATGTCCCGCCTCGGATGGGACTCTGATGCTTGCGAGCTCTCGCGCAGGCCCCGGGGAGCCTGCCTCTCCCTTCCCGGGTGAGCCCACTGGCAATGCCCCTTTGCTTCTCTGATGCTTGTTTCCTCACCACAGAAGTAAAGGCTCCTGGAATGGCTCATGACCACGGAGCCTCCCTCAGTGCTGGGAAGACAGGTCTGTGGGCTCTACTAGAGGAGGAGCAGTGAGCTGCTCTGGGCTGCCAGTCTTCCCGTCCCAGTGACAGTGTGGGACCGAGGGTGGGCTACACACAGGCCTCACGGTGTGGCCCAGTGTTCTCCACACTGTTGTGAAGTGCTCTTTAAGAGCCAGCAGAGTTTGTGTGCAGGGAGGTGGAGTGGGATGAGGGTTTGTTTGCCGAAAGAGTTTGGGAAATGCTGGATTGAGCAAAGGTAAAATGTCTTTCATTCCAGAGTTCGTGATGCTTAGAACTCCAGTGTCTCATGTGACCATCCTAGTGGGAGACCATCTTCAGAACTTCCCAGATATTTCTTGACTAGGCCTTCATTTTAACTTCCAATAGAATACTGTTCACAGGTCCGGGGTGTCCCCAGGACCCCTCAGCACCTCAGCCCCCGCTACCCATCCCCTCTGTTGAAGTGCCAGGCGGTCTTCTGCTTTCTGAAGCCCTGTGGCAGCTGCTCCGTGTTTCCCTTGAGAGAGGGTAGGATTCGCCCTCGTCTCAGAGCCTCACTTCCACCTGGAGAAGAGTTTGGGTCTGCAACCAGGCCAGGCTGTGTCTGCGGGGAGGCCTGAGGCACAGGATTCCAAAGCCGCCTGGCACTGAACTGCTTTAGCAGGGCCTAAGGAGTGGCAGTGCTCTCAGGGCTGGGTTGGGGCTGCCTCTCCCTCTTCCCAGCAGCTCTCAGGGCACAGGGGAACGCACCTTAATGTCTCTTCAGTGTTTGACTATTACTTTGTTTCCTGAAATAATTAAGAAAAGGACTTAATGAGAAGGAGACTTGTATGCCCTTAGTCTTGCCTAACTCTGCCCTCTTGCTCACCGGGCTCCAGCGTGGAGCACCACTGGCACACACCCCTGCTTGAGGGTGGTGGCTGTGGAAGGAGAGGACACCAGCCTGTGTGGGTCATGGAGAGTGTGGGGATGGGCGGGAGGAAGCAGAAATGGCCTTGGGGAGAGGCCTCATACTCAGGCTGAGCAGCACCATGGCCTGGCATTCAGCCACACCATCAAGAGTGTGGGGCCACAGGCGTCCTGGAGAATAAAACTGAGATTTGGGCTCTGATTTTGAAAGCATATAATGTTCTTAGGCACCTCTTTAGTAAAACCCCAAACAGTAATACTTGTGACCCTCTCAAACGAAGGAACCTGGTTCTAAGTGAGCAAAAAGTAAAAAGGCATTTCCTGTTTGGCAGTTCCACACGCGGCCTGCCAGTCGCACTCTGTGCAGGAGCAGTGACCGTGCTCAGCATGCCCGCTGTGCCCGTGCGTGTGGTCACTCTCACCCACACAGCCTCAGGCACGCATGGCACCACCCCTGCCCATCACCCCGCAAGCTGCATGCAGGACACAGCGCAGGCCCCGGGTCTACCTGTGTGGGGTTTCTTGAGGCTTGTGCTCTCACAGTGCTCCTTGAAGCAGATGTCTTGGTGAACTTTGTAGACTCTTTTGTACCTGTCGTCACAAGAAAGTTCTGTAAAACTGGATGCTGAGGGGAGTGCTGTCCACCTGCTTGGGCTATGGACCACCCGTGAGTGCAGAGGTGTTTAAGGGAAAGACCACTGTTTCTTGAGCAGGTGTGGGTGTGTCAAAGTGCCCAACACAAAAGCCATGTGTTTTTTTTAAAAAGGATCAACGGCACTGAGCCTGACCTACATGTAGAATACACCCATTTCATAGTGCATCTTAATGACTGCTGGCAGAGCCATATGGCACCGGGAGATGAAACGCGTCCCAGTGTCATGACTGCTGGAGGCGGGCCTTTTGGCCCCAGGCCTTGTGCTCTGACCCTTCTGCTCTGCTTTATGGACTTTCGAGAGAAGGCAGAGCAGCCTGGGCTGCAGGCTGCAGAGGCAGCAGTGCAGGGCCGGAGCCTTGGTTTCTGCCTCTTCTCCTGTTATTAATCAGGCGCTTTGAGCAGGCCTGTTTGGCTCTTAGGCACCATTTTTGTGTCCCTGGGAGACTCATGCCACCTCTTTCACAAGGCATCTGAAGATGATAGGAGAGGAAGGAAGGTGTTCAGTGTGAGAGCCATTTAGAAGAGAAGCCCAGGGAGTCTGGCAAAGCTGCAGCACACACCACATCTGTAGAACCTTGGTAAGACTTCCACTTCTGGCCTCCAGGGAGTGGCAGACTCTGGAAGGAACTCCCAGTGTGAACTCGCAGAGAGCTGGACAGAATATAGGGGTAACTATCTTCAGATGTTAGGAGACAGCTGGCCTGGGAAGAGGGAGACAGGCGCATGGGCACCTGTGGGTCAGCCTGCAGCAGCAGGTTTTGCACAGAGTTGCAGGTGGGTTCAGGCAGGGTCACACTGAGTTAAGGAAACAAACAGGAGCTGAGGTGGTGATGGGAGCTCTGCAGAGGAGGAGCTCCAGAAATCTGTGGGTGAAACTGGAACTATGTGTGCCCAGAGTACCCATGAAGTTGGGCAGGTCCACTGAGGAGCCAGTCATCCTGAGCCAGAGTGGAGAGGGGGCGAAACCATGCCAGAACAAAGCTGCTCCATAGCCACTGAAGCAAGCCTCTGAAGGACCAAACCGCACCTGCAACTGCCGTGCAGAGAAAACATATTGAAAAGAATACAAAAAATGAAACAGTTTGGCACCTAGTAACAAACTTTCTGATGTTCAGCATCCTATAAAAATTATCAGACATTCAAAGAATTGTGAAGCATTTTTAAAAAAAGAAAAGTGACCCCTATCCTGGAGAAAAAGAATTGAACAGAAAGACCAGAAATGGCCCTGAAGACATTTAAGTTTGTGCCATGTGTTCAGTGATCTAAGGGAAAACCTACTCAGGATGAAGAGATGGTGGGCCAAAGAGCCAAGAGGGATCTCTAGAGCCGACAGCTGTGTGGAGCTGCGGGTAGACCAGGTGGTGCAGAAGTGAAGGACAGTGGCCGTGACTGCAGAGGCCACTGACCTGCTGGCGTGCCTGCTGTTTCCAGCACTCTTCAGAATACTGGGAAGAGCTACAGTGGCAGCGCCAGCCCAACACTGTACTGGAGTCCAAGAGAGGGGAGAAATGAAGGGCCAGGAGACCACACAGAGAAGCAAGGGTCCGAACATCCAGACCGGATAGAAGCTGAACACCCAAGGTGCAAGAGCCTGGATGATTCCAGAGAACACACCCAGACAGCCGTGCTGAGGCACATCGTCAGGTTGGCCAGGAACGGCACCCAGGAGAAAGTGTGCAAGAGCCAGGGTGTGGGGACACATTGAGTGAAGTGGGGCACGGTGAGGAGGGCTGCAGTCCAGGAGGCACACAGCGACTGTCTCTGCGGTGCTGGGGTGGGGACCCAGGCCCTTGTGCATGCCAGGCAGGTGCTCCACCCTGAACCACATCCCCAGCCCAGGAATGGCGTTTTTAAAGTGCTGGAGGAAAAAGCCTATTAACTAGTAATTCTATATTTACAGATATTTCTTCAAAAATGAAGGTGAAATAACCTTTTCAGACAAACAAGTGGAGAATTGGTCACCAGCAGACCTGTGCTGTGAGAAGAGACCCATTGTTTAGGCTGAGGGCAGGGTGCATAGGGCCGTGAGTGCCGGCATGTGCCGTGGATGTGGAGCACTTAGGATATGGTGCTGAGGGCAGCCTCAGCATCGGCAGTTGGTGGTATGTGTGAAAGAAAGGCCTGATGGTGGTTCAAGGGACGACAGTCGCAGGAGTCCCCCTTACGCTGCAATGGGCAGCTAGACAGGAAGGGCGGATCCTGGTGAGTTGCAGGTGCACACTGAAGACCCTGCACCACAACTGAGCAACAGCCAACCAAAGGAGTGAAGCCACAAGCAGCCACGGAGGTGGAGGCAGCGCCAGAACAGCCAGTCCTGAGTCGGGAAGCCAAGAAGAGAAAGGCAGGACAGGTGGGGCCAGCCACAGCACTGCCCCCAGGAAGGAGGGAGGGCAGGCACTGCAGCAGAGACGGTCACCCTGCCCGTGGAGCAAGGCCGCTGCAAGGTGCAGGCAGGTTCCACATGGAAGGGCAGAAGGCCTCTGGGAAACAAAGGCTTTCCTGTGGGCACGTTGGGTCATGACCTGGCTGCAGGCACTGTGTGACCAGCACAGCAGAGTGGCTGGGGCCTTCCCCAGAGTCCAGACCAGTGGCTGTCCACGGCCTTCCATGCCCTGCAGCTCGGGTTCGCCTGTTCTGTCCCCGGCCTGACTTCATGGCAGCTCAAGTGAAGCTTTCTGCCCTTGCTGCCGTTTCCTGTCCTCTGGAGCACCCAGAGCAGTCTGCAGAGTGCCGTCACATGCCCCTCCTCTGCTGAGTGGCCTTCAGTCACCCCGCACTTCATGGAGAACAAGCGGCACCATCCTTACGAGGTGTCCTTGCATCGCTCTGGACCACACTCAGGCGAGCCCGCTGGCCTCTGCTGCTCTCAGACATGCTGGGCACACTTGGTGCTGCGCTCGGAAAGGGGTGCTCCTTCTGGAGCTCTCTTCCTTCCCGCTGCCTCCACATCTGCTCAGTGTCACCTCTGCCCTGAGCCCTACCTTGGTCACCAGTCTGATGTGGCATGGGCCCTTCACCTAGCTGCCTAGGCTCACTTCCTCTCTTCCCTCCTCAGCACTCACCACCTCCGTGATTGCACGGCACGGATGCCTGTGTCGCCGGGGACTGTGCCTGCAGCACCCTGTCAGCACGGATGCCTGTGTCGCCGGGGACTGTCGCCAGGGACTGTGCCTGCAGCACCCTGTCAGCACAAATGCCTGTGTCGCCGGGGACTGTGCCTGCACCACCCTGGCACACAATGGTGCTGTCAGGAGCGTGGCAGCCTGAATGACTGTGAGTGCCACCTAGAGTCACAGGATTTTGGCGAGAGGGGTCCCAAGAGAGGGATGAGGCAACTGTCCCTCCACAGCCCACTTTATAGATGGGGAAACTGAGACAGGCATGACTTGTCCAAGGCCACACCATGAGTCAGAGGCAGTGCAGGGACGGAAAGCTCCCATGTACCATTTGTTTTCCAGGGTCTCTGAGGAAGAGAAGGAGGTCAGGTCCTGGATTCCTTGAGCATAAGACCCTCCATCCACTGGGGCCCAGGGGTGAGGAGGAGGGCCAAGGGCTTGGGAGCCAGGGACCAGCTCTCCTCAGCTGCTGTTCCTGAGCTGCATGGGCCTAGGCACAGTCTCCTGCCTCAAGCTCCTGGTTTGTTACGTGGTGGACATAAGCCATCAAAGCCAGTGCCTTCTGCAGCCTCCATCCCTCAGGTTAGTTAAGAGCACTCTGGAAAGTGGAGAACCCCGTCAGCGTCATAAGGCCAAGGACGGAAGCCAACTTACACATGGTGGCAGATGCCTCCCTCCCAGACCGGAAAGGACTTTGTCTCCGAGAACAGTCGAGTGCAGGGACGGGGCACCTTTTTACAGGCTGCCGGCACAAAGGAGAAGGGCAGAGGCTTAGGAGGAGGCTCCATGCCATAGGAACTCTCTTCCTGCCCCTCGTGAGACCCCTGCCAAAGGAAACCTTGGCAGCCTGTTGGGCTGGGGATCTGTGCTAGCTGCACCCTGGGATAGGGACCTCCTCCCAGGGCTGCCCTGCATCTGCAGAGGCTGCCCTGGCTGGGGTGACCTTGCAGCCTGCAGACCAGCACAGTGGTGTGGGAGCTTCTGCCCCCAACCCTTGGCACTCAGTCCAAAGGAGCCTGTGTCCCTCCCATGGACTGTCCTCTGACCTCCACTCTGGACCCTGCAGCTGCACCCCACGGTGTCAAGACTACTGCTCATGGCTCTCATTCGTGGCTTTTCTCAGCCCCCACTGTCAGGGACCACCTTTCATCCTGGGACTCTCAGATCATTTTTCAGATTCCCTGCCCATCAGCCTCTGTCCTTCAGCACTCACAGCTTGGAAGGCCTGGGACAAAGCCACCTGTGCCCAGCCTCCCAGGACCTGGTCACAAGCTGTTGTAAAGAGGCACCTGGAGGCCAGTTTCCAGCTGTGTGGCCAGCCCTGACTTACCGAGCTCACAGTGCCTGCCTTTGAAGCCTGGCCTGCAGTCACAGCGGTGGGCATTGGCACCTGGCACACAGGTGCCCCCATTCTGACAGGTGTCTTCTGAGCAGCTCTCGGGGGTGCCTGGAAACAGAAGCCAGGAGAGGTCAGCTTCAGCCTAGGGGAGCCTGCCACCACAGGCTGCATCTCTTGGTGACCTGACTGGGGTCCATCAGGGCAGCAGTGGTGGACCTGTCCCTCTCCTGCTGTGGGCTCCCGACACAGCTGGGTCTGCTGTGCAGAGACAGCAGTGAAGAGGACACAGGCCTCAGTGTGCCTGGCCCTGACCTCATGACTCAGAGAGCAGGGAGGAGGGAGCCCACTGGCCTCCTGTGTGAGCCACCTGGCGTGTGGCCCACCCGCCCTGCTGTCCTGGCTTCACCCCCCCACAGGGCTGCTTCTGCCTGGAACTCGAGGCCCTTCTCTGCCACATCCCCAACCCTAGGTAGCCCTTTGTGCAGAGCTGGCATCTGTGCCCATGAACGGTGGCTGCCCACTTCCCACATGTCACACCTTGCTGTGGTGGAGGTCAGGGTGGTCAGCAGGCTGCCTGGGAGAAGCTGGCCTGGCCCGGTCCAGCCCCTGTCCCCAGATATATTCTGTCCTTATTTTTGTCATTATGTTTAAAGATACCTGTTATTGTTAATTTTTAACTTAAAACACAAAAGAGTAAGAATTAGCCTTCCCCTGTGTCTAGTCCTGGAGGATTCTCAGTCCCAGAATCTAATCCAGCCCCACCTGCCCGACACCTCCCAATGTGTCCTAGAAGGCTTCTCTGAGTGCCAGTCCCATGCTGGTTGGCCCGAGGGAGACCTCATGCGCCTACAGGTCCCTGCCCCGTGGACCCCCATCCCCACTGGACCCACTCTGCCCTCTGCCTCCCCCAGTCTTCTGGGCTTTCCTCTTGCCATTCTTGATGCACTTAAATGAGTTGTGGGCTTAAACCCACCTTCCTCATGAGCTTGTCAAACCAACAGTGTGTAGAGTAGGGAGACCCTGGTACTCAGCTGCTGCCCATCCCGCCTCATGCTCATCTGTCAGCCTGAGGAACCACAGAGCAGTTCGCAGGTGCCCTTTCTCCTGAGGACACACCAGCAATATCTGTAGATAGACTGCAGTGCACTGCGTGGCCAGTTACCAGGAGCTCTGGCGTGGATGCCCCAGGCTGTGCTCACCTTAATGCCACTTAGAGCTGGGCTGACAGATGAGGGATCGTGAGGCCCCCACATGCCTGTGTCTCCTGTCTCAGGTCTCCTCTGCACCCCTGTTTCTCCCTCTGCTAATGAAACAAGGCCATTTACCCTCAAGTGCCCTGCTGGATCTGTCCTACTGCTTCCTGTGGACCAACTTGTTCCTCTCCCCACAAACTCTTAGAGAAGGGCACAAGGGGACTCAGGTTCCAGTGCCCTCTGCAGGACTGTTCCGCAGGGTGCTTGTGCACCCTTGGCCATGTAAGAGGTATGCCGTGAGCCAGGTCCTTCTTGGAGTGGTGTGGGGCAGATCACTGTGGGCACTGGCAGCCTTCCCTTGAGACCTAGTCCCCCTCAGCCTGAGAGCCCCGTCAGCACTGGCTGTTGCTCCTGCTTCACCAGCATGCGAGGACGTGCTTTCCTCACCACCCCTGGGGTCTGAGATGAAGGCACACTTGCAAGGAGCCAGTGCCCAGCCCTCTCTCCTGCTGCCACTTGCAGCAAGCACCAGGCTGCTCGGCAAGTCTTCTGAGTGTCGGGGTGAACCCAGATCCAGGTGCACTGTGGCTTCTGGCTGGTGCCGTCACAAGTTCCTCGGCGCTCAAGCCATCCTGTCCTGGGCCAGTGGGAGCTTTGCAGGCTGCCTCCCTGGCCCCCTGCACAGTGCCACTACCTCTGGACACATGCTTGCTGTGACAACTGTTGCCTGGCCACTGTGTCTGTGTTCTGCTGCAGTCCTGGAATCAGCCATTTCTTCAAAGCGCCATCTTCCATGGAGACGGATTTGGACCCACAGTTGAGGGCTTGGAGAGATCATCATTCCTGAGCTGCCCTCTGCCTCAGGCTTTCCAATGGATAGAACAAGGAAATTAGTTTTAAAAAATAAACAAGTTATAGGTTTAGTCCGGTGTTTCCAGTTCAAGTTAACAATTAAACAGCATTTTTTAACCTCCTATTTAATTTGGGGGGACGGTTACCGAGGATTGAAATCAGGGGCACTGGACCACTGAGCCACATCCCCAGCCCTAATTTGTATTTTACTTAGAGACAGGGTCTCACTGAGTTGCGTCGTTGTTGCTGAGGCTGGCTTGGAACTCGCGATCCTCCTGCCCCAGCCTCCTGAGCTGCTGGGATTATAGGTGTGCGCCACTGCTCCCAGCACCTCCTATTTAATTTTTTAATTTTGTTTTGGTTCTTGGAATTGAACCCAGGGGTGCTTAACCACTGAGCCACATCCCCAGACCTTTTTATTTTTTTGTTTTGAGACTGAGTCTTGCTAAGTTGCTTAAGGCCCTGTTAAGTTGCTGAGGCTGGCCTTGAATTTGTGATCCTCCTGCCTCAATCTCCTGAGTTGTTGGGATTACAGGTGTGCACCACTGTGCCTGGTATTAACCTCTTAGTTGTGTAATTTTATTTCTTTACACTGAAAATAGCAGCAGCACAGACACAGTTCTTTTCTTTACCCCATGTATGCCTGTGGCTGTTTTGAAGAAGCAGCAGGCATGCCCCCAACACTGGGGCACAGCATGCCCTGCGGTGTGGCTTGGCATTGCATAGCAGGGTCACTGTGTCCACCTGTTCCCAGCTTTTAGGTATTGCCTTTTCTTTTTGTTGCTTAAAAATATTTCTCTTGGTTCCAAAGTCAAAACTATAAAACAAGGTCGATGTATTCAGGGAAGGCTAGACTCTGCCTCCAGTCCCCTTCCACTGCTCTTTCCTTTGTGAACAGCTCACCCTCTGTTGGTTTTCTTTGTAAACATAATAAAGACACGGGCTCGTATTCCCCCCTTATTGTCCCACACAACAGCACACTGAGTGCACCGAGTGCACCGTGCTGCCCGTGACTCTAAGAGCAGCCTTAATGAGACGCTCAGCCCGCAGCTGCCCCCACCTTCTGACATGTGCAGCTCCTTGGTGCCCACCTCCACAGACACGCGCATGTCACACGGTCAGCCCCCTCAGAAAAAAGGGGTAGCCTTTAGCTGTCACCCCGTGCCTCCGCCCTGTCCTCAGCAGCCCCTGAGGTGCTTGGTGTCTCCGCAGGTCCCTCTTCTGGACCTGGCTGCACGTGGGGCATCTCACGTGGACTCTGTGGCTGGCTCCCTTGACCTGATGGTTCAGGACACACCGACGTGGCGTGGCGCAGCACAGGTCCCTCTTCTGGACCTGGCTGCACGTGGGGCGTCCCACGTGGACTCTGTGGCTGGCTCCTTGACCTGGTGTTTCAGGACACACCCACGTGGTGTGGCGCAGCGCTGCGCGCCTTTGCAGTCAGCTTCCCCTGGCTGGCGTGGCGGCCACGTCTCCCTCCACAGCCGCGGGCAGCGGCATCTCCGCCCTCAGGTGACGCTGATGCTGCTGTGGTGTCCCTGTGCCAGGCCGCCTGTGCACGCAGCACTGACTTCTGGGTGCAGCTGCCAGTGGGCTTGCTGGGCCGTGTGGTGGCTTTGGGGTTACTCCGTCTCCACTAAGAGTCCTGACTTTACCTCTAACATGCAGGCTCCATCCTGTGTGCCTTCGGGCCTGGTGTCAATGATGTGAGGTGAGGGTGCGCTTCACCTCCGTGTGGACATCTGCTACCTGAGCACTGATCTAAGGGCTCACATTGAGCAGGACCACACTGACGTGACTCTGTAGCTTCACAGTCAGCTTTGACACTGGAAATTGGGAGTCCTACTTTTTAAATCTTTTTCAGATCTTCCTTCTTCCCTCCCTCCCTCTTCCCTCCCTCCCTTCGCAATTCCATCTGAATTTTAGACACTATATGTAATTGTCTAGAGAGGTTTTACGAGCCCTACAGAATATGGCAGTGTGCAGGGTATTGAGAATCCACAAGCTTGGGTTGTTGTGTTAGTCAGGTTTTCATTGCTGAGACCAAAATACCTGATAAAAATAACTTAGAGGGGGTAAAGTTTATTTTGGCTCAAGGTTTCAGAAGGTCTGTCCGTGGGTGGTCCGCCTACTCAATTGCTCTGGCTTGAGGTGAGGCCGAAGGAAGGGCGTGGTGGAGAGGAGCTGCTCAGCTTATGGCAGAGCTGGGGAATGCAGAGGGGAAGGAGCCAGGGACAAGACCTAGTTCCTGAAGGCAGGCCCCCCAGTGACCTCCTTCCTCCAGCCACACCCAAGCTGCCTGCAGGTAACACCCAGTAGTCCATTCAAATTATTAATCCATCAAACAGACTAATCCATTGATGAGTTTGTAGTGCTCATAGTCTAATCATCTCACCTCTGAACAGTCCTGCGTTATCCACTATGAGCTTTTGGGGGGACACCTCATGTCCAAATTGTAACCTCTGGAATGGGACAGCTGTGACTAGAGACCATGCTTGACACTTGTGCCTTTTGTGGACTGACGAGGCCCCAGCTCTGAGCTGTGCAGCCACAGGAAGGCAGGAGGGCTCCAGAGCTGCCCTGCAGCCTGTGCTCTGTGGCCTTCTCCCCTAGATCCTGAGTCACTGTCACACAGGCACACACACACAGGGAGAAAGCTGCTTAGAACTGGGTAGGGAACAGGGTATGGGTGCACCCTGGGGCTGGGCACTGGGCTGCTCCCATGCAGGACAGATGACCAAGCAGAGCAGGTCAGTCTCTGCCCTTGCCTGGTGTCACCTAGGGACAGTGCTGGCCTGTCCTTCTGGTGACACTGCTCATTGGAATAGTGTCCATGATGATAAAACCACAACAGTCCAGAGCCCCACTGGAGAGGAGTTGAAGAAAGTGGGGTGGAGGGCATCATCTGACCACTTGTAGCAGCCCTTCCCTCCCCCACCTCCAGACCCTCAGGGGCCTGACTCTCACTTGGGAACCCACCCCTTCTCGATGTGGTTCCCCCTCGGGCTTGGAGGTACAGGCTGACTGGAGGATGGTTGCTTGGTGAGGGCATGCCACCGGGTGTTAACCGAGCTTTGGGGTGGGGGCTCTCTAGGGTCCTCCTTTTCTTGAGAAATCAGTCTTAACAGCTTCTAGAGAGAAGGAGCGAATTGTCTTGCAAGGAAAGAGGAGCACGATGGGCACCAGGGACAACAGGGCTGGGCCTGGGTGTTGGTGGGGAAGGAGCCGTGCTGTGGGACTCCACCCGCCACACTGCACTGCACATGCAGGGCTCATGGTCTCAGAGGTCCCAGCAAGTGCTCTGTGGGACTCGATCAGCTGACTTGCAAAGGACCAGGAACAGTTGAGCCTCTTTCCAAGGTCGAGGTGGGAAGACTGGTCCCATAGTCTAGCAAGCCAGACTTAGGATTCCAGTATTAAATAGGGTGGGTAGGCTCAAGGCCAGACAGTGGATCAGAGGACCCAGGCCAGCATGGACACTTGATTGGCAGCATGGGGAAAGACAGTCAAGAAAGGACTCTGGAAGGACAACTGTCCGTAAAAAGCTATTTGTGGGCTGGGCTGTGGCTCAGTGGCAGAGCGCTTGCCTAGCATGTGTGAGGCACTGGGTTCAATCCTCAGCACCACATTAAAAATAAATAAATAAGGGGCTGGGTCATGGCTCAGTGGTAGAGCGCTTGCCTCGCACGCGTGAGGCACTGGGTTCGATCCTCAGCACCACATACAAAATACATACATAAATAAAATAAAGGTTGTTAAAAAAATAAATAAAATAAATAAATAAATAAATAAATAAAGTAAAGGTCTTGGGGCTGGGGCTGTAGCTCAGTGGTAGAGCACTTGCCTAGCATGCGTGAGGCACTGGGTTTGATCCTCAGCACCACATATAAATAATAAATGAATAAATAATAAAGATCCATCAACAATTAAAAGAAACTTAAAAAAAAGTAAAGGTCTTGTGTCCATCTACAACTAAAAAAATATTTAAAAAAAAAAAGCTATTCGTACTGTTTTGTTGTTGTTGTTGTTTGTGTTTTTAAGTGGGGTGGATCTGGATCTGGAGATTTAACCGAGAAGTGCTTTACCACTGAGCTACATCCCCAGCCTTTTGTTTTTTTTTTTTTTTTGGTTTCTTTTAAATTTTGAGACAGGGTCTCACTAAGTTGCTGAGACTGGCTTTGAACTTGTGCTCCTCCTGCCTCAGCCTCCTGAGCTGCAGCAACTACAGGTGTGTGCCATTGTGCCCAGCCTGATTGTACTTTACAGTAGGATAATCAGGTGAGTTATATTTAAAAGGCAGACAATTAAGCTGAAGATATGATTGTATACATAGAAAACCCCAAGAATCTATGACAAGAATCAAAGTATTTGGCAGGATGGTTAGGTAGGAAGTCACAATGTAAAGGCCAAATAAATGTCCATACTCCAAGAATAAATAATCAGGAAATGCAATTTAGAAACCACCATTTATGATAATATTGAACTATACAATACCTAGACACACATCTGTATTCCATATAAAACTTCCTAATCCAGCAAGACCCAGTGCTAGAGCCTGGCAGTCCCTGCTGGAGTGCCCATGGGTATCTGTCACTGCTAGAAAATGGGTTGGTGTCCTCATGGAGCTTGGGTGCTCACACGCCAAGCTCCAGTGGTTCTACTGTTTAGCAGGTACTGGAAGACCTGGTCAGGAGCATCCCCAGCAGCTCAGGCAACGCAGTCACTAACGAGCCCTGTGCCTGTGTTCAGGGAGTGGGTGGGGAGGCCCAGGAGCCCACTCCATGCCGCCATGCTCCCCAGTACGTGAGGACACTGTGCCACCCACTGAGGTCTGGCCAGCCCCGTGCAGAAGCCCAGGAAAGGCCCTTGTCTTGCAAAGAAACCCCAGCAGGACACACAGGGAATGGTAAAGGGGCCACAGGAGCACACAAGGTGAACCAGGGTGGTGGTCAGCCTTGCACACCTGGGCCAGTTTTCCTGTCGTCACTTAGCATCATCCTGCCTCTCTCTGCAGGACAACCATTGCAGATTGCAGTGGCCTTGGGGCAGCCCTGCAGAGGGCAGCCAGGTAAACTAGTGCCTGCTCTTCTTATTTTGGGGTTTTCTGGGATGGAGCCTGTGGTACTTACAGGGCTGACGTGCACACACCATGCGATGAGAGTTTGCTCCACCAAGAAGCAGGCCCCTCACTGCTGGCTGTGGACACAGCCCACCCTGCTGCTGCTCACAGCCCAGGAGCCTGCTCATGGGGAGGGGACAGTGCTGTGCTGGATGCAGTCTCGGGAGGCATGCTCTGTGCTGTAGCTGCCCTGAGCAGGCGTCCTTGGAGGCCTGGGGCAGGGCCTTGCTGGTGAGACCACCCTCAGAGGCCACACCTTTATCAAGGACCTGGCTTTCTCTGGGGTTGGGTTGATGGGTGAGCTAACCTGAGTCCATGGTGTGACTAGGGAGAAAGGACTCCTGGGTCCTAGGGCTGTCCTAGAGAGCAGAAGAGGGTGAGGACAGAGTGGCAGTCAGTGTGAGGAGCTGTCCTGCTGCCCCTGCCCTGCGTGGTGTGCTGGCCGTGGCTTTCACAAGGCATGGCAACAGGCAGGCCCTGTGTGGCCCTCATGTGGCCAGGCTGGCTAGGCATCCCCCTGGCTAGGCTCAGGGGCGACCCTCCACCCATTCTCCCTGTCCTGATTCAGGGCTTCCTCTAGGGAGAGCAGGTGGTGGGGCCTGAGGGCGGGGAGGCCATCTGCTGGAGGTAGGGCCTGCCTTTCTAGCACAGGCCCTGGTCACTTCCCTGTCTGTGACAAGACGAGGTGCCAGCCCTGGGCGGTCTGCCCCACCCTCTCCAGGATGGGGTGCTTGGCTGCCCTTTAGGCAGGCTTTGTGCCTCTGGACCCCTCGCTGTGGGGACCCCAGCAGCAGTCAGCTCCCAGTCCCCTCCGCGGCTGCCGACTTACTTTCAGCATCCTTGCCGCCGTCTCTGGGGAGCTGGAGGGCCAGGAGGGTCTGTTGAGGGGTCTCTTCTGTATTCCTGAGTGGCGCTGGGGTGGTGGGTTCTAGGAGAGGCCAGGCAACCACATGGCACACTGTGTCACACCCAGGCTGTCCTGGGGCTATTGTGCTGAGCTGTTTCCCATCCACCCCTTGATGCCCCCACTCTGGCCCCAGCCCTGTGGCCCCAGAGCTGCCTCCCACTGGGATCAGGCCCCACTCCTTGCCGCCCCTCAGCAGAGTCCAGCTCCTACTTGCAAGGCCACATCAGGCTGCTTTGGGGAAGGCCAGTGACTGCTCCTGCAGGGGCCTCACCATCCTCATGACTGGCACTATGGCCTCTCCTTCCTGGGTTGAAATTCTGCTTCTCCTCCCCACTGCCCTGCCCTGTGTCTGCCCTCCTCTGTGGGCAGTGCCTGCCTGTGTCTGCCCTCCTCTGTGTCTCCCTCCTCTGCGTCTGCCCTCCTCTGCGGGCGGTGCCTGCTCTGCGTCTGCCCTCCTCTGCGGGCAGTGCCTGCTCTGTGTCTGCCCTCCTCTGCGGGCAGTGCCTTCCTCTGCATCTGCCCTCCTCTGTGGGTGGTGCCTGCCTGTGTCTGCCCTCCTCTGCGGGCAGTGCCTGCTCTGTGTCTGCCCTCCTCTGTGGGCAGTGCCTTCCTCTGCGTCTGCCCTCCTCTGTGGGCGGTGCCTGTCTGTGTCTGCCCTCCTCTGCGGGCAGTGCTTTCCTGTGTCTGCCCTCCTCTGCGGGCAGTGCCTGCCTGTGTCTGCCCTCCTGTGTGGCCAGTGCTCATTTCACCACAGTGTTCTCACTGTGCCCAAGCACTTTACATTTGTCCCCATGGCTGTAAGCCCTGTGAGCTGTGCCTCTGAGCCTCGGCCTCACCTTGCCCACCATGCTGCCTGCCCAGGCCCTGGCTCTGCCTCTCCCCTGCCTGGTTCACCACATGCAGTGGCCCTGGCTGCCCCTCTGCTCTTGGGCCCTTCCTCTCCTTCCCCTGGAAGAGTCCCCTGAATGAGGCTTTCTGCTAGGGCATCCCATGGGGAAGGTGCCCCACTGCAGGTGAGAGAAGAGTCCCAGGGATCTGCAGGTACTGCCCCCAGTAGGCCCTGCAGCATGTGTCAGGGACCTCTGTTGGTCACAGGGGGCCTGCCACAGGTAGGCTCCTAGACACACCCATCACCTGGTGGACCAGGAGGGAAGGGCGCACGACATCTAGACTCAGATGCCTCTTTGCTGCTGGGGCAACCTTCCTGGGGACAGTATGTAAGGGTGCCGATGTCCTGTGGTGCTGGGTGAAGTGGAGGCTTGTCAGGCCTGAGCAGGAACCCAGAGACCCCAGGTGGATGCGTACTCCTGGGGCAGGGGTGCACATCCTTTGTTTCAGGACAGTGTAGCCAGTAGCTCTGGGCAGGGTTTGCACTTCTGGAAGCTCCCAGGCAAGGCTGCTGGTCCAGGGACCACGTTTTGAACAGCAAAGAATGAGAGCACCCAGCGTCCTTAGCAGGACCTGTAGTCCTAACTTGACGAGCAGAGCTCCCGCAGTGTCCCACACCTATGACATCTCCTCTGGTGTGTCCTGCCAGCAACCTGCACCTCCAGCCCACAGGCTGACCATGCGGAGACCTCACCAGCCTGACCCTCCCACTGTGCTCAGCATGTGCTGACCCCATGGCCCAGAGCCTCGCTCATGGTTGGGGCTGTGGCCCTGTCTGGAGACAGGGTTGGGTACGGGGGGCCTTTAGGACCAGGCCTTGCCTCTGTCACAGTGGGACAAGGACCGAGTGAGAGTGGCTCTGTGGCCACTGGGCTGGCGCCGGGAAGTGCAGCACTCACGTGGTCTCTCAGTGGCTGGCGTGCTGGGCGGGCCCCCGAACCTGGCACTCACTCTTCTCCTTCCATCCACAAGCTCTGAGAAACTGCAGAAGGTGGGAGGGTCATGGGCTTGCAGTGCCCCTGGGCACCCTGGGACGGTGACAGGGCAGGTACCTTAGGGGTGGGGATGGTGTTCCGGGGGTGCCAGGGGTGTTGAGCAGAAGCAGCTCCGGCAGGCGCGCTGGGGGTGGTCTGTTTCTGAGCCCCCGCGAGTGGTTCCCTCCCTGGTGCCAGCGTCTGTCAGTGCCATCTCTGGGGGCTGTGGAGCAGGTGGAGCACAGGGAGTGGCCACACCGCCCTCTGCTTCTGGCCCACACTGCTGGGCTTGGGGAGGAGCTTGGGGAGGGGTTCGGAGGTGGGCCTGAGGAGCCCGAGGCTCGCAGCCTCGGAGGAGGATCAGGCACTGGCACCGTGACCCGCCAGGCCCTCCCTGGTGGGGAGTGGGCACATGGAGCTGGGCCTAGGCTGCCTGGACCTATCCCTCCTCTTCAAGGCAGCCTTTCTGACCCACATCCGCAGCCCAGGGGCCCACCTCACTCAGGCCCAGAGGCCAAGGGAACCATTGGCCATGCCAGGGGTGTCTCTTGGCCTCCAGGCTGCTGGTGCCTCTGTCCTTTCATCAGGGCTCTGGCGTAGTTGCAGTGGGCAGCTACTGACCCGCCTTTTCCACCTGGCAGGTATGCCCTGCGCCAGACAGGTGGCAGGGCAGGGTCTGAAACCTCAGCAGCGTGTGCTGTGCTTGCCAAGCAGCCTGCTGGGCTCAGGGGAGGGTCTGGGGGAGCTGGCTTGCAGCCCTCCTCCCGGGGCCGCTCTCCCTGTCCCCCTGCTGCCTCTTCTTGCCCTGCACTGCCCAGAAACCCATTTTTTCACAACATCACAAGGGGCATGTGGGGCCCAGTGCCCCTGAGAGGACCCTCTGCACTGGAAACAGACTCAGGTCCTTGGCTTGGGGCCTGAGCCTCCACACCCAGCTGCTCTGGCCTCATGGTGTCACCTTCTGGTCTCTCCCACGCTCGTGTCCAGAGATCATCATGGGCTGGGCCTGGGTGGCAAGGCCACTGCCCGGAGCCCTCTGCACACTGCCCACCTGGCCCCTGTGGAGCCCGTGACGTCCTCTACTTCCTGCTCAGCCCGCCCTGCGTCTGCCCTCGAGCTGTGAGACAGGCTCCACACGCTTGCTCTCCACTGTCCTGTTCATCCTCAAGTGGGAAAAGCCTGCGCTCACGCAGACTCCTCTGTGTCAGACTGGGCCTGTACCTAGGTGGCCTGCTGTCCTGGGGATAATGGTCCAGACCAGGGAGGAGCCTGGGGGACTGATGGCCACCCACCTGTCCTGGACACACCCTGGCCCCAGAGCAGCACTCACAGGTGATGATGTAGAGGTGTGCCGGCTCGCTGTGCCGCGGGCCCTGCTCGCTGCTCTGCACAGCCGTCACCGAGAGCTGGTACCGCCGCCCGGGCAGCAGATCCCGAACAGTGTAGGACACCAGCTTCCCGTTGGGGACGTAGCGGCTCTTGGTGCTCTGGCCTGTGGTCACGTTGATGACATATGCCTCCAGCGATGTGCCTGGAGTGGGGGTGTCCCAGACTACGTGGGCAGAGGTGGCTGTGACTCGGGAGGCGGTCAGGTTTGCTGGAGGCAGGGGACCTGGACAAGACACGGACAGCAGAGGGAGCTGAGAGGCACGGTGCAGGGGTATCTGAGGAGCACACCGCAAGACCCGGGCGGGGTGGCTGAGGCCTCGCCTGCCGCAGGTCTGTTACTAGGACAAAGCTGCAGACCTCAGAGTGGCGTCAGGCCTCTTCGCTGCAGCCAGGGCACAGGCAGCACTGCCCTCTGGTGGAGAGGCCCCGTGCCCTCCGTCCTCTGGGTCCTAGTGTCAGTGCCCCTGCCCACAGCCTTCCACATGCCCCCCAGGTGGGCCATGGACAGTGGACAAGTAGCCTCAGGCCTGGGGAGGCGGAGTCATCCCGGCTGGGCCAGGTCCTCACAGACCTGCCCTCCCTGTGTACTGGCTGTTGTGCTCTCCACACACAGGGGCAGACTTGGGGGCCAGTGACACCAGGGAGCTTAGAGTGGGATGATCACATGGTCCAAGAGCCCTGGACTGTGTGGACATCCCTGGGCCCTCTGGTCACTGTTCAGGGGAAACTGCCTTGAGGAGCAGCCAGGAGTGCTTGGTGCTGAGGGCAGCTTTGGACTACGTCCTCAGCAGAGGACCTGGATCAGCCTGGCGCAGTGGCCCTGGCGGTCTGAGTGAAGAGACCTCTGGGCGTCCAGGTCTGCGTTCACAGTGCTGAGGACACTCTGGAGAGGGTTGAGGATGTGGGGAGGAGGCCAGTGTTCTAGAAGGGGGCCTGTGAGTGCAGAGGCCACACTGGCTTACTTACGGGTCCACACGTGCAGCAGCTCGGAGGCCAGGCTCTCTGTGGGATGCGCCGCTCCCCCAGGCCCACTAAGGGTGGCCACCCACACGGTGTACCTCCTTCCTGGCAGCAGGGCCCTGCCATAGGGAGGAGGACAGGAACATCTGAGAGCCTGTGGCCAGCTCCGATGACCAGGGGTGGGGCCTCCTGTTGCTGGCAGTCCCAGGTGCTCCTCAGGTGGGAAGCCCCTCCACTGTCTACTCCAGTGAGGGACTGAGCAGGGTCCTATGCACTCTGGTCAGAGAGCTGATGTTCCCTGTGTCCCTTCTTTGGGGGATCTCAGCTTCCAGTGCCACCCTGTGCTCAGTCCTCTCGTGAACCTGGCTGGGGCGGTCTTGGGACAGAGTCAACAGTTGCCCACCTGGCCCTGTTTCTTCCCTAAGCCACGTGGGGTTCTTCTTTGGAGGAAGCTAGGATGTGAATCAAGAGAGGTCAGAGCAACATTTAAACAACGAACGGGAGGGAGTCTGAGGACACAGGACGGGAGCCTGGGAAGCTGTCTCGCCTGGACTGGCGGGCAGAGCCTGCCAGCCTTCCTGTCACTCTGGACAGCTCCCGGAGGAGGGCGAGGCTGGAGCAACGTGTGGCTTTCCAGGGGCCCCAGCGCTCAGCACAGGAGCACTGCCCTCCCACCTCGCCACAGGATCCTGGATCACCCTGCACATAGCCCATAGCAGGGGCCAGAAGATCCTTTCCCCCAGTAGCAGGGGCCCTGTTGTTGCTGCTTTGGTGCCTGCGGAGGCCAGGGTGGGGCTCTGAGGCAGAGCTCCTGCTGCCTTGTTCTTCTGCCTCCCGCTGGGCAGCCAGCAGGGTGAGGACCAAGACACGAAAGCAGCCACTCCATGAGGGTGGGAAAGTGACTCCAGCATGGCTCACCCCTCAGGCTGGCAGGGCAGCCTCTGGCCATTTCAGCAAAGCCAAACCAAACAACAGAACCAAAGCAAAAGAAGCAGGGGCCCGGTGCAGTGGCCCAGGCCTGTCACCTGAGCCACTCTGGAGGCCGAGGCAGGAGGATGGCAAGTCCAGGCCAGCCTTACAACTTAGCAGGACACTGTCTCAAGTGAAAAACAAGAAGGGGGTGGAGCTCAGTGCAAAGTGCCGCTGGGCTTAATCCCCAGCACTGGGGAAACAGAGGGGAGCGCCATGTCATTTGCTTCAAATGTGGTTCTAACAAAACACAGAACCTGAGTGCATGAAGAAACATGGCACATTCAAAGGACAAAAGAAATAGGCAGAAACAGCCTGGAAAAGACGTGTACCTCTACCAGAGACAGACTCGGAAGCAACAGCCCTCAAGCAGCTGTGGAGCAGCAGCGGGGGTGTGGAGCGAGTGCAGGGACTGTGACAGGAGGGACATGGCACAGATAGGACCTAAGCAGGAATGGCCTGGCTGGGCCCAGGAGGGAGCAAGCAGCTGCCCTGAGCTCCATGGACTCTCTGCTCTGGGGAAGCATCAGAGAAAGGTCTGGCAGTCCTGTGCTCGGTGAAGGACACCTGCACAGGAGCGCAGGTGGTTCCAAGGGTGTTGGCCTTGCTGTGGTCTCCAAGCCTGCCCCGCAGTACTCACCTTCCACATGGCCCCTCGGAGACCCCTGAGCTGGGCACTGCTGAGATGCCCCTACCTGCTCCCTGGGACTGCCCTTCACCTTGTGGACACAGGAGCCACAGGAAGCTGCCAGCCAGATGTTCCTCCACTATCTCTGCCTCCCCCAGCACTGCCTAAGCAGGGATCCAGAACTTGGCCTCTGGTGGGTGGCTACCTAGGGTCCACCCCGGGACCCCAGAAGAACCCTGGCTGCCCACCCCCACTGACTGGCTTCCAGCAGCCAAAGTGCTGTCCCCTCTTTTCATGGAGGTGCTGCTCCAGGACCCCAGGGGCACTCTGCTGTCAGATGGGTGCTCCTCAGATGGCCTGGTGAGGAGGCTAGGCAGGGGTGGGCCCAGAACCAAGCTTGGGTTGCCCGCAAGGGACAAGACAGACACAGAACAATTGAGACCTTACGTCCCCAGGAACCACCTCTTACCCAAATGTAAGCCGGTCCACACTCTTGTCCACCTCAGTGGACTGGGCCTCGGTGGCCTCAGGGTGGAGAATGGACACTCGGATTCCACTGACAGCGGCGTGATGGATCCGGTGCAGAGCCCACCGCACCGTGATGGCATCAGCTGACACGTTGGTGACCTCTACATCCTCAATAGGGCGGGGGCCTGGGGGAACAGATGGTCAGCAGACACCAGCACCTTCATGCTAGCGTGCTGGGGTCATGGGGAGGCCATGGTGAGAGGTGTTCTCTCAGCAGCCCAGCAGGGACTTTGGGTGGGGAAGGTGCCCAGGTTCCTCACCTCCAGGGTGGCAGCTGCAGAGGGCCCACTGTGGGCACCCTGGGCCAGCCAGGCCCCTACAGGCAGGCTGAGTCTCCTCCCTGTTTAGATGTGATAGTGACGTGTGGAGGGTGGGGGCCTTCCTGACCCCAGGGGAACAGGGCACCCTCTCTTTCTTTTGTGCTGTTTTGGTCTAGCAGTTAACATCTGGGCAGTGTTGGATCTGGAGGATGTAGGCTGCAGAGTCCATGGGGACCATAGGGAAGGGTGGCTCAGGAGCTCAGCTCCCCACCTTTCCGGTCTCCCAGAAGCTCAAGTGCTCAAGTGTTGCTGTTAGAGGACTAGGAGAGCCTAGAGGGCTGGTGGCACAGTGCCCCGGCCCAGTGGGTGTGGTATGGACAGTGGTCCTTCCCACAGACCCTGGTCTCCAGTGGGGGAAGGGGAGAGGCACCATCTCTTCCAGATGCCTTTGGAGGGCAGATTGCACCTTGGGAAGCCTCCCACGTGCATCTTTCTGAAGCTGTGCTTGGGACGAGCTCACCCACCACCTGCCCTCTGATGGCCCTGTTGGCTCCCTGCTCAGGGCCACCCAAGTGTGCATCCCAGGGCTTCTCTGCTGACCAGGGTGCACTGTGTCCTCAGTGTGTGGGGATTTCTGGCCTTCGGTTGCCATCTTGTGCACAGTAGGTCCTGTGGGCTCCCCTGGGTGGACTCAGTGTCCTAAGAACCTTGACTTGTCCCTTGCTGGCCAGAGTCCAGCCAGGGCCCAAGGCTGTGCCTCCTGGTGTGAGCCTCTGAGCTTCTCCCGCTTACCCATCACGCCTCACCACACAGGTCCCCTGGCTCTACCTGCCTGCTGGGCTAGCAATGGGAACTCCAGTAGGTGTTTGGCTGCATGCTGGACTCCAGCCTCCCTGACCACTCCTGGTCCAAATTCCTAGCCCCTTTCCTCCTCCTTCAAGACTCCAGCACCCCTTCCCCATTCTCTGCTCCTGCCTCTTGAGGACACAGGGGTGGCCTCCACAGCCAGCGTCCACACCAGCTGCTGCCCCATCTGGACACAAACCTCCTGTTGCCGCTGATGCTGGTCACCTGGCAGAGGACTGGCCCTCTGCCTTGTAGTGGACCCACTCCTCACCCACCCATGAGCGTGTCCCAGGGACTCCTCTTCCTCACTGAATGGCCTCCAGCAGCAGAGAAGCGAGCCAGACCTCAGCCTAGTGCCGCACTTCCTGCAAGGCCACATCCTCCTCGGGCCGCTGCCTGACACCCTCCTTGACAGCTCCAGAAGGCTCGCTCCCTCCACCCTCAGTGGACTGCAGCCCCCCAGTGCAGGTGGCCCACCACTCCCACCCATCGAGCTCCTGCCTCCCGGGCTCTGGAACTTTCCTTGCCTGGCTGTCCAGACTCTGCCTGCCCCCTCCATCCACCCACAGGTGGAGACCGTCTCTACACCTTCGTCCATGGGTCGTGGCCTTCAGTGCCCTAAGCTTGCCTAAGCTTGAGCCAGCAGCTCCAGGAGAATGAACCCCGCGGCTCCCAGGCTTGTCTCCCCAAAGATACCCCTCATTCCCCTGGAGCATGTGTGGAGCCCCCGCTGAAGCAGCCACTCCCCGCCTCCACCTGCAGCCCCTTCCCTTGGCATGACCCCTGCCCCAGACCCTCTCAAGCTTTCAGGGTCCACTTTGGAAATGCGCAGGGCCGCTGCCCTCCACGCCCGTCTGACCCCAGCCTCAGCCCCGGGGCCTGCCTTTCCCGTGTCTGCCCTTGTCTCTGCTCTGGACACCCGCTCCTGTGAGAAGCTCGGCCCAGCCCGCTGGCTGCTTGTGCAGGGCAGGGTGGCCGCAGCCTGGCGGGGGCTCACGTGTGCGGGTGAGCAGGGCTGCCGGCCTGCTGATGTCGTTCCTGTTGTTGGCGTTGCGCTTGACTGAGAAGACAGAGATGTTGTAGGCCCGGCCGGCGGCCAGGGCCCTCAGCTGGTGTGAGGAGCGGCTCCTGTCCACAAAGTCCGTGCGGCGGTAGGAGCCGTCAGAGGAGACGTAAGTGACAGCGTAGCCATCGAGCACCTGCCTGGCGGCAGGGCCCTCAGGCGGGCTCCAGGAGATGGAAACCCCACTCTCCTCTACTCTGTCCACCCTGAGGGCCGTGGGTGGGAGGAGCTCTTCAGGGTTTGGGCCAAAACACAAAGGAAGGGAGTGGTCAGCTGCTGCAGAAGGCCCTGCCCCCGCCAAGTCCCGCCTTGGGCCCTGGGGCCTGGGCAGCAGGGAGCCTCACCCTCGGCCTCCCCAGGCAGTCCTCGCCCCCACTGGCCTCCTAGAGGGTCACACCTCTCTCCCTGCTTCTCAGGAGAGAAGCCTGGGCAAGCAATGGCCCTTTCTGCCCTGGGCACCTCTAGGTCCCCTGCCTCCCCTCTAGGGAAGGAGAGTTGCCACCGCGACCCTAGCTCCCCATCTCTTCCCCTGCAGCCCACTCCTCACCTTTGGCACAGTCCTTGCCTGTGAAACCCACTTTGCAGGTGCAGCTGTGGGACCCATTGTTGGCCAGGCAGTAGCCACGGCCCCCACAGGGGCTAGAGAAGCAGGGGTCACTCACTGAGGGGGAAACAGCAGTGAGGCCCAGTGTCCACAGGCACCCTTTCTCCTGGGCACTGGGCCACTCCCAGATGGGTGGACATGGCAGGAACAGACCCTGGACAGCACCTGCCTCCCCACACAGCTGATGGCACTGGTCAGGCCACCAGACTGTGGCTCCTGTAGGAGGGGAGACTCAACACAGGTGGGGAGAGGGAATTCCACACAGTACTGGGAGGGGAGGGGAGGGTGGTCACCCACTGCTGAGAGGAGCCAGGGAAGGCCTTGCCTACAGGGTCGCTGTTGTGGGCTGATGGGGGACCTCTCCTTATAGGAGGGACAGTGAGTGTCTGATCTGGGCTACAAGGAGCTTGGCCTGTCCAGGAACAGCAGGGCCAGGGCTGGACATGAGGCCACAGAGTGGGTGTGTGCTCAGGGCGGCCCAGGGCCATGGGGAGGGCGAGGGCAGCACACGGGACACTCGGGAGGCACTGTCCTGGGGAACAAGGAGGTTAGAGGAAGGTCCACTGGGCCAAGGACTGGGAGGGGCCTCCAGGGCACATCCACAGGCAGGCCTGCCACCCCTACCTGTTTCACAGTGGTAACCGAAGAAGCCCTCGGGGCAGACACACAGGTAGGCCCCAGCGCCGTTCTCACACCGCCCTCCGTGCTGGCAGGGGCTGGAGTCACAGGCATCCACCTCTGGAGAACACCCAGAGGGTTGGCCCAAGCTGCAAGGGGGGCTCTGGGGGAGGGAGAGGACAGCGGGAAGAAGGGGCAGGGAGGAGAGGAACACAGGCCGAGGCGGGTGTGGGGAGCCCCCAGGGTGGGAGGGGCTCCTGGGGAATCCCCTCAGCCCTCCCCAGGTGGCCACAGCCCCAGCGGTCACTCTCCCTGGGTGTCCAGCAGGGAGCATGGCCCCACCTCCCTGGCCCCCTAGAGGCCAGGCTCTGTGTGGGGACCCTCCCAGGAGCCCCACCTGTCTCACAGTGCGCTCCAGTGAAGCCCGCAGGGCACTGGCACGCGAAAGTGCCGGGGTCCCTGCAGGAGCCCCCATTCCTGCAGGCTGTGCTCTGCCCTCATCTGCCTCTGCACACGGGAGGTGTCGCGGGCTCAAGTCCCAGGCACCAAGACTTCCCTCAGGAGCATCCTGCCCTCAAGGCTTCAGCTCCCAGGGGTCACTGCTCTGCACCTGGGCCTTTTCCTCCACCAGCCCCACACTCCCCACCAAGCATGCCACCTCCACTGCCTGCCACTCCTGTCTTGGGGCTTAGAGTCCACAAGGTCATAAGGGGCCTTAGGGGTCATCCAGCCACACTCTGGCAGGCCTGCCACCTCCACCAGCGGGCAGCACTGGACAGGTGTGAGGCCAGGCCTTGCCTGCCCTCAGGCAAGTGTCTCTCGATGTTTGCAAATCTCTGTCCTGTACACCAGAGCTGGCAGGAACCTGGGGGAGCAAGCGATGGCCAACCTGGCCATCTGGATGGAGACCTGTCCAGGGGAGGATTGACTGGGGCCAGGTGGCTGTGCCAGGGCCCCCAGTGCCTTCAACTGTCCCACGCAGGGGCCTCTTACCCAGTTCACAGTGGGCTCCCTCATAGCCCCTGCTGCAGAGGCACAGGTACCCGGCCACGTGGTCCTGGCAGGAGCCCCCATGCAGGCATGGCTGAGACCGACACTCGTCCACTTCTGCAGGAGGAGAGACCCCAAGAATAAAGCAATGTGCCCTTAATTAAGCCTAATGGAGATGGACATAAACTAGTTTTGAGGATTCAGATTCTATGACATCCCTTTGATGCTTGGAGAGGCCAAAACCAGGGGCAAACACCCTTGGAGCGGGGGCAGGTGGTAGCCCCAGGACTCAGAGCCTGGCTGTGGGGCTGATTGTGGTCACCTTAAGGGCTCACAGAAGACACTGGATTTGATTCCAGCAGGTGGATAGGTCCAAAACACATGAAGTTGACAGAAAATGTTCCATGTCTGATTTTGCCATTTCAGTATATAACAGTAGTGTGAAATCCGCGTATTTTGGGGCCAATCTGTAGTTCTGAAAGATGCACCACAGGTTTCTTTTAAACTGGGAATTGTGCTCCTGAGTTCAAGAGTTTCATTTGAGGAAAGTCTGATGTTAGTGCTTTAAAAAGCGGGTGACCAGGGTGGCCTGGGGCTGGGGTGATGTGCTCCTGCGCTCCTGCTGCCTTCTCCTCGTGGAACTGGCATGTGGCTTCTCGTGACCTTTGGAAAGCTCTGTGTGGCTGGACAACGGGTGGTTCTGCCTCTGCCCGTGCCCTGTACTAGCAGAATGTCGTGGTGTGTGTCCTCTCCAACGGCATTTTGACGGTGGTCTCTGCGGTGCAGCCACCTCACACTCCACCCATCCTTGTCTGGTGGACACTGGCGTTGGTCCCAGACTGTGGCAGCAGCAGCAGATACTGCAGTGACGGCTCTGCCCACTCCCAGTGCGGATGTGCCAGTGCCTCCTGGGTCCCTGCAAATGGACCGCTGAGGGTCAGCCCCACAGGCAACTGCCAGAGCAAAGTGCACATACTGACCTCCTCTCACCACCCCCCCCAGCAGTCTGCAGGTCACTGCTGGCCCACAGTCGCACCAAGACCAGCTTCTTGGGCTTCGGAGCTTTGCCAGCAGTGTCTCACTATGCTTCTGATTTGCGTTTCCCTAGTTCCTAACGAAGCAGACGGTTTTTGTTTGCTGTTCTTGTGTCTCTTCTTCCATGAAAGGCCCGTTCGTGTGTCCCGCTGTCTTCCCACTGGTCGGTCCTTCTCTCCTAGGGGACATCAGCGTGCTGCAGTCATCTTGGAGCAGCCCCTCAGCAGTGCATGTGTGTGCTGGTGCGTCCCTCTGTACCCTCATGAGGTTCCAGCCGACATTTCACTCCTCAGGGTCAGGATCTTAAGTTCCTAGTTCTTTCATGGGCACGTTAGTCCATTTATTTCTTTTATAGTGCAAAGGTAAAAAATATTTCACCTATATTTTCCCATATAATTATATAGATTTTGTTTTCTTTTTGGTACCAGCTCATGAGCTATTTCAAAACACCTTTAAAATATGGGCATGGTGGCTCACACCTATAATCTCAGCAACTCGGGAGGCTGGGGCAGGAAGATCATGAGTTCAAAGCCAGCCTTAGCAATTTAGTGACACCCTAAGCAAATTAGAGAGGCCCTGTCTCAAAATAAACTTTATAAAATGGCTGGAGAGATAGAGTACTAATCTCCAGGATATGTAAAGAACTCAAAAAACTTAACACCAAGAAACTAAATAACCCAATCAATAAATGGGCTAAGGAGCTGAACAGGCACTACACAGAAGAAATACGATTGGTCAACAAATACGTGAAAAAATGTTCAACATCTCTAGCAATTAGAGAAATTCAAGTTAAAACTACACTGAGATTCCATCTCACTCCAGGCAGAATGGCAATTATCAAGAAGACAAGTAACAATAAATGTTAGTGAGGATGTGGGGAAAAGGTTCACTCACACATTGCTGCTGGGACTGCAAATTGCTACAAGTACTCTGGAAAGCAGTGTGGAGATTCCTCAGAAAACCTGGAATGGAACCACCATTTGACCCAATTGTCCCACTCCTTGGTCTATACCCAAAGGACTTAAAATCAGCATACTTCAGTGACTCAGCCACATCAATGTTTATAGGAGCTCAATTCACAATAGCTAAACTA
>CM053402.1:160077197-160148593 GCA_028644305.1 Xerus rutilus | reverse complement strand
ACATTGCTGCTGGGACTGCAAATTGCTACAAGTACTCTGGAAAGCAGTGTGGAGATTCCTCAGAAAACCTGGAATGGAACCACCATTTGACCCAATTGTCCCACTCCTTGGTCTATACCCAAAGGACTTAAAATCAGCATACTTCAGTGACTCAGCCACATCAATGTTTATAGGAGCTCAATTCACAATAGCTAAACTATGGAACCAACCTAGGTGTCTTTCAACAGATGAATGGATGAAGAAAATGTGGTGTGTGTACACAATGAATATTACTCAGCCATAAAGAGAAATGAAATGATGGCACTTGCCAGTAAATGGATGGAACTGGAGACTATCATGCTAAGTGAAATAAGCCAGTCCCAAACAACCCAAGGCTGAGTGTTCTGTCTGATACGTGCATGCTAACACACAATAGGGAACGGGTAGGGAACACTAGAAGTACTTTGGATTAGACAAAGGGGAATGAAGGAAAGGGAGGGGGGATGGGAATAAGAAAGATAGTAGAATGAGTTGGACATAACTTTCCTATGTTTGTGTATGAATACAAGAACAGCGTAACTCTGCATCACGTACAACCAGAAGAATGCATAATGTGTTAAAATATACTCTACTATCACATATAATAAAACAAGAACAAATTACTAGTAATTTATTTAAATAAATAAATTCCTCAACGGTGGTAAAAACGGGGATGCTAGGGATGTAACTCAGTGGTAAAACACCACTGGGTTCAATTCCTGGTACCAAAAATTAAATACAAATCTGCATAGAGATTTAGCTCAAATCTGCATAGAGATTTAAAAATGTACCTTCTTGTTATCACTAAATTGTTTGCATGCCCAGAGAATGCATGAGCTCGAGCTGTTGCCTGCATGAGGGTTCAAATCTTCTACCTCCCTGCTGACTGGCTCCTCAGCCTGCAATTAACTGAGAGGTAGTCTGCAGCCTCCAGCCGTCCGGGAGAGGTCTGTGTCTTCCTGCAGCCTGCGCTCACTTCAGACCTTGAGGCTCAGGGCCTGCGGGCCCTCTCTCTTTCTGGGAGTTTTCTGTGTCACGCTGCCGTTCCGCCTTCTCCTCTGCAGTCACCTGGTGTCTGTTCTTGATGCTGCTTTCAGTCTTCCTTTGTCCTCATGTTTTCGGAGTGACTTGCCAGAGTGCAGTTTGTTCCGTGTGTAATAACCTGACCATCTTTTCCCTGGAAAGATTAGTCCACTTGTCTGTATTTTTCTATAATAATTCTTCTTCTTTTTTTTTTTTTGGTACTGGGGATTGAACCCAGGGGCACTCGACCACTGAGCCACACCCCCAGCCCTATTTTGTGTTTTATGTAGAGACAGGGTCTCACTGAGTTGCTTAGCGCTTCGCCATTGTCTATAATAATTCTTCTAATCTTAATATTTGCCACCTTTTTTCCCTGATTTTCCTCTTCTTAGCAACAAGCCTTGCCCTGGTATTTGATAACTCTCTTTTCTAACCCAGGTTTGTTTATCTTATTGCTTACTCCCTCCAGAAAGGGCTTTTATTTGCTAAGCCTCCAAGGCTGTGTTTGTGTGAGACTGTTTTTATTATGTTCTCACATTTGAATAATAATTTGAATAACTCAATTGGGTAAAAATTTTGAGATTTTAAGTTTATTTTAATATTTATTCTTTCTGGGATTTGCTGAGCTGCTTAGATTTGTGGGTTGATATACTTCTTCATTGTTAGAAAAAAATCATTCTCTCTCTGAATATTTCTTTTGCCTACTGTGTCCTCTACTACTGGGACCCAGTTATGGACTTGTTTGCCTGTTTGAAATTGTCCCACAGACATCTGACCTCTGTCCTGCTTTTTAACATTCATCTTTTCATCATTCGGTTTGAGTTATCTCCCCTCAGATCCACAGTTGGAGAAGCTTTGTTGTCCTGGCTTTGAGTCCAATTCAGTCTTCATTTCAGATGTTGCACTTTCCTGGAATTTATATATTGTTACTTTTTAAATCTTTCTTTTCTCAGGTTGAGTTCTCTATTATCTCATTCATTCTACCTCTTTCCCCTTCTGTTTTCTTTAACTGAGCTACAGGCATTTTAAGTCCTTGTCTGTGAATTCCAACATCTGGGGCACATGTAGGCCTGTTTGTATTGATTATTTCTTTTCTAGATTATCGTCACTGTTCCTTGCTTCTCAGACACAGTACATACAAAAACAGCAGGGCCTGGGAGTGGGGCTCACAGCACAGTGCTTGCCCAGCACATGTGAGGCCCTGAGTTCGCCCTCAGCCCTGCAGCACACAAAGCCAGTGAAGACCCTAGTGGACACTCCTCCCTGGGACGAGCCCTATTCTGTGCCAGGTGGCTGGGCTAAGCAGCCACTCACTCTCCTTGATGCCTCGAGGAGCAGAGCTGGCTTGGGCTGCAGCACCATTTCAGGTGGCTTCCATTTGCGGTGGCTGTGAACACTCAGGCCTCTCTCTCCAGAGCTAGACTTGCATCTCGGCCTTGTAAGAAGTGGGTCTGATTTCCAGATCTTCCCTGGCTTTGCACTGTGAAAGTCCTGCGGGGAGAGCTAGTGGGACCTGAGCGCTGTGGCTGTGCTCAGCTCCACCTGTGCTTCCCCACAGTGTCAGGAGCTAGCTGGACTCCCCTGCTCCCTGAGGCAGCCTGCCCATGCCGGGGCAGAAACACCAGCAGTCTTCCTCACCTGTGAAGGGCTTGCCCAAACTGCTTGCCCTCAGCTCTTGGACAGGTTAGCAGACATGATCCTACGCCTGGCGATGTTTCTCCAAGTCACAGCGAGAATGCCAGTGTCCATGCTGATCGATGTGTCTCGTTGGGATTTAAAGCCACCTCCTGTTACCTTACTTCTGATGCTGCTGTTGGTTCTTTGTCCTCTGTAATCTGCTTTTCCCTCGGGATGTGCAGATTTTTTTTGTTAGCCCATGGCACCTTTGCGTTTTCCTGTGATGTGTCTGGGTCCTTCCAACCTGTCCTCCTACAATCCTTGGATTTGAACTCCACAGCTGCTAGGGATCTTCCTCCTCTGAACCTGTCTCCTGGGGTGTGTGTTCTCTCTGCGGTGGCAGCTCTCTCCCTGGACCCTTGTCCAGCGTAGATGCTGCGCTCCGCCCTGCAAGGCTCCTGCGTCTTCCTTTTGATGTGCACTCTTTCCCTCTTCCTCCACCTGTCTTCAGCTTGCTTATTCTTCATCTATATCCACTTCTAAATCATGTTGATTTCAACTATTGTAGTTTTAAATCCTTTTTTTCTACTTTCTCCTTAAAAGTCATCGATCCTATTTTGTGTGGGCAGCCAAGTCCCCGCCTGTCACTTTGTGCTGTATATACGGTGCTCTGTCTGTACTGTGCAATATAAAGTATGGACGATCTAGCGTGCACTTGCTGTTTGGCGCTGCGGCTCTGCTTTGTGCTCCTCCTTGGTGGTGTGTGCTGCCTGGACCTTACCCCTGCTCTGGAGTGGCTGTGCTCCTCAGGGGCCTCAGTGTCCTGCTGGTGAGCTCCTGTGCTCTTGAGGACACTGGCCAGTGTGTGGGGAGAAGCAGCACTGGGAAGGTCTCTTGACAGCCAGGCACGAGCCTGGGCCTTGGGAGGTGAGGACCAGAGGTCAGGAGTAGATGGCCGGGTGCCAGGCAGTCTTCACAGAGCTCTTCGCCTGGGTAGGGATGCACAGGGCAGGCTGGGCTCTGGGGACATTTGGGAGATAGTAATGGGCTGATGTGCCCCATTCCTCTCTGGATGATGACATCACCAGCCCTAAGCTTGCTGCTTAAAAATTCTTGTTTTATGAAAACTGTGTGAACATCACACAGCTTTTTAGATGAGCAGCCTGGATCTTCTGCTTGATACAACACTGCCGTCACTGTGTAAGAGCCCCTGCATCTCCAGGGCTCTGGTCAGGGGGCTCTGCCTACAGGCATGTCCCCCAAGCTCCAGTGCAGACAGAAGTAAGACCCAGAGGCAATGCTCTCTGGGACAGCGCTCCTCCATCCGTTGTGTGTGGGGGGAGGTGGGAGATGTTGTTGAAATACCTGTTCTGAGACCACAGGTCTGGGTGGGGTGGGAGTAAGAGGCAGGTCCTGAGCCTGGATCTGCCTCCTTAGGACCCTGTACTTGGCCACATCTTGGCCTCAGCAGCTTCATTTGCAGAGTGGGCCTATGGGTGTTTCACCCTCTGTTCTGAGCTACTCTTTTTTTTTTTTTTTTTAAAGATTTTTTTTTAGTTGTAGATGGACACAATGTCTTTTATTGCTCTGTATGTGGTGCTGAGGATCGAACCCAGGGCCTCACGCATGCAAGGCAAGCGCTCTACCGCTGAGCTACAATCCCAGCCCCCTGAGCTACTCTTGAGGACAGGGAAGCCCTTAGTGAGAATGTTCCAGAGCAAAGCTGACAGTGGGCACTGTCATTGTGGCCTCAGGATCTACAGCCGCAATGCACAGAGAAGAAATTGGGAAGGAAGGCTGGGCCAAGGCTCTGTGCCCCTCCACAGGAGGAAACTGGCTGGTGGGGGTGAGGGCCCCGTCCGCCCTGCCCCCGAGGGCCCACGAAATCACCTAAGCACTGGGGAAGCTGGCTCCAGACACCTTGCGGCAAGCAGACACGAGTGTAGCTGGGGGCACCCAGGCTGTAGCCATGGTCACATGTGTACAAGGCCACCGAGCCCAGGCGAGTTCCGTTGAAGCGCATGGTGGCATGCTTCACCTCTTCTGGGCGGCCGCAGTCCACCTCTGCGGGAGCAAGAGCACAGCAGAGTCCAGAGCCACCATCCTCTGCTGGGCCCC
The DNA here is from genome assembly GCA_028644305.1 of Xerus rutilus. Lineage (NCBI taxonomy): Eukaryota > Metazoa > Chordata > Mammalia > Rodentia > Sciuridae > Xerus > Xerus rutilus. Next base: position 160,143,817 of record CM053402.1, on the reverse strand, counting down.
AGGGTCCTCTGCTGGGCCCCAGGGTCCGAGGAGGCCCCGCTCCCACCCTTCTGGAGGAGGGTGCTTGACTTCTGGGCACCGGCAGTTTCTGAGGTTTCTTTCCTTCTTCCTTCCCGTCTCTGCCCTGCCTCGCTCTCGGCATGCCCCCAGCTCAGTCCCTTGGATGGCTCACCTGCCTGGCATCGGTGTCCTGTGTACCCTGCTTGGCAGTGACAGGAAAAATCTGTGCCTAGATCCTCACAGGTGCCCCCGTTTACACACGGGCTCCGGAAGCAGGGGGAGAGGGCTGAAAGAGTGCAGGAGGCCCACATGACTGTCACCGAGTCTCCTGAGGGCTCGCAGGTGCATGAGGGGGCCTGCCTTTTCCACCCAGATCCACCTCCTCTCCCTGCAGGATCCAGGCCAGCCCTGCCCACTGAATCTGTTTCCACAGGAGAGTGTCCCCAGCCCTACCTGTCTCACAGTGCCGTCCGGAGAAGCCTGGGGGACAGTCACACTTGTATTTGCCAATGTAGTGGAAGCAGGTGCCGCCATTGTGACAGGGGCCGGAGGCGCATGAGTCTGGCTTCCCTGGAAGCAGGAGGCATTCAGCAGGGTCAGGTGTCATGGCCTGATGCCGCCCCCACCCCAGCCCATCCCCTAGCATCCCATAGCTGGGGCCTTCAGGATGGTATTTCTGAGAAACGGGCTCAAGGTGGTTGGGAGGAGCTTGGGGGTCTCAGGTGGGAGCTTGGCTCCCTCCCACTCTACCCGTGCTGATTCCAACTGGCTGGGCCGCAGCTCAGGGCTTGCCAGCCATCCCCCCTCCATGCTGGGGCCGCACCAATCTCACAGTGCCTCCCGGTGAAGCGGTAGGGGCAGCTGCAGTGGTATTCGCCACCGGCCTCCTTGCACGTGCCCCCATTCCGACAGGGCCCTGAGCTGCACAGGTGTGGCCGGGCTGTGTGGAAGGACAGACAATGGTGAGCACAGGCCAGCCTCCTGCTTGTGTCATCTGACCCTGGGAGGCCAGGCCTGCTTCTCAGCTGAGCCCAGGTCCCAAAGAAGCCGCGACCAAGTCAGCCAGGCACACACGGGGGGCAGGGCTTGCAGTCTTTAGACCCCTCCTGAGCCTCAGGTGGGCTGTGTATGCCTCCTCTCTTCTCTGCCCCAGGTTCTGGTGGAGAGCAGGCCCCACACCACAGCATACGATGCTCCCTCCTTCCTGCTTGGCATCTGAAATGGGTGGAGGGGCTGAGTTGTGATCGAAGTGGCTTCATCATCCACAGCAGGGGTTTCTGACTACAGTGTTTTCTTGGCTCCTGAGGTGTAGGCTGTGGGCTGGGCTTGAGGGACTCCCATATTTAAAGGTGTGATTTGAATGGCAGTTGCCAAATCAGACCTGTCTGTCCCCCCACCTCGACCAGCCACAGCTTCACAGGGCCTAGCAAGTTGGGTCACTGGATTTATTGTCCTGCCAGGAAGGTGCAGCAAGAGGGGGCCTGTCCATCCCTCAGAGATCACCTCTCCTCTCCCCTACCCGGCACCCTGAGAGGCCTCAAGGCTGCACGTCCCACCTCTGAGAGCAGACTCTTGAATCCCCCCTGAGACCCCCTTTGGGCTCAAAGGTGTCCACATTGGTGGCTCCCTCTGCTCTCAGGAGTAGGCCCCTCAATGCAGCCTGTGCAGCTCCTCAGCTGGGTACAGGGACAATGGTGCAGGGATACTGGGCACGGGGAACCTGACCCAGAGAGGGGTGGGGGCTCTGGGTGGGATGTTCCCTGGAAGCTGTGGCCTCCGACCCTCACTGGAGGCTTGCTGCTGCAGGAGGGTCAGGATGAGTTCTGGGGAGGGCCCAGAATGGGGGCAGGGTGGTCCCAGGAGCATATGGAGGAGGAGAGCTCAGCAGGCCTGGGAAGGAACTGAGCATGGGGCCCTTCTCTTCTGAAACCCCCTTTCCTGCTGCAGGAGGGAGAGAAGCTGGAGGGTCTCAGGAGTCAGTGTCAGGGACAGGTGAAGAGCAGCAGAGGTGCTTGGGAAGCTCCTAGGTGAATCAGATAGGGTCTTGGTCTCCAGACCAGCCAGAGTTGTGGTGCTGCCGGCGGAGCTGGGATAACAGGCATGACCACCCTGGACCCTGGCCAAGGGATGCCCGAGGTGCTGGGAGATGAATGTTGTCAAGTGTCTACATTCTCCACGTTGAATAAGGATCAACAAAATTCTGATGAAATACTTCTTTAAAAAGTACAATGATTCTAAGATCTATTTGGAAAAATGCTGAGCAGAAAGAAAGTGCAGCCTGTTCTGAGAGACGCAGATCAGAACAAATGACGAAAATGACAGTCAAAATGATGAGGCGCTCTTCCAGATAAGTACAGCAGCAGCATCGCCCAGCGAGGCTCCAGAGGAATGCAAGCAAAACCAGGGGCAAGGTGCGGAACAGACCCGCCTGCCTGCGGACGGGCGCTCTCCAGGGTGCTGACTGGCCGCACCCCGCGGGCCCCGCCCCCGGCACCGTTCCCCGCGGGCCCCGCCCCCCGCAGCGGGCCCCGCCCTCCTGGGGCACCTTTCTCGCAGTGCCTGCCGTGGAACCCGCGCGGGCACTCGCACGTGTAGGAGTCGTCGTGGGCGTCACAGGAACCTCCGTTGAAGCAAGGGTCCGAGTCGCAGGGCGACGGCAGGGCTGTGGGGGGGGGTGTGCAGAGGGCGGTCCTGGGGCATGCGCTGCCAGGGTCGCCCAGACATCCTGACTGGAACCAAGGCCACTTAAAATACACTGTGGGCGCCTTTATTCCTCACCGCGGGCTCAAAGACCCCTCCCTGGAATTTCTCGTTCACCCTAGCTCTTCCGTGGGGTAGCACTGAGCCGTGACACATGTCTTATCACTGCTGGCAAAATCAATATATGTAGAATTACATGTCACGTGGGTAAGCACCTTTACACGGACAAATAAGCAGTAAGTGTGATGGCACGTGATTATGTGTGCACTGAGCATTTCAACCGCCTTTCAACGTTCCCCGGAGCCCAGGGAATCCCCACACCCGCCCTGGCCTGGCCAAAGTGCCTGTGCCGCTGCCCACACTGCAGGAGCAGCTGTTGCCAGAGGCCCTCCACCTGCAGGTCTGCCCGCCTGCCCTCTGCCTTCTCCTGCAGGACACCCTGTCCCTCCTCTCTGATAGGACTCCCGCAGGACCTTCTGGAGCCACTCACAGTGGCTGATGTTGTGGTCCGTGTGGCAGACACACAGGTAGCTCCCGCCGTACTCCATGCAGTAGCCCCCGTCTGGGCACTGGGTGTTCATGTTGCAGGGCGTGGCTGTGACTTCTGCAGAGGGGAAGAGGCTGCTCCCATATGGGCCTGTCTTCCTGGGGACCTCGGGTCCTTGACAAGGGTGGGGCTGCCCTAGACCCAGTGACCCTGCTAGGGAGGCCAGGGTGGAGCTCTTCTGCAGCCACTCCCCCTGCCACAAGGTGGTGGTCAAGGTTAGGGGACTCTGCTGATGGGTATGCTCAGGGACAGAGCAGGATGGCTGCCCCCACCCCAGCACTGGACACCTACCAAATTCACACAGGAGCCCAAAGAAGCCTGGGGGGCACTGGCAGAAGGTAGTGTTGGTGCCCAGGCACCTGCCTCCGTTGCGGCACTCACAGTCACTGGGGATTCCTGCCACCGGGAGGGAGAGGGTCCCATTGTGGGGGCACAGAAGATGGGCCCTCCCACCTGCCCTGCCTGGCTACCCTCCCACAAGAACTACTGCATGTACACACACATCCTTGCACCTCTCGGGAGCTTCCTGAATGCACAGCCTATGGAGGACCCTCCCTACTTCCACCACCCACAGGCAGAACCAGGCCTCCTGCCCCAGCCCTGGGGCACAACCCAACGCACTCTCCCTGCAGTCCAGGCCCATGAAGCCTTCCGGGCACTCGCACACGTAGCCCTGGTCCGCATCCACACAGGTGCCCCCGTTCTGGCAGGGGGCAGAGAGGCAGGCATCAAGTTCTGAGTGGCTTCCTGAAAGAAAGGCAGTGGTCACAACTGGCCACTCAGGAGTGGGGAGAATGTGGGCACCCCCAGAAAGAGAAGTTGGCAGGTCCCACAGTGCTTGCTGGGTTTCTGCCTGTTCTCAGTGTCAAGTGGGACTTAAGCATCCTGCAGCTCAGCACCAGCTGGCTCCTTCCTGGTTTCCTGGAAGAGCATTGCCTGCTGTACATTTTAACACCTGTATATGCAGCCCTGGAGAGCCAGCCCAAAACCAGTGCCTCCAGTCACTCCTGGCCAAACATTCCTATTGGTAAGATCATTGCGATTTGCCAGGTATCTTTCTACTGATTCTTAGTTTAGCTTTGCTGTGGCCAGAAAACAATCCTTTTTACTGAGCTTCATGTCATGGCCAACAGTGGCCTATCATAGTGATGCTCCATTAATTCTTGCAAAGAATGTGTGTGCTCTTGGAACACCTGTTAGGCCAGGTTCCAGCCTTCCATACACATATTGATTTTCTATGTGTTCTGTGAATTACTGAAGTCACCTGTCATTACGGATCTGTTTCTTCTTGCAGTTCACCAGCTTTTGCATCATGTATTTTGATATACATTCGTAGGTGCTGATAGGTGCAAGCATATTTAGGTTATGTCTTGATGAATTGACCCCTTCACCATTATAAAAATTCCCTCCTCTTTTTACGTGGCAGTATTTACTCCTTATACTAAAATTCAAGCTATCTGATACTAATATAGCACTGCAGCCTCCTCTTGATTAGCATTTGATCAATTTTTTAGGTACATTTAAAATTTATCTTTGATAATTAATATACAGTAAAATTGGCATTTTTGGTGTAACTGCTATGAATTTTAACACTGCATAGATTTGTGGAACCCCACCACAACCAGGGTACAGAACATCTCATCATTCCAGAGACTTCTGTGTTGTCTCTTCAGAGGCTCGGACCCCTGTCCCCCAGAGCCCCTGGCCCCCACTGTTGGTCTGCTCAACACAGCACTGTAGCCTTTTCCAGAATGCCAGGTAATGCAGTCACACTGTTGGGGCCTAGACCTCACATGGCCCTTCAGGCTCATGTGTGGGAGGCCTGGTCCCCAGCTGATGGTGCTCCTGGGAGGCGGTAGAAACTTTGGGGGTGGAGTGTCGGTGGAGTGTTTTCCTTGAAGGGCATACTGGGACCCTGGATCCTTCCCCTCCTCCTCGCTTCCTGGCAGCTTCCTCCATCATGTGCTTCTGCCATGAAGTTCTGCCTCACCAAGGCCCAAAGGCAGCAGGGCCAGCCAACCACCATGGAAACAATAAACCCTAATAAACATTGCCTCCCTTCAGGCTGGTTTTTCTCAGGTGTCTGTCACAGTGACAGAAGGCCGAGTCCCACGCTTGCAGAAATCTTCTGTGACTGGCTTCCTTTCCTCAGTGTGCTGCTGAGGTCATCTCAGCTGTGTGTGTTAACGACGGACAGTTTCCTTTGAGACTGAGTGGAATTTTCCATTGTTCACCACAGTTTATCTGTCCACTCACCCAATATAGGATATTTGAGTTTTAGATTTCTGGTGAACATAAATAGACATGATAAAAATGCTTGTGTGGATTTTTGCATAGTTTTCATTTCTTTAGGGTGAATACCTAGGAATAGGATTGCTGGGACACATTATAGGTGTATGTTTAACATATAAAAACTTCCACATTGTTTTTAGAGTGGCAGAACCATTTTGTAATCACCCAGAATATGTAAGAGTGTTTTGCTCCATGTCCACACCAGGTCATCATTATTTAGTCTAGACTGCAGTCAGTTTGTAGAGGCATCTCACTGCAGCTGGGCTTGCACTTCCCTTGTGGTTGAGGATGATGACAAGAACATCGCTCCACCTGCTTGTGCACCTTTGTGCTCTTGTGGTTATGTCTGCTGAAGTCTCTTGTCTATTTTATAATTGGGTTGTTTTCCCACAGTTGAGAGTTGTTATCAAGCTCTTTATCAGAGGTGAGTCTTCCAGACATTTTCTCCCCATTTGTATTTTGTCTTTTCATTCTTTTAACTACGTCTTTCACAGAGCAAAAGTTTCTAACTTAGGCAAAAAAGTCTAATTTATCTATTTTTTTCTGATATCTAGATAATGCTTTTGCTATCTGATCTAAGAACACTTTGCTGAAGATGAGGTCACAAAGATTTTTTTTTTTCAAATTTTCTTCTAAAACTGTTATAGTTCTACATTTTCCATTAGGTTTATGCTCCATTTTGAATTAATCTTTGCATAAGGCGTGAGGTTTAAGTTGAGGTTCTTATTTTTTTTGCATAAGTAGGTGTAATTGTTTCAGTCCCATTTGTTGAAAGGATCATCTTTTATCCATTGAATTGCTTTTATATCTTTTTCAAAAGTTGATGGACCCTATTTGTGTGGATCCACTTTTGAATTCTCTCTTCTGTCCTATGATCCATTTGCCAACAACACGTGGTTATCATCACTGTAGGTTTATAGTTAGTCTTTAATAGCTGGTACTGAAAATCCTCAATATTTACTCTTCTTTTTCAAAATTTTTTGGCTATTCAATTCCTTTTTCCTTTCCATATAAATTTTAGAACAATCTTGTCTAGATCTGCAAAAAAAACCCTGCTGAGATATTGGTTGGAATCACATTAGTTAATCAATTTTGGGAAAACTGACATCTTTTCTCTGTTGAATCTTCTCATCCATGAACATGGGGTGTCCAACCACTCACTCAGACTTCCTTTGGCTTCTTTCATCATTATTTTATAGATTTGATCATACAAATTCTATAATTTTGTTAGATTTATGTCTAAATCTTTTATCTTTAAGGGAACTATTATAAATAGTTTGTCTTTAAACTTTGGATCGGATTGCACATGCCTAACCTGGGGAGCCCGGGAATTCATAAATAGCTTCCTCAAGTTGCTGTCCCAGGCCCAACCTCCGCTCAGTCTCCATGAGCTCTCCGGGGCTACCCTTTTTGGTCATTTGGACACAAAGCCAGCTTTCAACTGGACTGCACTCATGGCAGGGCCAAGTATGAGGGGCAGAGAAGGTCAACAACAGTGGTTGGCCATACCCTGTGCAGCTGTAGCACCTGCAGTTGGTGGCAGGTTCCCTGCCCACACTGTGAGGTCCCTACCTTGCCACTGGTGGCCCTGCTTCTTGAGACTGGCTACAGGGTTTCTTGGTCTCTCCTTTGTCCATGCTGTGGCTCACTTTGGTTTCAGAATGGCTTTGAGTCCAGACTGAGGGGATACCAGAGGGGGGAAGAAAGGGTAAACTCACCACTGGTACTTCGAGGCTTGGTCTCCTTCCCCAGTCCACCTGCTACTATTTACTTCCCCGAGTCCTCAGATAGCTACTCCATGCGCTCTGTCCAGGTTATGGCTGCATTCAGTGGGAGAGACAGGATAGAGCGTGCTTATTCTATCTTAGAACGAGAACCCCGTCTACCACTCTGAAGTGATCTGCACTGCTACACGCAGTGTGGGTCTCTTTAAACAGGTATGCTGATGGGTCCTGCTTTTTGATTCACTGACAATCCTGCCTCTACACTGGTGCCTTTAACCATTTTACTTCTTAATGCAACTCCTGATGTGACCAGATCAAACCTGTCATCTTGCTATCAGTCTTTATTTGTCATGCTGCTTCTCTGTCCCTTTTTTCCTACCTCTGACCTGATTAAGCATCTTCAGGATTCCATTTGACCCTCACAACTGGTTTATTAGTTGTCAGTTATTATTATCATTTTACTTGTTGCTCTAGGGATTACAATGTTTATCTTTTACCTTTACCTTTAAGTAATATTATGCCACTTTATATAACACAAGGACTTTACAATATTATACTTCCATTTCTTCCTGTCCTTTATGCCAGAGGTTGATGAACTATGGCCCACAGACTAATCTTGCCTGCCACTCATTTGTACAGTTAAAGATATATTTTGGCCCCCAGCTATGCCGTACATTTATGTCTTGTCTGTGGCTGACTTCACATCACAATGGCAGAGCTGAGTACCTGTGACAGAGACAATATGGTTTTCAAGGCCAAAAGTATTTATGTGGCCCTTACAGAAAAAGTTTTCACAATCTGGCATGATAGTTTATTTCTATCTATGCTGTAAACACCCTAATGTATTATTACTTCATTTTTCAAACTTTTTTTTGTACTGGGTATATATATATATATTTTGTACTGGGTATTTTTTTTTTGTACTGGGTATTTTTTGTACCAGGGGTGCTTCACCACTGAGTTACATCCCACCCATTTTATTTTTATTTTGAGACAGGGTCTTGCTAAGTCATTCAGGCTGGTCTTGAACTTGCAACCCTCCTGCCTTAGCCTCTGTAGTCACAGGGATTATAAGAGTGCATCACCGCATCTGGCTACTACTTCATTTTTAGAATAAAAATGTCTTATTTATAAATCATCTTTAAAGAGCTTTTAAAGTAAGTTTCCGTATTTTCTTCTGGGATCATTTTCCTTCTGTCTGAAACAGTTAACTTTTTACAACATAGATATGCTGATGAATGCTCTTGGCACATGCTCACGTGAAAAAGTCTTTATTTCTCCCTAATTTCTGAAAGACAGTTCTGCTGGGTTGGCAGTGTCTTTTTCAGCACCGCGATTACGTCACTCACGTGCGGGGGAGTTCAGCTTCTGGAGAGCCTGTTGCCACTCGGGCTGTCTGGAGGCGAGGTGTCCTTTTGTTCTGCTGCTGAGACCTGGTCCTCGTTGGGGGCCCGTGGTGTGCCTGTGGCTTTCTTCATGCTCTTCTTGAACACGTGGGCTTGGTGTTCACCAGCTTGGAAGACACTTGGCTGTCATTTCTTCAGTCCTTTCTCTGGGACTCCCTCTCCCTCCTCTGTCCTCCCTGGACTCCAGGCACACCCATCCCAGGCTTTGGTGGTGTCCTGTGGGCCACAGATCACCTGTGCTTCCAGTCTCGCTCTCGGTGACCCCGAGTTGTTTCTCTTTCCTTTCTTCCCTCCTCTTGTTCCTTGGACCTCCCACTGCAGCATCTAACCTGCTGCTCCTACAATCCAGTGTCCTCTAAAAATTCACACATATTTTTCATCATTACAATTTCTTTTAAAAATATTTTCTACTTCTCATTATTTCCTTTTCCTCCCTCAACAGTCTTGAGAATATATGTCGTACTCACATGTGGCTGAACATTCACATCTAACGCTCTGGTCTCTGTTTCTGTTTCTGCTGATCTGTTTTCTCCTGGATATAGGTTGTTTTACTCTTTGCTTGCCTGACATCTTTGGGTAACTTGGGTTCTGGATCCTGTCATATTCCTGCTATGCTCTGTTAAAGAGTGTAGGATTTTTTGGCACGTGGTCGAGACTTGGGATCTGCTTGGCTCTTTCATACTTCCTTTTAAGACCGTGGGGCAGGGCAGGTTAGTCCTCACTTCAGCACTTACGTCTCCTGCAGCTCAAGTAGCTCCAACTGAGGCTGTCCTCAGCCCTAGCCCTGGCCCTGGCCCTGGCCCTGGCCCTGTCTGCTCTGGCAGGTGCAGGTGACTTTTCCTAGCCCTGTTGGAGCTGGGAGTTGCTTTCTGGACTTCTAGGCTAGCTTTGTGGATCCCCCCCCGTCCAGATCATACTGAAACAAAAATTCAAGGGGCCCTTCCTGGTCTCATGCCCCATCCCCCCACCCCATAGCTCCATCTGTTCTGGTCTTAGCCCCCACCCGTTTGACCCTTCAGACCTGACTCTTCGTTCCACACTCAGAGGGCCTCCTGATTCTGGACCCACCCCTGCAGAGCAGCCTGGAGTGCTCCCAGCAGCATCTGGAGCACGTCTGCTCCTTTCCCCTCAGGGTAGGCAGCCCTACGCTGTGTTGTCCAGTGGCTGGTCAGGACCCTTACAGGCTCTGCTTGGCTTTCTGATTGTTGACAGTGAAAGGAGAATTTCCAGAGCAGTTAGCAGAAGACCGGCCACTCTATAGCCTTAAATTTTTGGCCAATTTCCCATGAGCTACAGCTGGACTGTCAGGGCTTGCGCTTTGTAAGTAGCTAGTAAGCTTACGTTAGTGGTGGAATGTTAGGTGTTTTCACTGTTTGTTTTGGGATGGGGTCTCCTTTGTTGCCCTGGCCTCACACTACTGGGCTCAGGTGACCCCCCCCCCAGCCTCCGGCAGCGGACTGTGGGTGTGCGCTGGGCACTGGGCCTCTCCTGCTGTTCTCAGTATCCACTTCCATGCCCATTACTATTCTGGATCAAATCTGATTTCTCTGCAAACACGTTTGGAAACCACTTACCTGTGTTCTGACATGAGCTTAGTGAAATGCGTTATTCTTTAGGGAGCCACCTGGGGACTGAACTGCGACACAGAGTGAGGGCAGCCAGCAGGCAAGGCGGCCACCCACCCTCTGAACTGTCCGTGCCCTGCCTGGGGATGCTCCTGCCTGTGTGGCCATGGACATGGAGAAAGAAGGCAGGCAGTGTCCACTTGTGTCTTTCTTGTTAAATGTAATGTCCTCCTTATGTTTTAAAGCCAAAAATGAATTTGAAGAGTTTGTCTCAGCACCCCAGGGCACAGCAGTCCCTGCAGCCTCCATGGCCGTCTGCCTAGTAGGCCAGGCCTGCAGTTGGAGCAGTGCTCAGACTATCAAGGTGTTTACTATATTTTTTCTTTTTTATGGTGCTTCATTCTCTCTAGCTGGCCTTGTCATTGGTCTACTAAGTCGTGACCCACGTTTAAAACAATATGAAATGACACCAGCTCCACTGCATGCAGTGGAGGTCAGCCTTTCTCCTGATTCCACGGCCCTCCTCGCAGAGGGAGGGTGCTGGGTCGAGAAGATGCTGGAAAGCCACGGCTCTAAGCTGCAAGAGGTCGCTCTCCTGTTCTTGCATTTTGCAGAGGCAGCCAAGGCCCAGCCCTTCCCTTGAGTAACAGAGACCCTCACTCAGCCTCACAGAGCTCGGCACACTTGCTCCTTGCTCTGTGGGCCCCGGCGCAGGAGGGGATGGGAAGCAGGGCGAGGCAGGGACCTCCCCACCACGGAGGCAGATGAGAGGTTGAGCTGGACAGTGGGCAGGAGGGAGCTCAGCTGCCACGCAGCAGGCATGGGCGTGTGGCCAGCTACCTGTCTCGCAGCGAGGTCCCTCGAAGGGCTCCACACACATGCAGGTGTAGTTCCCCACCAGGTCGACGCACGACCCTCCATTTAGGCAGGGGTTGGAGACACACTCGTCCACATCTGAGGCAACAGAGGCAGGAGGTAGGCTGAACCAAGGGTGGACACTCTGGGCCCAGAGTCTGGCTGGGAGGGCAGCCTCTCCCAGCACCACCCACATCCTCTGGCCCTTCTGCCTGGAGAGCGGCTGCTTGCCTGTCCCGCAGGTGGCCCCCGTGCACCCGGCTGGGCACACACACACACTGCAGAAACACTCTCTGCCTGGCACTGGCCGCCATTTTGACACTCTGTGCTGTCACATGGAGATTGGGCTGCATGTGAGGAGGAGAGGGCAGGACACTGGATGTCTGGCTATGGCTGCCCGATGGGCAACCCCCAGGGACACCTGCTAAGCCCCTCCCCTGAACCATCTGAGCAGCAGCAGAGGCAGAGTTGTGTCTGTAGCCTGAGGTGCCGACACGGCTGCTGTTGGGGCGCTTGGCTCGCTCTCCACTCTGTTCTGTGAGTGACCATCACACTCAGTGCGGGAGGCTGAGCCTGAAGGGGCAGGCGGTCACCGTGCTTTGATTTTCAGGGGCTCCCTGGTCTACCTCTCCAAGCATTACGCCACAGTGAGTCTGGGCAGGAGGGGGTCCATCTTTCTTTGCCAGGTGGTGAAGGGTGAGGGCACCCTGGGGCAGGCCCCCCCCGAGGTGCTGGTCAAGTACAGTTACATGAGGCTGAACCTGACCACAGCTGCTTCAAAGACCCAGGCTCTGAGGCAGGGGCCAGTCCTCAGTGCCCTGGAAGCAGAAGTGAAGAGAAGAACCCAGCCCATGTCCAGGCTCTGAGACCCTGGGGTGGAGGAGAAGGGGAGTCCTTGGAGCCACTGGCTCAGGAAGCACAGGCAAGTGGAGGGGAGCTGGAGAATCTGCTCCCTGAGCACACAGCTGTACCCCCACTGCACCCCACAGCTGGCCCATGGACTCCAGGAGCCCCATATTCCCATAGAGCCGTCTTGGTGGGCTCTCATCTAGGCTCTGCTGATGGTCTGGCCTTGGTGTGGGCCTGGCTCAGACACCAGCTTGTATCGGGGTGTCATTCCTAGTCCAGCATCAGGGCCTGGAAGCCCGCATCTGTTGGGGTCACTGCTCTGGTTTAACCCACAAGGCAGGGTCTTCTCTAGCATCTGCCTCCTCTACAGCAGACGGCCTCTCTGGGTAGCTACGACTGCCTAGACTCAGCCTCTCCAGCTGCGTGTCCAGCTGTCCTGCAGTCAGCAGGGCCATGGGGGCCTATGGGAAGGGTCCTCTTACCTGACTCACAGGTGGGTCCCCTGAAGCCGGCTGGGCACTTGCAACTGAAGCCGTTGGCACCGTGCATGCAGGTCCCGCCGTTGTGGCAAGGGTGTGAAGCACATGCGCTCACATCTGAAACATGGGCAGGCTGGGCCTCAGTGGAGGACATGGGGCTGAGGAGGAGCCACCACAGCCTGGGGTCTGGGTGGGGGACAAATGGCCCAGCCCCGAGCTTGACTCAGAGAGGGCATCTGGGGCAGCAGCAGTACCTGCCCACCATGTTCACTGCCACAGAGCCACAGCGTTTGGCCCTCAGCTGTCCCCACATCACGGGGACACAGGCCCTGACCTCAGGCCTTTAGGCCACTGCCGGCACCAGCAGCACTCCTGAGTCCCGTGCCACCAGTGGGTGGGTCCCCTCAGTGAGCACCCAGTCCCACCTGGATCATGACTCACCCAGGTGGCATCTCCGCCCTGTGAAGCCTGCGAGGCAGGAGCAGGTGTAGGAGGGGTTGCCAGTGACGCAGTCGTCGATGCACTTGCCGCCATTGAGGCACGGCCGCAGGGCCAGGCACACCGAGGCTGTGGGCACAGGAGAGAGCCCAAGTCTCATGTTGCAGCTGCTAGGACTTGGGCCAGAGAGCCGCTCACAGTGACCCTGTCTCCCTTCCCTCCCCTGGTTCCCAAGTCACTTGGTGAGTATGCCATGGCAGCGGTGTGTCTGCAGGGAGCCCGTGTGGTAGGTGGGTGCTGCCTGCTGGCCCTGCTGTCAGCAGCTGGTGTCCTACGCTCTGGCTGGCTGCTGTGGGGGCCCAGCCCCAGTCACACCCTAGCCTTGCTCACCCTTTAGCCTCCCCTGCCACGGGCAAGTGTGGGGGCCCAGGCAGCCTCTTGGTTTCTCTGCATGTCAAGAGAGGCTGGCACTCAGCCATCAAAGCCAGGGAGAGTCTCAGCATGGCTGTCACCAGGAAGGGCTCCAGGACCTCCACACCTGGCGTGTTGCCCCAGACAGCCCACAGCTGGCTCCCGAGGCACCAGCCCAGGAAAAGCAAGGCTGCTGGAAACTGAGACTAATGAGTGCAAATCAGCGGGTAACGGCAGCATCCAGGACTTGGACTCCTGTTGCTAAGAGGGCCCCAGGGAGACCCTGGGGAGAACCTGGTGGCCTGGTGTTTCTGTGCTGCCTGCCCAGCCTGCCTGCACCTGGCCACCCTGCGGAGTGGTGAGGCCCATGGCCCCCGCTTTCTCAGAATCAGACTTCCAGACACAGGTGCACTGCCTCTTGGCCCACACGGACCCCCTTGTTGATGAAGCCCATGTTTATGGAGCCCTCAGAGCTGACCCTGGAGCTGGACAGTGTGTGCGTCTGCTTTTGGGAGGTTGGGCTTGCAGCACTGCGGTGTCCCCGCCCTCAGGGGCTCTGGGGGCCTCTGAATCTGTTCATCCAGAGATCCTGGACAACGGGCAAAAGCCTGCCATACTGGAATAGGGCCCCCAAGGATTGGCAGGACCCTCTTCTGAGGGCCCCATTCCCCAGGCTCATAATTCAAAGCTCCAGGCACAGCCTTCCCACATGTGCCCTACCTGCACGTTGCTCCTCAACCACGACCCCAGACCCTGGCCAATGGCAGGCTGTCTGACTTCACTGACCCCACCCAAAGCAGTGGTTAGAAGTGGTGTCTGAGCCGGCTGGTGGCACACGCCAGTAATCCCAGCACTTAGGGAGGCTGAGACAGGAGAATCACGAGTTCAAAGCCAGCCTCAGCAAGGGCGAGGTGCTAAGCAACTCAGTGAGACCCTGTCTCTACATAAAACACAAAATAGGGCTGGGGATGTGGCTCAGTGGTTGAGTGCCCCTGAGTGCAATCTCTGGTACCAAAAAAAAAAAAAAAAAAGAGTGGTGTCTGCATCCATCTGCACCCTCAGCCACCACTGCCCAGATCTCAGGTGGTGGAGGCTGGGGATGCTGAAGGGTTCTCTGATTTCAGATGCCTAGCTCGTGGCTCCCCAAGCTTGGGGCTGGAGGTGGTGGCTCCTGGACTCCATTCCTATGGAGTCCCCTACTCCCTAAGCTCAGACTCAAACTGGGTCCATTGTGTGGGCAGCCTGTGGCTCCCAGGCCTCTCCCCAGAGGTGGGCACTCAGGAGAGGCTCCCTTGCCAGTGCCTGGTGTGCTCCTTCCTCCCCACCCACAGGGTGTGCCCGCCTCAGCATCTCCTGTCCTTGTGTGTGTGCCTGCCACCTGCAGCTGGTCTGATGGGTCCCCAGCACTGTGTTTGCTCTCTGGGATGGCACCAGGGAGAAGCACCCAGCTCGGGGTGGCCCCAGGGGTGGGAGGTGAAGCCCCAGCAGGATCCTGTCTGTGGCACAGGCTTGGCCAGGGTTTTGAAGAGTGGCTCTCCCATGGCCTGGGGCAGTCACCTGACACCTCTGTACTGCTGTCCTGGGGTCTACGCTGTCCCAGGGTGCCTGCTCGCGTGGGAGGGATGCCCCATCAGTGTGCCTGGTCAGATGGAGGGCCCCAGGCACTGCAGCGTCTGCACCAGGCACAGGCTGCTCACAACACCAGCCCCGCAAGCGCGGGCCCACACCTGCGGTCCCAGCCCACAGCAGAAGCCTGAAAGCCCTGGGAAAACGGGATCAGGGGCCAGCCCCAGGACGCTGAGGTCCTCGCGCCTCACAGGGCGGACCTGCCCGTTCCCCTGCCCTGGGGTCGGCATCCCGCCCGGCCCTCCTGCAGGCCCCCATTCCTCAGCCCTCCTGCCCGAGCCTCTTACTTGTATGGCCGCAGCCCCCCACGCGCACCTGGGCACCATCGATTCTGAACGCCCAGCGCCCGGGCTCGCCCACGTTGGTGGTGGCCTCCACCTCCGCCATGTCCGCGGTGCGGGAGCCGGGGATGTTGAAGTAGCGCTGCCCGTCGCCCGCGTTGAAGCCTGCCTGGGAGCGGGGTAGGAGTGAGGCGGGTCTCCTTACGCTTCCTCGGACCCTTTACCGGGGGCCAAGGTCAAGGATGGTGTGGAGGTGGCCTTGTAACTGGGACTCTGGTAAGTCAAGTCCCAGCCAGGTCCCGAGGCTGACCAACACTTCCTCAGCCAGCGAGCTGGCCCGTTCCCTTACCCAGGCCTCCAGCCTCCCCTCGGGCCTTGTGAAGGGTGAGTCCAGGAGATGCTGAGGGTGGGGGCTTCCTGTCCCTTTTGCAGCTGTCAATCAAGAGCCACTGCAGGGAGGGTCAGGGGACAAGAGTGCCTTTGGACCTGAGGACTTTAGTGGTTCTGGGCAGTGAGAGGCCTCCTTGAGGACGCCTCACTCTGGCTTCCAAGGGTACGGGTGGGGGGCAGATCTGCCTACAGGGAGCCCCAGCCTTACCCCTCAACTCGTGACAGTCTGGCAGGGGAGCAGGGGCCCCTAAACATGGAGTGCCAGCCACCTGGACCTACCTGGGCTGCGATGCCCCCCAGGCCAGCAGAGTCGCCCCCGCTACTGGCGTGTGTGCCTGTGGTCCATGAGATGGACTCGTAGTTGAAGATGGTGAAGGAGGACTTGCCATTGGTGACCAGCACTGTCTGGAACGTGTTGACCTGTGGAGAAGAGGTGGGGCTGCAGCTGAGTCCTGCCGTGAGGCCCTGCCTGGGCCCACGCCGGGTCCGGCCCACAGCAGGACAGTCGGCCAAGGCAGGACTGAGAGGGCCCTTCTGCTCCCGTGTCTCAGTGCGCAGCACCCAGCCTTGCCACATGGGCCGGGTGCAGCACACTAGGCAGGGCTGGCCAGGCTACGGAGCAGGCTGGTGCCCACCTGCGAGGGACTCAGGCTTCCACAGTGGCTGAGTGCTCACTTGTCCACACAATTTCTTGTGTGAAATGAACAAAAATATAGAAAGGAAAATGGGGAATGGCACCGGGGAACTAGGGAAAAGCAGCTCTTATTGACTGAGGCTTGTGATTTCTGTTCCCGGACACACTGGGCGGGCAGCGTCCATGTAAGAGGTGTCATGTAAGGTTGGGGTGAGGGATCGGGACAGTTCAAGAAATGACCTCAGGACAAACAGGAAGCTCCCCGAGAAAGGGCAGGATCAGAGCCCGGCTTACAGTCTCTGATTAGTCCCAAACCACGCGTGGTTTTACAATGTAGCTGTGAAAATCCCAGAAGAAAACACAGGGCAACGTGTGCAGCACCTCAGTGAGGACAAGGACTTTCAAGTATGACGCTTGTTAATAGCAGGAACCAAAAGGGAGATTTATATATTTGAGAATGAAAAAACTTCTTAATAGAAAAAAGTGCTGGAAGGTCAAACTGAATAGCGAGAAGCAAAGTGACAGACGCATTATAATGTGGCAGGTCAACACCGACACCCCAACTGCAGGAGCACCTGCACAGGTGCCTGCTGGCAGCACTGGCCAGGCCTGACCTCACAGAGACAGACAGCAGTCTGTGTGCCTGCTGGGTTGACAGGGAGGGGCGAGGACTTGTGCGGCCGGGCAGGACTCGCAGAGGGCACTGCAGGTCTCCAGGACACCACAGTGCGGGGGCCACCCGGGCATGCGGGGCCACCCGCGGCCTTGTGCGCGTGGGTTTTGTCAGAGTCCAGGCGAGACAGCCCCCACGGTGTACCCTGCTGTGTGCGCCAACAGGAGGAAAGGGGCCCTGTGCTTCGGGAAAGTGGACTTGAGTGCTGATGCCCTGAGGACAAAAACCAAGGTGTGGTGGCCACAGACGTGGGGTCAGGGGAAGGGTGACCTCAGTCAGGGCCAAAGGCGGGCTGCGGGAGCTGGCCGGCTTCAGCATGTCCACAGCTGCGAGGACCCGGGATCCGTCAGTGCGGATGTGACTGGTCCAGGCAGCGCAGGAAGGGCTGCCAAGTGGCGCCTGGCCTCTGAGCACAGCTGGTGCCTGGGCCACCTCCACTAGAATGTGCTCCAGGGCTGCATGCCTCCTGCTGCTTTGCTTAGGGCGTCTCCCCAGTGCCCAGGACACTGCCTGCCACTCAGCGGTGCCTTGGGAAGTGTTTACTGAGTGGTGAACAGTCAGCTCCCGGCACCTGTGCCCCTCAGAACCTCTTTCTAGGGAATTAGCATCTGTTTGGGTAGTTGTGGCCCAGTGTCCAGCATAGGCCTGGCCATAGCAGATGCTCAAGAAACACTGTCCTCGACACCCTCCTTCCCCGGACCCAGGCCTGGACTCACAGGGGAAGACGAGCTGCCTCCAAAGAAGGTCACTCGGTACCAAGTGGCGACAAAAACCCAGGTGGCAGAGAAGTCCGGGAGTTCGGGGAAGTAGCGCCTGATGTCCTCCGTGGCTCTGTGCAGCGTGGCTGGGTCAGTGGCCTCCCGGTAGTAGACATCACCAGCACGCCTGTTGTCCACATCTGCCCAGAAGGCCGCCACCACGCGGCGGTCCTTGGCGATAGGGAAGGCCACGGGGGTGAACTGAGAGACCTCCTTCAGGAAGGACACGATGCCGTTGTTGTTGACCTGGGAGAGGAAGGCGGCAAGGCTGTGGGCGGCGCCTCCCGCCCCCACATGCACGTCGTGAGGGCGAGCCTGCCTCCGGGAGCATCCCTGAAGTGGGGCGGCACCCTACCCCAGGTAGGCAGGGCCCAGGGACAGGCTTGGACCTGCCCCAGGAGGGCATGCTGCTGTCAAGGGACGGGCTCTCTGGCCTGCCCAGCAGCTTCTCCTTCTCAGCCCTGCTTCAGGGGCCGTGGGAGGGTGGGGCAGAGTCCCCACCTCCAGCCAGCTGGAAGTGGGGGTCTGGGCCAGGGCCAGCATAGCCTGTGGAGGATAGAAAGTGGGGAGTCTGGGGCCTCCAGGTAGTGGGGAGCCCAGGGGGCTTCCAACCAGCTGAGGCTGGGCAGCTTTGCACTCAGGTGCGGATCAGGCTTGACGCCGTGTCCCTGTGACAAGTGAGCTGCCCCTCTGGCTCTGGTTTCCTCACCTGAGACTGAGCTCATACCAGCTGCCACGGCCTGGAGGTTTGTATCCCCAAACTCACAGGTCGACATCCTCAGCCCCAAGAGGATGGTGTGAGGATGTGCAGCCTCTGGAGGTGAGTAGGTCATGAGGGTGGAGCCCCCAGGATGGGGTCAGTGCCCTTATGAAGAGGCTGAAGGGTGGCCTGCCACCTGAGGACACAGTGGGAAGGCACCAGAGTGGACAGGAAGCAGGCCTCTCTGGCATGGACTCAGAGCACTGGAGCTCTGAGAAAAATGCTCCTGTTGTTTATAAATGTTCCTGTCTCAGGCACTTTATTCTAGCAGCTCAAGACACTAGCTCTGAGCTCGCAGGGTGCTGGGCAATGGCAAGTGCGTTCATGGCCCCATATTGTCGTTCTTGCTGCAGGGAAGGAAATGAGCAGGACTGGGCCTTTAGCAAAGGCCCCTGGATGCCCTCTGATAAGGCATGCTGGGTGTTCAGCTCCACAAAGAGGTGGATGAATACGCTCTGTCCTTGAGAGTACCAGGGCGCTGAGCCAGGGCCAGCAGAGTCTGGGAGGCTTGTCCATGTCCACACTGCCTTTCCAGAGCAGAGCTGCAACTTTAGCAGCTCCCAGAAGGAGAGAGGGCAATGTGAGAGCTCAGGGCTAGCAGGAACCAGAGAACCCGGCAAGCCTGCAGAGGCACTGGGGCCCCAGGGGCAGCCTCCCTGGCTCCAGGCACGCAGGTCCTGGGGTGGGAGGCAGGGCGGTCTCTTCCTGGAAGAAGCAAACAAAAATATGCTTTGGGGGGAGACGGCATCATCTGGGCCTCAACTCGCTCCTGCAAATGATCTTTAAATACTGTACAAAACCCAGGACACAAAGATGATCAAGCACACAGGAAGCAAGAAGCCACTAACAGCAGTCAGCAGAGGGGACACCAGGCGCTGGACTGCCAAGCTCCTGCTATCCAATAACTAGGCTCAAAGAAACAAAATGCAAGCCTTAAAATTCCATCAAGAAAACAGTCAAGCCAATCCCTCAAGAGCTACTGCGTTTGGATTTGGCTGGACGTGGACCTCTGAAGTTTACTGCAACCACGAGGTGAACCTTCAACAGAGTTTCTTACCAAACAACAGTGGGAAAGCCTGTTACCAATACCCACAGCAAAAGGTGCTGAAGCAAATGAGGTCTTAATGGGAAAAAAGACAAAACCAGAGAAATCCAAACCAAGAAACCAGCATAATTAAAACATGGAAGCATTCTGAAACCTTGTTGAAAAGGAGTGAGTCTGTGCAGATGTACATGCCCCAGCCTTGGAACTCAGAGCTCAGCTCCTGCCCCATCCCTGGACCGATGGGATACTCAGCCAATTCCAAGTGTGTATCTCCTAGGATCACGAGATAGCTCCTTGTCACCCCCCGCCCCCGTTTGAAGACCTGAGACGTTTGCTTGTCAGTCTTGATCACCTCAAGGTCAACCAAAATCCAACAAGATCTACGTGACTTCTCACACGGGGAGGCCAGCCATTCACTTTTGGCTGGTATTACTGGGGGTGGTGGTGGGGGATGCTTGGAACTGGGTCATTGGGATTTGTAATGACTCCTGGACAATGAGGAATGACCTGCTTGCTAACTCTGAGGGAGTGTTTTGTAGTCTGTTGCAGAGGACAATGGGTGCCGTCTCTTTACCTCCTCCCCGCCAGCACCTCAGCACACAGCAGGCCTCTAGGTCACGAGGGGTGTCCTGGATTGAGTCTGGCACAGTGGACTCTGTGGGTGTGGCCCGCAGTCCCGCTTGTGTCCTCCTGTGCTTCCTCTCTCGGCCTCTCAGACCTTTCCACTTTGGAGCCACATGATCAGGACGAGTCAGAAGTGTGACCACACATCAGGAATGCCACTAGCTGAGAAGGCCAGCTTAATGCCTGCTTGATTGGCTTTAATTTCATCTATTTCTGTGTGACATACCCTTTGTACCATTTTTTCCATAGTGTTGTTGGCGTATCACAATTACACATACTGGTGGGACCATTGTCACGTATCGTTCATGCACACATCACATTCTAATTTGGTCCGGATCGTTTGCCAGCACGCCCACGTTTCCTCTCCTCCTCTCTCCATGGGTCTCTCTACTCCACTGATCTGCCCTCAACTTCCATGAGACCCCTCAGCCACCACCTTTCTTTTCCTTCCTCATCTCCAGCTTCCTCATGTAGGAGGAAACATGACCCTTGACTTTCTGAGTTTGGCTTATTTCTCTTAACATAATGTCCTCAAGCATTATTCATTTTCCTGCAAATGGCATAATTTGACTCTTGTGCAGGACGAGAGATAAGGATCTAGTCATCTTCTTCTGCATGTGGATAACGAGTTTTCCCAAGAACATGTGTTATAAAGGCTGTCTTTTGTCCAGTATGTTTTTGGCATCTTTGTCTGTTTTTTAAAGTGTTGATATTGTTGAGTTCATAAATTCTTTGAAGTTCTTAAAATAAAAAATTCTCTCTTAAAAAAAAAAAGAAAATAGTCAAGCGAGGCGTGGTGATACATGCAGGTAATGCTGGCCCACGCAGGAGGATGACAAGTTCAAGGCCAGCCTGGGCAACTTAGTGAGGAAGAGGT
This sequence comes from Xerus rutilus, assembly GCA_028644305.1. Lineage (NCBI taxonomy): Eukaryota > Metazoa > Chordata > Mammalia > Rodentia > Sciuridae > Xerus > Xerus rutilus. The sequence goes on along the minus strand of CM053402.1, from coordinate 160,122,883 downwards.
GGGGGAGGCAGGGCTGCAGATGCAATTCAGAGGCAATGTCCCTGGGCTCAATCCCTGGCACTGCCCATTTTTCAGTCAGGTTGTGTGTGTGTTGTTGTTGATTGAGTTTGAGGGCTCTCTCTGTATTCGGGACATCAACCCCTTATGGGGACATGATCGGCAGATGTCTCCTCCACGCTGGGGCTGCCTTGTGGATATTGCTGACTGTGTCTTTTGATGCCCCAAGGTCCTGGGAGCCCCATCTACCTGTTTTCTTTTGCTGTGGTGACTGTGGTGTTGTACCCAAAAAGTCACTGCCCAGCGGCCCCCCCACGTCTTCTCTAGGCCTTCAGCATTGCTATCACATTTGGGCCTTTGATCTATTTTGACTCTGCTCTTATTTGCTGTGCCAGGCGAGATCCGACTCCATTCTCTCTTGTATGGCTCTCCTGCTTCCCAAGCAGCAGCTGCTGCAGGGTGTGCTTGCCCCTGAGCGGCATGCTGGGAAGAGTCCTCTCTGCAGGAGTGCGAGGGGCCATCATGCCCTAGCTAACCACCAGGGAGGTGCAAAGCACAGCTGGCCAGCTGCCACCTCACACCAGCCAGGGCGGCAGCTACTAGCGAGCAAGCCAGCAAGAAGCCCAGACGGCTACGTGCACCTACCATGATGTGGAGCAATGGGAACTCTCAGGCCTTGTTGGTGGGAGCATAAAATGTGAAAATAGTGTGGTCGCTCCTCAGAAAATTGAAAATAGAATTACCATACGACCCAGCAATTTCGGTTCTGCACATAAAGCCAAAGCCATCGAAGGCCAGGTCTTCAGGATTCGCATTTGTGTGCCTGTGTGCATAGCTTCATTATTCACAACAGTGAGAAGTTGGAGGCCACCCTAGTGTCCACTGGTGAATGGACAGGCAGAGAAAGAGTGGGATGTTATTCAGACTTAAGAAGAAAAAGAGTCCCATGTGTAACAAAGTGGTGAGCCCTGAAGACGTGGTCAGTGCAATGAGCCAGTCATCAAAACACAAACCACACAACCAGGTCTACATGGAGCCCTCAGGGTCATCCTGTCTGTGGACAAAGTGGAATGGTGGCTTCCTGGGCGGGAGTCATTGTGCAGCCAGTGCAGGGGTTCAGTTTAGCAGGATGCACGCTCCGTGGGTGGAGGGGGTGGTGGTTGTGCAAGTGTCCACACCCCCAGCTCGGACTCGCACTGTCTGCACACGCACCGTGGTGGGGACGGCAAGGCTTGTTATATGTATTTTAACGTAAGAAAATACTGGGGGAGAGGAGGGCAAAAACAAATCAATCAGGATTATTAATTATTAAAGAAGATATTTTAAAGAATCAAATGAATATAATAAAAGGAATCAAAATAATAGAAATTAGGAACTAAAGGGATAGACTTGAGAGCAGGATTGATGCCGTGCTAGAAAGATCAGTGAACTGGAGTGGGCGGGTGGCTCGGAAGAAGCCACCCAGAAACTAGAACAGAGACGAACGGGTGGGAATTCAGACTAAAGGATGTGGCACTACGGGAGACAGAGCAAGGGCCAGGCAAGGGCACGTCCGAAGCCCCAGGGGAGAATCTTCCAGAACTGGTGAGTGACGTGCATCCGTACATTCCATCCCAGGACTCACTCTGGGAAAATAAAAACAGAGCCACAGCATGCAAGCAAATGCTGGGAATGCAGACAGCCAGGGACAAGGACGTCACCAGAGAAGGAGCCACTGCAGGCCACCACGGAGAGTGACACAGGAGTGGGCAGCTGACTCCCCATGGCAGCTGAAGGCCCACAAGGGGCAGCCCTGTCTCTAGCATGCGGAAAGAAAACAAAGCCTGCCACTCAGAGACGTCCTTCAGGGCCGCCCAGCAGGCAGTACAGGAGAGCACACAGACCCCATGGGGACATGGGCGGGGTTGACCTTCAACCACTGGGCACATCACAGGGAGATGCCAGAGAGACAAGTGAGGGACTCAGACTATTCCAGTGTGCAGTGGCCACATGGAGAACCCACAGGACCACAGGTCACAGACTGACCCAGTGGGCAGCGGCCACGTAGGAAGCCCACAGGTGCCGTGGGGTTGTGAGAGGGTCTGCAGAACTAAAATCCACTCAGTGGCAAGGACACTGGGAGTGCAGGGTGCCACCCAGCCCAGGCAACACTGAGGCAGAGCCGTGTGCGGACTCCCGACAGGCGAGGGGCCAGGACGGCTGCAGAGCTCCTAGCCAGCGAAAGAGCAGAGCAGGGAATGGAAAGCAGGCCAGCCACAGGAAGCTGGAGGACGGAAGCCCACCCTCCTCAGGCACACACTGAATGGAAGGAAGGCACCGTCCCGAGTGAAGACAGACTGTCCAGTGCTCACCACAGGAAAGCTGCCCAGGCGCATCATCATCAGATGACGAGATCACACAGCGACGTGGACTGCTGGAGGTAGAGGGTCCGCACAGGGCCAGCAGGACAACCAGTCCCCCAGCAAGGCCTCCACATACGCAAGATCCACCCGAGGGAACAGCCAACCACAACCCTGCACGAGTCCCTTCCCTGGTAAAGTGCGTTTGGCCAAGACCGCGTGGGGCTGAGGTGGCCTGGTGGGGCAGGCCATCGCGGTGGCCTTGAGCACATGTGCACTTTATAAGAATGCAGTCCTGTCTGCTGTTGGCCCTGGGTCACTTCTTAGAGTCATGCTGACAGAGATGAGCCTTGAGGGGGGAGTGTCCTCTCATCTCTGTCTTCTGGGGGATAATGAGCAGCCTGCTTAGTGTCCTCCGTCCGCCCTGTGGGGCCTGGGAGCAAAGGGAGCTGAGGCAGCCCGACCCCGCTCCTGCTGTGCTGAGAGGAGTGGCCTCATGCCCTCTGATGGCATCCGTGAGACAACGACATGGTGACTTACCAGTTTGCAAGGAGAATATGATGTTGAAATAATCCTGACAAATGTATGTAAAAGGAAAAAATTTCCTAGGAAAATGAACTTACCAGATGTAATCAGAAATAGAGAACCAAACTTTGATATACTCACTAAGGAAGCTAAATGACTATTCAAAATTGTTCCTGCCAAGAAAGCGCTGTGTCCACAGGAAAGTACCAGCAGGTTCTACCTGAAGCTTGGGAAAGACCCCAGAGATCCAGGAGTGCCCCTGAGCTCTGCACAGCCCTGATGGTGACATCTCACAGGGACGCAGGTGAACGGCGGGCTGCTCACTAATGTAAGGCTGCTGGACTGTCAACCAAGGGTCACCAAACCGAATCCAGCTGTGTATACATAGGATCCATCCCTGTCAGCACTGAGTTAAGGTTTTATTAGGAATACAGGGTATGTTTCACATTAAAAAACAATTAATCTAATTCACTATTAAATGAATTTTATAAAGTTTAATTATCGACTTTGACTGAAGAAGATTGGAAGCATCTTACTAGGAGTAGAGAAGGCATCTGATCAAAGTCGATGCCCATCTGTGAGGTGAAGGGCGTCCTTGAAGCCACCCAGGTCAGAGGCGTGGTCATGCACAGGGCACTTTGGGTCTGGGCTGAGGTTCTGCTGGCCCATGTCTGTGGGACCGTGATGAGTTCTCAGCCAGGCAGGAAAATGAGACAAACACAAAGTGATGGAAAGAAAGAAAGAAAGAGTGGCCACAGGCTGCACGCAAGAGGGGAGCGGGTGGAGAACCCAGGAGAGGCTGCAGGCGGACAGCTGAGCAGAACCCTCCACTTCGCTGCTGGACCAGACCAGGGACGCCAAGATTCTTCTATGAACAGAACCTGAAGTCAGAGGAAGGACCGTCCCCACAGTGCAGGCCACCGGCACCTAGAACTAGCCGAGCGGAGGCCGGCAAGAGTCCCGCACGGTCGGCCTCCACCCGACAGGAAACCCCGAGGGCGACCCGGGGGAGCAGGACGCACCATGTCCCTGGGCGGTGCGATGTGGAGCTGAGAGCTGGCAGCTTCCTGGCCTCTGATGGAGTGTCCAGCGCAGGGCACAGTAACAACCCCACAGGTGTGCGTCTTGAAAAGCCAATTCTAAACATCACACGAAGGCGTCAAGCCAAGGACAACCAAGGTCCCCTGGAGAAAACGAGGTGGAGGGACATGCTGCAGCAGACACCAGGTGCTCACAGGAAGCTTCAGGAACCCTGAGCACTAGCTCAGGGACACAGGAGCACCTGCAAGCCCAGGAACCCCCAGGGAGTGTGGACCCTGGGTCCCCAGTGGTGGTGCTGCCTGGCATTGCAGGTGGCCTTCCCCACACGCTGAGGGCTCTGCTTGTCTTCACGAGAGCTCCGGGGCCATGACCCGTGCCCCACACAGAGACTTGCTCCAGGTGCACTAGGGCCCTACACGCAAATGACAAGGGACAGCCAGGCAACTGCTGGAGAAGGGATCGCAGGCACGCTCGTGGCTTCTGGGAAGCACTCAAGGAAGGCACCGGAACAGCCTGACCTCGACAGGACTCACGCTGCTTGGTGCAGCTCCAGGCCCCGTCCTAAAGCTTGCGGCCTGAAGGGATCTGGATTGGGGATGTTTTTTTACTCAAATTTTGAAAAATCTGTACACACATGAGATATCTTGGGGAGGGGACCCAATGCGACATGCATGCTGCTTCACGGGCACGTTAAACGTGCAGCCCGAAGGTTACTTCACGCATCACCTTCACTGATTTTGTACATATGAGGAAGTTTGGTGCACTGAACATGCTTTTGTTATTTATTTCTGAATATCAAGATAAATTAAAAAAATGGCTGCATTTAAGCGCCTCCCTGGAGAGTGTGTGCTGAGCGTGTTCTGACTGCAGCCTGCTCCAGGAGGTTGGCGTGGAGCCTTCGCGGGGCCTCCTGTGGGTGCTCAGGGAGTTTGGACTGGACGGTTTCGGATGCAGATGAAGGCAGCTCAGCCTGCACAGTGAACTCTGTTCAAAGACACGGGCACAGAGTGGGAGAGGTATTTGTGACCCTTAGAATCTGGTTTTACATGGAAGGAAAAAGAAGAAAAGATGGAAAAGACGTGGACAGTCACTTCTCAAGGGGAAGGCTCAACGTCCAGGACCTCACTCATCTGGTTAACAACAGTGATACCAGGCTGACGCCCCAGCAGGGGCTGCACAGCGTGTGTGGGGCCAGGCCTCTTGCCTGGGCCACTGCAGAGCTGAGGACCGTGCCACGCCTGTAAGCCCTGGCCCTGGGTGTGGACCACAGGTGTGCTGTGCCCACTGGGACATGCCTTCCTGAGTTTCCACCAGCAGCTGTGAAGAGCAGTAGCGACCAGCAACAGCCCCAGCCCGAGGAGCCAGACGCAGAGCTGCAGGGCCCAGCGACCCCACCTCTGGCTGTATCTCCAAAGGTGCTGGCTGAAGCCAGTGTCTGCTAGAGACAGCTGCCCTCCTGTGTCCACTACAGCCAAGAAGTGGGTCACCTGGTGTCCATACCAGACAGCAACAAAACAATGTCACTCAGCCCGACGGGGAGGGAGATCCTGCCATCTGCAGCTGCATGGGTGGACCTGTAGGACATCATGTCGCATGAAACACCAGGAAGAGAGACAAGTCCACGTGGCCTCAGGGCCGGCAGGGATGTGGGACATGGAGACCAGGTACCAGGGGACCTGGGAGGGTGGGAGCATGTTCTGGGCTCTCCTCGACAGGCAGCAGAGCCAGCAATGAGATTGTCGAGACAAGATGGCCCCCAGAGGACAGCCGAGCACGCAGAGGGGTGTGGTGACCAGTGACCGTGGTGCTGGTTTCATAATGTGTCCTCGTCAAAGCCTCACACCTACAACTGAACCACACGATTGTTGTCAATTATACTTCAATAACGCTGGAAAAATTAAAGCAACAAAACTAAGAACAAAAACGTTTGCCACTGTGAAACAAACAGCTTGTAGTCCATCGCAGCCAGGAAAAGGACGGGCGCCGCCGCCTGTGGGGGCGCTGGGCGGGGTTGGGGCCCGGGCACGCGGGGTTTGCTGTTCACTCCTTCCCTGCACGTGGCCGTCAAAAACCCTTCTCTGCATGTGCTTTGCACAGAAGTACGGGTTAGAAGTCACAGGTGTGACGCTGCCCCTGCAGGCGAGGAGCGTGGTGGGCCCTGCAGGGAAGTCCCTGGAGCAGAGTGGAGGCTGAGGCCGTCCTGGGCCACTGTGGCGGGGGCCTCCGCACACCCCTCCCTGAGTTGTGGCTTCCCTGAGCCTTCTCTCCTGCCTCGGAGTGTGGTGGCTCTGGTGGGCGAGCTGTGTGCAGAGGTGTCTGGCCTGCACTGGCTTAGCCCCCCTCTGCCCCTCCACAGGCTGCTCTTGCCTTCCCTTGGTGGCCCAGAGCCTGAGGGTCCAGGAAGGAGGCAGAACAAGCTGGCCCTATTCCTCTGCCAGGGCAGGGCAGTGCCAGGACCACAGGGGCGCAGGCAGTGAGGCCCTGGCGCTGAGCTCCTGGGCACTGGCAGGCGCCCTCACCTGGGCAGCAGTCTCCTGGACTTCCTTTATCCAGAACAAACATCCAAACGTCCCAGGGGAGTGGGTAGTCAGCAAGATGGGCCAGAGGGCTGGGGAGCCAGGTGGGTGCCGGGAGCAGAGCAGACAGCCCCTCTGCTCTGCATGGGGCTGCCCTTCAGGCTGGGCAAATGCAGTTCCCCAGAAATACCAATTTCTGATCACTTTTCTGTTTTTGCAGTAGCACTCTGTAACATGAAGTATAGACGTGGAAACCAGGGAAAGGACCAAGAGCCAGACGTCCGTCCATGAACAGCAGGGTTCAATGCCCAGTCCTGACCCACAGGACTGTTCAGCCACTGGACCCTCAGAAACCTGATGGCGAGCCTGAATGTTTGTTGGGGTCCGGGGCCCAAACCAGCTGGCCTTGAGGGCCTGGGGCCAGCCCCAGTGCCCAGCCCAGCCCCACCCAGACCCTTGAAGAAACACAGGCCCCTCAGGAGACCTGCCGCCCCAGGCAGGGAGGGAGCATGGTGCTCTTCAGGGACCTGAAGGCTGGGGACATGGCACTGGGCCTTGGCTGAGCTCCTCTAGCCCCCAGCTCCTCCCTGCTGTGCAGGCGCCAAGGCCTCCGGGGTCTCCCTCCTGCCTCCCAAGGCTCTGGGCAGTTCTTCTCTCACCTCCTCCTGGCTCAGCATCTGCTGCTGAGAAGAGGCTGCCGCTGGGTGACAGTGCTGGGTGGTGTTGTGTCCCCAGGAGAGCCTCACTTGCTGGCTGCTGGTGAGGCCGGGAGTCCCCGTTCCCAGGCATGCCCTCCCCTCCCAGGCTGTATTCAGGGTCTGGTGGCCTTGCCACAGAGGGTTGTCCTATCCCCTCTGAACAGGCTGAGATTCTCAGGGGACCCTGGTCAGTTGCCTGGGCTCCCTTGGGAGGCCCCGAGGCCACAAGGAACAACAGGAAGCTGCAGGACTGAGGGGGGTGGGGGCAGCTGTCCTGGGGTGGGGCTGCTGTGCACTGTGGCTGTCCTGCAGGACAGCAGCCCCTGGCTGGCTCAGAGGAGGCAGAGAGCCATGCTGGTGGCATTTGTCACTTGGATGAAGCAGGGAACTGCAAGCACATCCTGGGAGGCAGGTTGGGGAGGAACCTGGGCTAGGGGTTGGGCCTGGGGCGCAGGGGTCCCTGTAGGCTAGGAGTGCCCAAGCTGGCGAAGCCTCGCCCAGCTCTGGAAACATCAGGTCGAGAGCGTGGCGCCTCCGCTCCTTGCTTTAACTTCTCTGCCAAAAGTCAGACAACAAAGCCCGAGGCATCCTGTGTGCTTGTTTTGCAGCACGCAGGCATGCCTCCTATTTCCTGGCCGCTTTCCGGGTGGTTGGGATTCCTCCCGCAGCCCAGTGGGGGCTGGCGTCCGGGCAGCAGCGGGCAGGGCGGCAGGCTGACCGGCTTCACGCCCAGCCCTGGAAGGACAGGCTGGCTGGGCTGAGCACCCTGGTGCTATGTCAGGAAGCCTCACAAGTGGCTGCAGAAGGGTCAAGAGCAGTCACCAGAGTTCCAATGCCCCTGCAAGAGTGACCTCCAGGGACAGCCTGGGCCACCTCCAGATGCCCCAGATGGGGAGCAGTGGAGGAGGTGGGGAGAGGATAGGGTGTTGGAGGCCAGCCTCCTCTTTCCTCCAGCTGGCCCTCTCTCCTGCCCTCCTAAGTCAACCACCCAGGGCCTCCCTGTGGTCTCCTGCCCCAACTCTTGCCTCTGGCCCCGAGCACAGGACGGGGAGCAGGTGGTTGTGGTAGCCCTTCCCTCACAGGGGCTGCCTCTTGGGGGGTGCCAGGCACCTGCTTTGGCTCTCCTTTCCTGCCCTGTCCTCCAGCTGTCTTCAGTGTACTTGTGTTTTCTGCACACCTGGCCAGGTGGCCCTCCAGTCTTATGGGCTGGAGGCCAGCTCCCCAAGGCTCCTGGATACTCCAGCCCACAGGCAGCAGCTCTGTCTTCTAAGAACTCACACATCCCTTGGGTCCATCAGTGGCCTAGGCTGCTGTGCATGCTGGACCTGGTCCAGCTCAGATGGAGGGGCCTCCTCAAGACCGCTTGGAATGTCTGCAGCCACCACTGGGTCACTGACACCTTGCAGTGGTCAGAGGTAGAATCTCCAGGCTACACCTGGCTTGTCCTGGCTCCCACACACACCTGGGCCCCTTGTCCGTCTGCTGGACTCAATGGAGACAGTGATGGCTCCTCGGGGCCACCCAACGCACGGTCCCACTGGGCTTCTGGGGTTGCCACGCCCAGTGCATCCCCATCTCCACTGTGCTCTCCGAGCAGGGGGCAGGGAAAGTTTGATGAAGGTCGGGCTCAGAGGCTTAGAAGGCTGTGTGGCCGTCAGCTAGCACCCAGACAAGCTCAGAGGACATGAGGGATAGGGCTGCCTACAGTGTGGGCACCCTGGAGGGTCAAGGGCCTGTGCCAAGACACTCCTATTCCCATTTCTTGTACCCTAGGCTAGCCTGCAGCATAGAGAATACCTGAGCACATGCTGGGTCCTGTCACCAGGGATCAGGGCAGTGGCTATGTTTAGTAGGTGTCCAACACCTGAGACCTGGATGGCTGAGAGAACAACTTGTCCTGCTTTGTAAAGATCCAGTGTGTAGGTGTGAGGCTCTGAGCCTGGGCCCAGGAGAGGAGGGATGGGGATGCCCGATGGGGCCACCCATCTGCCTGGTGCGAGGTGCGGGAGCAGGGTCCACAGGGCTGGGCTCCTCCAGCCTGTCTGTCCTTGAGTCTGCCCACTTCCATCACCAGGAGGACCCTCAAGAGACCCAATCTGGCTGGAGACCAGGGCTGCAGAGGGATTGCTGTGGCTGGAGACCAGGGCTGCAGAGGGATTGCTGTGGCTGGGCCTGGGGGGCAACATGTCTGGCCACCCTGTCACCATAAATAGGAGGCAGGAGAAGGCTCAAGCCTGCAGATCAGGTCAAGAGGGCTGGGGGTCACCCATGAGCAGGAGGACAGCAGAGCAGGCATCCTCAGAGCTGCAGTGATCCTCAGAAGAGGCCCCAGGGTCAAAACAACTGACGCGTAGCCCACCCAGACCTGGGAATGCGTCCCCCCGAACCCCAGAAACCTGCTTTGGAAGGAAACATTCCTGAAGGCTGCCAGAGCAGGCAGCAGCCACTCCTAGGCACCTTCACCCAGAAGAGGGTGTGGATGGGAACACCCTTCTGGGTGGCACAAGACAGTGGGGAAATCCCTGCAAAGCCCTGCCTCTTGGAGGCATCCCTCTTCAGGCAGGGAGCCCTATGCTGAGGTGCCAGGAGGACCAGCGGTGCCACATGCCAACAGCTAGTGGCTGGTCAAGCCGACTGCAGGTTACCCTGGGCTGGACGTTTCGCTGTCATTAAAAAGCACACTCCCAGTTTTACACTGAAAACCCTGAAAGAGAGCTGTATGAGGGGAACCCAGTTAATTCTGTGAAAGTCCACACAGCTTGAAGACAAGCCATTTATGAAGAAGGCTACCCAGGAGGAAATCCCCTGGAACACTGGGTGTGCCTCCCACCGATGAGAAGGTGACCCTCAGGCTTACTGAGTGGCTCCTGGTAGTGGGCGCTGTTCCGGAAGCTTGGAAGCACAGGGGACAGGAAAGACAAAAATGATCTGAATACTAAAAATAAATTGTATTGCCACTTCTCAGAGCAAGGGCACATCAAAAAGGAAAGAGGACAGGACAGGACAGCCAGCACGAGTGACAGAAGGGGCATGCTGTCCCAGAAGGATGCACAATGGCAAGTCAGTCCCATCCACTGTCACCTGCAGGGGGTCCCAGGAGCTGATCTCAGCTGCCCAGGCAAGTGGCTGGGCTGCTCTGGGACAGTGCAGACTCAGCACGTCCTGTCAGAAGGCATCAGGCACCTGCCACAGGTAACCCAGTATCATGTCAAACGTGCAGAAGGACTGCAGCATGGCCTCAGCCTCCCCACGGTCACCAATGCCAGCCGGCCTGCTGCCCCGTGTGCTTTATCACCCTCCTCCCCCTCAATAATGGGCACAAAAGTGTCCCGAACCACTTGAGAATAAGCTACAGACCTGATGATCCCGCGTTCCCAAGTATTGCATCGTTTCCCAGGAACAAGGGCCTTCTCTGCTACGAGCAAACCCCCACCAGGAGGCCCTGCCCCGGCGCTGCCTCCAGCTGCTTCATGATGTGTTTACTGTGTCAGGGTGAACACACGGATGCCTCCTTTATTTAATGGTCTACAAGCCATTACTACTATTATTTATTTTTATATTCAACTGTCCCAGATGTGGCCAGTGGGAGCCCCTCTAGTGGCCTCAGTGTCCTGCCGCATCTCTGCCCTTCCTCGAGCTCTTCCTCACTCTGTAGCACAAGATGCACTTTTCTCACCACCAACTAGAATTTCAAGAGAGCCTGGTCCTCTTGGGTAGCAACTGGTGTGCACCAAGCAGGATCGGGCATTGGCAGTGCTCATTGCTTTTGGAGATGCTGTTGGACAGAGCAAGGAAATCCTTAGTGATAGGGACACATTCTGAGAAATGTGTCATTAGGCTCTTACCTAGAGTGTGACATTACATGGCCCAGGCCAGTCACCCAACACGGCCTCTCAATTCAAGCAGGAAACATGGTAAATACCAGATGCATAACAGGGCATGTTGTTTAATGGTAATTTGGTTTTAAGTAGACAGAGTGCATCTACAATAACAAAAACAGTATATACAGCCCCACGTAGCACAGTGGTCCATAGTGCATCTGGCAGCATGGAGGTCGCGCCACACCAGCATTACCACAAGCACACGAGCAGTGCCTTGCCCATGAGGTTAGGCAGCTTTGATGGCATAGCTTTACGGAACTTTCTAGCTCCACTGTAGTCTTATGGGACCACTATTGTATTTGTGGTCAAGCAAGACATGACCAAATGTGTGTATGCACATACATGTGTATGTCTATACATGTGAAGTGTGAGTTTATACTGATCTGTCCAATTCCAATCCAACACAGAAACCACTGGCTTCACGTGATTCCTCCTGCACACCTGCAACTCCCGTCTCCAAGAGTGAAGCTCACATCGTCCTCACTATGTTCACTCCTTCACTCAGCAGGTTCAGAACTGTGAACCATACCACTGTGGAAAACGGCTAAAATTACAACTTGATATTTGGATACCATTCTTTTAAATTTACTTTGCAGGTATATAGTTAAAGTGGCATGTTAAAAGTTCCATAATAAAATTAGTAGATAATTATATGAATGCAACTATTATAAATACTAAAATGATGCTCAGAATATAAAAGAAAACATCAACATAAGGAGGAAAGAAATGAAAGATGCAGAAAGATCCAAATAGAACTTTTATCAGTGAAAAATAAAATAGCTGAAACAAGAACACACTGAATGGGACTAATGGGTTAGACACTGTAGAAGAAAGAATCAGTGAACTTGAAGACAAAAATAGAAATATCCATAATTAAGGACCCAGAGAAAAAGCACTGAACAAAAAGTGAACAAAGTTTCAGTGAGCACCGGAACACTATCTGCTGCTTGATGTACATACACTTTAAGTCTTCAAATGAGAAGGACAAAGAACAGGAGAAAAAAATTGAAGATGGCTGAGAATTCTTTCAGAATTTCATGAAAACTAATACCCTAAATCATGAACACAAGCAGGAGTATAAAAAACATAACAATGAACCTAAAAATCAAATTGCTGAGAAACAGTAGTAAAAAGAAAATCTTGAAAGCAGCCAGGGAAAAAAGACACATTATACACAGAGGAACAAAGATGAGGGCAGCAGCAGGCTTGTCATCAGGAACGACGCAGATGTCAAGGCAATGGAACGGCAGGCAACTCTTCCACACTGGAGACAGAACAACAGACAACCCCAAACACAGTCAGCATGGCATTCCACACCCCTTCATCAGAAATATCTTTCAACAATGGAGACAAGTAAAGAAAGAATCAGATAAGATAATTTATGCCCAGCAGGCCTGTACGGGAAACATTATAGGAAGTCCTTTAAGCAGAAGAAAAATAATAGAAAATGGAAATCTGGATCTACACAAGAAATGAAGACTGGAAATGGTAATTAGGTGGGTAAATAGCAAAGACTTTCTAACTTTTAAATCTCTTTAAATGATAATTAGTTGTTTATAGCAAAAATATTAACAATGTATTATCAGGTTTATAACATGTGAATCGGCATTTATGGCAACAATAGATACATGCTATTATAAGGTTCGTACACTGTATTTGAAAGAGCATATTATTATTTGAAGATGTACTATATGAAGTTAAAATGTATTTGAAACTATAACAATCATTTAAAAGTTTTTAAAAGAAGTTTCCTACTAATAAGCCTATAGTAGAGATAACGTGAAACCATTTTTAAAATCCCAAAAGAAGATAATATAAAAATAAGATGATACATCAAACCGCAACCCTACTACTAATCACACTAAATGGAAATGGACTAAACACTTCATTAAAAAGAAGGGATTGCCAGACTGGATTTTAAAAAGATCAAATGCTGTACTTTTCTGCGCTTACTAACAGGTCAAGGCCACAGTCACCAAGGCAGCGAGGGCTTTGTTGAAGGCTATACATGCTCTGGTGTGTTACACGGCCTCTGCACATGCCCTCTCCCCACCACTATCCTGGTAGCCGGGAGACTGTTTCCCTGGTCCCCCTGGCCCAGGTAGAGGCCAATAGACATGGTGGGGAAAAATCACTCTCCACAATTGGGCAAACCGAGGCTGGTGGAGGACATGACTGGGCGACGGCCACAAGCTGCCTACAGACACCACAGCACCTGCCTTACCCACACCCAGGAGAGCAGGGCTGGGACCACGCTGTCTGGGTGGGAAGGCCAGCCACGGCTGAGCAGATGGTGTGGACTGTGCTGGCCTCCGGGGCATGAGCATGGACACAACTAGTGAGAGCTCAGGGCATTCTGACTCTCCACAGTCCTTCTTGCCCACGGGGTCTGCAGGGACACTGCCCCTCCTGGTCCCTCCCACTCAAGGTTCTGCATTTCTTGGGATGGCTCCAAAGTTGTCCAAAGGACGAGGAGGTGCAATGATCAGAGATTGTCACAGTACATGAGGGACCCCCTGGGAGAAGCCCCGGGGGGCTGGGTGGAGGGTGCTCTTTAGGGGGACAGCACTCTGCCCACGCCCAGCAGCTCAGGTGGGCGACATGCCCTACAGGCCCATGCCCATCCACTGCACACCATACGAGACTCCGGGGCCCTCGCAGGGCCCAGTCCCCTAACGATGTAGCCCCCTGGGCACTCCATTCCACGGGCAGTGAGGAGCAGGCTGCTGCAGTGGTGTGCTGCCCAATGCCACAGTCCAGGCTGCTTGTGCCAAATACACAGATTCTCTGTGTGGCCTCAAGATGCTGCACCCAGGAGCTGTGGCCTCAGCTCACAGGGAAAAACAGGCCTTCCCTCTCACTGTCCACACCTGCCTGAGTAGACCGCTCCTCCTCCGCAGGTCCCCAGGTCCCAGCGCAGCTTCCCTCATTACCCAGGACCTGCAGCAGGCTAGTGGCGATCACACCCACCGGCAGCATGATCCTGTCTGTGTGCAGAACCTTAGCAAGAAAACAGGCCCTCAGCCATCCCAGGGCCGTATGACTTGCCAGGTACAGCAGCTGTCACACAAGAAAGAAGCACAGCGGTGGGTCCCCTCCAGGTAGGGGCCGCCATATCTGCAAGCTGTTCCTGATGTCGACTGAGGAAGCGCCGACCTCGTGCAGGCATCGCTGCCTTCCGCCACGACCAAGGCTAGTGCAGACGGACAGAGCTTTCATTCTTTCATTCACTCATTCATGCAACAAGCCTACTCTTGGCCACACCACAGGCTGGGGCAGAGGGGAGCAGAGGCCACATAGAGGGTCCTTGTTTGACCCACACAGGTGCCTGGGCTGGGAGTGGCTGTGCCTTGCCGAGAGCCACAGAAGAAACACCCGGGCAGAGTCCTGTCTGCCAGGGCAGGCGTGGGGACACCCAGAAAGGACCCCTGGCTCTGCAGTAAACGCCTCCCTTTTCTGCATCTGGCTTTGACCTGACTTGTGTCTACACCCGCATCGCTTCCCTCCCTGACCACAGAGCCCACTCAGCTACTTCAGGCCAGGTGTCCTGGACACAGCTCCCTGGGGAACTCCGTCCTCTTCCCCCTGAAAAAGGGAAAGGTGAACAGCACAGCACCCATTCCACCCCAGCAAGCGTTTCCAGGTAAACCTGTGTTTCAGGGAAGAGCAGTTGGAAAGTTCATTTCTGATGACACCATTTGTTTTTCTAGTAAATCTTTCCACTTTAGAACTATGTCTCCCACTATTTTGGCAAGAATAGCTGTTTTTGGCGAGGTTGTTCAGAGGGTCAGCTCTTTTAGTGGTATTTTCACTGTGACTTTGAGTGGGAAGCTGAGCCTGGTCCAGATGCTTAAGGAACACTTGGACAGAGTTCTTCAGGACAGAGCCGAGATTATGGTTCTCTTCTGGCTGGGCAGACCCTGAACTCAGCTCTGCCTGACCACTTCCTACTTCTAGGGGCCCACTCTGCTCCTCTGCCAAGTTCTGGCACAGAGGGACTTTCAGGTAGCATCTATAGAGAAAGGATGCTCCCAGTCACATCCCCAGATGCTCCCTGGGTGGGCATGGGGAAATTAGCTGCCTGGCTGCAGAGTGATCCCAGGGGGTGGTGTGGACTATGCGGGCAGCTGCCAGGGTGCAGGGACATGGAGGCTGTGTTGCTGCTGGGCGGGGTAGTGAAGACAATGGCCCCTGCAGATGTGTCTGGTGAGGACCAGGTGGTGGGGGTGGTGCTGAGGGTGGAGGGGGACAGTAGGTGGTTTTGTTGATGAGAAGTGTGACAGCGGCAGATGTGACCGAGGTTTGGTTGGGGCATGGTGTTGGAATGACTGTACACCAGCCTGTCCTAGCATGTGGGTGGTTCAGGGGACCACTGGACACAGAGGCCACCTCACCATGCTTGTCTCCTCAGCAGCCCTCAAGTGACTGGCCCAGGGTCACACCCTGGGTGCATGGAGACAGGACTCAGGCCTTGTCCTGCACTCACTGCTGGGCTCCAGGAGTTCCCTCCAAGAGTCTTGTCATGGGAGAGTCTCAGTCCCTGGGACTCAGCAGGGGAGGGAGGAAGAAGAGAAGTCTCACTGGCTCCAGCGCCAGAGCCCCCACCCTGGCCACTAGCTCCCGGCTGGCCAGGGGGATTTGCTAAGAAAAACGCCCTGCAGGAGTGGCTGGGGCTCACTGTCTCCTGGCACTCAGCTGCCAGAGTCAATTGGGGACGAGGCGAAGTGACCCGGGAGGGGAAGAAGTCGCAGGCCAAGTGTCCCACTCTGGGAACCCAGGCTCAAGGCCGTGCTCCTTGCTGCCACATCGCTGTCAGAAGGAAACAGCGCAGGGCCTGGGGCACCACTCGGCGCGAGGCCCATCGCCAGGTAGACGCTAGGTGCGTGCTGCCCAAGGCCCTGGCGGCCGGCCCGCGGCAGGGGTGCGCCCCTCGCCGCGCTGTGGCCAAGGTGGCCCGGCTGCCGCTCGCCCCGCCCTGCCCTCGCCTCTCCCGCCGGCCGCTGTCCGGCCCAGGCCGCGGAGGGGAGGAAGCGCTGTCCTCATTCCACCTCTGGCCGCCCGGGTGCCAAGTGGCTGGCGGCGGGGGTGCGCGCCCCGCGCGCTCGGGGCTACTCACGTAGAGTCCGGAGTGCTCGGCGCCGAAGAACGGGAAGGGCACCGAGAGCGGCCGCAGCCCCGAGCCGCCGTCGTCCTGCTTCGGGGTGACGGCGTCGCCGCGCTCGGCCCCGAACGGGTAGAAGTCCGCGAGCGCCACGGCGCCGCGCACCCCGTGCGCCCGGAGCCCCAGCGCCGCGGCCAGCAGCAGCGCCCAGGCGGCGCCGCTCGGCATGGCCGGGTCTGCGGGCGGGACGCGCGTCCTCGCGGGGCTCGGGCAGGTGGCCGCGCCGTCGGTGGGCTCCGCGACCCGCGCCTGCTCCGCGCTCCCGCCGCCGCTCGGCTTGGCTGAGAAGGCGCCGGGGGACCGCGGTCGGGCCGGGCCGCCCCTGGGGCCGCGCGTTAAGTAGCCGGCCCGCGGCCACTCGGCGGGGCGGGGCCGGGCGGGGCCATGCAAATCGGTGGCTCTTAAAGCGCCAGGCTCCACGGGAAGGAGGGCGCGCGGGTCCCCGCCCGGGGTCGCTGGTGGCGGCGCTGGGTCGGACTCATCCGGAAGCCTAATTGGGGCCCTCGCACCGCTAGAGATCCCCGGGCCTGTGCACTGGCGAGGCGAGGATTTGGCAGGCGCGCGTCCTGGGACGGGGTGTCCTCTGCGGTTCCTGGGCTCCAGCCTGGGACTGTCGAGGAGGTGCCTGGGCCGGAAGGACGCATCTGGGTCCGCAGAGCAGTTCTGGGGCACATCAGTTTCCCTAAGGCCTGCCCAAAGGAAAGGGCTGGAGGGGCAGGCTTCCTGGGTGCCCTCCAGGAAGGCAACTGGTTTTTTCCAGGTGACCTGGTCATTGCCCTGATGGAGCGTCAGTCCTTGACACCTGGCTCTGGAGCCCCCTGGAGGAACCCTGTGCTGCCCTCCTCAGCCCTGTCCTGGGGCACCTGGGTCTAGTGGCGGAGCAAGCCCGCCCCAGAGTCCACTCTGCGGGGGCTCCATGCCAGGATGAACCCTGGCCCCGGAGACTTCGAGGTGTTGAACAGTTTCTGAAATGCATGACCGCATCAGGGGAATTTCTGGGGAGGTTTTCTGATGGGTCCTCGCTGACCCACCACAGTAAGGAAATGCCCAGGCAGATTCTGGGCAGAGCAGATCCTCCCAGGAAGACCAGTTACAGGACTTGGGGGCAGGAAGGGCAGGACTCCCAGCAGCCTCCATGTGGATTCACTGTCCCCAGCCTGTGACTGTCCCAACCCTTCTCTGCCTCTGGGACCACTCACCTCAGGTAGCGCTGGGCCTGTAATTCCCTCAGGGGGCCCCGTCTGGCCCGCCTCAGTCTCCCTAGGCCCCCTTCAGAGACTGGACTCCTGGGCCTCAGTCCCCACTGTCCTATCTGTGTTGGTGATGTGTGGCTGCAAGCCCCTGAGGGGTTCTCTGAGGTCCTGGCTTGGTGGCTGTCCACTCAGATGGTCCCAACACATAGGCCAGGCCAAAGGTTGTGAGGAGGCACCACCGTCAGACTGCCCTTCGTGGCCCCCCCACCCCCAGCCCCTGCAATGCCCTGCAGCTGGGCCTGGCTTGCTGTGTTCATCCCCTGCTTGGTAGAGCATCCTGCTTTGCTGAGAGGCAAATTGAGGCCAGGGAGGCTCCGGGGGAGTGTTGGCCCTGGGCTGGGCTCCTGGCCTCAAGAACCCCCAGGACAGCACACCACTGTGGTATGCTTCTCACATCTCCCTGCGAAGGCCTGTGGGGGCCGGTGTGCAGTCCCCATGCTGGCCTTGAGGGCAGAGCTGCCAGGAGGCCTAGTCAAGAGGGTGGACCAGCAGGACACACTTTTCAGACTCTGTTCTATGAAAACCTGGCAGCCTCTGTCCTCTCCAAATAGGCCTGGGCCTGTGGGAAGCCCTGGTTTCCTTAGTTGTTGGTTTTCCCAGGTAGAAGGATGGGCAGCAGCTCCAACCTGGGGCAGGACTCCTTGCTGAAGACCTGGCAGCCTGAGCCTGAGGGGCATGCACCCTGCTCCCTGCCACCTCCTTCCCACAGCACCCTCCTCGTCTGTGCTCAGAGCCCAGCCCAGGGCCTGCAGGCTTGGAGCAGGCCCTGCTGGCTGCCCTGGCTGGCCGTCACCATTCTGAGCACATGCCTCAGGACACTGGTAAAGGCCTGTTTCCATCCGAGCTTGGGTCTCCCTGGGCATTCCTGGAGTAGGTCTGCCTCAAAGCCCAGCGCATTGCCAAGAGCAGTGGTACTCAGCGTGTGCTCTGAGCCCAAGACTGTTCCTCAAACTTGGTGGAGTGGTGGGCCTGGACAAGGGGTCCTGGCCAGCCACCTGGAGGTATCCCGGAATGGCTTCGGGGCATGTCAGTCCTAACCTGGCCCATCTTGGAGCTGAGTTCATGAGCCTGGCCAGCAGCAGGCCAGGTCCTCCAACCTCTGATCCCGGATGACTGACCACCTCTGCCCCAGCTTTGCTGGCTATCCCCAGTCTCAGCCCTCTGCAGATTTTCAGCTGGACCTGGGAAAGTGGGGGTTAACACAGGGCCCACCACCACTGGGCATTATATTTCATTAAAAGAAAAAGGCACACAACTCCACAGGCAAAAAGGAGAAAAAATTTTTTTCAGGTGCTAAAAATATTATCAGGAAATACTTTTCAGCAACGTGCTGTTTTAGGCTCCCCTTTGGATTCAAGGATGCCTTTGTCTCTGCAACAGAAAGTCCACATTTATCAAAACTAAGATCATTTTATCAAGCAGGCTCATGTTCTGTGGTGGGAAACATGAGCCTCCCCACCAGGCCTGTGGCACTTTAATTTTGGGCCTGAGTGTGTGTGCAGTTTAGGTGGGGAGCCCTGGGGTCCACCCTCAGGATGCCCCAGAATGCAGGGTCCACCTACTCATACCTGAGGGCCGAGGGAGGGTCAGACTGGGCCTGGGTGGCTGGTCCCACAGGGCAGGGTTGGGGCTGCAGTCCATCCCCAATTTGCTTTCCTCCTGGAGATGACTGGTGGAGTGCAGGTCCCCTGCCAGAGCAGCGGGTCCCATCATGTGGGCATGACCCAAAGCCTCTTCCCATGTCACTGAAGATGCCTTGGAAGCGTGGCTATGGGCTTCAGAGCCTTCGGGATGGGAAGGGCCCTGGGTTCCCCAGACACCCTTCCTCTTTTGACTGCCTCAGCCATCAGGAAGCAAAGACCAGGGACAGACTCCAGGGAACCTCATGAATCCCAGTGTGCCCCCTCCTGAGTTCTGGGAGCAGGGCTGGGGAGAGGCAGGTCAGTGCAGGGCCATCATGGTCCTCTCCCTCATGTTCTGGGAAAGGTAGAGGCAGACTTCCCCTGCCTACTGCCTGCATGTCTCAGGCCCTCCTCTCTTGGCCTCCTCTTCAGAGGGGCACACCTCTGTCTTCCCTGCTGGGCAGAGTGTGAGCTGCAGCCTGGACTGTGGTGTTCTGGGCTTGACCCACGTCCAGCTGATGGTTATGTGGCCTTGGTCCAGATGCAGAGCTTCCTGCCCCCAAGCCAGGTGCCTCAAGGGCTGTGGTGGGTCCTTCAGTCTGGCACAGGAACAGCTGCCTTTGGCCCACCAAGGCCCGTACACCACTGCCAGTGTTCAGGGACCTGCCAACGTGTTTCCATTCGAAAAACCCTCTTTTCCTAAATATATATCTTTATGTTGAATAAGTTAAAACAGCACCTCCTCTGCTGATTTAAATATTTGTTAAAAAACAAAGATCTCAGATTCACAGGCACCTCGAATATTCCCCATAAACTGCCAGGATAGGGAGGATCCTCAGTGGCCAGTGAGCAGGTTGGTCAAATGACGTGTGGCTTTCTTTTTGATGCTGAGAAATCACCCAGACCCCCCACAGCTGAAGCAGGCTCCCTCTGTGCACATTTGCCAGGCACCGGCTCTGTGCTGGGAGCTTCTGTCCCCTGGGTGGCACCGCGGGGACAGGAGAGGAAGGCTGCAGGCAGGGCACACGGGCTCCCTGAGCCAGGATCGGGCTGTCCAGCCCCCTGCCCCGCCATCCCACAGGTCCTCTGCGGGCTGTGGTGTGGAGGCCCTGAGCACTAGGACGCTGTCTGGCAGTGCGGAGGTGCCCCTGCTGGCCTCCGCTGAGTTCACTGCTGCCGGCACCTTCTCTGCCCAGAGCAGCCCTTGCCGATAGGTCTCTGGACGCTTCCCCTCAGAGCCGGGGCAAACTTCTTACCCGGCCCCCAACCACCAGGCAGAGCAGATGGGCAGGGTGGGGCCGACCTGCCCAGCTCTCTTTATAACGTACGGCAACTCCACTACTAGTTTTAAGTGCTGTGTGATCGTGCCATGGACAGACAGGGACTGTCACACATCTGGGCCAGGGCCTGCCATGGTGGGACAGGGAGGGCTTTGTAAACTTTTGGTTCTCCCTGTCTCATGCCAGAGTCCTTGAGGGTGTTCAGGGGCCTAAGGCAGGAGCAGCCCCGGGGCAGCCAGCCTGGGCCTGTGCTGCACATGGGAATCGCTGGGCCAGCTCGTGTCCCAGAGATACTGGAAAGAAGCCATTTGGAGAGGACAAGCCACACTGACCAGTGCTAATGGGAAACCAGTAAAAGCCCCAGTGGTGGACTGTGCCGCAGGCCCAGCACAGCACCTTAGCCTCCACAGCAACCAGGGCCGGGTTCCCACGGGGCTGTCGCCAGCAGTCACAGGCTGGGAAAGCAGGAGGCTCGGGAACAGCTTCAGACTTCACGCTGCAGTGCACTCGTGGCCAGTGAGTCATGGGGACTGGAATCCGAGTCACTTCCAGCCACCTGCCGCTGTGACGGGTCTGCAGTTCCAAGATGCAGGAGGTTCCGCGGCCCCCTGGATGGGGGTGTGGTGGCTGGCCTCGCAGGACTGTGTTTTTGGCTCTGATGGTGGAAGTGCTTTCACGTGTTTCCCCATGTTTACAGAGTGGAGGGGTGGGACACAGCCTGTGGCTGAGGAAGTGGCCTGGCCACTGGGGTCTGGCTGGAGCAGTAGCCTAAGTGCAAAGGGTGCACTGTAGGGAGGGCTGTTAGAGAGGAGGCCCCGGCAGCAAGGTCCGGCCCAGGCAGAGGCCCAGGTTCCAGGGCAGGACTAGAGGTCTCTGGATGTGTGGAGAGCTCTGGGCCGTAGAGCCCTCTGTCTGCTGTCAGGGAGCACACAGGCGTCAGCTCTCCCGTTAGTGGCTCCCAGCAGCCTGGCCCGCAGCATGTCTGCCTGGCCCACTCCTGGGCCGTCAGACTGCAAAGCCCAGCCACCCAGTGGTCTGCAGCAGGGCTCACTGCCTGACCCGCAAGGCCCGGCTGAGGTGGGTGTACTGTGGCCGCCCTACTTCCTGGTCCAGCTGCTCCTTCAGGTTGGCCACCTGCAGACAGGCAGGGACTCAGTCAGGCAGGGAACCCCAGGTGCAGGGCACAGAGTCCTGTGCCAGCACGGCTGGGCTGGGAGGCCACTGCCCCTGTTCCCACGGCAAGGGGGTGTGTGGAGAGAAACCCCAGGTGAACGGAGGGCATTCTCCAAAGGCGCAGGGTGCCAGGGCCCTCCCGGAGGACACCACCCGGGGACGGACCCCCTCTGTCCAGGCCGTGAAGACACTGGAGTGATAGGGAAGGGGGCTTTGGTTATAAATTGAGCAAATATGGCTGGCAGGCCCCATTCCCTTGGGGAGGACCCGGGGCAGCCATTCACTCTCCAGGTCTCAGTGGCCTTGTCTGTAGAATGAGGGTTTTGACTACATGGCTCTGGGATCCTGGCAGCGCTGGGCTCTGTGGCTGGCAGTTGGGCCCACAGGCGTGCCATGCAGGCATGGAGGGTGTGGTGTGCCATGCACGTGTGTGCGAACACTGCCGCACTCCCCACCACCAAGCGCGCGTGTTTGCTCTTCCTGGTGACTGCAAGTCAGGCCAGGGCTGCCTCTGCCCAACCTGCATGGCAAGCACAGCCTCGGCCCTGCACACAGGACTGGCCAGTCTGGGGCCACCTCTGACAGGAACCATCCTCAACACCCTACTTGTAGACAGAGTGGCAGAGGCCCAGAGAGGGTGGTGACCGACCCTGGAATCCACAGTCCCCCTCTCAGTGCTCTTCAGCAGGCGGAAGAACAGTGAGCCTGGAGAGGAGGCCTCCTGTGGAGGCCATGGCCACCCTTGCAGGGTGCCACCATGGGCTGCCTTCCTCCCAGCCCAGGAGGCTGGGTCCTGGCCCCACCTGCTCCTCCAGCAGCTTCCCCTGTCACCGGTGGGTTTCTTTGCAGGATTCCAGGTGTGTGGCCTGCAGCTGGCCCTGTGCAGCCTCTCCCTGCGCAGCCAGGTCCTGCTGGTACTGAGCGGCTAGCTCATGCAGCTGCTGCCCGTGGGCCTGCTCCAGTTCAGCCATCTGGGCCTGGAGTGAGGAGGCAGGGCCCCCTGCCATCTGCTCCCTGGAGGCTGCCCAAGTCCCGAGGCCAGGCCCAACAGGAGGTCCCACCCTTCTCTCAGGGCCACTGGGCCTTTGTTGGCCTCACTGTCCTGTGCAGGGTGCTGGCCCTGGCCCAGGACCCCAGCAGACGGGGGTAGCACACATTCAGTCCTCAGGGTGGGCCTTAGATTGGCCTCAGCATTCCCAAGGGGACTTCGGATACCTCAGGACAGCAGGGGACCTGGAAAGAACACTAGGGGGGCCCTGGAGCCCTGGTTCTGGCTCCAGCTCTGCCTGGGACCTCAGTATGGCCGGGTGGCCCCACGTGGCCTGGGTTCCACCTCTGCCTCTGCTGTGTGCTTCCCTGAATGCGTGCATGCCAGTGTGTCCAGGCCTGAGGCACAGAGCCCACCCTCTGGGACCCCTAGTTGCCTGGAGCCCACCCCAGGTTCACCCCGAGGCCACAGAGCATAGAGCCCCAGCGACTCAGCTCACCTGCAGCTGTTGGTTCTGCCTCAGGGTCCAGTCCACATCCTGGTGCAGGCTGACCAGAGACTGCTGCGGTTTCTGCTTCTCGGCCCCCAGCATCTCCATGCCCCTCTCCCTCCTCAGTGTCTCACGCTGTGTCTGCAGGGGGAGGATGAGAGCTTGCAGTGGGGTCTAGTGGCCTCCTGGCCAAGATGTGAGGTCAAGCCAGCATAACCTTTGGGGAGCAGGGGGACACCTCTGGGAAGGGCTGGCCAGGGCACTGTCGCCCGCCTCTCACCACTGACATCTGCAGCCAGAGTAGCTTGAGAACAAGGCCAAGTCCCCATGCTGCTTGGGTCCCTGTTCAGACCTCTGCTAAGGGGGCACCCTAGGACCTCTGCCCCAGCCCCTTCCCAGGGCACCCCAGGCCTCCTGAGCTGGGGTCCTCACATACCCATGGCCTTCTGCAGGCACCTGACCTGTGAGGCCTCTCAGGCCCACCCTGGAGCTGGGCACAAGCCTGAGTGTCACCATCCCTGCGCTGCATTCTCAGAGGCTGCAGCTCCCCAGCAAGCCCTTCTCAGCCACCCCACATGGGAATCGGGCAGGAGGAACTATGGCAGGTCGGAAAGCAGGCACCAGCCATTTTCCATATGAAGGTGGGCGGGACGGCTTTTGCCCTTGTGATGGACGTAGTTGACTCCAGAAATCCTCTCACCAGCTGGGCGGGCAGCACCAGAAAAGGGGCCTGCCCACCAGCCCAGAGAGCCCCAGGCACCCTCTTGGTGCTGCTGTGAGGAAGGGATCCCGTGACGTTGCTCCCCAAAGCCCAGGACAGGATAGGAGCAGATGGGGACCCGGCCCACTCTCGAGCAGGCGGCCCCACGGCTCCCGCAGGACTGCTGGGGCCGGGCCCTCATGCCGAGCAGGGGCCAGCAGCCTGGAGGGCCCACCCAGCCCTGGCTCAAGTCCCAGGCTGGCCCTCCCTTCAACGTGGGGCAGAGTTGGGGGTAGAGTTGGGGGTCTCTCCAGGACCCTGGGACGTGGTGGGTGGTTGGCCAGGACACAGTTATGGGGCAGTGGCTAGAGCTTTATAAAAACAGCGCTCCTTTTTTCTTCAGGACTGAGGAAAACAGTCCTTTCCTGCTGGAAAAAGAAACCTGTTTCTTTAAAAATCTAGTCCCAGCCCTGGGAGTGCAGTTGTAAAGAGCGAAGGCCAACACAAACACTCCTGCATCCGGGTCCCTCCCGAGACGCCAGTGAAGGGTTTATGGGTTTGTGGGCCCCTCTCAGCTGACCTCCTGGAACTCATTAGCTGTTCCTTTCCTCCTCCACCCGGGCCCCAGGGACCTGCCGCCGGAACGGTGCCCACAGCTGGCTCTGCTGCCCCTAGGCACTGCCATGGCTGGGCTGGATGTAACCCCCGCCCCCGGCCGGCAGCTCCAGGGAGACCCCAGACCCACAGCCTGGCTGGCCCACCCCTCAGCAACAGTGGCATGAGCCTGGGCTGGCCCTGCTGGTTGTGCTTCCTTCATGAAGGGGCAGGTGGCTCTCTGTGGCATCCCTGACTGTCCTGGCCACCGGCCTGTCCCCTGGCGAACTGGGTGGGGAAGGGCTGCCCTGCCTTCCTCACTTTGAGAGGGGATGCAGGGCCCCTGGGTCCAGTGGCCTACCCCCAAGTGCTGTCTTCCCCTCCCTGTCCCATGTACTGCCTGCCCTCCAGAAGCCTGCTCTGAGTCACTGTCCTCCAGGGCCCTGGTCCACCCCAAGCGGGCCTACAGCCTGGCCCAGAGTGCTTGCCAGGTCAGCCTGCTTCCTGCTGCAACAGTGCCTCAGCAGCACAAATGATGGGGGCGAGGGACTGTCCAGCATGCTGTGAGGACCCTGTCCTGCACACTGACCTGTGTGAAGGTCAGCTGGGTGATGACCGGCAACACCCCTGGACCACATGGACTTTCCTGGTCTTGTTATGCAGTCTGGCCTGTGTGACGGGACCTGGAGGAGGGTGGTCTCCTCTCTGAGAGCCCTGAGAGGGGTGGGCCTGAAGCCAGGCTTATGAGCCCACCTGAGCTGGCTCCACCTGCTTGGTCCCCATGGCCCCCAGGGGAGTGGGGTGGTGTGCTGGTCACAGGTGTTGGCAGAGCTGGGGCACAAACCTGGGGGAACCACCATGACCCGTGGTGTCAAGGCAGAGCAGGGGCGTCGCCCCCAGAGAGCTGCACCCGGAGTTAGTGCCATCCGCATGGGCAGACGACACACAGACGCTGGCGGGCAGCACCCTTCCCAGTGGTCCCAGCAGTCTCCCCGGACCTCGCAGTCCTTGAGGCACCAGCACCTCCCAGGGAACCCCCACCACGTGGGCGCTAAGTACCTGCGAAGTCGCGCGCAGCGCCGCGGGCTCCCCCTGCAGGCGGGCCGGCTCGGTGCGCAGCGCTGCGGTCGCTCGGCAGGGCGCTGTGCCTCCTGCTCCCTGCGCTGCTGCCGCACCTAAGCCCGGAGAGGCCGCGCCAGGGCAGGGAAGGGGGAGTCCCTGGCTTCTAAGAGCCGGGCGTTCTGTTTGACGCTGGCCCAGGGCTGGGCCTAGTTTATGCCCGCTCCTCCCTCCGCTGCAAACTGTGCATCCATAGCTGACCTCTTTGTGCTGGGATGCTTGCTTACTGTGAGCAAGAGAATCAGCCCTCGGACCTCCTCCAGCCTGTTTCCCCATCTGCCAGCTGGGCCTTGGATGGTGCCTGGGTCACCAGCGCACGCTCCTGCCTCTAGCGCCGCCTAGACCTCCCTCCTGCGAAGGACTGGGGAGGGGAGGCCCTGCAGTCTCTTCCTGGTGAGGGCCTGCCTCCCTGCTGGGGCCCTCACCTGCCGCAGGGGCTCCAGCGTCCCTCAGCCTCCTGGCCCCTGTGTCTCAGGCCAGCAAGCTGCTCCTCCAGCAGCCTCCCCTTCTCTGTGAGGCCCTGACTGTGCCTCCTGCTCCCCCCCAGGGCCTGCTGCAGTGTGCCCACTTGCTCCTGGAGGGAGGGAGACACAGAGGCCACCTGGAAACACGGGGTGGGGGGCTCCAGTGGGTGCAGAGTGCATCGGCCTCGATGCTCCTGCAGGTCTGAATGCTGGAATGTCAACAGGCAAGAACAGAGTCCAGGACAGCGTGCAAGGGGGCCTCAAGGGCATGTGTGCCTGCAGGAAGTCTGGGGAGCCAGTGGGGTCTCTGCTGTGCTCAGAGTGGTCCAGAAGAGTCATCTGCAGTGTCCCTGCCCGCTTCCCTGTCCTTGGAGGACAGGCGGCACTGCTTCCAAGGCTCACGGGGTTGGTCTGGCTTAGCCTCTGCCCCCGCCCCCCGCCTTCTTACCTGAGGAGTGTTCTCCTGTCTCAGCTCCTGCCTGCCTCGCCAAGCCCACCTGCAGCTCCCACCCTCCCTACTCCACAGGCAGTGGGACGCAGCTGGCCCCGGGCAGCTGAGGAATTGGGATGGCCCACGACTCCTCCCTGCTGGCCTCTGCACCCACTCCCAACCCCCATGCCTCTTCCCAGCCCCTTTGCTTCAACCTGCCCAAACTCTTACCATTTGCATGACACCTGTGACAGCTTCTGTGTCCACTGTGTCCAAGCACACCTCCCACAGTGGTCCCCGTGCATGGCCATGACACCTGCTTCTCCCCAGAGCCAAGTGCCAGGACCTGGGGGTCTCTAGTATTCCCACCCAGGGATCCTGGCAGGGAGGAGCTGGGCTGGGGCTCCAGACTCAGTATCCCCATCTGCCATGGGCATGGCACAGTCTCATAGGGTTCTGCTGGGGTCTCTGCAGCTGCCCCGACAGGCTGTTATGAGGGCCTTGCTCTACGAAGCTGGAGATGGTCCAGCAGAGGGGACAGAGGTCTCCTTGAATGTCCTTCAGCAACATGAGGAAGTTAGGCCACCAACATCCAGACCTGTCCTGGGGCCCTTGGAGTCCAGGTCCTCAGCATGGAGTCTTTTTATCCACTGAGACCATGGGCCCAGTCAGGGGCCGAGGCACGTGTCCTTAGGCTCCCAGCATGGGCAAGCGCCTGGCTTTACCCTCCGCCTGGCCACAGAGCAGAGTTGGCTCCGGAAAGCCCTCACTTGGCATGGTGGGGTGCTGTGGCCCAAGGGGGTACAGGAGGTCCTGGCCACCTCTGGCCTCTGCCTGCCTGCTTGTATCTTTGCCCACTCTGCAGCAGCCGTCCTCTGTGACTGGACCAGCCATAGGCAGCTCTACTATTCTGCCTGAAAATTTTCTTGGAAGATCTCAAACAGCTATTCTTTCCTATAAACTGCAATCAGTGGCCCAGTTTCCCTCTAAATAAACCACAGGAAATGGACAGAATCAAGGCAGAACAGTGGCCAGCCTACCAACAATGGGCAGTTCTGGAGCAGGAAGCCTCCTGGTGCCAGGTGCAGCCCTGGCAGAGAGCGGTAGGCACCCATGTTCTTTTCCGTGACCCTCGAGTTAAGCAGAAGGAAAAGCAGAAGTCCTGGAAAACTGGCCAACGGGGAAGGAATTCATATAAAAAAGCCTTTGGTCACACACCAACCACAGCTAGGTGACATTAAACCCTTTGCCACCGAAGGAGAAAGCCGAGGCAAGAAATCACTCATCCCACATGAGGAGTTAGAAGAATTTAAGCAGAAAGAGGGTGTGAGGAGAGGAAGACCAGGATGCATGCAGCAGCCGGAGGGCAGAGGGCAGGGCCGACTCTGACGACCACAGGTGAGCTGCGGATGAGTCAGAGCAGGAGGAACCAACCCAACCTGGGCACGAGGAGCAGGTGTGAGCCACACAACGTGCTGGGTGACGCACGCACGCCTGAGCCCTCGTCCCCACAGGAAGGGGTTGCAGCACAGCAAGGTCAACTCCTGCCCCGTTGACTGTCCAGGTGACGACGAAGGCAGATGTGTTCTTAGCACAACAACATCTGTGAACGTGACCTCAGGAAGGGCTCTCCGGAGGCCCGGCATCCACAGCCAGGGCCTGGAAGGCAGGGCTCGCCCTGGCTTTGCTTCTGGAACTCGGGCCTGAGGTTCAGTCAGGCTGCAGCAGGAGGGTGAGCGAGGCTGGCACTAGGGGACGTGATGGGCTGGTGGGGCTGCACGTGGTGTGTCTGGGCACAGGGGAGGGCAGAGAGCTGGGCAGGAGTCCAGGTGCTGTGAGCCCCTTGGAGCCATGGGCTGTGACCTGGCTCCATCCTGCGGATAGTGCTGTGGCCTCTCCCAGAGGACGTGAGCAGGGTGTGTGGGTAACGCAGGGCGGGTGCCAGGCATGCCCCTGCTCAGAGGCCTGGCCAGCTGTGTGCGCCCGGGGGCTGCGTCCGGCGTGTGTCCCCACGCTGTGGGCTTGGCCGAGTGCTGTTGTTCTGTGGGGTTCCCAGGGTAGCCCTGGCAACGGGAGGGATTTGCTCTCAAACAAGAGCTGTACTGTTCACATAGCACAGCCTGCCATTTAATTAGAAAAATATGTTTTTAATTAACTCTCTCTTGACAAACGCATTGGTTTATGTGGAGGGGGTTGGGGGTCAGTGAGTGGGGACCAGTCCATGCAAGGGAAGGGAGCATGTGAATGCAGAGCCTGCTCTGGAGGACACCAGGCCTGCCCTACCAGAGTCCAGTAACAACGTGGCCTCAGGAGGGGGTGCTGGGGCAGGGAGTGCGGCCACAGCTCCAGCCCCCAGCCTGCTGGGAGCCTTTGGCCCTCGCTCTCTGCCTGGGCTTCTGTCCAGTCATGGGGTCCCAGGTGAGGCGGCGGCACAGATGTGTCTGAGTGCCCTCCCTGAGGCCTGCCGCAGTGCCCAGCAGGCCACCACTACTGGGAAGACCTCCTTCCAGCTGCAGACCAGGGCATTGAGGGGTCCTGAGGCAGATGGAACTAATGGCCCCCCAATAATGAAAATGGTACTTGCCAGAATCATAAGAAAAGAGTGACATCTACAAAAGGGTTAGCACACTTCCCTAAAAATGAGTGGGTTCCACGTGGAACAGAGAGCAAGTACCTAGAGCAGCCCTGCTCCAGCTGAGGAGACCCCAGGGGCAGCCCAGGACCCCATAGCCTGGCTAAGGAGGGTGAGGCTGGGGGCTGCAGCTCTGTCTCTCCAGGCCCAGTGAGCTCCCTCAGGTGAGGGGCCCGGGAGCACGGGAGGGGGAGGTGCTCCACAGCTGAGCCCTCCCCTCACTGGCTGGGGACAGGGCCGCCCCTCTGGTGTCCCCCACTGCTCTCCACACTTTGGATCTTGGAACCCTTCTTTGCCTTTCCTTAGGGCTGGGCGTCAGGACGGGCGATTCTAGTGCACAGAGGGCCCTCCCCACTCCCACCTGGCACCCAGCAGATCCTTCTTCCTTAAGGACACACAAGGGAGAAATACCACCCAAGAGGCAGCACCCTGGTTTAAAGGAAGTGGTTATCAGAACTGGCACTGGTGTTCTCAGGGGGCCCGAGGGAGACGGCCCAAGAGAGACACTGGGCAGCCACACAGAGGCTGGCCATCAGGTCAGCCAGGAGGACTGCCAAGGTGGTGAGGAGGAGAAAGATGAGGCCCCAGGCCACAGTCTCTGGCCTCTGAGGCTGAGAATCCCAGGAGGAAGCCGGGAGGAGGAGTCTGTGCGGCCGAGCACTGGGAACAGGAGGCAGACTATCCTGCAAGTGAGGCTCGCCAGACAGCAGAAGTCGCGGGAGGGAAGGAGCAAATCAACATCTTGGCGACATTTTTAAATTTCAAAGAAAAATGGGCCTCTAGCTCCCACTCTGGAAAAAGCAAGGGCTAGGAAAACCCAGAGCCCACACCCCACGTTCCCTGAGCCATCCAAGTGGAGGGGATGGCAAATCCTGAGCCTCATCCTCTGGGCCAGCTCCGCCCGCCTGCATCTGCAGGCTTGGAGCACAGTGTCGTGCTGAGCTGGAGCCACTAGGCCAGGGTCCTGTGGCCGGGCAAGAGCCCCGGTGTCATGCTGTGGTCACGTTAGGTCCCACGGCACAGGCGTGTCTGTGGTGGGTAAAGCGCGCTGTCCATTGCCAAATTAGCCAGGGAAAGTGTGGGCCTCACCTCACACAGCCCTCGAGCTTGTGCAGAAGAGCAGTGGGTGTCGGGTGTGCAGGGACTCGGCCTGGGGCCCAGCTGCTGCCTCCACACAGCGACACAGCTTGCTAGAGGCTCAGGAGCCCTCCACCCAGGAGCTGAGTCAAAAATGGAACTTCAGTCGCAGAACCCCAAGGAACCGGACTCTGCCAACACCCTGGCTGAGCCTGGGGGTCCTTCCCAGAGGTCAGGTGAGCCCAAGGCTCAGTGCCCTCAGCTTGAGGGAGGCCCTGCTGAGGGCCCCGCTGGGCCAGGCCAGCTGCCAGCTGTGGACTTGGGGAGACCTGCTGCACAGTGTTTGGCGGACTCCACCACTGGGGGCTGTGTGGGCAGAGGTCCTGGTCTGCAGCAGCGGAGGCACAGAACTCTGCACTCAGGAGGGTGGGCGGGGCACGGGGCCTGCCTGAGGGCCGGTCTGGAGAAGTTCTCCCAGGAACGAAAGCCTTCTGCCCCAGGACACAGGCAGAAGCAGCCAGGTGGGGCAAGAGACAAGACCCTCCACCCCGGGAGGGGCGTGCGGATCCCTGGCCCAGCCAGGACCCCTGCGCACAGCGGCAAGCATGTCACTGAGAGAATGCTCTGAGCCTGCCAGACACCCCGGGCCCCAGAGGTAACCAAGACAGGGAGAAGGAGGCCTGTGGGCCATCCCTGGAGGGACAGGGAGGGGACAGACAGGGGCACGGGGAGGCCTGTGTTGCCACAGACTCCCAGGTAGGGAAAGTCCTCCAAGAGAGGGAGGGACTCCACGGTGGATCAAGCCCATAGCCAGGCCACGAGTCCACAGGAGTGCAGAGGCTAAGGTGGGAGGAGACCAGGGCCAGCATGGGCGCGAGGACATGGGACATGAGGCCACTCTCTGGGGGGAACAGAATGGAGAAGCTACACGCTGGGGAGCACGTCATAGAATCTACAAGCTGGAGACCCTTAGAAATAGGAGGAGACGTTAAAAAGAATGAGGAAATCCAACACAGCAGCCTGAGTTCGACACGGTCCAGAATACATCAAATATGCAGTATTTCAATAACGTATTTGTAAAGGTCGATCCAAAAGGTGCATTTCAGTAAGCAAACCCTGCGTGGGCCATGCCTGGAGAGGGCTCACGTGAGCACCACCTAAGATGAACTCCGCCTGGCCCCACCTCTCAGATCCTGGGCATCTCCCCAGTCCTGCCTTGGTGCCTATCCAGGCCCCTTGGACACTTCCATGGAAAAGAAGGGAGCCTGTGCCAGCTACTGTCACCCAGACCTGGCCACTCCCTCCCGGACGCGGTCCCTCACCGGGAAGCACAGCGCGAGGCCTGGCCCGGCAGGTTTCCCTGAGTGCCTACAACCCCTTCTGTGTCTGAGGACGTGGAAGGAAAGGCTGTCCTCAGCAGCTGGGACACGACCCGAGAGGGGCTGGACAGGGCTTCCCATGCCTGCCAGCGTGGCCAGAGGGAAGGATGGCCCAAGAGGCTGGGGTCCCACCCGCCTCTGCCCCTTGATAGTTGTGCGCCTGTGGCCATGAGCTCAGTTTCCCCTCTGTAAAGCAAGGACTGGGACCAGCTCACAGAGCTTCTCCAGGGACGGCTCCAGCCTGAGGTCTGTGTTCCAGTGACCCTCTAGTGTGCCTGCTCCAGCTCAGCCTGCACCCCATTCCCACAGGGACCCCGGCTCGGCCACTGGCCTCCACCCTGATACCCCAAGCTCTTACAGCCCCCTCACTTCCCTCCCTGGCCTGCTACCTGCCCTACCTGCAGCCGCCGCCTCTCCTGGCTGGCCGCCCGCAAGCTGGACAGGTGTTCCGTCTCCAGCCTCTGGAACGCCTCTTTCTGCAGGGCCTGTACTGCCCGGGTGCTGCTCAGGGCACCTTCTGCCTGGCGCCGGCCTGGGGAGGCCAGGTGGCTGGAGGGCTCCCAAGGCCTTTGGGTGTCAGGGGGTCACCACTCCCAGGGCTGCCCACCCCCTGTTCACAGGCTGCAAATGAGGCTCTGTGGACATATGACTGGCACCTGGGCAGTGGAGATGGGCAGGGCTCCTCCATCTTAGCTCAGGGGTCCTGGAGATGGCCCTCATTCCCTGTTCGTTTCAGGGTCCAGACCTCTTCCCACCCACCATTTCTCCTGCCTGCCCTCCACCAACATGCCTGTGACTGACCTTCCAGAGCCCCAGGCTGCCCCGGGGCTAACCCTTCAACGGGCACAGTGAGTGTAATGCCATGTGCGGGCTGGGTGGGGGCCCTTCCGAGGTGGCAAGAGGGGCCAGAGCCCAAGTGGGGGGCGCGTGTGTGGTTATCTGGGAAGAGTGCCAGGTGGTGGGCACAGCCAGGGCAAAGGCCCTGGGTAGGAATCACAGGAGCAGGGCTGGGGCCTGACCTGGCAGGGCCTTGAGAGTCTGGACTGCCTGCACCTCTGGGGGGTTGCTGCTGTGAGAGGTGGCACTACCCGAGCTCGGGGCTGGCTTGGGTGCCACCAGCTCCTCCTGGAGTGATTCTTAGTGCGCCATGGTGGCGGGCAGGGGAGGGAAGAGTGGGTGGGTCACCTTCCTCCACCTCTGCCAGGGCCCTCTGTAGCTGTGCCGCGTGGCTGTGGGCTTGGGCACGCCTGGTCTCCACCTCACTCAGCCGGCTGCTCAGGCTCTCCACCTGGACACGGGCATCATCCTGGGCAGAGGAACCGAGGTCAGCAGCTCAGCCTGCAGGGCAAGTGCAGGCTGGGGTGTCAGGTGGGCCGCTCGTGACCCAGCCTGGGAACGTGGGGCAGGTCAGCAGATGGTGTGGGCTGCGGGCTGCAGGGAAGGTCAAGCCTGTTGGGTGGCTGAGCTGCCCTGCTGGCCTGGGAGGGCCCAGAGGGGCCAGAGAGAGGGCTGGGCAGCGTGGGAGCAGGCCAGGGCCCAGGGACAGGCCAGGGCTGAGAGCGGTGGGACCTGCCCCTGGTCTGGAGTCTCTGGGAGGGTGAGCCTGAAGGGGTGGCCCAGTAGCCTGGCAAGTGGGGACGGGACAGAGTGCAGTGCTCTGCTGGAGCCTGGGCCAGGAGTGTACCTGAACAGCCACTGCGCAGCTGTCCCCTGCCATTCATGTCCCCATCTCTGGGGACAGTTCTTCAGGGATGGGATGGTGAATGTCTGGGCCCCAGGGAACATCACAGTGGGCCAACTCCAGGGGCTTTGTGGCCCACCCTGAGGGACACTGTGGCCCTCGGCTATGTGAGGGTCAGTCTTGAGGGCAGTCTGGACACTGACCCCTAGGGCCTGCCAGGGTCCCAGTGGGTCTGAGGACAGACACACAGAGGGAGAGTCGTCTGGGTGAGTGGCTGTGTTCCTTGATCCTGGAGCGCCAGGCTGTGTGCCCACATGGGTGCCGAGGACTCCAACTGCCCCTTACCCGCTCCCGCTGGGCATCCTGGAGCTTCTGCATAAGGTCTCCTAGTGCGTCCCTCACAGAGGCCACGTCAATGACCTCTGAGTCACAGTCTCCGGGTGCAGGTGAGCGCCACCGGGGTGGTGAGTGGGACCCGGTGGGGGAGCTGGTTCTGTGCCACCCAGGTGAATCCTGGGTGCTGGAGCCTGCAGTAGGTGACAGTGGAGAGGATTTAGGGGGCAGTGATAGAACTGTGGGCACTCTCTCCTCCTCCACGCGGCTCCTGCCTGGGAGCTGGAGGAGGGCAGTGGTGGGCACAGGTTCCTAAATTGCTGGGACTGGTCCAGTCCCCTCATGTGTGTGTTTTGTGAGGCCTAGGAAGGGGCCCAGGTCATGGGCAGAGCTGGACAAGAGGACACTGACCTTTTGTGGGAGACCCAGGTCGCTCTGGAGAGGAGGTGGGGCTCCGCCCCCGGAGCCCCAGGCCACAACGAAGTGTGGAGCACAGCCTGTCCAGCTGGGCCTCTGCGTCCCGCCTGGCACCCTTGGCTTGGGCAAGCTCCTGCTGCAGGCCATGAACCTGGTCATGGGCACTGTCCAGGCGAGCCTGAAGACTGTCCACGAGGTTGCTGGCCTGCTGCAGCCGCCTTGTGACGCTGTGCACATCCACCCGCAAGGCCTGCTCAGCCTCCCGGCTCTCCTGGAGATGCCCCTCCAGCTGCTGCGCCCTGGCCTCCCCTGAGGCCTCCGCCTCGGCCAGCTTCCGCTGCAGCCCTAGCACCTGTAGGAGGGACGTGGGGGTGGAGGGGTCTCAGATGGAGGCTCGGGACACCCAGGCTGGATGACCAGCGGGGAGACTCGGGCCTATCTGCCCCTGGGAAGCCCTTCCCAGGGCTACTGGGCCTCACCCTCTTTGCATGTCACAGCTGGGGGGACTCCAGATCTGCCTCCCAGTTGTATTTGGCAGGTGGGGACACCTGAGCCAAATGGGAATGGCACCTGGGGACTGCAGAGTGTCCTGCAGCAGAGTCCTCACTGGCAGCTGCCTGAAAACCCCTAGCTGTGGGCAAGAGTCCCAGTACCCCTTCTGCGGGGGTTCCCTGAGTCCCTGCTGCTGACCCCGTCAGGCCCCACTGTGCTGGCCGGCTCGGCCCTGAGCTAGCGCCTGCACTCTTACCACACGTGCGTGACGGTGGAGAGCATGCAGCCTGCGGGAGGGGAGGGCAGAGCGGCACAGGCAGGCCCCTGAGTGGGAGGTGCAGGGCCTGGCCTCATCCTGGTTCCCTGTCTGGGTGGACATGCTGACAACTCCACTCACAGGTGGGCTAGGCCATCTGTGGAAGTTCAGCCCACATTCTCTGGGCATGGCCCGGGCTTGGGGTATGCACACCTTTCTGAACCAGGGGCCCACGTGGCCTGGGGACCCTGAGACTCGGAAGCTCTTCTGGCTTTGGGAGGGTGCAGACCCTCTGGCTGTGTGGCACCAGCTTGGGCACACAGAGCTGGCAGGCGGGTCTGAGGCCTCGCACGGGTCTCAGGAGTGGGGGCAGGATCTGTGTGTAGGTGTGGGGCAGGGCAGTGTGTCGGGGCATGGGCACAGGTGTGAGCTCAGCACCGCGGGCTCCAAGGAATCCCTCATTTCAAACTCTTCTGCCTTCCCCACTCAGAACTCTGTCCTTTATCTGGGCAAACAGTCTTTTTCTAAAACACAGCTCCCTAGGAAGTCCAGGGAGGTGTCTGTAGTTGGTGCCTGGCCTCACGTCTGTCTCCCCTGCCCCTGGCTGCAGAGTCACGGAGCATGGGCCGTGGACAAGCCCCAGGCACAGGTCAGCCTGAAAGTGGGCACTCTGGCCTCCAGCTCCCGCTCCCCACATGGCTGCCTCCTGCCTCCCTGCCAGGGCTCCTCCCTGTCCTTTCCACAGACCTATCCAAGAAAAGCAGAGTCCTACCTCCTTCTGGGTCTGCTGGAGGGCAGCCTCAGCCTCTGCCACCTGCCTCTGCAGCTCCAGTGCCTCCTGCCTGCTCTGCTGCTGACGCTGGGCGCGCCGTGTGCCCTGGGCCCGCAGCTCACTCACCTCCTGGCTCTGCCTCTGATTCTCACCTTCCAGCATCCTCACCTGGGAGCGTGTTGGCTCTGGTGGGGCGGGGACCCAGCCGCCTCCCTGGCCCTGCCTCTGCTCACGTGCCCTCATGGCAGCCTCAGTCTGAGTCCAGCTCTGGGCAGGGGCCTTGGTGCCCACACGTGACCAGGCGCTGGGGGCCAAGCTCAGCCGCTCTGCAGACACACACCTGGTACTCCTCTCTGGGGTGGGGATACTCCCAGTGGAGCTGGGATGAGGGGGGCTTGGATGGGCCAGGGGTGCTGGTCGGAGAGCTCAGTGGTATGGAGGGTTCTGAGCTGGGCTGGCCGTCACTAGCAGGTGGCTCTGATCAGCATGGCCCCTGAAGGAAGCTCCTGCCCAGGATGGCTGAGGGGGCAGTGTGGCTGAGTGTGGGGACCCCTACCTGCCTGCGGCTCTCCTGCAGCTCCCGGCGGGTGTTCCCCAACGCCTGCTCCAGCTCCTGCAGCCTGGCCCGCAGCACCTCAGCCTCCTCCTGAGCAGCCACCCGGGCCTCCTCCAGCACCAGCAGCTTCTGCTCCTGTTCCTCCTTGGACTGCTTAAAACTGAGCAAGCACCACAGGATGGCTGGACACCTGTGTCTGCCTGGCTGCCTCCCCCAGGGAGACACTGTCCCCAGTGTGGACCCTATGTGCTGTTCTAAGACCCACCTCCATCCAGGTCTGAGCACCTGTTAGCATGGGCCTTGTCCAGTGTCTACTGTCCACCTCCTCAGCCCCCCTGTAGACTCCCTCACCTCTCCAGCCCTCACCACAGTACTAGAGACTTCATGTCCAGCACCAAGCTGCTGTGCCTCCCACAGGGGCCTTCCTGAAGCTCGGTCAGGACCCCTGTCTCCCACAGGCCATGGTGGTCTAACCTACTAGAGGGCAACTCCTTGAGGGCAGGGACAGTGGTCCCCTGCTTGGGCTGGCACATAGAGGCCTCTTAGACCGGGTGGTGGAGGTTGGTGTAGCTTCACGGATGCCCTGTGCCCCTGGTCAGGTCGCAGGCCCTCACTGCAGCCTGGGTTGAGCAGCAGGGCACTCCCTGGGCTGGCTGCCATACCTGGCCTTCTCCTGCTCGGCCCTGCGGAAGGCGGCCCACAGCTCAGAGTTGGAGCTCTGCAGCACGCTGTTCTCACGGGCCTCGTCGCGCAGTGCCCGGCGGGCCTCCAGGACCTCCCTGCGCAGACCCTCTCGGCTCTCTTCCCAGCCCTGCAGCTCCTGGCGCAACCTGGCCAGCTCCTCCTGGGCCATGTTCAGCTGTGCCTGCAGCTTCTCAGCCTGGTGGAAGCATGTGGTTCTAGGGGCCAGTCAAGGGCCGTGGCCTGGGGGCACAGGCAGCTGCTCCAGGGCAACACAAGGCTGTCCTGGTCAACACAGCCTGGGTCCCCAGACCACCACCCTCATCCCCGTGAGGCATGGCCTTTCTACCACTGAGGCTGGGGGGCAGCTTAGGAGGGCCAGCCTCTAAGCCCAGGTAGATTCTACCCCGACTTCCCTGGGCCTGCCCCTGTCCTGGACTCCAGGACCCTGGCCACTGGTGGGCAGGCCTTCCTGGGCAGTCTGCCCACACATCCGCACAATCCTCACCAACATTCAGCTGCTGCCGCCCGACACCCCTCCTCCTTACTGCCCCGCACCCACTCCCCTCCTGTGATGAGTGTCAGTGGAGGCCACTCCTGCCCTGGAGTGAGCCCCTCCTGTGATGAGTGTCAGCAGAGGCCACTCCTGCCCTGGAGTGCCAGCCTCCTGTGATGAGTGTCAGCGGAGGCCACTCCTGCCCTGGAGTGCGCAGCCTCCTTGCTCTGCTTCCTGCATCCACGTGGGGGGCAGTGGGGACAGAGGGTGGCACCTGTGCCCTCAGAGTCTCCTGGCAGTTGGGGAGCCCCTGGAGCTGCCCAGCTGCTGGGACTGGAAGCTGTCCCCATCCCAGGAGCCCTCCACGGGGCTCGGCCCAGAGGAGCATGGGCCTCTCAGGCCTGAGGATCAGGGGACACAGAGAGAAGGCCACCGTGGGTGGGCTGTGGGGCCAACAGGAGCCACGGCCCCCACCCAATTCCTGGCCCTGGGTCATCCTGCACCTTTGTGAGCTGCCCCAAGTTGGTGTGAGTCCATGTTCCTTGCCAGGCCTGCCCAAGGCCCAGAGTGACCCCATCACACTGGAACCAGGACCACACGTCCACCCCTGAACCAGTGGCCTCTTCACCCGCTAGTGGCCTCCAGGTTGGACCTGGATAGTGTAGTTATATGAACAGGAGTTCACCCCTGGGCTGAAGCATAGAGGGGGGCAGGTGAGCAGCCTGGAAGACAGGAGGCTTTTCAAGGTACTGGGCTCCCAGGTGGAAGGGTCTGCAGGGAAGGCCAGCTGGGCAGGCTAAGAGCAGGGTAGGAGCAGCCCACCTGCAGCACTCAGGCGCATGGGAGCTTGCTGAGGCCCAGCCCGGACCCCTGGCCTCCTGCCTCCCCGGCCCGAGCACTGGCCTTGACCAGCAGCCTCTGAGAAGGCTCCGTTCTGGCTCTTGCAGGCCCCTGGGGAGGAGGAGCTGGGGGAGTCAGCAGGGCGGGCCAGGAGGGAGCCGCGAGCGCTCCACCGGCAAGCCTGCTGCTCTTTGCTGGCTGTTTTCACGGGACACTGTCCAGGCCCCTGGCCGCCTGGCTCGCAGTCTGCCTGCTGTATTGTTGTTCTGTTTTGGGGAAGGGCCCCAGCCTCCCCTCTGCCCCCTCCCACCCCCACATGTGGGAGCAGCAACTGTGCCATCATTTTCCGCTGAGCTCAGCAGAAATCCGCCCAGAAGGTCAAGGAGCAGGGGAAGGGCCTATCCATCATAAAGGGACGGCTTCATTCCAGGACAGATGGAAACAAGCAAAACAGGCAGGCGGCCACCCCCTCTGCCCCCTGCATCTGCCCACCGGCCTCATGAGAACAGCCATCCTTTTACGGGAATTTTACAGCCAAATCGCTTAATGTGATTATAATAATTATTTCTTTACTAGAAATTGTATAAACAGCCTCTTTTGAAACCTCCTGCAGGGGGCCAGCTCCGGAACTCTGCAGAGCGCAGGGAGGGAAAGCGGGGGGAGAGGGCAGCTGTGGGGCTGGCCCGGCTGCACGTGTGCACGTGGGCACGTGGATGTGCATGTACCCATGAGTGTGCACACGTGTGCCTTGGTGTGCAAACTGTGGACAAGTGAGAGTGTCTGCAGGGTGCACAGGCATGCCGGGTGTGCGTGCGTGTGCACGTTGTGTGTGCTGTTCGCCTCGTGCGTGCGCTGTTTGGTGGTGCACACGTGACTGCTGAGCATGCGTGCATCCGGGATGCCTGTGCGCACATTCAGTGTGTCCTTACCACGTGGCGTGTGTGCTCTAAGCAGCACGTGGTACGTGTGCACACGTGTGTGCGTGTGCTCACGTGTGTGGACCTCAGACAGGGCTTGCGGGCTGCAAGTTCCTCCAGCTCCCATGCTGTGGAGATGTCGTGGTTTCCACGGCGACCCTGGGCCGCCTGTGCCTGGGAGGGCTCTTCTGCCTGCTCCTCTGTTCCTGAGTCCCACTGCAGCCTCCGTCATCCCTACACGCCTCTCCTAGGGTCCCCTCCCTCTTGTGGGGTCCCCACCCCATTTCTGGGGCCATCACTCCCCTTGTGAAGTCCCCTTCCTTTTGTGGGGTATCTACTGCCTTTCTAGGGTCCTCTGACAACCTGAATCTGCCTTGAGCCAGTGTCCTCCTGGATGCCACCAAAACAAATGTGTCCCCCAGCTCCTCCCCATGCTGCCCCCAGCTTTGAAAGCTCACTCCGCTTCCCCTGTGGCCGCTGACGAGGCCTGACTTTGAAATCTGGGGCCAGTGTAAATAGCCCGTCGTGGTGAATCATGCTCTCCTGCTCTCTGGGGCTCACGCTGGCCCTGCAGGCGTGGTTGGGGAGGGCTGAGCCCCCTCCCCACTCGGCCAGGTGCGTTGTGGCACCAGGCCAGGGGCCCGCCAGCCAGCCTTGGCACACAGCCCAGGGAGCTGTGAGGCCGCCTGTCCCTGTGGGCCCCCTGGGCTCCTCTGACCCTTCATCCAGCCCTCAGCCACACGTCCCCAAGTCCTGTCAAATCTCCTCAGAAACACCTCTCGGTCTGCTGGCCTGCCGAGCCCCAGCCCAGCCTCTCTGTGGCCCCTTCTCCTGCCCCTGCCCAAGCCTGTCCCCCACCCCGCTATGATCACATGGGCTTCTGGGGCCTCTGACCATCCCTGAAAACCCCAGTAGCTCCCCATGTCCCTTCCTGCCCCTCTACTGCAGGCACCTCCAGGCCCAGTGCCAGTGCAGTGGAGGCCATGCCTCTGCCCGTGCTGCCCCTCCAGGGTCTTCCCATAGCTGATAGGCTGAGGGTCCAGCCTCCCCCTTCCCCTAGTGGCAGCTGCCTCTCGAGCGAGACCACAGCCCCTGCACAGGGGCACCCTGACTCCTGGGGTCCTGGCTGTGTGAAATGGCAGCTCAGGCCACGTGTGCCCTCACGCCTTGACCATGTGATCTTGGCCAGCCTCCCACATGCTGGCCAGCCAGTGCAGCCCCACCCTGGCCATCCTCCTGCACCCTCCCCAGGGCCCAGCCTGCCTGCAGCAGCCTGGGGCACTCCCCTCTCCCATGGCCAGGACACAGTCATGTCCACCCTCCCCAAGCTGGACTCACCCCTTCGGGCTCAGAATCCTTGCCTTCTTTTCACTAAACAAAGGCTAGCTTCCCCTCCCCGGTGGCAGGAGCTGCTGCCATTCCACCAGCTGAGAGCTCAGCTCCGGCAGCACCTGGCCTCCCGCCCCTCGGGCCGGCCTCCCTCACCTCTCTGTGCAGGCTGCTCTTCTCAGTCACCATCTCCCGGAGGAGCTCGCTCAGAGCTCTGGCCTGTCTCTCATGGGAGGAGATGGCCTCCTCAAACTGGGCCTGGAGGGCCTCCAATTCCTCCGTCGTGGTGCTGAGGGTGACCTGGGAAGCAGGGACCCACCACACGTCAGGGAGGCCAGCCTGAGGCAGGTGTCCTGTGGGGTGGAGCTGGGGGCACCAGGCTGGAGTCTGCTGCTGAGTGCCCAGCGTGTTGGTGAAGGGCACAGGTCCCGGCCCTGAGAGGAGCTCCGTCGTGGAGGCTGAGGCTGCAAAGCCCCTCCACTGTGCTCCCTCTGGGGCTCCCGAGCCTCCAGATCATGGCAGGTGGAGCAGGGCCCGGGACCCCAGAGCTGACGGCTTTCCTGCCTAAAGCATTCCTGCTGGGCTCCTTGGCTCAGGGGAAAGGGTCAGGAATGGTCCTTTGGCATGTGGACAGGGGGTGCCTCTGCCCTTGCAGGGCCTGCTGGCCACACAGGCCTAGGACATAGCAGAGCACCCGGCCTGAGGCCAGCAGCGTTCACTGCTGTCCACCCAGGCGGGAGACTCACCCGGCAGAGGAGGTACCCATTTTTTCTCCCGGGGGACCCAGGCCCATCAGCATGGGCTGAGCAAGCAGAACATGTGTACAGGTGCTGTTCCTGGGAAGAGGGTGCCCCTCTGACCGCTCTGTGGGCTTCTGTCCCTGAACTGTCAAACGGCAGGTGGAGGTGGGGCCAGTCATGCCTGCCCTTGGCACTGTAGGTGCAGGCTGCCACCCTGCCCAGGCAGCTCTGGCACCACCTGAGGCCCAGCACAGCCCAAACTGTCCTCCTGTCCCACACCCCACCCACCCTGGACCGCAACGTCCTCACATGTGGGGACAGGAGCTCTTCCCCAGGCTACAGTATCTGTGGCCTGCCAGCAGCAGCTGGGCAGAGCAGGGGGCAGCTGGAGGGGGCACAAGTGCCATGTGGCAGGGCCCCTGTACCCTGCAGGCCGCTGCATAGGGGCACTGTTCTGGGGGCTTCCACCAGACTCGGGACAGAGTCCGGCAGGACTCCTCCACGCCTGCTGTCTTCCTGGACTGGCGAGTCACCGTGGACGCTGGGTCCTGGGCTTCATGCCCTGACACTGCTTCTTCAGTGAGGCTGCAGGACTCTAGGGGACACTGGGGACATGACTCAGCCTGCAGGCCCCTGTGCCTGGGTGGCTCTTGTCCATGTCACCCGCAGCTGGTGTCCCTTGGCTGTGTTCTGTTCCCACTTCTCTCAGAGGGTTTTAATTCTCGTTTTTGGAGCTGAGGTGGCAAAAGAGCCCTAATGAGCTCCCCAAGGATCTCCGCTGGCTGGCAGGCCGAGTCCTGGGTCCAGGGGACCCTCGGCCAGCAAGAAGCCTCCAGAGCCAGCTCTGGCTCCCGCAGGCTCCCCTGAGGGTGGTGGGCGGCCCTCCCAGGGTCTCGGGCGGCTTCCTTGGTTCCCTGCCCACAGGGTGGAACTGAGGTAGCTGGGAAGCTAGAGCACGGCCACCGCCCAGGCTGAGGACCCTCCTGACCCGGCTCAGGAAAGAGACATAGCCAAGGTGGCAGCTGGGAGCAAGAAGTCTGGGGCAAGGCTCTCCTGGGTCCAGGATACCTTGGGCTGTCTGCCCAGAGTGACCATGGGGTGGTGTCAGGTGGGAGGGCCAGGGAGCCCCCTGGAGCACCTCGAACCTGGAACACCCTTCCTGCTGCACAGCACCCTGGGGTCAGCCGTGAGTGCCCACCCCCACATCAGAACCACAGAGTGCCCTTGCCAAGGCCCTGCCACTCAGCACACCTGCCTCCCACCCCCAGCGCATGCCTTCCAGGCAGGTAGCAGAGACGGTTTGCCTCGGGGCGCCTCTGGAGTCGTCCACGGGTCCCCAGGTGTGCTTTACTACCAGCTCAAGCTCATAGGCAGGCAAGGATTGTTGGTGTGGACACAGATGGGGGCCCAGGCCTGGGGTCAAGCCTCACCCCTCTCCTCCCTGGCCAGGCCTCCCCTCTTGGCCTCTGCTGGTTCTGAGGGCAGGGAGCACCGGGCTGGTGGAAGCCCAGTGCCCTGGCCTGCTCGGGAGGGACCAGAGCACAGCCTGGCTGTCCTGCCACCACACTGTCTCCTCCCTGGCACAGGAGGCACTGGGCAGGGCCATGCTCCTGGGACAGGAGGGAGGGTGCACTGGGCCGTGCGTGCCCAGGCCAGGGCTCACCTCGGCTCGCGCCTGCTGGCTCTGGGCCTCCTGCTGCACCTGCTCCAGGTCCCGCGTGGCCCTCGACAGCTGCTCTCTCAGCAGGCTCCTCTCTGCTTCCTTCAGAGACAGGGCCTGGACACAGGGGTGCTCATGAGAGGGCTGGGGAGCTGGGCTAGGCCCCTCTCAAAGGACAGGCCAGCAGAGCACTGAGTGCCAGAGCCCCCGCCAGACTTGACCTGCTCCTGCCTCCATGCCCAGCTGCAGGGAGGGCAGCCCTGGGGCCCTGGGCCCTTCGCCCAGAGTTCTTGCCTCTGTGTCATGTCCTCCTACCTGGCGTCTGTGCTCAGACAGTCCTCTTGGGGTGCGCCCATCCTGTATCTGCCTAAAATCTTGCTCTCTCCCAACCTAAGCCTGCCTAAAATCCTGCTCTCCTCCAGTGCAGACCAGAATTTCATGACCCCGAATCCCTGCAGACAATGGTCCCACAGTACACAAGGAGCCACCCGTGGCCCCAAAGCTCCCCAAATGCCCGTCTTACTAACTGTGAGGAGTACAGGGAGCCCGACCAGAGAGGCCAAGTTTGTCCCCGCTCCCAGGGTGACCTGCTGCTCCACCAGCAAGCCTGCAGACAGAGGAAGGAAGCGGCAGTGCCCGTCAGGACCACAAGCTCTGCCCAGCCCACTGGGTTGGGAAGGCCAGAGACGCGTGTCCATGTGCAGGACGCCCAGCTCAGCTCTCCATCACTGTGACGCTCATGGTAATGAGCTGGTGGAACCAGTGTGAGCAACAGGAGACCCATGCCTGCTGGGCCTCAGCCCGTGAGACCACCACTCAGCGTTGGAGAAGCCCTGACAAGGATGCCAGAGAGCTCCAGGCTCGCGGATCGCGAGGCCCCGGGGGGCCTCCACACCTCTGCGTTGGGGGTGCGGGAGGTACCACGGCGGCGTGGGCCCCGTATCTGTACAGCTAGCAATGGGATCTCCTCCCAGGCCAGTGCTCTGTGGCCAGTCCTCTGTCTTGATGCTGGGCAGAGGCCAGAGGAAAGGCCCGACAGGGAGGTGAGGTGAGTCGGGAGGACGCACCCCGGGCCCCGCTGAGGAGGGCCCGTGGGGAGGGCGTGCGTACTGAAGCCCTCGTCGGGCCTCCTCTGGGTCCTGGCCACGTGGTCATGTGGTGGCCCTGGGAGCACTTCTGAGACCGTGCCAACCAGCTGCCATGTGGTGGCCTTCTGCCAGTTTCGGGGGGTGAGAGGACTGAGACTTAGGTGTCAGCTCCTGGTCTCTGGGAGGAGGACTGGAGACCCACCTCCACCCATGCGCCATCACTACACTGATGATGAAAGCCCAGCGGGCCTCCTGGTCAGCCGGTGAGAGACGGGAGCGCCACGTGCCACCCCCGGGGCTGGAGGCCTGGACCTGCCCAGTCCCAGCTCCACAGCCCCTCCCTCCCGCGTCGCCCTCTTAGTACACACAGAGCCAGCCCCATGAGGTGGTCTGGCAGGTCGTGGGCCCGAGGGGCTGGCAGTTGGCTGGCACAGGTGCAGGTGCCCGCAGATGGCTAGACCTTGGACCTGCATCTGAGGCAAGGCAGTCACAGAGGACTGGGCCCCTAAGCTGTGGGGTCTGTGCTGGCCGCAGCCCTGCACAGGGACACCAGGAAAACCAGTCCCGAGGGGGCAGAGTGTGGCAGGGACGCGGCTCTTCCACCAGCAACCCTCATGTCTGGGACAATCATGGAAACGAAGGCTCCCTGCTTGGCTCCCTCCCTCCCTTGCTTATTCCATTCGGGGTCAGGGCACGTCTGTCCCTCTTGAGACCCTCGTTAGTGGACACAGCAAGAGAGTGCCTGGTGAGTCTTAAAGGATCTGTTCCCTGGGGCAAGGGCTTTGCCTGGCAAAGAGACCTGAGCAAGCCCAGCCTGGCCCCTGCAGGCCAGAAGGGCAGAGAACGGAGGGGGCGTCCCTGCGACCCTGCCCCGCAGCCTGCGTCTCTGACTCTTCCCCGCAGAGCTGCTCTTGAGCCTGTTTGGGGACTGGAGTCCTGGTGGCTCCCTCAGGGAGCTTGTGGGCTGGCCCATCCTGCTGTCCCTGCTTGGCTGTCTCTGCACTGGGGGCCAGAACGCAGGGCAGCTCACAGGCTGCCTGTGATTCGGGCAGTGCGGCCTGGTGGGCGGTGTTGAGGGAGTGAGGGCCACACAGGGCCTT
Organism: Xerus rutilus; assembly: GCA_028644305.1. Lineage (NCBI taxonomy): Eukaryota > Metazoa > Chordata > Mammalia > Rodentia > Sciuridae > Xerus > Xerus rutilus. The sequence goes on along the minus strand of CM053402.1, from coordinate 160,078,166 downwards.
GGCCACTGGGTCTCCCTGGGCTGCTTTCCTCCCACGGCACAGGTAAAGCCACTGCATCCCCAGGGCCTAGGGACCTGTCCTTCCTTTGGCGGGCCCTGGCTCAGCCCTGGCCTCTCCCCGTCCTTCCTGGTCTCAACCTCTCATCCCCAACCCCTTCACGACACCCCTACTCAGAATGGCCACTGCCCCCCATTGCCCCAACCTGCTGTGAGACACCCTGAACTGCCTTGAAGCCCCTGCTGGCCTGCCGGCTCGCCCAGCCCTGGTGACTGCACAGAGGGCACCCCAGCCCCAGACATTTCCCGACTACCCCAGCCTCCTGTTCCTGCTCTGAGCCACCACAGGGTGCAGGGTGGTGGCAGTCAGGAGTGTGGACTGCAGCACTCGCAGGTGAACTGCCCAGCCCAGGCCAAGCAATCCCAGGAAAGTGGGCTCAGCCGAGCACGCCCCTCCCAGTGCTGAGACCACAGTGGAGACGCAGTGACATAAGGCTGGTGGTCCCAGGCACAGCTCCCTGCAGCGTGCTGTGTGCCAGCAGCTCGTGGCCCTCCTTGCACTATGGTGGCTTGCAGGCACGTGTTCCTCAGCAGGGGGCTCTGCAGCTGGTGGTGGCCTGGACAGGCCTGCACTCACCCCAGACCCAGTGTGATCCCACTCCTGGGAGGGCGGCCACTGGGGGGAAGCTGAATGCCTGGAGGGGTGGTCAGGATGAGTGCCCTGATGGGCAACTGGAAGAATGGGTGAACAGGTGGGGGAGTGGAAGGGTGGGTGTGTGGGTGTGTGGGTGTGTGGGTGTGTGGGTGTGTGGATATGATGATGGGTAGGTGGGTGGACATGTGGATGGATGGATGGATGTGCTGATGTGTAGGTGAGTGAACGTGTGGATGGATGGATGGATGTGTTGATGGTTAGGTGGGTGGACGTGTGGGTGGATGGATGGATGGATGTGCTGATGGGTAGGTGGGTGGA